>JACBWW010000007.1:21792877-22135924 GCA_020086605.1 Lanius collurio | reverse complement strand
CACTTAAAATTTCTATGCATTTTATACAACATCATAAGAACATGAACACTTATTAAAAAAAAAAAAAAACAAAAAAACAACTTACAGAGAAGATTAAGGAAAAAGCTAAGACTTAAGACAGTAAGACATCAATTAAAACAGATATCATGTTTTTATTAAGGGAGTCAGAGTAGTGATATTTGCAGCCTTCTACTCATCCTGCTATGTTCTGCCTTCCAGCGATACTTCAGTGAATGTATACCAAATAACACTTTCTTCATGTATCATGTTGTTTTAATGCTCTTTCTATTGAAATGATTTCCATTACAAAGTGGATATTATCATTATGTCGACTCTAATAACATATAACATGATATAAAAAGATTATAATGTAAGTGGTATCAGAGATTTTGTATTCAGAATAGATTATTAATTAATGCTGTGTCAGCTTGCTCAGTAGAGTGAAATGGAGGCGCAATAAATAGCAATAGCTCTGGTGACCTATATTCACATCTCATGCTGGATTGACTCCAAAAGCTTGTCATTCATCTTGTTATCAATGGTCATTTTGGTTGGAGCACTGGAAGTAGCTGGATATAATGTGAAATATTGTCTTCTCATTTCAAAACTCTCTTTAGAAAGAGATGTATTTTTTTTCTCAAGCTAATAGACCAGGAAAGGTGGGAGAACACTTTGATCTCAAAAGATTAACTTGGAAGTTTCAAGTAACCGGTGATTTTATGAAAACATTTCTTAAGGAAAATAGATAAAATATATTGGTAGTGATCATATATGCAAAAAAATTAGTTAGAGTTAGCCAGACCACCTACCAATAGTTACTTTTCTGCTTTGGTGTACAAACCGTTCCTAAACCACAAAATGTTGACTAGTTTTAATCATAGAAACATAGAAGAGTTTGTGTTGAAAGGGTCCTTAAATGGTCACATAGTCCAATCCCCCCTGTAATGAGAAGGGACATGTTCAACTACATCAGGTTGTTCAACCTCCCCCCCCACCTCAACCTGACTTTGAATGTTGCCAGGGATGGGGCAACCTATTCCAGTGTTTTACCGCCTTCATCATAAAAAATTTCTTCTCTACATCTAGTCTAAATATACAGCCTTTCAGTTTAAAACCATTGCTCCTTGAGCTATCACAACAGGCTCTGCCAAAAACCTGTCTCCATCTTTCAGCAGCCTCCTTTACGTATTGAAAGGCTCCAGTATGGTCTCTCTGCTGTTTTCTGTTTTCCATGCTGAGCAGCTTATATCAAATATCAAGGAGAGTGGCTTGGTAACTACATCAGCCAATTCCCTCAGGACTCTGGGATGCATCTTATTGGGTCCCATAAACCTGTGTTCAGCTTCCTCAGGTGGTCATGAACTCAATCTTCTCTTGTATAAGGAGTAACCCTACGCCCCTATTCCCTGTCTTGTAGTTCAACCACTTGAGAAGTGTGAAAGAAATGCTGTCATTGAAGACTTCAGCATAACTTTTGAGTACTTCAACCTTACCCTCACTCCCACTTAGCTAGTCATGCTAATTGGTTGGAGTGCTGCGGGGTAAGATGCACTTTCTTTGAACCAGCCCCTTCCCACTAAGTCCCAATCCAAATGAGAAAAATCTGATCTTATCTATTCTTACTAGCAAAATGTTAAACATCATCCTGTTACTACAGTGCCAAAGAATGTCAATATAGCAAAAGATTAATACTCTCAGGCTTCCATTCTTCCTCTCAGGCTTCATAAAACCGGCTTTATTTTCAATAGAATATACATTTATTGCTCTTTGACTATTTTCCCCCTTTATAGCAAAAGGGAATTTTATTAACCATTTCCTTTACAGTATTCTATTTCAAAAGATAACTTCTGTATTGTATTTGATAATAAACCAGGATGAAAAAAACCCAAAACTAAAAAAAAACCCAACAAACCATTAAGCAGCCATATAAAACAGAAATTGGAAGCTGCTGTGAAATTGTATCTAATGCAATAACTCTCCATGCATGATAGTCATAGAACTATTAGATTGGCAGATTTTCTCTTCTGTCTCCTTAAAGGGCTGTGAGCACAGCAAGCAGTCTCAGTGTTTGTTCTGAGACATAAATCACTGTGAAAACAACATCTTACTCTGATAAGCTGCTTTAGCCACAGAACTTCCTTCGGTGCCTTGCATACCTTTTGTTTAATTTCATTCTAGTTTCTCTTTAGATCAATGATTTTCAGATAATGACATAAGAGATGTTTGTTATTAATCTAGTGCATTGGCTTTCTGTTGTAACAAAGTTATTCCTGGAGAAAGGAGGGAGAAAAGCCAGAGATATACAGGACCCCACAATAATAGAGTATGTAATGTTTAATCTATTGTCTAGTGCATGCATAGGTAATGTGTGTATATATATATATGTACATTATTTATATAAATAAAAAATGAGCTATAGATAGAGAACTATTTATCTAATTCTTTACAGCAGATTCTTTACTTTGAAGGTCTGGTCTATGGAGGAATATGTAATGTTATACTCTGTGCCTTCCACAGTATAAGTTGCATGGTGTTATCTTGTCAACTTTTGCTCTTCAATAACATTAGAAAAATAATTCTGATGGATCTGGACAGAATATCTAATCTTAAATTTCAAATATTTTTGTGGGGCTTTTTTCCCCCTCATTTTTATACAATTGTTGGTAAAATTAATTTTAAAAGATTGCTTATTACTGTATAAGAAATTCTTAGCGGAAAAATTTAGTGTGCTCAGCAAACCTGGATGATACTGATCCACAAAGATACTGTGCTACATGCAGTTTACTTTTAGAAAACTGTAAATGACTGTGAATAGATATTATGAAGCTTCTTCCAGGTTGGTTTCTTCATGTGTTGGCATGTACTCTGCCTTCTACAATGCTGCACATATCCTCAGGTGTGTGCAACAGTTATAATCCAGCATACAAAATGAGAGTTGCAGACATATTACACTGTATGGACAATAGATCAACTGTATCTGTGTTCCTTTTAAAGACTAAATATGATGAGGTTCAAAATTGGAGTTTAACACCCCCTTCCTCATGATAATAATTGCATCTCTAGCTGACCATTTTCTGAAGTGACATACATACCTGTCCCCATTTTCCCCTCTCTTTAGAGTAATAAACTACTGTTTGTATTTGAGAAAAAGCAGACGGAACCTAGTTCTTTCTGATTTAAGAGGCTACAGGTTCTAAATATTTAGGAATGAAAGAAATCCATGCAATTATCTACTTTGATTCAGTTATGGGAGTTGCTGCACTTTCAGTTATAATAGTTGATCACTGGAATAAATCTCCCTGGGCTAAAGAAAAAGTTATTCTTGACAAAATAGTTTAAAAATTGAAACTTTGTCCTTCTTAAACAAAAATTCAATTTATGAGTCTCTAAAAAATTATTATTTTCTACTCTTCTTAATTCTTGCTTTACTAGATAAAGATTTAACTTATATCACCCAACTATTGTAGCCATTCTGGAGGACTGATTGTCTAATTTTTCTCTGGATGCCTCAGTTGTTATCCCTTGACTTATCTTGGATGTGACACAGCTTTCTCCTAATGGTCCTCTTGAGTAATACATTTGCTGATAAAAGAATGCTGTAAATACCCTAAAAAAGATCTGCTGTCCATCCAGTTCAGCATCATTTCTGCAGAAAAGCTGTTTGTATTGACCAAAACTAAAGTGAATCATAGATGGTGGATTTGAGGTTGAAGACGTCTTTTCAGTTCCCAGTAAATATCAGATTATGATTTCAGACATAAGGTTTTTTTCTGTTTTCAATATTTCTTCTGTTGTAGCTAATTTATAAAGTGAACACACAAGAAAAATTGTCCAAACAAAGATTTGAGCTCCTTTTTTTAATCTGATAGACTTATAAATAAGATGAAACTACACATCCTGTTTTGGCTCTAGCTACTCCATGGCAGAAGTTTATCAGCTTCAGGCCAGCACTTGTTTGATTGTCCCTGACAGTGAATGGTTGAGGATGACCATTGCCTCAGATTTGCCAGCTGATGTAATAACTTGATGGCTCCCTAGTCTACTTCAGGGGAAATAAACCAAGTTAGTTTAAACATTTCATTGAAAGTTTATGAAGCAGATCAATGAGCAGACTGGCAAGACATGGCAATTGGTGGGATATGGCAAGAGGATGGAAACTCAGACTGATACCTAGTGGAGGCCAGTGGACATGCTGAAAAAGCTTCCTCAGAATGCTCTGTTCTGTTAATGTACCCCAGTTCTGCTCCCCTGGTTGTCTCCTTTGGCAGCTTCAACCCCTGTTACTTGATATGCCCTGGGAGTTGCTTCATCAGCTCCCTTACCCTGGACCCCTCATTGTTCTCCCTCAGGGACTGTCCTGAACCCTTGCATGAGTACAGACACATTAAATCTCTCCTGTAGAACCCTATGCAAGGACTCTGTCTGCTCATTTCATCATCAGACTGTTTTAGCCAGCTATCTGGTCTGTGTGTGCCGGCTGCTCTGAGCAGCTTTCTCCTGGAGATGCTTTTGGGAAGGTTGCAGCATGTTACCATCTAACAAGATTGAGATGAGATCTTCAGGGAAACACCAGAACTTGAGGAAGTCATGTGTTTGTGTGGTTAGATGTACCAAGATTTTTTTTTTATCTTCCTTGACAGGAAATTTTTCTTTGGAATCTCTGTAAATGGAGAACTCTGGGCTCTCCCTCCCTCTAGCAGCTGATTTCTATGCTTGCACTAAGAGTTTGAAATGGCAAATCACAGGACTCCATATTCACTACTCCTCACAACAGGGAACGAAAGTTTTCATTTTCCAGGTCCATGAGGGAACAGCAGCACTGCCACTTTTTCAGTAATTTTTATATGTCTGGCAAAATGGGGCAAATATATAAGTAGTCTTCAGCAGCAGGATCCAAATCTATTTTCAGCTGTGTAACCATACCCATTTAATCACAGTTCTCTCTTTTAGTTCCTCAGCTGGTAGCAGAGCTTTAATAGCAATTTACATTTCATCTCATCACTGATCGATCCCATTCACCCAGTTAACACCCTTGTCACAGAACACTGGAGGTATTCTCTAAAATATTGTTCTTGGCTCAATAGAATCGATTAAATATAAATGTCTGTTACTTTTCTGTGTTTCAATGTGTCTGGCTAGCTGCTAGCTCTTGAGCTGCCTTAAATTTTACAGTGAACCATCACATGCTTTTTTTCCTTTTACCTGAAAGTGAAAAATTTGGAAATCAAATGAAGAAATTAGTTTTATTTTTTTATTACTACCAATGCCTGTTATATGACCTATGCTAATAATGGCACCATTTTGTATTCTGCAGATTCATGATGGTGCTATTTAAATATATTTTGATTTTAAACCAATAGAGGTTTGACAGATGTTTCCTGTTCTTCTTCTTGTCTGTCAGAAGTAAATCAACCTAAACAGCAGCCACTTTGCCTCTCATTCTTCTGCAGGCTAGCTGAGAGTTACACATATATATATATATATATAGGCTTGCATCCTAGAAAAACCAATGCAAAATTATTCATCTGTTTCTAGGGGGTGTTATGAAATTTCAATAACAATGTTACTGTTCTTAAGGCCCCGTTCAGTGCCAGAAACATTTATTTCAATGACCATATGGCAACATCATGTTTTGAGGAACCTTGAGCTATTGCTCTAACCTCTAGCCCTTGTGAGAGTGAGCTGATCTCAGTCTTCTGTTCTGGGGTTAGCATTTTAAAGTCAGAAGAAACCACAGTATTTCCATGATCATGCCTGGCTGCAAGTATGGAAAACAGTACATAGATGAAGTGTCACCCCTTCACATTTCAGTGCACATGGACAGACAGGAACTGTGGAACACATTGTGCAGAGGCCAATCATCAGGTTTCAAAGGAATTTTCATCTGAAGAGAAACGTTTTTATGGAGAGGTGTCTTCAGAGTAGTGGATCACATCTGGCTTTTCGGATCTTGATTTAACATGTAAAAATGGTAAAGTTTGCCTAAGTCTTAGGTTTTTATGTCCTTGCAACCTCACAGCAAAAGTCCAGAACTACTTTGTTTAAGTGCTTTTTATCCTGTAATAGTATCAAATCCTCAGGCATATGAACCTTCATCAATGAAAGCACCCAGGGTTATTTTCAAGGTTGTTTGAATGTTTTCTTCTGAAAATAGCTGTACTGAGACAGCTAATCCAGAGTCTTAGAGGGTCATTGTCTCTTCTCATCCACACTGCTTCTGTAGAAGCACAGGGATCTCACAGTTGTGAGAAGATCACTGCGAGGCAGTGCCTTGAACAAAGTAAGATTGGAGGATACTTAGATGACTTTTATATTCAGTAGCCCAGTATTCAGATGTAGGACACTGAAATCCAGTTCTATTCATTGCCAATGTTGGAAACCAATTACTGAGCCATAGGTGAAGGATAAACTCTGGGTCATGTCTCTCCAAACACAGAACCTGGCTCCACTAGCATCTCTTCGCTTTCCCTGCACTCTGCACATTGCACAAAATGTGTTTCTAATGTTTCCCATTTTCACTGTAATTCATCTCATGTTTATTGAACAAAGAAAGACTTCCTGTGTGTTTTTGAACTCTGTTTTTGTTTACCTAACCATTTGAATCTGAGACAGGATAGTTGCACAATAACACTGACAGATCTGCACATAGCTGAGTATGTTGAATTGAACAAATGCTCTAGTTCTTTCACTTTTAATCATTCTGACTATCCAGTTGGGCTTCCTGCTATGGCCATAGCAAATACTGTTTTGTAAAGCTTGTGATCCATGAAACCTGGGTTTTGGTGGCTTTCTACAGCAAATACTTATGATGTAATAATGCAGATGAGACACTCCTTAACAAGCAGCTTGAATTATAGCTGAGAATTTTTGTCCTTTTCTGAACGCCAACACTTCTTAGTAACAACAAATTATTTTGAAAATGTTTCATGTAGGGAAAGATTTGACTTTTAGGCATTTTGATCCTGCTCGTAGTATTTTGTTCAGAAGACTATTTTGTAGAAACAAAAAAAAATTACCAAAACCTCAACTAGATGCTGCATTTTCGAGAAACAATTGTTATATGGGAGTATGGAAGGTTTTTCCAAAGGCTGACACTTCATATGTCTAAAACCTCATGCTGCTTTTAGGGTTTTTTGGCCTTTTGTTTTGTAGTGAATTTTTTGGTTGTTTTTTTTTGGTTGATTTGGTTTGGTTTCTTCCCTGTTGGATTACTAAGATTTACTCTGGTATCACTCATTCTATGCCATTTATTTGCTACTGAAATTATGAATGGACAATTTATGGTGGTGTTAAAAACACATATTTAAATCTTCCTTTTCATGAATGCAGCTAAAACCACATAGAAGAGGGTCAATTGCTAAAACATATATTACTATAATTGTCTGAGCAATGCTGGACATATTTGGGACACTGAGAGGCTTTTCCAGCTTGGAAGACAAATAAACTTATGAAATACTAATCAATTATTATTGTACATAAACCCACAAATATATGCATTTGTTTTTGCTAGCTATAATATATCTATATTACTAATTATATGAATTAAGTATTTATTCTACATTAATCATCAGTTTTATGTCTAAAATATATTGGTCTAGTAATAATGACAATAAGCATTCCTTTATCTAATTTATTATGTAATTGTCCTATTTCACAATCCTTTCATTTCAGAAAGTCAGAATAAAGACACAAACCAGGACAAACTATGAGCAAAATTTTCTATTTTGTTATGACAGTTATCTTAAGAATGTTATATTATTTTACAGTACTGAAACAATACAGAAATGAAAAGTTGAGGGACATGAGTAATAGTCATAACCATTTAGTACTTTTAGAATAATATACATTAGATACTGTGAGATCTCCTGGTTTGGAAGATGCAAGTATTTCATTTGTATTCTGCTAAATGTTTGGCACACTGGGTCAAATGACCTAATCTGAGGTCTGTAAACAATGTTGGGAAACAGATAATTCTACTAGACAACCATAACAAGGGAAAATTAATGAGACATCTTCACAGACATTAAAAGATACACAATCCAGAAAATATACAAGCCAGGAAACTTATTCTTCCAGGAAGTTTTGTTTTTACATACTTTTGGTGGAAGATAAATTCATGGGCCCTGATGGAATGCATCCATGATCGCTGAGGGAGATGGCAGAAATCATTGTAAGGCCGTGCTCCGTAATCTTTAATCAATAAGGGAGACTTGGAGAAGCACCAGAAGACTTGAGAAAAGCAAATGTCACTGTTATCTTCAAGGGACATAAGAAGGACCCAGGGAACCCTGGGTCACAGGCTGGTCACCCTGACTCTGATCTCTGCAAAGACGTTGGAGCAGCTAATCTTGAAAATAATTTCCAGACTCATTAAAGACAAGCAAACCATGAGGAGCATTCAGCATTGCTTCGCTAATGAGAAATTTGAACAGCTTGGTAAACCTTTTGAAGAAGTGACTGGCCTGGTGGACAAGGTGAGAGTAGAGGCTGTTGTCTGCCTGAGCTGCAGTAGTGCCTGTGATACTCTCCCCTATAACAGTTTCATAGAGGAGCTGTTGATGGACGAGCAGACAGTGAATTAGATTGAAAACTGACTGGATTCGTTGAGGTCAGATAGTGGTGATAGACAGCACAAGTCTGGTTGCATTTCAGTGACCAGCAATGTATCCTAGAGGTCAGTACTGCATCCCATCCAGTTCAGCATCTTCATAATAAAGACTTGTCACCCTGAAATTGTCCTGGAAAACCAAAAATTCTGTCACCCAATATGGGTGATGGATTAGTGTACCCTCAGCAAATTTGCAAGGGACGCCAAACTGGAAGCAGTGGCTGATACCATGGCCAGAGAGCCGTGCTGCCATCCAGAGGGACCTCAACAGCTGGAGAAAGGGGCTTCAGGAAACTCAGGAAATTCTCAATCTGAAGAGAAACAATCCCAGGCAGCAATGCACGCTGGGGGTAGCCCAGCTGCAAAGTAGCTCAGCAGAAAATGACTCGGGGGTCCTGGTGGACACCAGGTTGGAAATGAGTCAGTAACAGGCTCTTTATGCAAAGAGGGCAAATGGGCCACAAGGTTGATTAGGGTACTGGAGTACCTCAAATGTGAAGAAAGGTTGAGAGAGTTGGGGCTCTTCTGCCAGGACACAAGAAGAGTGATAGGGGACCTTAGCCATATATATGAATACTTGAAGGGAGGGTGCAAAGGAGATGGAGACAGGTACTGGCAATGGACACAACCTTAACCACAGAAGGTTCCAGCTGAATATCAGGAAATAATTGGTTTTTTGTAATGAGAGGATGACTGGCACAGTTCACCCAGGGAGGTAGTCAAGTCTCCCTGCTTAGAAACATTCAAAAGCTGTGTGGACATGGTCATGGGCCATACACTTCAAGTGGCCCTCTTTGAACAACAGGATTAGAGCAGATGACCTCCAAAAGTCCCTTCCAACCTCAACTATTTTGAGATTCTTTCTGTCTGTGATTTTTTTGATTTTTTTTTACTTTAGTCGCCTATATGTTTGACATAGAAAAAATGTCCATCCTCATTATCAGTTGTGCATATTAGGCTCAGTAAAATGAAGCACAAATAAGTTTCAGACAGTCCCACTCCTCCCCCAAAGTATTTAACATTTGTACAAGCTCCTACCTTTTTAAGTAAACTGAGTAACAAGGATTATGTCTTTCAGACAGCAATGAAAAATATCCAAAACTAAATTAAAATTCAATAACAGAATTTGATCAACTAATTTGCTTTTAAACCTTCCCATCTGTGCAACCAATAATCACAACTGGTATAATTATCCAATTGTTGTTCAGCAGATAGCAATCTTGTTACTGTAAACAAAATAGTGTTAACATTAATCGCTTTTTAATGATGCCTTTTGTGCAAAAGCTACAAAGCACCTATTCTAAAATTAACAACTTGGAAATTAATGCTCTGTATACCTTAGTTTCACCCACGCTTTCCACCTGGCTAATGGAGAAATGCAAAGCACATCTGTGGCCTTCTGATGCCTTGAGAGGACTCCTAGAAACAGAGACTAGACAGGAGTAAAGGATTAAAAGAGGGATTTATTTGAAAGGCCTTCAGAGGTACATCCTGGAGAGCCAGAGGCTATTCTCAAAATGGACTCAAGGATGGACCCCAGGTCATGAATTCTTCACACTTTTATAGGTTTGGTTCATTTGCATATCAGAGTTAATTCTCCAATTAAAGCTTCAGTTCAATTATGCCTTTCCCCTCCACCAGCCCCCCCTTTAGGGCTCTTTGTTTTATACTTTTTCACCTACGACAGTCTAGGTGTCCTTGGAGAGCAGGCATGGGGAGGCTTTGTTATGTCTACCCAGCACAAGAGCAGGAATTAACAAGCTACAAGAAACCCCAGAGCCACACACTAAACAGTATAGAATCTGAAAAACATAAAAGCTTAAACCTAAGGCATCACTTCCAGTCCTCCTCATAACATTCCAAAAACCTTTATTTATTTGCAGACTACCCCCCTCATATGAACTAGAAACATGGTATCTCATAACTCTATAATATGCCTAGTTTATCTCTTCTGTATGATTGTAATTTCAGTCATATTCTTCTGACATTTACTGTTCATATATCAATAAAATTTTTACAATATTTCCTCCTTGTAGCATTTATATCTAACCCTTGTAATGTTTTTGGTTTGCTTTGCTTTTTAAGGTTTTTCAACTCATAGCAAAACTAGTTTCTCTGTTAGCATGGGCACTGAATGTCCTACCTGGACAAAAAAAATCCGAACAATAAAAAATATTCAAGCCACCATGATAGCTTTCTGTCCTGGTGAATATTTTCTGTACATTATTCTATTATCATTTCATTCTATCCTTGTATTTTATTTCTCTCTCTCACTTCCCTTAAGCTCCTTCAAATTACCAATAGCAATGATACTCTAAACAGGAAAAAATACGGGTAAATAGGTCTAATCTTTTGCCAGCTGTTCATCTCCCATTGTCCTAACAACTTCTAATGCTAGAACTCTGCTTCTGCAAAGTACTTATTCAAGTTCGTAATTTAAAGGCACTTCGCTAATTTATAGCCCATGAATGTTTTGTACTTAAACAAAAATCTGGTTCACTGATAATATTAGAGATGGTATTTTCTTCTAGAACCGAACACATATCCCCAGCTCATACAAGCTGAAGACTAGATGTGACTAAACTCTCTAGAGAAATCCACAGAAGGTGAATGCAAGTAGGTGCTTCTCATGTCAACAATGCTTCTTTCATCTTATAAATTCCAGATTTTATGGGGATAACAGTTATTTTTAGGTATGTTTGACTGACATAAATTTTAAAGCTATAAATAGCTTTGCAGTTGCTTGAAGTACTATTCTAGGAAAAGGACCTTTTTCCTATTGATTGAAGCATTACCACAGTTACTTGTTTAACCCCTCATGTGTCCCGATACAAGTATAAAAAATCACTTGTTTTCCTTCAACTTTTTATTAAAGCCCTGTTTTCCTAGTCTATTTAATTATGTATTTTGACACAATTGCTCAGGTTTGAACTTCTCTCTCCATTTGTCCCAATCTACTTTAAATACTTAATTGTCTCACGAAAAGGGAAGATTTCCTCAATCCTAAGTGTAGGGAGAGTTGCTCTACCCTTCATGTTTGATTTGTCTGCCAGTGCCCCAGGAAAGCAGAGATACCTGTACCTGAGCAGTCTGCCAGCATCCCATGATGGAGAGCCTTCACAGAGCAGTCCTGCAGGATTGGAGGGTGGCTCAATTGACTTATTCAGGGACACACCAACAGCATAAGGGAGACCTCTCAGCAGGTCTTTCCACTTTATGGTCCATAGTGGGTCGTCCACTTTTTTCAAGTATGTTACCCACTGCTGGCAGCTGCCAGTGCTCATGAAGGACTCACACCAACAGTTTGTGAAATATAACTCTATTAATAGAAAATTGTGACAGGTTGAAGTTTGAGGATTGTTGATGATAGTATCTGACTACAAAAATGTATTTAAAGTAATACACAGACAAGTTCTAACCCCAAGAGTATGGGTTTTTTTTTATTCAGTAGGTGTCCCTATGGGTGAGAAGACATGTTCAGCCGATCACCTGATCTCAACAGTTACAGTGGACTCTTCCTTAACTTTTCCCCATTCTCAACTTACTTTAAACTATTTCTTTGTGTTTAGGTGGAGCTTAAGTGACTCTAGTCATACATATCGTTGTTACTGATTGGTGCAAAATTGTCTCACTTTTCTCTTAAAGATACAGTCAATAAAATATAGAGCACATGCCCAGTGAGGGGTGGTCATACCCTGGAGGGGATAACTCTAGGATGGAGGTGTGCCTTGTTATTACAATTAGGTTATAATGAAGCAAGCTCATTGGAGGAGAGTGATTCCCCCACAGCTGCAGGCTCACCAGCAGGACAACTGCCCTTCTCTGCCCTGGCTGACAGGTGCTGGGCTGTTTCTCAGCTGCAAAGCACCATCGAATTCCCCTGCCTGCAGGGATTTCAGCAGAGCCTGGCCACAGTGTCTCCACCCTGCTCCTCTCTCCATCCCATCCCCCTCAGCAGGTGCTATGGATGCAGATTGCAGGTGTGAGGGATCATCATGGAATAGATTTTGAGCATGCCAACCACATTCTATCCAGGGAGAAGCAACTGTACTTTCCCTTATAACTTCTGTGCTGCTACAATTTCTCTTAAGATGCAAATATAACTTCTCATTTTCCTTTAATTTTACCCCCAGCTATCTTTCCATATACACCTTAACCTGAAGCTTATGAAAGCAAAAAAGTAAAAAACCAATAAGTATTTTATTCTTATTGATATGATTAAAAAAATAATCCTGGTCAAAAGAAATATTATCTATACACACTCATGTAGTATTTAAATTCCTTTAGTTGTTGTGTATCACTGAAAAACATATTTTCTGGAAATTTTCAGCCATTTTTAATTATTTTGATCAGTTTTGCTGCTTATGTTGTCATGTATAAATAGATTTAAGGAATTCTGCTGACATTGTTTTCAAAATGAACTTCTACAGTCCACCTTTAAGGAATGGGAAACAAGATCATGTGTTTAGTTTATTCATGGTTGGATTGTACCAGAAATCTTGACATTGCACTGTGTAAAATGAAAGAGACACTTTTGAGCCACGTAGGTAAAAATTATAGTTTTCACTGATATGTGCTAAATATAAATTTTGACTGTGGCTATGAATTTGAACTTTGACTATGAAGAAAAATATAATACTGTTTCTAATTCTGAATTCTATGTGAGAATAATAAGTAAATAAATAGGCAAAAAACTTCACCCAATATCTATTTTGAAGTCAGTTTTACTTAAGAGGATTTAAAAGAAAAGTGCCCTATTTTGAGCTTTCTGATTCAAATGCAGTAATATAGTTGTGTTTTTGAAACATATATATCACCACTAGAAGGTACTACTGCAAAGAAATTTATTTTAAAATCCCATTTCCTGATGTACAAGTAATAAAGGGTCACCAAGAGTCCTCAAGTGGCAGCCACTGTATTTCTGTTTGTGAAATTTAACACAAGATATGCAGAACACAACCTGACAATACTTCTGAACTACAGATAGTCTACATTCTCTATTTTTAATTCTATGGAACATATTCTCACAGTTGAATATGTTCCTTTTGTATTTAGTCAGGCAAAGCTGTGCTGTGCTGATCCCAGACTGATATAACACTTTACATAAGACAGTGGCACTAACATGGTAGCTCTTGTTGGGATTGGTTGTCTTTTCAGTGCAAACAGTTCTCTTGAGCCTGTGACTGCTCCATACAATCAGAGAAATACTACAATTAGCAGCAGATTTTCCCTTTGATTATGTATATTTTGTTTTGGTCAATTCTGATGAAAAGAGTCAGGTTTTGTGGGGTTTGATGTAGTCAGCAAAACTGAGTTTTACCACAAAACAGTCTGATTAAAGGAATTAACACTATTTGAGAAGAATGTAGCACTTAGTCAATAGATGACAAAGTGATAACTGGTATATAACAAAATGCAATCACTAATAGAAAATCACAGATTGAACATAGAGGCTCAATCCAATGCAACTCAATGACTCCATCAGAGACATGAAGAAAATATAAGCCATTCTCCATCAAGGTTTATAGTTTAACAAGGACTGGTGAAGTGATAGATAAAAGCAGGGGGCCTTTTTGAATTGAAGCAAAACTTTTTTAAGAGGGTCACAGTCAAAGAGGAATAATGAGTTCTGTCTGCTACCATTTTTCCTAGAGTCAAATGAAAAGGCATAAATATGGAGGGACAAAAGGTTATTGAATATCCTGGGAAGAAGCAATGACCTTGACAAAGATTTAGTGTTTGACCATGCTGCAAAACCACCTGAATTTCCAAAATCATTAAAAAATTGGAGGTAGACAAATTCAAAAGGGAAGAAGGACGTACTTTAACGGTGATTAACCTTTTAAGAAACTTCCCTGGAGAAATGATGGAGGCACCTTCATAAAAGTTTTTGAGCTAAGACTATCTATGTAAAATCTGTAGTTATTCATCCAAAAATTATTAGATTCAATGAAGGTATTGCAAGGTGAATTTTTATAGTCGATATTATATAGGAACTTCAAATAAAAAACCATTAAGGCTCATTTTAACCTTAAAATTGGAAGAAGGAGGAAAAAAGAGACCCACATTATAATCTGGATTTATATTTTTTGTTGAAGCTACTTTTCAAATGAAAAGCTTAAGACCATGATGGGTTCCTCCCTTCTCCCCCAAAATACTGTCTCTGTTTTACCTGCTACTTGACAAAATAGTCAAAAAATCAAAAACAAGTAGATGCTATTTTGCATCATTGTGTTTTTCATGTTACTCCTCTAGGAAAACACCTTGTTTTCACTATAGCAAAATTCCAAGTGACTGTGCTCAAAAATACTCTAAATAAAGGCACCAGAACACAAAGAGTATAGAATGAAGATGCAGTGAAAATATCAGGTCAGAGAAACTGATGCAAGAAGGGGGATAATACACAGAAGAGAATGAACATAAAATGAAGTGCAGTAATGAGTATAGACTTCAGTATCAGTGCTTCATCTCTCTTATCTCCCATCCTCAGTGAGTCAAATAGAAAGAGCAAGACACTCAGGCCTACATTGCAGGAAGCGTTACTCTTCAAATAGATGACTTTTCAAAGTGTAATTTGTAAACAGAGGTCTATGTATGGGTCAGAAAAATAAGATATTTTATCTATTAAAACCAAAACCAATAAAGAGACAGTAAAACCTCCTGTTCCTTATTTTCTAGATTATTTTCCTGTTTTTCCCCATTCTTTTTATGTAATGTATTGCCTCTGTTTGAAAACATCCCATTACTTTGCATCACTTCATTTTTCTACTTTTTCTCCTTCAACATGACTTTCAGATTTACAGTGAATCCACTTTAGAACCCTACTTTAATTAGGTATTGGTTAATTAATCCCTAAAGCTCCTATGTAACTAATCCCTCATTAAAAAATCCCTATGAAAAATATGCACACTTTTGTTATGTATATTTTATACTAGCTTCTCTTCTTTTCCTTGCCACATCTCATTCCAGTAGGGAAAAAAAAAAAAAAAGAAGAAAGAGCAAGATATCCTGAGTTCAAAAAGCTAAATGAATGAATTTTAAAGAAATAGTTCAGAATACCATTGGTGAAACCTTGGCCATGCTAAATTCAGAATGTATTTGCTACAGATTTACTGGGGCCAGACGTTCAAACTAAAACTTCCAAAATAGTTCTAGTATTATCTTTCTAAAAAACTTTTTACATTCATCTGAGATGAACTTCTGAGTTGTATTTATATGATAAGATCATCAGATTTATAGTAGGGAAGGCAGCTTCACCCTTTGTTATGTATCTCGTGTCCTAATTCTCTAGTATTCTGTAAAGTAGCTTGATTCATTTATTAATAAACAGGTGAAAAACAATGACAGAGCAGATGACACTTTTAAGACATGTACAGTGTGTGCATCACCAGGAGAGTTGTGCATGGAATGCTCACATATAAAATAATGAGGCTCACTCTTAATCAAATAATTACATTGGCATGTGGCCTGGAATACAAATGCAGCATATCAAGAGATCTGTCTTAGCATAAAATCTCTGGTACCTAAATGGATGTGTTTATTACTGCACTGCAAAAGCAAACTCTACATGTTTCATGGCTGTGTGAGAACAATAGTTTTAAGAGATCATCTTTCTAAATAAGTACAATATAAAAACCTGCCAAGCAGATACTGTACTAGACAAATACATTGTATTTCTACTAAAATTTTGTATCTAGGCAAAAAATAATTTGCATGGCTAAAATTAAAAAAAAAAACCCCAACAACTCAAACATGACAGCATGGTTTACAATTTTGTTAGTGAATAACCAAGTTAGAAAATAAATAAAAGGCAATAAATAAAAAAGATGTAAAATTTTTACAGCAGATTACAATTTTAGTACCATCTTAATTTTATGCAGTGTTACTGTAGGTGGAAGATGAGGTAAGAACACAAATGGGCAATTGAAAAATTCTGGAATTGGTGGCTAAAATTATTTAGCATCTAAATTATTATTTCATGTGTATATGTGGTTACCCACATGAGACATATAAGATATTTTCATTATGATATATCTATTCTGGAATCGTTAGGACCATCAATGTTACATGATCAGCAAGGAAGGAAAAGAGGTTTCCTGTAGGATGATGTTAATCAAAATCAGAGCAAACAAACAGCAATATAATATAAATCAGAATATTTAAAAACTCTGACTGACTATATAATTAGTTTAAAGACTATAGCTATAAGCAATTAGATGACCCCCCTAAATCTGGAAGAAAAAAAGCTTTCAAAAAAGCATAGTAAGAAAAAGACTGGAAAATGAGTCATCAGAAAGATCTGTAGAGAAATGCTGATAGAAAGAAGGACTTCAGAAGTCTCAGGAGGGTTTTTCCAGTAAGTAATAAAGCTTAGGGAAGAGTGAATAGATGTGTACACTCTGGATTTTTGCTGTTTGTATGCATGCTTTGAGAGTTCAAATTCCATTGTTTTACATAAACTCTTATTTCCTTTAGGAGACTGCACTGTCAAGAGACCCATTGCTGCTTCCCAGAGGGAAAAGAATCACAGAACCAGAGCTAAGGCAGACCACAGAGCTCTGGCTGCAGGCCTGAGCACCAGAATTACTCTGGCAGCTGATACTGAGAGAATCTGCATAGAAGCCTGAAGGACTAGAGCTTAACCTTCCTTCAGAGATGGTAACTCAGAGCCTGAGATTATGGGAGTATCCCTTTTGCAGCTCCTAAAGAAATCTATTAAATACGTTTCCAAGACAGCTTGCATATGTATCAAAACAATATAAGGAATTATACCTTCAGCTGTCCTCATTTAAGAGGCTGGGGCTGTTTTAAGCAAATAATCAAATATTGTCTTTTCCAAAGATCTCATCTTCATGATTTTTCTGTGTTCATTAAAGAGCTACAATCAGAATGGCATATGCTAACTAGGACTATTTAGTAATTTGAAAAAGTAAGTTGAGTATCATCCTTTGATTAAGGACAATAGATTCTTTAGATAATTACCTATGTAAGTTGCGTCTGTATTTTGTAAGCACTATTGATGCTGTGCAGTTATTGCACTCCTTTGCTTTGATTTAGTGCTCATCTTGAAACCAGCCAAGTCTATTTCAAGAGACAATATCTTGTGAACAATGATCAAAGTGTAAATTTATGCAAATTCAGTGCTTCACCTTAATTACCTTGATGGTGCTTGTCAGCAGCCTTTTCCATGCTTTCACTGATTAGCAAGCTATCACAAATAATTATTATTTCATCTGCAGTTACAATGATGCAGTTCATTGGCTTATTGCCCAGCCACAGTACTGCATCCCACCCCTCAGCCTGCTCGTCTGGAGTTATGCCACAATGCACGTCTCAGGAATTAGCATCCTCACTTTTTTCAGTCAATCACCTAAACTCCAGAACTTTATGATCCCATAAGGCAGGTTTTCTCTAACCTTCTACAAGTGGGATTACTTACTGCAAAAGATAGCCTGGAAAAATGTGAGGACAAGGAAAGGCTGTTATCTCCACGATCATTTTGCACTATCTCCACTTTCTCTTTAAAAAAAACTCTTTCACTCTTTCACTTATCCCCTCTCTTTTTTTTTTTTTTTTTGTTAGCTACTAAGAAAAAATGAACTCTGTCCCAGCCAAAACCAAGACAGTATTTTACTTCAGCAGATTGACTGATGCTACTGTTGTCAACTGAAATATGAACTTTAGAGGTTAACAAATCTCTTCCAGGCAGCCCAAGGTTATCACTGTAAAATGGACACTACAGCATGGAAATATATTTGGTTCCATCGTGTTGGAAGCCTTGAGTAAATCTAAATATGAGGTGCAAGCAAAGAAAATGCAGGAAGTAAATAAGCACCTGTTTGTTCCTTTTTCCAGGTGAGTAATGGAGCAGAAAAGCTAACATATCCAAGCCCTGTCCCCATTTCAAACAAACAGTTTATTTTTCATTACACTGGATATGCTTGCATGTATTAAAAAGGGTATGAAGAATGTGTGGGGAAGTGAAAGGCTGGCTGGTTTCCTTTATGAATGCTTGTACATCATCTTAAATCACTAGCTATTGCTAACAAGCAAAAAGAATGCAAATATGAAAGTAAAAAAAAAGCAATTAAGTAGCAACATATGGTCAAATATGTAATCTCTAAAAGCAGGGATATAAAAGGAAAAGAGAGAAAAAACATTGGAAGAGAAGCCTGAAGCAATGTTTCCATACTTTAACTGAAAACAGTGCTTATTGACTCTTCAAGGTCAGAAGAAAAACACCTGAAACATAAATAAATGCTCTAACTGCAAAAACTCAAACTAAGAAAAGAAATTAGAGGATGATACACAGAAGCTGGAGTTAATAGAAGCCACCAGTTCTAAAATCATAAATGGCAAATAGCTGTAAAACATAAACCCTGTATACCATAAATGGAAAGATATATTTTATTAAGTAATTCCTGGAACATGACACAGGAGCTCAAGCAATAACTTAGAATTACTAACGTTGTAATGATTAGACCAAAAGAAAATACTTTAATTAAACCTGCCATAAATTAAAGAGAAAAAATTCCAACTTTAACCAGAAACATCTGCAGGGTATTAAGGCACATTGCTACCACCACATATTTTGAAACCACAAAATAATGTCCCAGAAAAACAAACTCAGATCAGTAGATGGAAGAGCTAGCACTGATTTAATATGGAAAATTTACACAGAACACAAAGATGGTAAAAACATACAAATCCATCTATTTGGGGTAATCAAGTAGGGACAAGATATTTTCAAGAGACATATAAAAGAAAACAGCATCTTGGCTGGATTCAAATCGCAACTAGAAAAACAAGGCTGTTGAAGATTCATAATTCTGCTTAATATTATGCAAAAACCCAACATCAATTTAAGACTTCAGGTACATCTGATGAAAATTTCTCTTTTGAAAATATGAAGACATGTTGCAAATCAGCTGTTCCAGTATAACATAAAGCAGAATAATACTGCACTCTGGTATCATCTGTGTTCAGCTGAGTCTAATGAACTCAAGAGAGCTATGCAGTGAAATATAAGCACCTACAGAAAAATGAGTAAAATAACTTTCTACAATACAATGGCTGTATTTACCAGATCTGTGGTGGGTAGGATTGGAACTTGTAGCTCACATATGGACATCTAGACTGAAACACACGGGTGCAGTGCCAGCCAAGAAGTCTGTACAGTGCAGCACATGCAGCACAGGAACTATAGGAGACTTAGGCTTTCTGTTCTGGTATCTACAGGCCAGGAGGAATACCCTACATGATCTTACTAAAACACGTACTATTAAAGCTTAATACCTATTGGATTAGGTCAAAACCTGTACTGAACCAAATTCTAATGAGTATCTACTGCTCCCGTAGTCAAATTTGGTGAAACATCCAAAGCAGAGAAAGATTCTCAAATATTAATATAAATTCTCAGCAGAAAAAAAATAAGATCCAAACACCCAATGTATACAGTCCTCCCTAGAAGTAGTCTTTGCCATTGTCTAACAAGAACTCAGAAGAGAATATAACAAAAGAAAACATCATACACTAGCATCTAAAAATCCTTTTTTGCAGCAAAGTAATAATCTTTCAAATTATTTTCTTGTAAGAGGCCACTGACCATTACACACACCTATTACTGCAAAAGAGAAAGGTAGCACAAAAATGTAACAAACTGTTGCCACTGTGAATTGAAACTAGTATAAGTAAAAATTACAATCCCAAATTTGTTTTGCTGCCTTATCATTGGGAAATCATGTTCTATTATTATTTGAGGATGTTCTCCTACATGTTAGAAATTGCTTGGAATCATAGCAGAAAGAATATATGGGTATTTATGGAATTGCACAAGGGAAAAAAATGAACTGGCAATACATTTCTTTGCCTACTGCTGGGAAAAGTGGACAGGATTTCCTTTTCACGGATGGGGAGTAAAATCCTTCTTAATATTAAAATGATCCTGAATTAATGAGCTGAAATAGAATGCACTGGTACATGAGATATATTTTGTGTAATGAAAATTGCAGCTAGGCATGTTTGAAATAATTTACTAAAAGATCAGTAATTTTACCCCATGCCTTAAAGCTGAGGAAGTTTGAGGTAGGAAAAAAACTATATAATCTGATTAAGTTAATTCCGAAGTTTTCTCAATTGTACATTAACCAGGGCTTTTGTCAGCCTACCTTTAAATGCATTAATGAGGTTATTTTCTGGGTTGGAAAATATTCCACAATCTGCCAGAACACAGGCAGGAAGCTGTTCCAGTTATTTGTGCTTCAATGATGTCATCTCACTTCTTCACTGTTATGTCCTATCAACTGCTATGAGGTTAAACATGAGGGTGCTGAGTCTTACTGTGGTGTAAGCATGTGTAGTATACATTACTGAAGTTATTTTCATCACCCTCTGCAAATGGAAATGTTTACAGTTCAAGTGTTGCATGCAGGTAATCCTACACGTCACAGAATGAAGTGCACACTAATAAACTGCTTTGCCCCACTAGGTTTGATTTGTAAACCACTACTACTGACTGATGTTCTTTGCAATCTGTAGCACTGTACCTATGGAGAAGAATTTTTATTAGCAAGACAATGCAGACGAATGCTTAGTGCAGAGTATATTGATGATATAACAATTTGTACATAATAAAGGTGAGTGAGCATTTGTTAATGGAATTATTTATTTTACTGGTGGAAGAATCCTTCTGGCTAAATCTATTTCATATAAATCTATTTACCAAATCTTCTTTAGACTGTCATTTGCTCATTGTCCAAGAGCAGAAACCCTATCATTAAAAACCTAGGAGTTCATGTATCCTCTCTGTTTATACTAATGGGATTTTATCTGTGGTTCACCTGCAGCTTGACATTGTAATATATAAATCCATTTTGCATTCTGCTGGTTTTACCTTTACCAGAAAGCTACAGTAGAAACTCATTATGTGGAATTTTCTGTTGTATTTTTCTTTGATCTACTGTCTTTATCTTCCTTGAGTATCTGAAAAACTTTTTATTAATTGCTTTCCTTTTTTATTTTGAAATTATCTCTGAAGTAAAATTCAATTCAGCCTACTTTAAAGGGGAAAAAATAAGATTTTAAATTGGATAAATATAAATATCCAGTACCTGGAAACCTGGAGAAAAAATGGAGAAGTATCCTTCTGTCATGGCTCTAAAGTTCTGTTGTCATTTTGTTTGCTGTATCGGACAGCCTTCAGATTCCTCAGTCAGAGTCATTCAATGACTTTTTTTAACTCACCCCTATATATCGCTGGCTAGTTTAAAATCCATTATTAACACAGTATTTGACCTATGTAGCCCATCAAACAATTAATATTTCCCTCTTTTGCTCTGCACAGTCTGCAAGGTCATGTCTCTGCCACTACACAAGCTTGGAGCTGCCTGCAGCACACTGCTGTGTGCTGAAGTCCAATCTACTGACCACCTGCACTTCATTTCTACCTCCAAACCTGGAACAAGTGTGGAGGAGAGGAACAGGTTGCCCAGAGGTGAATCAGGCAGGGTAGCACTGTGGATGGATTAGAGCAAAGATTCGTGCACAGCCAGTTCCTCTGTTGGCAAAACCTGATGGAGTCTTCCTCCAAAACTAAGCCTGAGTTTGAGCCAGTGTACAAAAGGCAGGACAGAAAAAGCCTCAGTCAGCCCTTTTTCATCATCCCTCAATTTAAAGTAGTGTCTTCAATTTCAGATGTTCCCAACAGTGAGTTCAGAGCAGCTTCAAAGGGCTCTAGTTCTGCCCAGTCTATCTGAAGATGAGGCTGTCTGAGAAGACCCTACATCCTCCCCTGAAAAATTGTTTCAATAGAAGCACAGATAAAATTTATGCACACAGTTCTGGTAAAAGTTGCATAAAAAAACCCCCGACCAAACCTCAGAATCATAACATGAATGTTCAGAAATAGCCATCTGTCACAAACACCTACTGTAGCAACAGAAACAATATTGAACCTGCATTTCTGTTAGCATTTCCTTCAGCTGCACTATCACAAGCACAGGTGCCTTGTGACATAGGCCATATTCTTTTAGGAAACCAAAACGTTGGAAGTCACCCTTAACAAAAGACTTGGGCACAGACAGCTGCTTTCTAATGAATGTTAAATATCATCATTAAATTTTATCAAAACTAAATGTATTCTTCTAGCAGTAAGACATTCAAAGACCCTCAAAGATCTCTTTCTAGAGGGTCTAAAGAAAGTAAATGGTATCCCGGAAAAGAACTGCCAGTGAAACAATTCCCTAGCTTTCTTGAAAAAGCTTAACAAACCAAAATGCAGCTCAGGATGATTTTTCTGCGTAATTCCCAATAACATAACCAGTCTGTTCTGCAGATGTGTCTATGCCATAGACAGCAATAGTAAAGCGTGCTGAGTCTCCTTATAGGGAAATCAGAAAAGATGATAGATGGAAAGGAACTGAACCAGGATGAAGTGCATTTCAACAACAGGTACCACGCTATGGGAGCAGCAGGGTAACAATGAGTTCAGTCTGCAGAGATATGTTGATTTATACTCAGGCTCAATCAGACTCTGCACAGGTTGTGAACATGTTCATATCTGACCTTTCTGACAAATTTGTACTGAGAGAACCATCTCAGTAGAAAAAGAAGTAATTTCCTGTAGTCTATTAATACTACTGTAAATAATTTCTTGTCTTATAGAATCTTTCTAAAAATGTGGACTTGTACTGTATAACATGATAGGGTCCCAATCTCACCAAATTTTGATGCAATATGAATGTAAATATCTGTAGAAGCATATGGGCAGAGAAGATAGTTTTTTTTAATATAGTCTAGTTAGTCAACAATTATACTAATTTATTCCTGTGTGTACCTAGTAGTAAAATTTTACCTGTTCTTCAAAAATTTGGAATAAATGAGCATCCATCTGACAAGAACAGTCAATCCCAGCAGAATGTTCCAAAACCAATTCTAAGCAAGCATCTTTATTGTTCATCACATTGAAAATATTTCCCTGAGACTATTCAAATTGAATAAACTCTAAAGAGCTGTTGACATAGATTTTTCAGCCTTTGAGAAACAAAAGTCCTTGTCTCCCTTTCGTTATAATGAAAGACCTTGACTTTGTGCAGTTGAAAAATCCTATTTTGAAGAAAATTAAAAACAACAAGTCAAAAAACTGTACTAGGTGAGACTTCTGTATTTCATTTTCATTCTATTCTTAAATTACTTGGCCATTTGCTTTTTTAAAGAAAAAGCATAAACTTTGAATAAGGAGCATTTTCAGGCAGCATGAAACAGTAGACACTGTTATTTCAAGACTTTTTCGTTATTTCATTATTTCCAGTTTCTTTTTACTGGAGAAGACTACTTTCTGAGGGCAGATATCCCAGACACAAACAATGATCCTGAGTAACTGGTTTATTAATTTAATTTTCTAGTTTCTAAACCCAACTGTTATCCTGACAGATAAGTGCTGATGATGGAAAATTAAAACACAAAATTAGAACCAAGCAAAAACAGTTATTCAAATACTAAACAAAATAAATGGGTCTTACTTCTGGCCCTGAATTCACTGAAATTAATAATTGATTAGATTCTAGTCCATTGCCACCTGCTTGCCAGTTAATAATTAAATCTTTAATAATTTTAAGTTTTCATGTTTCCATTCCTAGGCATGAGGTACAGTAGGCAATAGAAAGTAATTTAGACAGTACCATTATCTATCTTCACACCAATTTTTTAAAGATACTTTCAAACAGGTTCACTTATTTCCCTTTATCCAGTCTTCCCAAGAGAATGAGTTTTATGTGACTGGGAGAGAGTGGGCATTTTAGTGGAAGTGGGAGGAAACTGAAGCACTTTTGTGTAGGCCAACTGTTGAACCTGATAGTATCCAAATAAACTCAGCTGAAGCTTCACATTGAACATTACACTGAGAAACAACTAGTAAAACACAGCCGCACTGAGGAAAACACCGGTCTGCTTGATCAGTGGGAAACATTACAATGGAAACTTTCATATTGTTGAACAGTTTAGTGAACTCACATGGAGAGAAGACCTTAAAGATATCCCAGCTATAGAAAAGTTTTAATTGAACACCATGACCCTATTAAAAGACTTGTAGGAATTTCAGCTTAATTCTGTCTCACATTCATAACATAACTTACCGTTGGTATTTCACACACTCAGGGAATGGTGCAGGAGGTCGGGAAATCCAATCTCTTGATGCGGATTCAGAGCTGTTTTCTCTATGTAGTCTGTGGAGGAAATAGGGCTCAAATACCTGGACTTGTGGGAGCCTTGTATGGCAGTCCTTTGAAAAGTGTCATCAAGACAGCAGAGTTCTGCTTTTGTACGTTTAAAATTGACTCCATGGTGAGGAGCATGCTGAGGAAGCTTAGCAAACGTAATACAGGGAGAAATTGAACTGGAATTGAAAATTGCTTGAAGTTTATTATGAAAACCCTTTCATGTATGACAAGCAGAAACAAAGCAGCTCTTGCTTATCAGGAAGTGGCCATTCCTATGGGGGTCTGAAAATCTCTTTACCAAAGTGTATATCTGTGCTCATTAATTATATGCTGAGGCAACCTGCATGGAACATAAATTCATGGCATGATACCACACGAAAATGCCATTAAAATATAAGGTGTCTGTAGTACCTTTTTGTCAAAAGAATAAGTAATAAAAATCTGTATATAATTTAGCAGTTTTGAAATGTTAGTGAGAAGCATTGTATAAACCAGATAATTCAGAGACTGTGGTAAAAAGTGCTTTCACAAGGCTGGAACAAGATTGTAACATTTTATCAGACAAAAAGAAAGTAATACATAAAAATCTACAGATAAGGTAGATGTTAAATTTATATTTATGACTTTTAAAGCAGAATTGTTTAAAGATCAATGCAAATATAAAAATCTCCACTACTGTGATCATATCTACCACTAAAATGATCTTTTGTACTGAGATGTCACTGCCAACTATGACTTCTTTTTCCTTAAAAATTTAAATAACACATTTATATTTTTTCTATTTATTCCATGGATTTAGTATAGCTTTAGCTTTCAGAGTTTTTATCGTTGGATGTTACCGTGCAATCATGAAAAGATTCAGTGGATAAATGGAATAAAATGAAATAAGTGTACTTCAACAGAAACAATTCTCAGGATTTCAGGATGATAAGGACTGTATTACACCCACAGAGTGCAAAATATGCCCACATGATCCTATTTTATTCAATGTAGTTGTACAAGTGAGAAGAAGAGAAAAATTTAAAGGTAGTGATGTTCAACAGCTGGTCTATAACTTGAACTACAACCCTCTAATAACATTGTTGGATTTATGATTAATAGATTTTTTTTTTAACCATTCAAGAACTCATTCTTGAAAAAAACCAGTTATTTAGCGTAACACTATTGCAGATCAGTTTATTTATGTGTTTTTCTTTCTTCACTAGGTTGATTCCTCAGGTGTGCTGCTGAGGACTCCTCTGTGCAAAAGTGCCATAAAGCAGTGGCCATAAAGGAAAGTGCATTTTGCAGCCCAGACATTGCTAATACTTGCAATATCTTTGTGCTTTTGTTGAAACAACAGCTCACACTCCTCTCATGAATGCAATCTAATGTCATCTTTGATTGAAATTCCACTCCGTCTGCCCTCCACTTTTCTCTTAGATGATCCTTTAAAGCACAAGCAGGAAGGGGAGCTTGAAACATTTTACAGTAGTTTGGCATAAGAGCTTTAAGGCTGTTGTAGACTGTAATGCTTTCTAAATGCTTATCATCTTTAAACCCCTACAATTTTCACCCTTAAGGCAAACCAAAAAGAGGCCTGGAAATCACAGCCACTCAATTTTTCTGTGGATATTTAAGGGAGAGAGGGAAGAACTTATCAGCGCTAGATTTTTCACTTGCTGCCTAAGTACTCCTAACACAGTGACATATACAATTTGGATGGCAATTCATGGCTAAAGAATTCGAGTGGAAATTCAAGAGCTAAAGCTGGATTGCCTGAAAGGATTTCTATGCATCCATAGCTGTTATAGCATTGAAATTACCTGTCCAAATCCCTCTGCTTGCACATGGTATGAAGCTACTTGACTTGGTGAGATTCCATGAACGGAGTAGAGATGCAGCTCTAAGACACCTTGGAAAGTGCACTTGGCACATATGATGTCTTAGGTTTTAACTTTCATATTTTTCAAATCCTGTGCTGCCTAGTTTGTAACTCTGAAGTTTCTTGTAGCCTGTTCACTTCTGCTCTCTCATGTTAGGAAGATGTAACAAAGCCTCTCCAGATCTGCTCTCCAAGGGCACTCAGACTGTCCTAGGCCCAAACAGTATAAACCAAAGAGCCTCTAAAGGGTGGGGCAAGCTTGGGGAAATTACATCATTAAACTGAAACCTTAACTGGAAAATTAGCCCTGATATGCAAATGAACCAAACCTATAAAAGTGTGAAAAACTTGTGACCCATTGTCCATCTTGGGGTCCATCTTGGCAGTAGCCTCTGGCTCCCCAGAGGCTCTGAAGGCCTTTCAAATAAATACCTACTTTATTCCCTTACTCTTGTCTCATCTCTGTTTTTAGGTGACCGCTTCAGGCATCACACAAGAAGATGAAATGGGGTGGAAAACAAGTGATCAAGTGTGAAAGTTGGCCTGTACAAGTCCTGGATGTCGGTGCATCCAGAGAGTAAAACTGATGATTAATATGATTTCTTCCAGAGCTGCAGTGCTGGCAGGTGAGCCAGTGTCCTACGACCAGCCTTAAAGACCACAGGAGCACAACAGCCAAATGCTGCCAGCTTGCAATGAGTGTTTCTCATTCTAACAGGTGCTTCTTTCATTGTATTATTTAACATTTCAGTTGCAACATACTAGATTTACATGGCAAGGTTGAGGTTTTTTGGGGGACAGGAGGGAGCCTGAGGGGCAGGCTCTGGGGGCTTCTGTGTGAAGCTACCAGAAGCTTCCCCCGTGTTCTACTGGGCCAAGGCCAGCTGGCTTCAACAGAGATCCACCTCTGCCCAATGCAGGACTCTTGAGAAGATTTGAAAACTTTGTGTAGGTGTTATAGTGTAATGTGCTTAGAGAAACCAGTGGGTAGGAGAAAGTGCTCTGGCTTTTATTGATTTCCATTTTTACTATCTTATCATCTTTTTATTAGAAAGTGGTTTCACTACGGTTTCACTGTTAACCTTTCCTATCTACAACCCTGAGGACAGCAAGATGAAAAATATTAAATGTTATCCTTTTCCTTTAATAACAGAAATTGGATATTTTGTTTGTAGGTGGGGAACGGCTTCAGTTCTAAAGTTCATTTCACCGTGCAACAGAAAATATGATTGAATATGTAATTTCTATTTACATCTACTTTTGCTATTTTCCCATAAAAGGATATAACGTGATTTGATCATATATGAGGTTTTGAACATGACAGCTTTAATCTACATTTTAGGGTACCTAACTGACATTTCTAGTGCTTAGAAAGATTAAAAGAAAGAAAACTGTATTTATATATAAATATCATGTAGTTGGCTAGAAATTATTTGTATTCATGTCATGAAGTGATTTACAAGATAAGGTTGATATGATTCACTTTTTCCTGTAGCACTGGGTTTTACTTCTGTGTTCTTTTCTAATGACCAAACTACGAACTGAAAAATCCTGTGCAAAATTATTTACCAATGTGAATTACTTTCTTCTAAGTGGTATCAGATCTAAGAAGACATTCAAGTCAATTTAATATACAGATAATAGCATATACATGTACTGGGTTTGTATGACAGTGGTAAACCAGACTTGACCTAAAGAAGTTATTTTAATTTATTACCAAGCAAATCAGAGCAGTATACTGAGAAATAAAACTAACCAAAAACCATGTTTTTCTCCTCCCTTCTTGTTTTCACCACCCTTCACCTTCCTTTTATTCCTTGTTTAAACTTTACTCCCAGTTTCCTCTACCTCCTCCCCTCATGGGCTCAAGGAGCCAGGAAAGAATTTGTCTGTTCATCACACCTTTCTGTTGCTCATTCCACCTCAGTGGGAGAACTCCTCACAGTCTTATCCTCCTCCAGCATGGGGTTCCTCCAACAGGAGACATAAACTGCAACATGGCTCCTCCCCACAGACTGCAGTTCTTCCAAACTGCCCCAACATGAGTCCTTTCCATGGGGTACAGTCCTTCAGGAATGAACTGTTCCAGCATGGGTCCCTCACAGGGTGAAAAGTCCTGTCAGCAAACCTGCTCCAACACAGTCTCCTCACTCCATGGGGCCACAGGTCCTGCCAGGAGCCTGCTCTATCATGGTCCTCACGTGGTGACAGCCTACTTGAGGCATCCACTTGCTCCACCCTGGGGTCCTCCAGCTGCAGGTGGATCTCTGTCCTGCCATGGACCTCCTTAGGATGCAGGGGCACAGCTGCCTCACCAAGGTCTTCACCATGGTCTCCTGCATGGGATGCAGGAGAATCTCTGCACTTGCATCTGGAGCACCTTCTCCTCCTCCTCCTTCACTGACCTCACTATCTGCTGGGCTGTTTCTCTCACAAATTCTCACTCTTCTCTTGTTGCAATCCCTTGCCCACACTAGCTGCTTTTCCCTTCTTAAATCTGCTATTCCAAAGGCCAAAATGTGCCCTGGAAAGAAAATACCATCTGCTTCACATCCAGGTCTTCAGATTACTCTAGAAAATTTATGACTGCAAAAAAAAAAGACAGGTTTAAGAAAAATAATAAAAAAAAATCAATCCTGTAGGCTTTGTCAGTGTGATCTGGAAGCAATGCTTTCTTTCTGCCTCACCTCTGGAAACTGCATAAGCAATTGGCAACAGTTATCTGGAAGTGGGATATCACTTCTTATCTAATTTTCAAGTGAAGGACAAGAATAAATCTTACAAGTTGGGAAAAAATGTCCTTTCACCAGCTGCCTCTTTTAAGGAGTACTGACACTTTAAAATGCAATTATTCTAAAAGGTGGTCAGAGACACCAGTGTTCACCAGTGGTCACAGCATCAGTGTTCAAAGGCTGTCTCATATAGGGTTAGACATCTCAGTAATCTTTATGTCTGGAAATGTTTTTATGTTTTAAATCAGAGATAGCATGACTGCTTCAGATTTCTAAAAGTAGACATCCGCTTTCCACTATTGAACTCAAGCTATTAAATAAGAGATATTACTTTCAGAAGGTTGTTTCATGCTTCATGTTGAAATGCATTGATCTCAGTCTGCTTTCTAGTGGCTCAATTTTCCACATCAGAAAATGAGTAAAAAAATAAAATACTGTAGCAGTTTGCATTTGTTAACAATATGGTTAGCTTTCTCAGTACAAAAAGAAAATAAGACAGAATCGGACTAAAGAACAATTTTCTTTCATCCATCAGAAGGTCTCATCATCAGGGCAAACCATGGCAGTAGGTCAGATGCAAGAATTTACTTTCCTTTTATTACCAGATTAAAATAAAAATGTCCACATGTTCCAGTCCATCTGCTTTAACAGAGAGTGAAACCTATGTTAAAAACATTCAAGAAAAAGAAGAACATATGAGCAATTTAGAGCTCTATAAAAATGGCACAGTGAGAGGTCTCAGAAAATTACCAAGGAATGGCTATGCTAATTTATCTGTTCCACAGAACTGTAGAAGTTATTTACAGAATTTAGCTCCTGGTTTATCTTAAAGTTGTTACTTAAAGAATTCTTGAATGAGACAATTGAGCAGTTGCATGTATTTGTTGACAAGGAGATTTACACTGCTGTAATAAAACCTTTAATAACCAAGATATACATTATTTTGGCATGCCAAACGTAAGGGAGGCAGAGAGGAGGGACAACACCTTTACATGAGTCTTAAAAGAAAGTTAATGAACTGTCAGAATTTAAATTATGTTGTCCATATGGATACTACATCAAACAAAACCCAAAACCATTTATCGACCTCTGTGAAAGCATTAGAAAAAATCTGTTACACAGCCAAGTGCCACAAACAGAGAATGAACCTTCATTTACACATACAATATGCACACACACGTTCTTCTCATCAGAACTTCTTCAACTCATGCACTGCTGCCCTGTGTTGACGGGGTACAAAGGCATTACAGTGCCTGAAACAGCATTTTTTTGTCTCCTCAAAGAAATGTGAGTGAAGTGTTGCTCATTGTTCCAAATAGCAGCATAGAAATTTAATGAATTGCTAATTTCCTTTAATTGGATCCAGGAAACCTTGATAAAAATGTTCCTATATACAAGGAACACACGGAATCTAGAGGAATGCTTCATGCATGTTTAATTTTGAATACTCTGATGGTGTGCCTTGCAATTGTTTTCTATTCCTGTTCATAAAAATCAAGTTTTCCTTGGCAGTTAAGTACCATTGAAATACATTTTAATAGCTATAATGACAGTGTATAAGCAGTTTCACTGTAAAGAGATGGCCAACTACTCAGCACCCCAAAGACTATTTTAACAGAAAAGAGGGAAATAGGGCTAACTTTTAGATCTTGTCAGGCTAAACATTCACAGAAGCCCAAAAACTGCAAGCCAGTGCTGCAAACTACTTTTGGAAATGACAGGCTCTGAATTGCTCTCACAGCATTCTGTGGCAGACTGACCTTATAAACCTGAAAGGGATACGAAAATGGATGCTCCAAATCCTTAATCAATCAACATTGGAAAGCAGTCTTTAAACAAATCTCATCAAGTTACTTTAATATTATAATATTATCAATGATTTCCTACTTTATTTAAAACTATGTAAATTACAATATTATCAGCTATTTTATCTCATTGATTTATTTATGAGATCTCTTTTATGAATTGTTACGAAACCAGGAAATATCTCTTGATACAAATCATAATATGCAGGAAGGGAGAAGACAAGTAGTATGTTAATTCAATAGATTGTTTAAACACTTAACCAGTCTGAACTGAGAATTATTGATCATATTTCAATAATAAAATTTTGAGGAATCATTCTGTAATCCTGGATGAACTTGAAACTGTGTTTTAACCTGAATTCTTGTAAATACGTGAGATAATAGGTAATATGATGAAGCAGTCCACATGAATTACTGGGGTTAGAAGATAGGAAGGAGTAGAGATCCCTAGGAATGACTCTAAAGGTTTGTTTCCATTTTGAATATTCCTCATATTTAAGATTATGCAGACATTTTTGAGAGTACATGCATTGTCTTTTATTTCTTCTAAGCAAATCTGTGTCAGGCTATGCTGAAAAAATGTCTTGATACACAAAGTTTGATGGTATATTTCTTGAGGTCCCTAAATTCATAAAAGAATCACAAATTACATTTTCAATAAAGCAATTTTATTCTGATGAAAAACATAAGCTATATTGGCCACACTCCTGACAGTTTTTCTTTCATTGTTTTCTGTTTAAAAATATTCATAAAGTTAATGAACAAATAGATGCAGTTAAGTAAATCAGAAACAGAACATTAAATGCTAGCAATGAAATTATACCTTCCCTGATGTTTTACCAGTAGACAAAAACTTGCAGAAGTACAAAAGAAATTTTCATCTCTGTTTAAGCAGCAGTATCCTGTACAATGTCAGACTTCAGCTAAAACTGATTATAAGGAGTTATGGGAAGCTAAAGGAAAATGTTGAAAATATATAAATTATGGAAATAAGATCTTTGACACCCATTTCCTTAGATTCTCTGAGTGACAAACTAGAGCCTATGCATTAGAAGAGCTTCACAATATTATTCTCTTGAAGAAGTTGTTCATATACCTTATTTACCTCTCCTTATCTGGAGAACAAAATGGTCACACAACATGGACTTCTCCACACAGCTGGGTTTGTTCTCCTTTTTCTCCTGATGTATATGGATGAGTAGCAAAGGTCCTGATGTCTTCTGGCCAGCAATAAAGTGCATATTTCATTTGTTGGGTAGGATGCACTTTGTTAGAGATGTCAGCTTCTTGAGGCTGAGAGACAAAAGCATTTGACGTGAATGGAACTGTTCTTGATATTAGAGGCTTTTTCCAAGGGAGGCAGAGTTGGTGAGAGCAGAGTTTTAACCTGTGGTGTAATATAATAAAAGGCAGCCAGCCACTGGCAGCAAGGCAGAGTCTGGCTTATCACAGCTTCTGAATGGTGCTACATTGTCAAAAGTTTACAATTTGAGCTTTGGATTTGAGTGTCTGCCTGTCCAAAAAAAAAAGAAAGAAAAAAAAAAAATCTCTATTTCTTCCAATTTGTGGTAGAATAACTTTCTTCTGTTAATCCCATTGAAGAGTTTGATTCTGGGTTCAGCATTTAATGACAAGATCTGAGTGGATGACAAAGAGAATGGCTATTCTTCCTGAAGGATTGCAAGTAACTATTTGTCCAAAGGTAACAATGCCTGCATAGCTAGAGATTTTTCTGTTTTCTCTGTTCTTATGCTTTTATATTTTTAATTTTCTCAGAAAATAAACTGTAATTATTACATACACACATTCACACACACCTTCACACACACACACACACATATATACATATATATCATATTATGGGAGAGTTCATCCACGGGAATAAACAGGAATTTCTGGGTTTTAAGATAATTATTTTGTTTTGCAAGAAAATAACCTCAGCCATAATAAGGTTTTCTTTTCTTGAGTACAATAGTGTCTATTCGATGTGGAGAGCGCCTAGTACTTGAGAAGGCGGAAGTGTCTAATAATAGAATGAAGGGATGGAATCCAACTGACAAAAAAAGGTGGAATCACTGGCAGCTGTGATGGATAACCTAGTAACAAAGATGAAGAAGTCTTAGCAAGAGTGCATTTAGAGAGAATAAAACATAGGGTAAAAAGGGAAGTGATAAAAGTAAGAAAATGGATCTGGAGAAGAAAAAAAGATATTGTTTAAATGAGTACATGAAAAAAATATCATTTTATTTGCAAATTAAAAAATATCTAAGGAAATGGCTGAGATTATTTTAATAACAGTTTTTCCCTAGAAAAAACAATGAAGATAGCAATTAGGGAATTTAACTTAACAACTGAACAAAATCCATTAATGAGAAATAAGATTAGGGTAGTTGAGAAACCACAGACTGTCTGACAGGCACAATGTTCTTTTGAGTCTTAAAAGGACAGATATGCACCAATTATATTCAATTTAGTAGATACTGCATCTAACTTCTATGTGACTCACAAAAAACCTGTGTTCTAGTCTTTTCTTGGAAGCAAAAATTAAAAAAATCAAAACCTCAACTAGTAAAAGATTGGACTTCCAAAGAGTGTCTGGATTAAAGCATTATCCTTAAGAAATAATTTCCATACATGAGAATTTTTCCTGTATTTGCAAATAATATGGAGAATGGATTATATGGGAATATTTTCAAACTAACAAAAAATGAGTATCATACACTTGACTACTATGGAAAAACAAAATTAATGACTTGAATTAAAAAAAACAAAAACTACAACAAAAAACCCCCAGTAATGTGTGCAACAAGATGTTAAGCAATACCCAATATAATACAAAAAAATTGATAAATTATGTCAGATGAGCATTTTTTCCTAGGCTTCACCCCCTCAGGAGGAGTCTTGCATATACAGTACTAAGTGAAAGGAGTCAAGGAATTTCACCCTCCGTTCTCCCACCACTTTCCCTCTGTCTGGTGCATCATACATGTTTGTTTCATGTCATGCTGCCTTGGCCATGTGGCTGGTCATCCCTGTACATGGAGATGGAGTCGACCACTGAGACACCATTACACACTTTACTTTCGTGACCATAGACTTTCTCCTAAAGATTTGTATAATATTAGTTTTTTGCCTGTTCCTTTCCATTACTTTTGGCATCCTAATATATATATTCTTCAGAATGATACTAAGAAAAATGTAAAAAGTCTAATGATTAGAGGAATTCCCCTTTTCACATCTGGAACCTTCACAAATACTCAATGTTCTTCTTACCTAAAGATGGAGAATAAAAATATTTTCTCCACTTTCTAGAGGAGTACAAACATGGTGACTTGACCAAGACCACTTGAAAAATCAGTGGTGTAGGAAGGCATTGAAATCAAGACCAATGAACCTTAGGTCACTGACTATACTGGTGTATGTAATTCCCACCAGCAGACAAAACATTAGCAACACAAATAAATTTATGAGAAGATAAATGTGAGCTTTATATGTAAATTTGCAGTAACTGAGTCCCTGGGTTGTTCTACAAAATGTTTGCTTAGTCCAGACATATGGGTGTTTACACTGTGCTGTTACCATAGCACCTGTTTAGTGTGGTGCTAAATCCTGCTGAAAAGACACTGTGTTTACTCGGGCTCAGCTGTGCAGCAATGCATCCACACCACTTCCACCTAGCTCAAGATCTTAGTAGGACGGGCTCCTTTTCCCCTGCAAAAGCCTGTCTAAACATACATAAAGACAAATGGCTGTAAGAAAAGAATTGTCTCCTTACAACATATGAATCATTTTTTCCATGGGATATTTGCCACAGTTTGCCAGGATCTCAGTATCTCTCTTCCCTCTTAATCCCTAGTATCCTCACATTTTGCACTTCCTTTCTTACCCATTTCTGCACTGTATTTTTGCCTAGTGAGAACAAGCTCTGAGATGGTGCTCATTGTTTGGACAAGAGCATGAAAGCTTTTGGCAAATAAGATTAGAGAGATTAGAGGGACTCTGTGGGAGACAAGTATGTGCTAGAATGTCCTGTATTATTTAGATGTCTCGCTTTTAGATGTGTTCCGTCTCATCAGTTCTGTAAGAGAAGAGTGTACACATGTATCAGATTTTCAAAAATGAAAACTATCAAATCAAATCTATGACTCCTCTCGCAATATGCATGGTAAGGAAGTGAAAACAAGAAAGACAATAAGAAAATTTTATTTATGAGCAAATTGTTATCAATTAACAGTATGCTATAGTTTATAATCTTGCCCAATGAACAGGAGAAATAATAACATAAATGGAAAATCAAAAGACATATTCATTATAATGGCTTTATAACAATGGTATTATCAAAATATAAGATCACTTTTTAAAAAATATTTATTTTATTTTATTTTATTTTATTTTATTTTATTTTATTTTATTTTATTTTATTTTAATTCTTCCTCAAGGATTTAACAAAGGCAGTCAATCTAGAATCCAGCTTCTCCACTATGACTAAATAAAAGAGACTATAGAAACCTGTGAAAGGTGACTCATAACTTATAAGTTCAGTGCCTAAAAATGGGTATCAATTTGATCACATCAATGTTTTTCCAGCTCGCTTTTTAGGTATATAAAGAAATGTTGTTTACTCATGCAAAGCATATCAGAGCAGAGATTTCAACCATCATCCTCTTAAAATCTGTGAAGACATTGTGATCTCTTAAAATATAACAGAAGAGAGGTTTCCTTTAATGATCTCCCTTTATGTTATTGCCTTCTAGTTTTTTTTTTTCCCTTCTTTGGATGTGCAGAGTAGATCTCCTGTGTCAAAAAGTCAACATTTATGGTAAAGAAAGCTTTTGATTGCAGGATTCTTTCTTGTTGCTGAATTTAGAAAGAGCATACTGAGTGACTAATGTGATTGCAAGCAGAGAGAAAAGGTCTCATTAGTCAAAGCAAACAAATGATTCTATGGAAAATTCCTATATCAAGTCAGTTAATCTGCCTCTTCTCAGATGTCACTATTATGTGTTTCTTATTTTCTGAATGCCCAGCTTGATGATCTGGTATCTAATTGATGGATCTGCTACTCAGTCACAGTAATAAGCAGCAATGAGTAAGAGCTAAGTTTTGGATATAAGAAGTGCCATTCAGTGATAAGCATTCTGCAAATAACAGATGCTAGAAATGTCAAATTAGGAACCTTATCTTGCACAATATTTTCACACTTATCTTACCTGTTCTTCTCTTCCAGCCCAAAATGGAACTGCTTTGACAGAAGAGTTAGGGTAATATTTTAAATTAGGTTTACATTCCCAAATCCAGTAGCAATGAATCCTGAAGAAAAATGCAGAAGCAAATTTTGGTTAAGGAACCACAAAAAAAAGGGATGGAAACATATGCTGATTATAAAGTGTGGGAAATAAAGATATTCTACTCCAAATATACCATATGATCTTACTATTGCAACTTTTTTTCGCAGTGCACAAGCATCCTTAAAAAGGCATTACTTAGCTTTGATTTTCTTAGCTCAGTGGTTCTAAAATTTAGGTATGAAAGGCTGACTTCAGTACACAATTCATTTTGGAGTTCTAAGAGACAATTTTCTGAAACTTGTTTTATATAAAATCTTTCTTAAATTTCTATATATTTTGGTTTGAGGAGGGAGCATATCTCACTGATTTGTGTTTAATGAATGTTCCTTGAACCCCAAGTCTCATCCTTAAGAGCCTAAACATCAATTTTTCATCTTAACTTCAAGATCCTATTATATGAAATCCTGGCTATTGCACTTTGTTGTGGTTTAAGCCCACCTGGAAATTAAGCACCACAGAGCCCCTTGCTCATTTCCCCTCTCTCCCACCCAGCCCAGTGATATGGGGAAAAGAATCAAAGTAAAACTTGTAGATTGAGATAAGAGCAGTTTAATAATCTAAAATAAAGTAAAAATACAGTAATAATGATAATAAGAATATTATTCATGATAATAGTAAGCAGAAAACCAAGTGATGAACAATACAATTGTTTATGACCTTCTGACTGATGAGAGAAACCCAGATCAGCCTTCCTTCTGAGTAACTCCCCCCACTTTATATACTCAGAATGACATTCCATGGTGTGGAATATCCCTTTGATTAGTTTGGGTCACCTGTCCCAGCTAGGATCTCTCCTAGTTTCTTTTGCTACCTCCTCACAGAGCATGAGAAAGAAAAAGTCCTTGACTTATTATAAACACAATTTAGCAAAAGACCAAAACATCAGTGTGTTGTCAATACTTCTCATTCTCAATACCAAATACAGCATTGTTACAGCTACTGAGAAGAAATAAACTCTACCTTAGCTGAAACCAGGACATACACAAAAAGGGGAACCACAAAATTCAGACTTATGTATAAGCATTATAAAAATGTACAAAACCATTTAATTTTAAACCTGCATTTGAATGACGATGCTGACACATTTCTTTCAAAATGTCACATCTATGGTGGTGATAACTTTCTGCAAATATTTGAGCACTAATTACATTTTAAACTCAAATATTCAAAGTGCAAGGTTCATTAATCTTAATGACATGGATTTCCCTCTCTCCATGTCTAGGTTCCATAGGTCACTCAAAGTCTTTATCAGAAATAGAGGTTAAGAATAAGGAAATGGCTGGATGACCACATCAAAGAGTTTCAATCAATGTGTCCAAACAGATATCCAAACAGTAAGTGGCGTCCCTCAGGGACCAGCATTGGGATTGAAGTTGATCAGTATCTTTATTAATGACATAGAGTGGGATTGTGTGTGCCCTCAGCAAGTTAACAGAGGGCACCAAGCTGCGTGGGTAGTTGATATCCTTCAAGGATGAGATGCCATCCAGGGAGACCTTGAAAGATTTGAGGAGCAGGTCCTTGTGAAGCTCATGAAGTTCAACAAGACCAGGTTCAAAGCTCCGTGGGTAAATCCCCAATATTAATAGAGGCTGGGAGGTAAACAGATTGTGAGCAGTGATACAGAGAAGGAGTTGGAGATATTGGTGGACGAAAATGGAGGCATGAAACAGCAATGTGTGCTTGCAGCCCAGAAAACCAGCTGTAGCCTGGACTACATCAAAAGCAGCGTGGCCAGCAGGGTGAGGGAGGGGATTCTCCACCTTTACTTTGCTCTGGTGAGACCCCACCTGGAGTTCTGTGTTCAGTTCTGAGTCCTCAGCACAGGAAAGATGTGGGCTTGTTAAAGCAGATCTAGAGGAGGCCCATGAAGAAAAATGGATCAGCTGTTGCATGAAGAAAGGCTGAGAGAAGTGGAGTTGTTTAGTCTGGAAAACAGGAGGCTCAGGGAGACGTAACTGACATGTTTGAATTCTTAAAGACAGCTTATAAGAAAGATGGAGATACTCTTCTAAGCAGGATCTCTAGTGACAGGACAAGGGGCATGGATTTTAATCTTAAAGAGGATAGGTTTAGATGGGATGTAAGGAAAGAACTTTTTAAGGTAAAATTGGTGAGATATTAGGCCATTTTGCCTAGAAAAGTTGTGGGTGCTTCCTCCATGGAAGTGTGTAAGGCCAGGTTGGATGTGGCCTTCAAACAATCTGATCTAGTGAAAAATGTACCTGCTCATGTCAGGGGAGTTGAAATAGATGATCTTTGAAGGTCCTTTCCAATACAAACCCCTCTGCGACTCTGTGATTCTATTATTCTGATTTTATGTAATTGATTTAGTGCAACATTTTAAATAACAGGACATCTAGAACACCATAAAGGACATTGAGTTTAAGACTGGTGCCAATAATTGTGATGTTGTAACACAGAGTGGCAATTAAACTGTGAAGTGTCTTAGCAAAACATATAAAATATACATCATTAGGTGTCTTTGACAGAATAAGGGAATGAAGAAATAACAGAGGGAGGGAGACATTTAACTATGACCATTGTTACTGTTTATTCACAGAATCTTTCTAATAAATGCTTTTATGTTTCTCAGGTTTACTTGTGTAAAGTTCACATAACAGGTATATAATGATGAGAATTATCCTCCCTGGTGTGGTTTCTCATTAGGCATTTTAGGTCCTGAAAATTGTGCATTGTCTGTTTTCACTTAAGGGCTGTCATCACCACGTTTCACAGAGCTGGTCAGCAGGAGTTACCTACACCCATTAAGCATTCTTCATTCTGGGTCTGCTGCCAACAAAGATCATTAACTGAACAATGTATTTAATCTCAGAAACATTTTCTATGCTCATCGTTTGCTAATGTAAACTTGCTAGAGACTGTAAAATTGCTATATTCCCTCCTGGGTTAAGCAAGTCCTCTTCTATTATCTCTAATTCTGAAAGACTGTACAGATGAATGATAAAAGTTTGAGACTATAAACCAGAACCTTTGAAATTCCCTTGACAGATAAATGCCCTAATTGTTGGTCTAGTCAATCTTGCACATGCTCTTGATCTCTGGCAGGTTCAGTATTTTGTGCTGTATTGGAGAGTGGAATGCCTTCAAAGGAAGGATGTAGAATTAACAGCGTCTTTTCATTCAGAGTCCAGCTTGTCATTTTCAGTACAATCCAGTGAAAGGAAAGCTAAGATCTGGTAAAAGAAGGAGTTGCACATGATTTTCCCTGTGTACAAATAAAGAGGTTTAGACTTAGAGGTGTAGAAGATTCCCAGGCTTCATCTGTCCCCATTTTTCCAAAGAAAGTTTTTGAGAAATTCCAGGCTATAAACCTTGAATGCAAAAGATGCTTTCTGTGGATCAATAGCATACTGAGGTGCAAGGAAAAGGCATTTATCTGACCACATTTTCATTTTGTTACCTTAACAGGCTCTAGTTTGCTTGGTTAGGACCAATTTTCATGACAGCAACTGGAGATGTCTAAGCCTCAAAATTAGAGTGGGCCTTAAAGTTAGACAGCATTGAGCACTGACAGATTTTCATTACTTTTTAATTTGGGGTTGAATTTGTCCTCATTGGACGACATTCACTTAAATGTGATTCTATGTGTCACCAGCTTTGTGTTCCTGTTGTGATTTTCAAAGTTGTCAGAACTGGTTTGATGATTAGTTAAAAGAAAGCAGCTTGGGTGTCTAGGCTGCTTCAAAAAAGTGTAATCTTACCTTAATACAGTTTAGTCTGTGGAAATTTTGGTCATATTCTTGTCAAGAGGATGTTTGCTGTTGATTTCATTTAAGCTAGTTCTTCTGTTCAGACAATTTTTCCTTTAAGATAATCAACTATGATTATTGAACAGGAGAGAGCTTTGGAATAGTCTCTTCATTATATTTTACAAGTTTATTTTGCAAATAAGCATGTTTCTGACTGATATTTTAAAGAATAATACAATGAGACTTTGAAACTACAAAAATCTCATCTGTATTAATACACCTAACAAATGCAGACTTTGTCTTACAAGGCAGAAGTTCTTCAGGAAGGTGGTACATATGATGGGAAGATGTATTTAAGGAGTTATATGCAGACAGTGGAAGCTATTTAGACTTAAAAAAAACATTGAGAAAGTGTAAGAGCCAAGATACTTTTAATAAATGATTATTTGAAGTGTTTTAAGTAGTTATGTAGCCTTCTGACCCCAAAACTAGGATTAAAATAAGATACAATTTACCAGCCTAATTGACAACTAGAGTTCCTAAACATTAGTTTTTATTTTAGTTCCTGTTTTTAATGAAGTCAAAATTTGCGTTTCAAACCAAAAATTTGCATGATTCTTTACTAAGCCTTTCAAAAAAATTTTTTTTCTCAACAAAAACTACCTGACAACTGATTCAAGACATTTATTATCACATAAAGTTTTATTAAACAAACTACTTCTTTCAAGTCTCAAGAACTTTATCTCATTTTCAATGTATTTTTCCCAGACTGTCAAGTTTTAGTTAACAGCACTTTGACCAGGTGAAGCAAAGAACTTTGTCACTAAAATCTTTTTTTGTAATGTATTCCTAATTTTTCATGGTTTATTTTGAGCTTTTCAATGGTTGACTCATGTAATGACTGTAACAGAAGAGAACACTGCGACTTTAAAGTGAGAATCATCCTCAAATAAATGTTTGTTCTAGTCCAGTAACATCCAGGTAACTATTAAAGGCCGGTTTCAACAGGACAAATTTATATTTGAGAGCTTAATTATAACCACATTTTGACTTCCTTATGCCTTTCCATCCTACTCCCTTATTCCAAGAACAAAAAGCAGAACTTTTCTAACAAGGTTTTTCCTTCCTTGAACAAGGCCTCAATCCACACTTCGAAAATTAATCCACATCATGCTTGCAGTGAGCAGTGAAATATGAAACATGCACATCTGAGGGAGTTATACTGGAGCTGTATGTGGAGATCCTTTCTACTTGGATTCTTATGGACACCTTGGTCAGGACCAGGCTTGTTCTAACTGGCCTCTTCCCTCTGCAGAGTACAGAAAAGTCAGAGGCACCATTTTCAGGACGTTTTAATACAGTAGAACAAACTTTTGTCTTATAGGCATATATGTAACTTGATGTTACACGTTTTTGACCTTTCTTTTTCAACTGATCTTAGATGTAGTCTTAGATTTTTTGACCTTTTAACTTAATTAAGAGCGTGTAAAATATTTTTTATTCCTCAGGAAATGGAACTATTGCAGTGATTGAACAAGTTCTTTGACCCAGGTTCCTTCAATCTTTTAGCAAGGTCTCTAGGTAACTGTTCAAGCTGGCAAATAATATAAAATTGGCTTATAAATGTATGTGTGTACTTATGCAGTAAAAAGTAATGTACATGTTAAATATTATTAAACATATTTTTTTTTAATCTTCTGAAACATCATACTATTTTATCCTCTCTAAAACTCTTGGTTCTCTGATCTCATTTGAGTAATTTTTGAATATTCTCTAGTTAAAATCATCATTAAAATAAATTTGCCTTATTTCATGCTCAAAAAACAAATGAAAAAAAAATGATATTTTTATCTATTTAATAACTATTATGAGATTTTTTCTAGGTAAAAGAAATTATTTTATAAAAATCAGGGAACAGTTTCATTCTCCATTTTTGTTAGAGATTTACATTTATTATTTTGCCAGAATATATTTTGTGTCAAGTTAAGTTTTGCATTTTTTAGAGCAAAAAATTGAAATATAGACATAATGCAATGTAAGCAAGTTGCTATTTTTTTTCAGTTTATAAGTAGCTATTAATGATAATGCTTATTTAATTTTTCCCAAATATTATTAACAATTTTTCTTGATAAAAATAAGTGTTCCCAGTTTTCAAACTCTATAAAAAAAGGAATTAATAGAACATGTTTGCATTCTCAGCTGGACTGAAATGAGTAAATAGCACCAAAGAAGAGTATCTTGTGTAGGACTGATTGCTGCAATCTAATATGAAAACTTTCAGGCTTCCTCTGCTCTCTTCATCAAGAATTCCTGAGAAAATCAAAAATAAGGCGGTGTTATTCATGACTACAGAAGAAAGGTGAGGGGAGCAATAGATAATAAAAGTGTCTATTTTATATACTTTTATTTGTATTCTGATTAATAGGTATTGCTATCATAAAAAAAAAAAAAAAAAGAGCCTTATGATATGACGGAAAAATTGTGATTACAATTTCATGGAGGAATCTGATCTACCAATAATGTCTAAATGTACATGGGATAAGTGACCACGTACCTTCAAGTAACAGTTTGTGGCACTAAGGTTCAGAGGTGAGAATTTAGAAAGAAATCAAGAATATTGTCTGTGTATGTTTCATTTGATCTAAACCAGGATCTTAGATGTGGCAGCAAATTGTATTTTGAATTCAGAAGAATTCTGCATCTGCTCAGATGCAAAATAAAAAATCTCTTTGTATCTCTGCTGGGCTACCTATCGTGGTTAGCATGCAGGACCAGAGCAAGGAATGGCGAGAGGAACAGCACAACTGAAGCATGTATAAGAAACAATGGCCAGAAGTAACTCACACTGCAACAGCATTTTTGGCTCAAATTGGGCTTTGCTGCCAAGTGAGAACTGACAAACGTTGAGTGAAATTTTATAAATTCATAATTGCATGAGGAATTAGGTAGTATTATTCTGTTTATCTCTTCGGATTTTTCTCCTGTCGAAAATGTTAGCTTTTAAGATAATTAAAGATTTTCTGAAAAAGGCAAAAAGCTGTTCATTGGATGCTCAAAAGTTCAGGTTAATTTTTCTGGATTTTTTGTATCAGACTTGAGGTAGTCTGCTAGTAGCGACATGCTCAAATGTGAACCTGGGCTTTTATTGCTGCTTGTAATAATCTTGGGAAAATTTGGATACCTCAGTAAAGTCTTTCTGGGGCATATACCCAACTATTATAACATTAAATAATGTTATTCCTATCTCTTTTGTAAATTGCCCCTGACAGACAATTCAACACTTGGCAGTACTCTGTCTTCTAAAAGCAAACGTCAGCTACAAAATTAATAACCTCAGATAACTAATTGAAGTTCCTATGCTTGAAACACAGCCAAAGCTGGTTTCTCCTTGTATCCAAAGGAGATAGCTGGGCATCTTCACAGACAGTTGCATTCATAGACATGGGGTGATCACTGTCTGTCCCATATCCCTAAAAAGAAATTGTAAAGGTGGTCTTCTAAGAGGTGTATGATTGCAACAGCAGATTGCAGTGGTTCCTATCAGACCCATGGAATAGAAATCTGAAAATATTAAGAGATACCTAAACAAGTGGTAGAATCCATGAAAATAAGTGTTTATTGGCCAAGTACTGGGAGGAAAACCCCTATATATTATTCCCTTGTTCTTATGCTTTTCTCTCATCATCAGCTTATGACCATTGTCAAAACTGTCATACTGGGCTGAAGGGACTGTTGCTGCTATGCACAGGCACACATCCTTTAATCTCAGGAAGGATAAAGACATGGAACCTTTGAGGTTTTTGAAAAGGATCTGCAGTGACAGAGTACCACCACGTATGGTATTGGGTACAGATTCCCGTGTGAGAAATTTTGCTTCAATGATCAAAACCTAGCTTTACAATTATGCTGATGAAGGTATGATTTATACTCCCCATGCTTCAAATTACCTTTCTTTACTGCTTTTACTTCCTTCAAGGCACTCAGAACTTAAATAGATCTTGTCAGCCTACCATCTGCTTCCAGTGGCAGCCAAGGGGCAGAAACATTTATAACAACAGAAGTGAGGCTCAAAAGTAACATATCTTCCAGAAGTACTCACCACTAATTAGGGAAAGAGGCCTAAATGACAGAAATATTTCTATTCTGAAAAGGGTATCTTCTCTCCTCCTCCCAGTTCATTGGGACAAGAATAGGAAATGTTTAAAGTACCTCTGTGCAGTGAACAAAAGGGTCAGTGAAAGAATTTTGGGAAGCTTTGAGGTCACTTAATGCTTTTATTTTTTCTATGTGTGTAAAAGGTTGATGTAAAACGCTATCCAGGATACAATGTGAGGTTAACATTAGGGGACACATAAGCCTCCAGCCAAGGCAAGTTAAGCTTGAAATGCAAGTCATATGAGAGCGCTATAACCAAAATATATCTTGGAAATGGAATTTTAATTCTTCAGTAGGGTCTGAAATTCTAGAAAATAAATATGTCTTCTACACAGACATTTAAAATCAACTAAATTCAGTGGAGATTAACACAGAAAGCAAGCAATTTAGAGAGCAAGATGTTCTGGGGGACTGAGTCAAAGGCTTTACAGAAGTCCAGACTGATTACACCTGTAGCCCTTTCCTTGTCCACTTATGCAGTCATAGAAGGGCCCTAGATTGGTCAGGCAGGACTTGTCCATGGTGACACTGGCTGTCTTGAATCCCCTCCCAAAGGCTTTACAGAAGTCCAGACTGATTACACCTGTAGCCCTTTCCTTGTCCACTTATGCAGTCATAGAAGGGCCCTAGATTGGTCAGGCAGGACTTGTCCATGGTGACACTGGCTGTCTTGAATCCCCTCCCAGTTCTCCATGTGCCTTACTAGGACGATCTGTTCCATGATCTCACCAGGCAGAGGAGAGGCTGACAGGTTGGTGGTTCTCAGTCATCCTTCTATCCTTTTTAAAGATGGGTAATATATTTTCCTTTTTCCGGTCATCTTGGGCCGCACCTGACTACCATGCCTTTTCATAGAATCATAGAATTTTCAACTATCATGGAAAGTGGTTTGACAACTACATCAGTCAATTCCTTCAGGACTCTGAGATGCATCTCATCAGGCCCCACAGACTTATGTGCATTCAGGTTCCTCAGGTGGTGAACAACCTGATCATCGCCCAGAGGAAGCACTTTGCTCTCTCAGTTATCTACGATTAACTCCATGTGCGCTGTTATTGAAGAAAAACTCTTACGTTCCAACATATATACAGGGGTCTGCTTGTTTATTTCTTGTGTACATGTGAGTTTGGTTTTGTAAACAGAAACAATTAGTCCCAATTCAATGTTCAGAATGAGAAACTGAAACAAAATAAGCTATTTTATCTGAATCTACTTTGTGGGGATGATTTTGCTCTGATTCTAAACTCCTACATCCAAAAATATTTCAAAGTAAAACATGATCCTTATTACTCCTGAGATCTTCAGGCAATTATATGAAGTTCAACAAAAGAAAGTGCCAAATTCTGCATCTGGGATGAGGCAACCCTGGATGTACAGACTGGGGAATGAGAAGCTGGGAAGCAGTGCCACAGAAGGGACCTGGGGGTCCTGCTTGATGGCAAGTTGAACATGAGCCAGCAGTGCCCTGGCAGCCAGGAGGGCCAAGCATGTCCTGGGGGGCATCAGGCACAACATCACCAGCCTGGCAAGGGAGGGGATTGTCCTGCTCTGCTCTGCACTGGGGCAGCCTCACCTCGAGTGCTGGGGCAGTTTTGGGCACTGCAATGTAAGGAATATATAAAGCTGTCAGAGAGCATCCAAAGGAGGGCAACAAGGGGGGAAAGGGCCTTGAAGGGAAACCATCTGAGAAGCAGCTGAGGTCACTTGGTCTGTTCAGCCTGGAGAAGAGGAGACTGAGGGGAGATCTCGTTGCTGTTGCAGCTTCCTCATGAGAGGAAGAGGAGAGGCAGACACTGATCGCTCCTCTGTGGTGACCAGAGACAGGGCCTGAGGGAATGGCCTGAAGCTGTGTTAGGGGAGGTTTAGACTGGATATTAGACAAAGACTCTTCACCCAGAGGGTGGTTGGGCACTGGAACAGGGTCCCCAGAACAGTGGTCATAGCACGAAGCCTGACAGAGTTCTAGAAGTGTTTGAACAATAGTCTTGGGCACATGGTATCACTCTCGGGGATGGTGGTGTGCAGGCCCTGGAGCCGGACTCCACAATCCTTGAGGATTTCTTCCAATACATCTTATTCTGTGATTATACAGAAATGCATTTCTGAATTTTTTCAGAATGAGATTATAAACTTATGATTTTTTTAAATTAGAAATGAACTAAATGGAAAGTGTTATCATGTAATGGTATGATATGAGCATGATATGACATGATACGATATATGAGTATGCTTACCTACCTGAGTGACAGGTAAGTAAACATACTCATCCATAAATAAATTCATAGATGGGTTTCTCAGGCATAAGATATTATTCAATGTGATGACATCTGCTATTTAAGAAGAAAGAAAATAAAGGCATAGATATAAGCAAAATATATAGCTTACTCTTTGATATTTCACATTAAGTCTCCAGATTACGAGGATTTTAGGAGAAAAATACACTCTTGGATTTTAGATTGTATATTGTTCTGGCATTAAGGAATTCAATTCATTACTCAGAAAACAGCTAAAAATTCCACATTATTGTCTCACCATTGTTCTGTTCAGTTATCAGGTTGCATTTGTGTTGCAAAAACAGGAGTTGATGGGAACAACACTTAAGTTAAACAAACAATTATTCAGTTACTTGGAAAAAAAAATAACAATCTCTGCTGATTATATTTAATTATAAATATCTAAACTGCTATAGCACAATAAAATATAATGCTTCTTTTTATCCTTAGAATTTAAGGCATTTAAAATTTTCTACAATTCTAGCACAACAACACATAGCATTGAAGATCTGCCTCGAGGTCATAAGACTCTTCAAAAAGTTAATTGTACAAACTGTAGATCTTTCATGGGGTTTGAAGGCACTCAATTATGAGATAAAACAAGTTTCCCAGGAAATCGTGTAGTTTAAATGGAAGGTCTCCTTCTGTTGTCATAGTGAAGTGTAGGGGATTTTGAATAGATGCTTGGCATAGTAACAAGGCACAGCAGGACAAAAACAAATAAAAAAAAAAGTACAGCTTTTCATTCAGTTTTCAAGCTCAAAAGGAAGTGCTTATTTCAAGTAAAATTCAAAGTACAAGCTTTACTGCAGTAGGAGGAGACGAGGATCCTGTAACTCCAGCAATCATTTGTCTCTATCTCTAAACAGTTAACACATGTTCATATATATTCTACATGTGAGGAAGAAACCTCAACAAACAAGATCATCATTTTGATCAGAGCACCCAGTTCCAAAGACTATCTGGTCTGTGCTATGAACTGGTAAATGGCTGCTACTGTACAGTATTACTTCTAGCACTGCAGAACCAAATGGACAATTAGAGCCAAAAGCTTTAATGCAAATTTGTCATTTGGTCTGCCCTTCTTCCAATTCCAGCCACTCGTAGAACACACATGAAGGGATTCTTTTGCTAGTCCTGCAATAAGTGAAAGCCAGAGACTAGTTCCATTATGGGTTCAAAAGGTAAATATCAAAGGAAAGAAAGGTACTGGATTTATGGAGTCTGCCATGTACAAAATGATACCACAAAGCATTGTGATTTAACAAAAGACAGTTCCTCAAGCTTCTGTATGGATATGAGCCTGGATAACCACAAATATGACAACCTGCTGCTAGTATAAGAAGCTCAGTAGGCAGATTTCTGATAGCTATACAGGAAATATTTGCAATAAGTTGAAGAAATCTGCTTTGGAGGGTCCTCTCTACCTTTATTTGTTCATGTCCATATTGTCATGCTGTTGCATAAACCATGTTAAAGAAACCAGAGGCCCAGTTTACAGTACAGATTAACCAAGACCATCACTCAGCTGTGACATTATTTCAAAATCAATACAGAAATGGTCCAGCCAAGGTACAAAACATGTTCCACCACACTCACCAAGGTAATAGGCAGAGCTTTATGTTGCTCGTGCTACTTCAGCTGGCCTACTGTATGAACATTGATGTGGTAGATAAATAGATTTCCCCCCTTGCCTTACAATTTCTGTCATATTCTCTATTGCACAGATGGGCTTATGAAGATAAGAAAAACCATGTCATTGCATGAAAATGATTTTTTGTGTTATTTGAAGTAGACACTTTATTTTAAGCCTTCAGCTTTGCAGAAGGCAGAGCGAAGATGACAGTTTATTTCAACAGCATCCACTGTATAGTTAAGGTTCACTGGTACAATCTGATGGGCTTTTTTATAAGATTTGGTTGTTTTTCTCTGCTTCTGTTTCTAACTCACATAAGTACATAACATAAAATGACAATCTAGCAGCTTAAAGACAGAGCAAATTATCGAAATCAAAAAGATCAACTTAGATGCTGATGAGTCACACTGCTGAGAAAACCCATAAATAAGATCTAAGGCTCATCAACGCAGTGTTTATGGCTGAGCTGACTTAGGGTCATATTTCCTGCCAAAAAACACGTGACAAAGAAAGGGCTTGTTCCTATTTTTTTTTTTTCCTAGGACTGTTAAAGCACTCAGATTGTTACCCTTGCTCAGATATCCTGTTTATTTAGACTGCTTCAAATCGCAATGTTAATTTTTTAATAATCTCTCCAGACAGAAGTTTTCAGTCAGGTCCTTCCTTGCTAGTTTTGACACGAAGTCATGCAACACAAAACTTCCACAAATAGTCTCAGCTAATAGATTAAAACTAAATTGTTTCATACAAGGTGAGAAGCAGCTTTGGATTAATGATTTCTTGTATAGAGACAGGAGTGTCTCAGGGTCATCCAGGATCTCAACATGGCAGTGCAGTTCTGCTAAGAATGGAACCCAAAAATCAGTGGAAAATGATGATAAGCAGTAGCAGCAGAGGCAATGTTCGTCACAGACAGAGGGTGGGAAGGCAACAGGAAAAGTACAAAAACTTGCAGAAGAGCTGAAGAAATGGAGAAGAGATCCACAAAGATTTTGTGCAAGCCAGTTGATGGCAGAAAGGTGAAAAAAGACAACAGCAGCAAATTGGGGGACTTTGACAAAGCAAACAGAGCAGACTCACAAGTTGTGACAGCTGCCTCCAGGTATGCCTGTGTGAGCAGTCCCCAGAAGAGTTTTCTCCCCAAGCCCAGGTAGCTGGATCCATTTTAATTTCTAGAAGACACTGCCTGCTAATGGTCTCCTAAACAATTTCCAGTCATGGTTCGTAGCTGGAATGCACCACAGCCCACTTATAGCTTGGTTATGACTACTAACTTTTGGGGAATACAAGATCTTAGTAGCACAGATTTGGACCACTTCATGGATCATTGGATCAGCTGTCAACAGCTGAATGTGATTAGCTGAATGACTTGTAATTTCCTAGACCACCTCTAGCCCACAGCTGTGAAGTACTTGCATCATTTAATTATACTGGGATTTTTTCCTTTCATAACCATCTTAGACAAAGCTCTCTGTATTTTGATAGTGTTCTGGTAACAGGATAGAAGCAAACAGAAAAATAGCACAACAATCTTATTTCGTAATTAGTTGCTGTAAACATAACCATACAGTTCACAAATGATTCTTCATAAGCAATCTTTAATAATTGTAATTGGAGATAATTTTCTGGACTAAGAAATCTACTTTTCCCTCTTCCTCTCTGATTCTCTGCTCACACAAGAGATGAGTACCAAACTGTACATCTGTCCTATGTAGTTGTACTTACGAGTCCTCTATCCTCAAAATGCAAATTATTCTTTCAAACTATGAAATCTAGCTTCTAATCCAAAATAATCAATACTTTTCAAGTCAGAGTCAGAACAGGATGCCTGGAGGATATTTTGTATAAGCGGACAAGTGCAAATGTGATCATAAAATAAATGCAAGCATTATTTCTTCAAACTAGTTTTCTTTGGTTTCTCTATAAGCAGGGATGCTTCTATTTCGTTTGTGTTAGTTTTCCCTGCTCACAGTATATATTGATTCTGGATAGTCATTCTGTCACTTATGATGATTTTCTGTCATTTAGAGATGCCAGGAGATCTCTGAATGTCTGAAGAGATGCTAAAATCAAGAACCCTGCTTCTTAAGTACCAGATGTTTTCTCTCCATTGGGAAAACTTTTGTCTCAGCAAAAAGAATTATGACTTAGTGCCTCATTATGTTCTAGTCATTGCTTCATTTACTTCCATGAATGTATACATTTCCTTTCTTTTTTCCATTATCTGTCTTTCATAAAGTTTAAAAGGATGAAATTTGTGGGGTTCATCCAAGGAAGAATAAGTGTGCTTATAAAGACACATATGTCTATATATTAAATTCCACAAAAAATATGTACAATATGGGATTGTATTCCAGTACTAGATACCTTGTGACCTAGATATGTTGGTAATGCTTTTTGAAATTTTCTTTTTTCATATGATTTTTTCTTTGTTACTGATTTCTTTACATTTACATAGTTACATTTCTTTACCATCTCAGAAATATGATATTTACAGAGAGAAACACAACACAAAATTCAGTAAAATGTTTTCTGCAGGATAACCATTCATTTGATAAATCCATTATGTATGCCTTGCTTTTCAGCTGGTTAATTTTTGTATTGGTTTAAAAATGTAATGTTCTAATCTAGTATTATCCTTTATTTTAAGTACAAAGCAACAAATGCAAAAGCTAATAGCTTGCTATTTGTGAGATCAACCTTTATACTCCTGGCCTCACATGGCTTTGGCTGACAAGATCAGTTACCTCTTGTGTGACAAACGAAGTATTCTCCTACATTTTGTATTGTCACTATCTAAGGGAAAAGAAAGATCACCATTAAAGCTGACCAAGAAAAAGTACTTTAAAAGAGTTTTACATAATAGTTATTTCATACTCACTTACACTGGAACTTCTCCTTATTCTCTCCGGCGAAACTATTTTTTGTCAGTCATTCAAGTTCCAGATTTCATTTTTTTCTCTTCCTTATATTCATCAGTCTGAAGTGTGAATTCTAGTATTGACCTACTTTAATACATTTATGTATACTAGTGCTAAAGCAAAGAGACATGTATTTTCTTTTTTTTTTTTTCAGTTGTCACTCCCAAGATTACTAATAGTACGAAATGATCTTGGCTGCTGTCAAAAACCTAAAAAAAAAAAATAAATCTGGTGCCTTCTGCATTCCTCTCTTCCTTTCTTGGAAGATCTTGTGATTCCTACAATAAGAGTGGAAGGTTCATTTAGGAAACAGACCTGTACATGTCAGTAGCACATGTCGGTCTCCACTACAGCAGATTAACTAGGCAGATGAAGTTAGGATGCAGTTATCTGATCAAATCTACATTCAGCTTTACTGTGGAATGAATAAACCTCTGGAGGCCACAGATGTCATTGAGTTGGTCTTGACTGAATAAATTTAAGGTCTAGATACCCCAGAACAAATGTTACACCTGTACTGGAGACACCTTAAGGTGAGGTGATAACACTCTGAATGTGATAAAATTTCAATGTCAAAATATTTCACAGCTTTGTAGATGTCCTACTTCAGTGGGTCAGCAGCTGATACCTTTATAACTAGCATGTTTTTTAACTATTCATTCTGACATTTTCTTTATAATATGTTGCCACAATATTTAGATAAATAAATAATTTATCATTTTGTTTTGCACCAGATAAAGACATATTTGTCAGGCATGTAGTTTTAAAGAATTCAAACCACTCTATTGCTACTTGTCCATGGGGGTTTTTTGTTTGTTTTGTTTTTTTTTTTTTTTTAAAAAAAAAGCTATTTTGAAGGTAACAACCTATTTCTCAGTGATGGAATGAAATAAAGCCTTTTTCATGATACTGACAGAAAGCATATCACACCCTCATTTATTCAATCAAAAGAGTTAATGGGACAAAGAGAAACTGCTTCAATCCACAAGGAGAATTTTTGCAAAATCTTGTTTTCTGGCATTCATTCAAAATCTTTTAGGTTAATAGGGATAATATTTACATTGCCCTTTACAGAATTTATAGTAGGACAAAAATTCTCAAAAATGTATAATTCCAATTATGCTTGTTATTAAGAGCGTTTTTCTGGTCTTCAGGGTGCTGATGTCTATGGGTAAAGGTTGACCTGGTGTATTAATTTGTACATACATAGAGTTATAAATGAAAAATAGTGAATGATTTTAGGAGAGGGGCTTTTCACAAGGGCATGTAGTGATAGAGCGAGGGGGAATGGTCTTAAGCTGAAGCAGGGCAGGCTTAGATTAGACATTAGGAACAAATCACTTAGGGAGTGAGGTGCTGGAATAGGTGGCCCAGAAAGGTTGTGGATACCCCATCCCTGGAGGTGTTCAAGGCCAGACAAGTTGTGGCTTTGAGCAACCTGGTCTAGTGGAGGGTTCCCTCCCCACAGCAGGTGGGTTGAAACTAAATGGTCTTTGAGGTCCCTCCCATCCCTAATATTTCCATGATTCAATGATATTGTAGAACAAATTATTCAATCCATGCATTTAGAAGGAATTACACATGTACACGAATGTGTGCATATTAATTCTCAAGAGAACTGATGGTAAAGTAAAATGCTTACTCTTTTTATTGTATCACTTGAATACGAATACACATTAGGCTAATGACAAATTTTAAACATTTTTAACTTATGCAATGTCAACAACATAAATAACCACTGTCTAACTACTTCAATATGTGTATTAGGCTATGTATTACCCGATATTCTTATCCATTCCACAATCTAAAAGACATAAATTCTACTCATGGTGGCAGTTCATGATCTAGGAGATGGACACTTTTGCTGCAAAGTTTATCATGAAATGAACCAAGATGCTTATGTAATGCATTACATTTATGCTGTTATAACCTTGACATAAATGCATATTTTTAATTTTATAGCAAATAATGTCAAATGACAGCTCATTCTTTTTATTCATTTTCACATCTTTCCACATTGACCTTGCTTTGAAAGACGAAACTTTTAAGCTAAATATTAATTAGCTGTCAGAAGTATTTGTCAGACTTTGCCCCCTAACACCTTTTTAATCACAACTGACTTTCAACAACCATATTTCTGTTAATATCTTCTGATTAAATTTTTCTAATTTTCAGTTTAATACAAAGTTTTACTGTCAGTGTATGTTAAAGCAATTGAAATGTGTTGCTTCCTAATTCTAAGAAATTTTTAGAGACTTTCTCCACTAAATCTATTTCACTGACATATAATTTTAAATTTCATTGTACAGAGCCACGTGTTTTGCATGGAGTTCCTTCAGTGAAAGAATGCAGTTGACACCTCTAAGTGATTCTTTGGTTAGTGTTACACTCTAATCTCAATAAAACAGGATCTACATCACTTCCAATGCACTGAGAGCACCACTGGACAGGAAAAATGTCAGAACACATGGAAATGTACTCTATGACAATTTTAGTTGTCCCCAGACTATAAAGGTTTACTTGGGGGAAACAGAAACAGATCTCACAGACAGAAGGGTCATCAGCCTTCTGTGTGGACAGCAGCAGGGATGGCAGGGTTTGGATCTTGTACACCACCACAGAGTGGGTACCTCCCTGCTTTCTGAGCTGCAAGGAGGGTCATCTTGAATTCTCTCCTTACAGCAGTTTCACACATGCAGTGATATAAAATAAAAGAGCTGCCCATCTTGCAGATGTGATACCAAGTAAATTCACCCTAGTGCAGTACAGCAAAAAGAAAAGGGTCTCTAAGACCCTTTAATTAATGTAATCCCACGTTTCAGACTGTTTTACCATGTTTCTGGTGTTAAACACTTTCATGCAAATTTCTGTTCATGAGACTTTGATTGCTGTGTTTTGTTTATAAATAATTTTAAGATTGGCAGATCTTCTAGGTTTTCAGTTAGGTGATTTTTAAAGTGTGTTCTCTGTTCATACCATTACATAGAAATTATTAAATATATTCTGCTGTAATACCATCACTCTTTGAATTTGTAATTGCAACACACTGAAAACAGCTTTGATGTGATGGCTTCTTGATCCTGATGTCTGTTCCTATGTCCTGATCAGAACAATAAAGAAATCCAGGCAGAGATATGGACCTTGTTCAGAAAATCATGGGTTTTTTATAAATGATCTTTCAGATCATGTTGTAAATTTTACCAAAAAGAAGACTTAACATATTCAGTTGGGGTGTTAGGTTTTATTCTGAGTGCAGACAGAAGGAAAAAAAGCTTTGTCGATCATATGTCATAAGAATTGTTGGTGCCTTTGGTTAATATCCCAGTCATGACAAAAAGAGTAAAACTTATTTTTACTTGACATATTTCCACAAGCTTTTCTTTTCTTATTTTCTTTCTTCTCCTTTTTATTTTTTTTTTCTTTTTATTTAGGAAGTGTCAATCTTGCTATGATTGATAGCAAATCTGTGGATCTAACAGACACTAGGGTTTTCATCTGAAATTTAATTTATCTTTAACTCTCATCAATTTTCTTGATGTCAGTGAGAAAACCCTCAGTTATTAGTTAAAGTACCATAACTAGCCTGAGACTAGTTAAAGGAGAACAAAGCTTGTCAATCTGCTGAAAAGAGGATTGCACTTCTCATGGCAGAGATATAACCAGAGGAAATGACAGTGATTTCCTACAACTATGCCTGTTAGTGGAACTGTACTGACTTCCAAAGGAGAGATTATCAGAATGAGTCTGGGTGATTTCTGAATATAACTGGCACAAGTATTCAGTACACCTCACCCAGTAAACCAAGTATATATAAAGGGTGTGGAAGACCCACATCAAAGGCCTATTCCCCCTCAAAATTTTCAAGAAAGAGAGCCTTACTCCTGAAAAAAAACTATACACAACGGGTTATGTATTGCCTGGAAAACACCAGATCAGAAAAGCAAACCGGAATCAGGTGAAAATGTATGTCTATCACACTTATGTATCTTTAAATAACCTGCTTAATCTTGATTGCATTCTTCATTGCTCATTCTTCTTACTCATTCTTATCACTCATTCTCACTGGCAACTCCTTATAGCATAACTGCATGTTTGCAAGCCAGCTACGTCTCTTCCTTGGGAACAGAATTCAGCACCTCTCGTATCTCTCTGTACACTTTTGGGGGATCATTTTTAAATGCCTGTCTTTTTTGTTTTTTGCATCACAGAAGTTCATGGTTTTCAAGTCAGGACTTGAGAGAACTTGCTCATTATTCATAAGTGCTTTTATTTTAAAACTTGTGGATGATGGCAATGTAATTCACAGATCTCTCCCGGCTTTATTTCTGTAGCAACAAGTATTTGTACAAGGAAACAATTTTCACCTCTCTGAGGCTGGGTTAGCTGCAATGTGCAACTGTTATTAATAGTCCATACTGACTGCATTATTCTGGTCCTTATTTTTCTAGTCTCTATGCACTTACAAGGCAAATGCTTGATGCATTTAGTAACAGCAGGACTTCAACTGACAGAGCCGGGCAATCACCAGCCACATGAAGTATCTATTTTACCTGCGATGCAGAAAATTACAATTATGTTCAGAAGGAAGGATAAATATATTCACCTTCAGATTCTGTGGTTTTCCTTGATAAAAAAATATTTCTTTTGACTGAAATATATTTTTTGACATATATGTTATCATTAATTTCTCCTCACAAGACTTACCTGCTATAATCTTGAACCTTAGAAGAAGCCAACTATTTTTCTTTTCTCTATCCCCAAAGAACTTCACCAGGCCCCACTTCCAGAACTATTTCCTAAATACAGAAATGTCATCTCACACTTTTCCCTCAAAGCAGGTTGAAATACCTCCTGGAAAACTTCCAAAGGAAAGATGGCACACATCTGATTTCCCTCTTTACATGTTGCTCTCACAGTCTACCAACAGTACCAAACACACATTTTTGGTAGCTTGCATTCTCCATCCTGCAGAGTGCAGCAGCAGTCACCAGGGAATGGCAGGAGCAGAAGTAATATATTACATTTAAGGTTGAGCCTGAGACTTGTATCCATGTCAGCCATTACTCACAGAGGTGGACTTTACGATGTTGCCATATCATAATTTTCTGGTTTGAGAACTCGATACTGTAGATGTTGTTTCCAGTTTTAGTACCCTCTGGAGTGTCCCAGATATTACTTTATGTTATTGATAGCAGATGTGGCCACAGTCTCTGTGGTATATGAACATTTCTGGTGAAACTGCTATCATTTACTGTTAAATCTAATTTGAGAAAAGAAATCAACTGTGTTACACACTGTGTATGTATTAGAAAAATAAAGGAACAAAACACTAATAACTCAAAATAATGGAAGTAATGGGTTTCCTTCTGTGGATTCCCAGACAGCTCAATTGCAAGCCCTTTAAATTGTGCCCGAGCTCTCCAGACACCAGGGGTCTTCAAAAGGTCCCAGTGTGAATTTTTCTGCTGAGAAACACAATGAAGTAATGTTCTAAAAACAATGAAACCAATCTATTTCAAAAATTTTAACACAGTAATAAAAACATATTTTATTTCCTTTATGGCTGAAGCATTGCTGTCACTGCCATACAGAGACTCCACAACCAGAGAGTGCACAACCAGTCTTGTGTTCTACTAGAGAAGTTTCTGCACTAAATCATATGGATTATCAACAGTAGGTGCACGCAAACTTTTTGACTTTGAATTCTTACCTTCCCTTCCTTGTAGTCCTTCAAAGCCTATTCAAAAGCTTAACAAGTATTTGAATCCAATCCATTTACTTCTGGTTTCCCTTTCCAATAGTCTTGAGAAAAAGGAGCAGAGTTATTAATTATTGCCTTTTCCCAAGAGAAGGCAGTCTTCCCAATGATGAAAATTAGATATGAACTAGTTCAAATCTAAGTGTCCCCCAACACCACTAGAGTTTCATCTGTGATTAGACCTGAAATTAGACCAAGCCTTTAATGAAGGCCTGAAATATTCAAATAAGATTTTATTTTTATGTATGCAAATTTGCCTTATGGGTTCCAGATGGAACTGCAAATGATGAAACACCAACAGGGTTTGTTGCAGTATTTCAGAACCAAAAGCAGAACAGCTCTAAATATCCCAAGAAAATATTTTCTTGTAAGATCTCCAGATTTATTCTAAAACTCAAATTATTCAAAGAGTTCAATCCAACTTTGTCTAATCATCAAAATTTTCTATATTTAGATGTATGGAACTTAAAAAAAGAACATATATAAGTTTGTCTATTTAAATGAAAGCCCATGTTAAATGTGCTTTCAGTGGCAACCAGGATGAAAAGGGAAAAAATGAGACATGGGAGACATGGAAAGATGTGTGTTGGGGGAGAAGTGAGTATACTAAATATTAGTTTTAGTGATAAAGTTTTGGTAGGTTTAGGGAGGAAAAATTTTCTGTGTGTTGTGATGGTTTAAATCCATACCAGAATTACTAAGATTTTTTGTGACCTTTTTCAGGTGCTGGATCACGTTATTAGTGAACAAAAAGAAATAAAAAGAGATATAGAAAAGCACTGCCATCTGCCTTGTAATCAATCAGCTATTACTGAAAATAATGTTTGAGATTCAAAATCCCACCAGTGCAATAATTTACCAGAACTAGCCTATCAGTCTGGCTCTTTACATTCTCATCCTAAGTGCTAGCAGTTACTAAAAAACTTAAGCTTGAAAATCCCATTGATGATGTACCTTCTTTCATGATCAGAGAATGAAGAACTTTTTCAAGGTATGTGAATAACTTTCTACTTTCTTTAGACAAGGAACTGGAAAAAAAACCCCCAAAATATTGAATGTAATAACACAGCTTTGTTGCCTTTGTATGGTACAACAACCTACTTATCCAAAAGTGAGGAGGTATGTAGGAATATAAATAAACCAGAGTTAATTTGGTGCATGCAACCTCATTAACCATTTAAAAAATGTGATAAAGCATTGTACCTTGACAGTGAATCAAGAAATGAATGTACATGTTTTAAAAAATAGGAATGCCGCATTCCCAAGAAAATTTTAATAGGGCATGACTGTGTAATTTGCTCTTTATAACTCTTAATCCTCTTTCTGCTTTGTCTGGAAACTGGACTACCTCCCATTTGCTCTTTGAAACTTGGAATAATTAAAAATCCATTATACTTCCCTCTCTCCAATGGCAGTACATAAATTAAGCTTCAGCAGTGTTGAAACACACACAAGAATTGATATGACCCTTTCAAAGTGTCACTTATCTGCAATGCAAATTTCTTCTGGGTGATCAGAAATTCAGCAAATATTTTTTTCATTTTGAACTCAATCTTTTACAGCTAAGTAGTGTTCATTTGTTGATTCACAGTTCAGAAGTTACTGAGGTGTTTATTTTTGTTAATCAAATGCACACTTCTCTAGTTATTTTTATATTCCAGAACTCCCAACAGTCAGCCTCAAGGATGCATCAGTGACTCTCAGCACAGACAGCTGCAAAAATATGCAGCCAGGCTTTCCCTTTAAAAAGTGTCCACTTTTAGTATCTCAACAAGAAATAATAAGCAGCAAGTTCTGGTAAAGTGTATGTAGTATTTACCTTTCATCCTCTTTCTTGTTTACATAATTTTATTCTAGATAAAAATTAACTTAGTCCAGTGCTCCCCAGATGTCTTTGGCTCAAACTTTGTACCCACAAAAAGGAAAAAGTAGTTGTAGTTAGCCTGGGTCAGATGTATGTGTGTAACCTTTTGCATGCATCTGACTATTTGTCTTGTTTGGTGCTTTTCATTTTAAATTTTATTCTGTAAAAAAATGTGTTCTTCTAAGATTTTCTGAAGATGCTTGGATGGGTTTTCCTCATGTTATTCTTAAACCTTGTTACAAGGAGTGTACTGAAATTGGTAACAGAAATGTTTGCTGGAAGCAAATTCTAAAACTCATGTATAGCAGAACCTTTTTTTCAAGGCATAAAAGAAAAATGCTGAAAAATTGCTAATTCTTTGCATAACTTTTATCTTTTGTATTGAATAAGGTAGGCTTTTGGGAAAAACGGGAATTTGAAAAACTGAAAAACTAGGTAAAACTCCATTAATTCTTACATTAAAAAAAAAAAAAAAAAAGAAAAACTCTTGATACTTAACTTCATGACTGACAACTATGACCAATGACCAATTTCAAATATATTTTGTGGTTTTGCAAAAGTGTGAGCAAATTTATCTCATCATGAAATGGAAACTTACAAGTAAGTCTTTTCTTTTGCTTTATTTCTCTTAGTCATTGGCTTGAACATTCTCCAAGAAATTTCTTAAATGAAGTCTTCACATTTCTTTCTGATGGCTTGAAGTGCTTGTGCTACTGCTGCACAGTGAGATGAGGAGAGACAAAGGGAAAATCCAAGGGTGTAGACATTCACTTTAGAGGCACTCACATCTCTGCTGTGTCTCTGAAAACATTAATGTTTAGAAAGTTTTCTCCACATTTATTTTAACAGCCAGAAGTCCATTTGTTTAGTTCAGTTCAGTTTTTATTTAAATTCTAGGTTCTTTGAAAGTAGTTCATTATTTCATTTATTACATGAATCAAGAGTATTTTAATTCACTTTTTCACATTTTCATGCATCTACTCTCTGTCCCCATCACAGTTAATGTCCTGATATATTTGTAAAAAACCTTTGGATGTCTTAAATTTATGCTCATTTATTTTTCACTCTTTCTCACTTTTGGGGTATTTTCATACTTGAATGGATAGTGGGATACCAGATTAATCTTGGATGTTTGAGCAGCTATTGAGGTGCTATTGGCTAATTCTGGATATCATAGGAAGGATTGATTTTAATTCAGAAATTGGTAATTCTTAAGAGGTAACATTGTATTCTCTTCTAGGTGGAACTAGCCAGAGAAAATGTAAAGCTCTAGCTCTATGTCTTAATCTACTTGAGGTCTCTCTTTAGCTAAGTGAGTGAAATAGGAAATTCCAGGTCATGATTAATCTTACTGATCAGCTAAGAGAGGCCAGATTAATAGAAGTCTAGAAATGTCTCATTTTCTCCATTGAGTGTACAAGGAGACAATGGAAGTCAGCACAACTTTAAATATTTTTTTTTTTATGGACATCTAAACTCAGGTTAGAAGAATCTTACCAGAGTTAGGTAAAAATTACTTGGAAGCAATGAATTCTGTGTGGGTGTTTTGTTTCATTTTATTTATGGTCTGTGGAATTAGAGGGGAATTATTTGAGTTAAGAATATTTAGTGAAGCACCAGAAAAGAGTACTTAGGCAGGTTATAAAATCCCAGTTACTGGACAATTTTATGACAGGGTAGATGAATATTTGTTCAGAATAAATTGAGGGACAGAGAAAGCAAAATCCTCATATAATTCTGATAAGTTATATAAGGGAAAGATGAGAAAAATATGGGGGCATGTGTGGGCACTCTTGCACTGGTATAAGGGGCACGATGCACATATTTCTGCTATTCTTGCTTTGCAACATGAGAGTAAAAAGACTGGAAAAACTATGATAACCTCTTTGTACATTAGATATTATGATTTTTTTTTTATATACTGGATATGAGGAGCACCACATTATTTTCTACATTCCTGAGTAGGTCTTCCTTTCTAAAACACTTAGAGTTCCTCAGGGAGCCAATATGTTGAACAAATAAAAACACTTTGAAAATGGAGACAACATGAATCTTATAACCTACTCACCATCCCACTCTTCCGAGATGAAGAAAATACTTAATTTTATCCCTCAAGAAACTAGGACATCCTGAAACTTCTTTCTATTGTGATGTCAAATCTGTAGCACGGGTGAGGGAAAAGGAGGAAATTAAACAGGATTTATATAAGTGTCAGAAAAAGGCAGTTCTGAGGGGGTGTCCAAAGACAAACTGGACTATACTGCACTTTCTCCCTAATCACTCAGTCAAAATACTTATAAGCACCCATAACACAGAAAACCTACGGAAAATGATGGAAACCTCATAAAGAGGTTACAAATTGGTTTCTGTTTGCCAGTTTGAGGTCACTTTGGGATTACACGGAGCAAATGATTTTTCTCAGCCCTAGCTTAACAATTTTTGAAGTGGTGACAGGGTGGCAGGAAGGGGATCAGGAAAACTTTGTGAGATAATAAGTGCTACAAGGACTTTGGGAAGAAAGGACATAAAAGAACTTTTAAATGTGAACATACCAGTGAGTACCAGAAAAAGACATAAAAGATACTACCCCCCAGTCTTCCCAGCTGAAGGTTTGAAAAGAGAGAAAAATATTTTCTTAGCACTATTTCTTGGTTGTGTCTGTGAGTTTATAGGAACTTGTCACACTCCCCAATATATAATGCCAAGATTCATAGATATTTCATGTGCTTGTATAAAGTAGTTGTCTTCTGTAGAGAATAATTCAATTTTTCAGTTTCAGAGCTACTTTGCTAAAATTTGATGCCAGTAGCCACCAGGTATCTCCTGAGAAACTATTTTAGGCAAACAATGGCAATGGAAAAAATATCAACAAAAATAGAACCAGTAAAAGCCGACTCAGCATGCTCTGCAAAATATATGTCCTTTTAGGTAATAAAAGAACCCCAGCCATGAATTCCTCTGGCTCCAGTTCCTTTCTAAGTTGTCTTTTCTTTTGTATGCTTTTTTTCCTTCCCCTGTGATTGTTCCCTACATGTAGCTGTTAAAGATATTTTAAGTACAGACAGAGATTGCCTGTAGCACTGACTAAATGAGACTGTCACATAGGAAGGTTGTAAATGCAAACAAATAATAAAGCAAAATCTAGGACTTTGGCTACCACTATCTGCTCATAATAAGCTCTCATGGCCTCTGGTAAAGCAAGAAATTGAAGATGAAACAATACTTTCAATTGCATAAGGGGGTTGTTTTTCCTGGGTGGTACTTTGCAAAAGGTGTGTCACAGGAATCATTGTGGGGGTGGATGGAGAAAAGACATAATGGGCATTCTGGTAGCTGTGAAAGCTCCTTGATAAAATTTATAGAAGGTTGTTAAGAACTCTCCAAAAAAAAATGCAAGCATTTGCTCTGTTTAAAACTGAACGATGCAGTTTCCTGATCCACTGCTGGAAGGAAGAACAGGGCACTTCCAGCAGTATGGACAGAGACAGAATGACTTCACTCCTTCATCTGTGGGTACAGCTCAGATCTCTTGCCATAAGGATGTGCTGTTTGCTCATGAGCAAGGGAAGTATCAAAACACTTGAAAACAAAAAAAAAAAAAAAAAGAGAGCATATGTAAATTGTTAGCATCATTGGTCAGTCCTTACAGGTCTCCTTCTTCTACCATCTGATGTTTGCCCTGGCCCACTGGCCACCATCTCCTCTCCAAGACATTTCAGCAGCCCTGCCCTACTCATATCACACTAGGTGCAGAGGTTTTAATTGGCCACAGCTGTCTGGTCCAGAGTTCACATGTGATTCTCTCTTCTTAAGGAAACACATTAATATAATGCTTTCCCAGCTTGATATTACTTTTGTCAATCTGATTTCATTATCTGAGAACACTTACTGTGGTAAACAAACCTATCCATTAGCATTGTGATCAAACAGCACAAAACTGGACCTCCTTGGTCAGCAGTCCAGTGTAAAGAATCAAACCCACAAACCCTCTCCACTAAAGTTTTCACAAAAGTATGCTACTGATTTCCCACTGGTTGCCATCTTCCAACATGCATTTTCTAACTAGACAATTAAGCTGTTTTTATGGTGGGTATGTGCATACACAACTGCCATTAGTAGCACTTTATTCAGTACACATTATGTGTCTTTTGATGGCATGTTTGGACATTTTCCTCCATAAAGTGTCACAGGAGTCTTGTGTAGAGCTTTTCAAGTCCTTAGAGAATCTTCAACCACTTGTTAATTAGACTGTTCTCCAACTATTTGAGAGTCACATTTTCAAAGTATTTTTCAGATATTGTCACTTTTTAAACACAATTTTCAAATGAGGGCAACAGGACATTATTATTCACAGACCACCCTTATCAGAAATATCTGGAAAAGGACAGCAGCAGTATCTGAAACACGTTTATAAGCCCTATTTTGGCTCTTCAGACTTGACTTGTCATAAATTGAAATACTTAACACGAATACCAGGAAACTGTGGCTTATTAAACTTCCTACCTGGCAGGGCTTTCCCCAAAGAAGTATAGCTATGTCAAAAACTGCAAGGGTGGGCTTGAGCTCCACAGCCATTTGAGGATTACCTCAGCTGAACAGTGATGCAGCTACAGATCTGTACCTTCCAAGGGGCACCACATGTCTGTGATCAAACTCAAGTGGGAAACAACTTGGTTGAGGGTGTCTGAAACCTGGTCTCATAACAGCAGAGGCATGTCCAGCTGGATGCCTTGCAGAGTCTTGCTGGGCTCCTGAATGGTACGAAAAAAAAAAAGGTAAATAAATACACTCCCCAAAGCTATAAATTCAAGGCACAAAAAGGAGCTGTCAGTCTCAGCTGATTGAGCACCTTTTCAGAAAACAAACTCTCTCACTTTCCTGACATGCTTTGATGAACAGTGAAATAGTTAACAGTCTTGGCATCTATAGATTCTCAAGAAGTGCACTCACAAGACCATAGTGCTTCATGGTGGACCAAGTCCTCTCTTTGCTGTCAGCTTCCACTTACAAGCCTGTAAAGTGTTGACACGGGAAGATTTTATGAAATTAAAGAGAAGAATTAATGGTAATTTTAAGTGCCTCTGGCAGAAATATTTTATACGTGTAAATGTCTAGGCAGTGGTTTTCTGTAATAAAAGAATAGGTAGTGCATTTATTTTGCTTTTATATCTTTGCCAGAGGTGAATTCTCTTCGATCAGAACCCTTCTGTAATCACATGAAAATATGAGACATTAAGAATCAGTGAGCTCATCTGAAAAGATCAGCTTCCCATTGTTTCATAACCTTAAATATCTTCTGAGGGAACAGTAAAAGAAACAGCAAGATGAAATAGAAATAATTGGTACCTAAACTGAAAAAGTGTGTATGTGCATATGACAAAGAGAGACAGAAATCTTTCATGAACACACAGCTGTTCATTCCTAGCCCAACAGACAATTCTCCTTCTAAATCTCAAAATCAATATTGTTCTTTTCAGTGTGAACCCAGTAACTGCTCCTCCTTTAACTCTGTTTCTCATGTAGCATTTGGGATTCCTTGACATCATTCCTAAGGCTGGAATGCTGCTCGGTGTCTCGGTTCTCTTTCTGTTTTTATAGAGTTTCTGCATTTGAGCACTTACTAGGGGTCTGGGTTGTTAAGGATCTCTCCTGTTGCTGCCAGACAGACAGAGATGGAGGAACAAATTACATAATCCTGATTTCTCCTGTATTTTTCCCTTTTCCTGTCAATGAAAGAAGGGAAGTGAGCACATTTACTCTTTGTAATGTCCCAGATTGGTTGTTGTTCCCCAGAGGTGTGATTAAAAAAACAAAAAAACCCAAAAACAAAAAAAAAAACCCAACTAAACAAACAAACAAACAAACAAAAAAACAACCAACCAAACAAAAAAAATTCAAACCAGAGAGAAAGTGAACCTTTGGATGACATAGCATGATAGCATGTATGCATGATCTCCAAAAAGGAGGATTATATTGTGAGGATTGGATCCCTTCATGTGTGCTTCTTAAGTACTGAAAATGAACAGCACATTTCTGGGTAGGTACAGGGAGTTCTCCACTAACTTAAACCTCTGTTTTCAGAGCTCTAATGTCAGAGCTTTTGTAAAAGATGTTAATTTTCAAGTATGGCCATTCAGGAAGCTATTGGTGGCTTGCTGATTTTAATTTTTTTAATAATATGGGATGATAATTTAATCCTCTTAACTGCATGTTTTGTGGTGATACTTACCTTTAACATCTTGAATAATGGACACCTGATAATGCTCCTCTGCATAGTCTATTAGTGAAAGAAAAATGGGTCAATCATTGCAGTGAAAACAGTGTCCACCTGATCAGACTCTCTCTGATTAAACCTGATTATTAAGCAGATGTCTGTTCTCTAGTGTTCTCCTAAAACCTGCATGAGAGCTTCATGTCTTCTTTTTCAAACAGAACTTTAGAGTAAAACCAATATAATTTAGAAACAGAAGAAATAATTCAGTCTTACTTTATCTTGTACCCACTAAAAACAAGCTGATATTCTCATTATCTCATTTAAGACACGTTGCAATACAAAATAGAAAGCTTTTTATTTCAATGACTGTGTAACCACATTGCAATCAAATTTACAAATAAACCTTAAACCTTTAAACATTGCACAAAACCTCCTTTAACTGATCGTTTTTACAAGCTCTCACTGAAATTTGTGGAGGTTTCATCCTCAGTTAAAAAGCCCCTTGTCCTTGATCATTCAATTTACCCAGTGACATAGCAGTGCAGAGGGATAAACCAAACTATATTGCAAAATCTGCCTATTTACTGTTATGTCATCACAGACTAATGTGGAGAGCCTCTAGTCATAAATGAAAATGTCCAGTGGTTCTTCAGATTTATTTTGAAAAGTCACAACAATTTTCAGCTGAGCAGTAAAAGTAAAATATGAACTGCATTTTGAAGCTTGTGTTTTGAAAGCACATTGTGCATTAATATTTAATTTCTAATATAACATTTCTACAATCTGTATTTATATAAAGCTGTAAGACTTTACAGTATAATAAAAAACTATTTTATGTTTTTAAGAAAGACTATTTTTACACATGAAATTATAGGCACACTTAGGGCATCACAGCTCACATAGATTTTTATGCCTTCAAAAGACAGACGGTGTTTTGTTTAAAAGGACATGTATGTGGATCATTGACTGAATTCCTGAAAGTGTGTTCATACATTTCTGAGCTTATATTTCACCACAATAATTTGCACCAAAAATAAAGAGAAAAATATAGGTTTTATTATCAGGGAAGAAAAAGTCAATAAAGAGAATAAAGGGTGGTTCAATGGGCAACTAAAATTGTTTCTGATATTAATTTAATTATTGCACCACTTAATGTTTTGATTGCCTTGGGCAGAATTTTTCCCTGGCCTTCAATATTCTTTGTATTTGCTAATGAAATATAGGGTACAGCAATTACAGGATCTAAATTATTAATCCAATTTCATTTATTAGGTAAATATTTGTTTGACTTTGTTATTTTTAATGTCAATTTCCCTAACTAAGTTGACTCTATGAAAACAAAGCATTTAGAGAATCGGGAGTGAATCTTTGTTACACAGAATTTTTTGTTTGAATATAATTTCTGAAGAGTCCCACAGACTTTCCTTTCAAATAACATATTGCATTTTCTGCAGCTAAAATCCTAGTTTGCATATGTTTTGCAAGTTATGTGTTGCAACGATTCAAAAAATTATAAAAAAATTGAAAAATTGAAAAATCCATGTAAAATATACTCACCAGTTTTGTGAAAGTCACAGTTGTTGATGTGCCCTTTAGACACCTTCTCAACAGTAACAAGTTTGCCAAAACTATGTGGGAGAGTACAAAAGGACGTATCAGCATATATTGTATTTTCTGAAACAGATGACCAGTGAGTTGGCTTTCAGATTATTGACACTTACATGTGGATATTTCCTTTTATTTTTGTTTGTTTTTTTTTTAATTTGTTTGTTTTTTGAATCTAAAAGATGTCTATATATTGAGATAAACAAGTTTGGTGGTAAAAGATAGGTTTAAATAACTGTTTTCTGTTTAAAAAATTGTGGGAGGAAATCTCTAGATAATTTAAAAGTAGCAGAGAGAGCTGATGAGCTTCTGAGCCTTTTCTAGTTCTGTGTTCATAAAAATCTAGAAAAGATGAGATTTTTGTCCCACAGTGTCAGCCAAAGAAAATGTCATGATAAATTAAAGTGCCTGAACTACAACTGACATGTGACAAGATTCCAGGTCCAGCTAAAACCTGACCTGTCTCTTCCATGCCCAGCAAAACGAAGAGGTTGGATAATGAAATTTTATTCTTTCTTCTTCACCTGCACTGGAGATGAGATCATCTGTAGTGGATGATTCACCTCCCAGCTTCAAAAAATTCCCAAGCGTAAGAGCCTTTTTTTTTTATATCTTTGTGATCTGATCAGGAAATCACATACCTAGAGGCCATTCTGACACCATTCTACAGTGAACCCTGCTCTGGGTGGCCACAAAGAAAAGGGCAGTGGCTGACCTTCCTTTTTGTCAGCTGAAATTTGGGCATGTTGATCTTACTGACCTACAGAGACCACCTTGCCCTTCTGGGTCATTGTCATCATCATGAATCTCAAACGCGGTATAGGCTGGGGTTGGAACACATGCCAAGGGTCAGTCTAATACCCTGAAAACTGGAGAAAACTGTGTAACTGGAGTTAACACTAAACTTTCTTAACAAATAAGAGTAATTTCACAGACTATAGTATTCTCTGTGTGTTTCCAAGCTATCTATCATTATACATCTACTAGGAATTCCTTGAAAATCAACTCTTCAATGAAATTGCAATGTATCATTTTATGTTGGTAGGGTATGATTTGCTGGGTTTTTGTTGGCTTTTCTAGCAGGGATTTTAGAAATGATTCAGAGATTACAAAGCAACATAAAGATCAACTTTGAAAGATAGGACATACTGCTCACTATGATTTGTATGAACTAATCTCTAACTCCTCTTTGGGATAAAACATCCGAACTAAAGCTTGTATTCTATTGCATATATTAGTAATGACTACTTATTAATCTTATAACCTTCTCTAATTAACAGAGTAAATTCCAAAATGAATACAAATTGAATGTATCCAAGGGTAAAATATATTCAGCTACGGAATGTGCCCTTACATTTGCTGAAATATCTATGAAGTAAGTGGTGTGTCACAGAAATAATCTGTTCCATTTCTTTTTCGTTCACTTTTAGTCAACAAGAAAAGAAGTGCCAGTTGCTGGCACTTTGCAAGTAGCACATCTGTGTCAATCTTATATATTACCATAGGCATGGACAGTAAAATTGCATTGCTGCGGCTGCTGCTGTTGCTATTGCTATTTACTTTGTGCTACAGTTCTTTCTTCCAGATATGTGACCAATGAAAAGTAGACGAGAAATATGAAGGGCAAATTTAAATCTAACATCTTAAAGTCATAAGGTGCAATGTGCAAATTAATCTGTGGAATGCTTACGAAAAATATATTACATATAAATTAACACTGTATGGGAATGTTGCTGTGCATGTTTCAACCAGCAGTTTGTTCCATAAAACCCAGCACAGACAAAAGTGCATGCAGGAACTGTTATCATAAAAAGAGGTAAAAATGCCTATAGAGATTAGGACATGGTAAAATGACAAAAAAATACCTATAGTTATTTCCCAGCAGGAATCAAACTGGTACAGTTATACAAACAAGAAGCAAAAAAATATAAAGAGATTGAATCTAGTCATAGTGAAAGTTTAACAGTTTTGGTATTCAAGGAAGCAAACAAATTTATGTGCAGTCCTTTAGAAGCACCTGACTCTCATTCCACTGTCTATACAGGAATTAAAAAGCTGCAGTAAACCCCCAGCTTTGATTGCCCTTTCTTATGCAGGAACCAAACCAAAGAAGTTCTAGAGCACAGGTGATACATTATTTCAGCTGGAACCTATTTTGGCACACTCAACTCTGAAATAGAAGTATACATATTTTTCATTTGTGGGAAAACAGTTCAAATTTGAGGACACATCTGCAGAACCAGAATTAATATTTTACAGGAAAAAATACTTAGAGAAAATAAGAAACATGAAACATGTAAGAATAAAATCAGAACAGTTTGGGTTTTTTTTTCTTCCCATAACAAAACCCCTAAAATATCCAGTTAAGACAATTGCATCAATTACGTGATACACCAAACAAGATAGGCAGCAAGAGGCGTATATCTGAGATTAATAATTAGGGGTATATATTTGTCTTTTAAATGTACATTTCCCTGTGTAAGAGTACATGTGTAAGGCATACGGGCTTCTGTCAGTGATGCCCAAGGACAGAGCCAGAGGCAATGGGCACAAAGAAACGCAGGAGGTTCCCTCTGAGCATCAGGAAACTCTTCTTTTTCCTGTGAGTGTAACTGAGCACTGGCACAGATTGCCCAGAGAGATTATGAATCCTTGGACATATTCAAATACCATCGCACCTGGTTCTTAGCAACTGGCTCTAGGCTGCTTGGCTTGGGCAGGGGTTGGACCAGATGAACTCTAAAGGTCCCTTCCCACCTCAGCTGTTCTGTGATTCTGTGACAGCATCACTAAATCATTTATGATAAAAGAAAAAAAACCAAAAAACAAAAAACTATGACTTGATTAAGTTGTCTGTTTAATTAAGAAAAGTAACTTCTATAGTAATGCCATAAAGCAAAATTATGACTCCTTTGCAGTTGAGTAAGTTCAGCCCAGAGACATTTTATAGGTGTTAATCTGTGTGGCTGAACATAGTTATTAAATATGTTGATTCTCTTTGACCCACATTGCCAAAGCCATTTAGATGCTAAAGTTCCATGGACTGAAATTGATGAAATTATGATTAAATTGAAATTAAATGACTTCTAAGTGCCTAAAACTCTCCAAGGTATTTGGTCCTCTCTCTTCAACAGGAAAAGATATCAAACAGGAGACTTCAACCACTACATACTTTCTTTGGCATGGCTTGTTTCTTGAGCTGAATGACTGACATTGTGTTCTATAAAATTACCAAAATGAAAAGGATTTTTTAGTAGAGTTTTCTCTTCTTACTACCACTCTAAAATATGTACAAATATTACCAAAAGAATAACTCAAAAATGAAGTATTACAGTCAATGTATATACAGTTTTATATCTATATTTTCCTTCAAATAAGGTAATTCCATTATAACTTTCTATGAGTGCTAGAAACACAAAACCAGAGCTGCTTACCAGAAAACATATTATATTAGCACAGAAACCAAGAAAGATTAGTGAGAGCTAAAAATGTAAAACAACAAACTCTTGACTTTTTACTGCACCAGTCTCCAGAAGGCCACAGGATTCTGGGACTCTTCTGGAGTCTTGTAAGGATTATATGATATGGACTATTGTGTTACCATGATTAAATAAGCAATTCCATGCAGACCAATATTAATAACTATTGAAAAATTAATAAAAAATATTTAATTAGTGCTTTTAAACTAATCTCCACACATTTGCAGTTGACACTTATTCATCAGAAGCTTTCTTTGAGTTTTTATTGCAAATTAGCATACTGCATCTTATCACCTAGACTGGGAATACTGGATATGCCTGACACAGCTAGAGGAATTTTCTCAGATCAAGGTTATTTGAGTTATGTATATCTATTACAGGATTCAGTATTAATTTGTTTTGTGGAGTAAGCAAGGAGATGGGTTTGGATGGTGTGGAAAAACTATCAGACATCTCAAAATCTGCGTTTTGTAATTTGCAATTCAAGCACACAGTTAAAAATCATATTCATTGCAGGTGAGTGCTGCCTTGACTAAAAAAAAGCCCAGCAGCAATGAAAAAGAAACAAAGAACGCCCCAATATACAAACATAGCCCCAGGAAAACCCACATTTTGAACACAGGATAGACTCTCTTCTGGAGCAAAATTGAAACATGCTAAATTTTATTTTGAGCAATACTAACCCCAGATTTTTTGTCCCTTTTTTGATAAAATGGTGATGGGCCGACATGAACCCACCATGGTATGAATGCACAATTTGTTATAGCAGTCATCAACTTCTGATATCAGCCCATTTCCCTCTCAGCTAAAACTATGTCAGGCAACATCACACAGCACCAATTATTCTTTTTTTACTCATCCCCACAAATCTTCACTACTAGAAAGATCAATTTTTCTTCTTTGGAAATACTTAGAAGGGTTTCTTGTAAAAGAACAACTGATGAGAAGGAAACAGGGCAGTGCAGGAAAATCATGTCTCTGCAGTGAATTCTGGCTAGCTCCAGATCCAGAGTCCACAGTATCCACTGCAAATCTGCAGTGTAACCTCACAGGCAACTCCTACTCTTCAGCAAACCGACAACACAGGTGCTTAAATTGGACAAAAGCTTTGGAAACACTAACAATACTCAAGCATTCTGTTCCAGCACAATCTCCCACCTGCAGTCTGCCATCCATTTCTAGGCTACCATTCAAGAGCCTGGGTTTTTAAACTCTTTTTATTTAGCCCTGATTTTCTATGCAAACTGGCTCCTTGTGCATACATGCATCCCAGTGGCTGCTGCGAACTCAGTTGTTTAGTTTGGGCACTTCCAGTGACAAACCATGCAACTGAAAGACACAGCTCCATGCCTTCATCTATTTGAAAGAAGGTTTCTTAATATTCTGTATATGTTTAATCCTCTTTACTTGCTGTTTCCTCAGTTTGTCATACAGATGCATTTTTCCCACAGAGATCAAGCTTAAAATAAAATGTGCCTTCAATGGGTAATGGCATCCCCTCAGACACCTGGAAAAAATGATTCTCCTCTGTCTGGCATCTTTTATCAGAAAATCCAATTTTCCCCCATGTTAGGGTTAGCACCAGTGCAATTATGACTGTCACAACACAGTCATCCCAGTGCATTAGGCTGAGTGCATCCCACTGAAATAAGAAACAATTAGTAATTAAAGTTCCCATTCACATAGATTCCATTCCACCCTGTCTTTTTGAGGAAGGAGGAGGTAAACAAAAGCCTGATCTGTTGCATGGGGCTCCTGACCCACAAGCAGCTGGGTTTTCTCCCTTACTGTTTGAATTAATTTTCTTCATTTAGGATGAAACTAAAGCTGGCATTTTGAACTCTCATGCTTCAGAAAGTATTTTGGTGTCTTCCTCAGCAAGTGGCCTTTCTTTACTCCCTCCTGGTTATATTTAAACAGATTCCTACTTCCCCTGTCCTCATTTTCAGGTTTCTTTCATACTTTGATTATCTTGATTTTTATCTCTTCAAACATAGTATCAAAATTTTATAAAGCAATACAAATATCCCCTGGAATATATGCCAGGTCAGTTTAGTATAACATGGCACTTAAAATTTGCCAATTCTCAGGATGTCATGACAAGAAATAATACAATTTGGCTATCTCCTGCTTACCTGCTTGCTCCTTGTGATGGGAAAACGCCAACCTCATGTTTAAAACTGACAGTGGGAAATATTTTGGTCTCTCTCCAGTCTGTAGGCGATACATAGTCAATGAAATGTCTTTTGCAAAGTATTCCTCCTCCACTGAGGAGGTGGCAGACAGGCATGGACATGAGAGAGGGTCAGAGGTACAGCTGATACCTGTTAGAAACAGTTGGTAGGGCAAAACAGAAAAATCCCATCATTTTAAAACTACCTTCTTCTTCCCCTTCCTTCCTCTCATCCCTCTGCTCTGTCACATGGAGCCTCTCTTGAAACATGTGAGGGATGGGTGAAACAACCCTGAAACTTTGGGAAGGAGAATAGCCAAGAGATTCATGGAGTTGCCTGCCTCAATACAGGGGTGGCAGGGAGAGAGCAAAGCCTCCAACCCTTGCTCCAAAATACTGCTCTGTTGGGGAATGTGTCCAAAAGTGGCCTACTCCTGGGGAGAAAAAAAAGGGAAGAAGTACAGGGCAAGGTTGTGATGGTTTGAAGGACTAGAAATCACAAGAGTGAAGACTGACTTTTGGGCTGAAAAAGCAGCCTTGCCTCCAGTGACTGATTACCAAAGTGACAGAGCTGGAAATTCCAGTTGTCCCAGGTGGAACAGGGCTGGCTGGTTATACTATTTAAAAAACAAACCAAGACAAACCAACCAACCAAAAAAAAGAAAAAAAAAACCCTCAAAAAACCACAAAACCCGAAGCCCTAATCTACAACTTTATCTTATTTATCTGTTTAGTTAAGGCTTTATAGCTGTGTTGAAAAAGGATCTCTCCTTTTGGGGAAACCCTGCCACTGGTGCTGACAGCTCCAGAGTTCCTAGCATTGCATTTCTGAGGGGATCCTGTGCATCATGTTTGAAATAAAGTAAAAAAAAATAACTGGCATATCATGATGACTTGATGGGTGGCAAACAAGCTTCTAGTGAGGAGGCAGGAGAATCAGAGCTCTTGCAACACAGCATGGAAGACTAATGCTAAGTATATTAGTATTGATGTGGGCAGTAGATTACACTTAATAAACTGTTTTAAACAGTATCTACAGCCAAAAATGTGGATGCAAGGAACTCACACAGACTGATAAACCATGAAATTTCAGATGTTCTTTAAAAGATCATAGTTATCATCATAGTGCAGAATAGTTATAGTCTAGTTTGGGAATTCATCTTCATTGTTTCAGTGTTATTCAGTATTGTTTCAGTATTATTTCAGTACTATCTTGCTTTTCAAGTCAAGGAAAAAAATCACCAGAAACACAGGAAATACTTCTACCGGAGTCCCTTCTTTCTCATCATTAGGAAGCAGTGCTATATCTGATGAACTCCTCCAGCATGAAGGGCACAGTTTCTCCCTGTCTTGGACCTTTTATGTGAGAGGCCTTTGCACACCCTATAAATTCAAAGATATGAACGTGGTAAAAGTACTACATATGATAGAGACTAATTTCCCAGCCATATGGTTTTTCTCTGTTTCTGTAATCTGATTCAAGGATCTATGTTATCTAACACTGAGCTGAAGGGAGGTATCTGTGCTCTGGCAGTAACAGAGCACCCTACTGAAACACTGACTGGAACAATAAAACACTAACGTGTCTTGAACACTGAAATAATGTGTGCTCCAAAGCCTTTTAAAAAAGGGCAGAGAGCAGGGAATACTCACAGAGCAGCAATAAATATCACAAAAAAAGGTCACCCTTTAGTAGAGACAGAACTTTGTATTCCTCAGAAAAGAAAAATATAAACTGGCTGAGAAATGTCTTTTTAAGCAATGCTGAACTACAACAGAATGTTGTATTTTACAGCAAAACATAAGGTACCTAACTCTCAGAGTTAAGTCACAGATAGCTGAGAGTTGGTATTTGAAAAATGATTCCCTTCTACTTGTGAGCTGATATATGGATTCACATCCCTCATTGTAGGCATCAGACACACATTTTTCCTTTTAACTTGCAATAATGCTTTCAGGACATACACAAGAGCAGTAATCCCAGAAAACAGGTGAATTACAACACTGACTTAGCAGCAAAATTGTTCTTATATTTTCTACTAATGAGAGACAGGCATTTTGTCAAAATTTAAAGTTTTCATTAGAACATGTTCAAGTTTGTCTCAAAAAACTCAAAAAAAAAGGGAAAATGCCGACATTTTCTTAATCTTAAAAAAAATTCTAAACAAAAAGAGCAAGAACTAAAAAGAAAGAAAGAAAAAAGAATAGATCAAGGAAAATAATTTTATCAAAAATATATAATATTTGAAATAAAATCCAATTAAGTTTATTTAATCTAGTTTTCCTCTATAATTACACAACCAAAAGTTTCATAATTTAATAAAAAAAAAAGTCCCCTTTTAGATGAATATTCTGCTTCACTAAAGATAGTTCTTTGAAAATATTGTGATTGCTGGGAAATTTTTACCACTATGACTACATATCTCACAGTTTGAATATAAACTAGAGTGGTAAACATTTGAAAAATAATTTAAAATTTAGATATCTAAGCAAGAAATCATGATTTTTTGAGTACTACATGACATAACAAAGCTTTCCACTACCTCCCACAGCTCAAGCCTTTCACAGGAAAATTGTTTGCTGCTACTCTTTAGACTACCATGCTTTTCAATGAAGAAAAACTGCTTACATTGGGAATACATTTATGAACCTAGATTCCTAACACATGACATGTATTGTTATTTTATGTTGCATTTTGTTTATGATATTCCAAAGGGCACTTCACTGGGTGTGACAATGGTATGTCCTTTACAATTCTTACACCTTACAGAAAGATAGGGGCAATATTTTCTTCGGGCATCATTATTATTGGTGAAGACTTAGAGTCATTTTTACTTATTGAAGATGTGGGTAAAATGAAGACATTACTGCCAATGTCACCTGTTCTGGCACATTTCAGGAAGCAATTTAACAGCTACTGTGGAAAATACTATCATAAAGGTTAACAGGGTGGACACCATAACAATCATTTTAATGGAGTTTTAGAAATTCTAGTTGCATCCTTTTCTGCTTTTTCTTCCAAAGGGTATTCTGGAGGTTTATAAAGGAAACTTAATGATGTGCATGCTTGTGCATGAAGAGATTTTGTGCATCAGTATTCCAGAAGAGAAAGCACAACCAAGAAGACCTCAGTGTTAGTTGTTGGTGTGCCTTTAGGGCAGAAGAGTTATATTATTTAATCTGGGAGCCATGGCAACATAGAGGTGCAAGATCAAGAACAGACTGAGTTCAAAGGATCAGGTTGTCAAGCAACATTTTAAATGAACTCAGGTCTGGCATGGATCTCCAGATATATCTATGCAAGTTAAATCAAGGCTTTTTAACTGTCAGTGTTATCCAATCTTACTCATACAAGGACAATGAGAAAAAGTTGACAGACAATGTAGTTAGACATGCAGCTACACACAATGGCTTCAGTACCTGCTTTCAAAGGCCTCCTAACAATAAATTAGTTTAAATGAGTTACATAATTTTTTTTTTTATGGAAGACTCTAGAATCTTTCCTCCAAACTGTTTAGTGTTTAATGGCTATGGTTGAATGCATTCATCATGAACCATTTATATTTTCATCATTTACCTCTGAGAGATAAGAAGCCTTTGTAGCCAGGGAAACCATGTAGTCCAAGTCTATTTACAAATTCTGACATTCAGAGGAATAATCAAAATTTTCAGTTTATTTTTCAGGGCTGAGATATTACTCCCTTCTCTACTCTGATGAAAGCTGTACCTTTGTTGATACTATGGCTTTGTTTCTCTGGTGCATTTGGTCATACCCTCACCTCTTTCCTTCCCTCATCATCATTTCAGCTGGTAGGTTGTCTCCTCACTCAGTTTGTGGGCTACCTCTCTAGCCAAGCCTACACAATCCCTTCCTCTGCACATTTGTCCTTTGCCATCTCCCCCTCAGCTTTCCCTCTAATGTGGGTGTAGTGAAAGACTTGAAAGTCATCAGTATCACTACTACTAAGTTTAGCAGGACTTCCCTTGATTAATGCATTGTTGAATAAAATGGACAGGCGAGGAGAGGAGACTTACATGAAATTAAATCATTTAAGGGTGTTTTATTAGAGGTAGCCACCAGTTACAGGAACTTAGCTGCAGATTCACTTATCTGCATTGGTATGTCTTCTGAAGTAGTGATTAAACCTTATTCCTAAACCTCATTCCCCTACTCCATTGGATTTCCACCCTGAGTATCTTGTGTTAATTGCTTCTCAAAGTTAGCAACAGCCTTCATCTCTTCCTTAGAAAACGCTGCTTCTCTTTGATGATGAAAATGAGCAAAATTGCAATGGAATAAAGAGGATATAAACTTGATGGACAGAAATAGAAAAAAAAGTGCAAAAAACATTTCTGTAAAACTGAAATTTAACTTTCTGCTGAAATCAGGCTACTGACTTCTTAACTGATGCACATTTATTCTAATTCATTTCAATTATGCAAAAATAAATGTAAATTAATATTGAAACATAGATAAAGAAACCATACTTTTCTGTGATCACTAGGCTTGATTTTCATCTAAGGTGATTAGTAGAATTTGTAGACAGTCCACTAAAAATTGCATATTATCTGTTCTGAATAATCAGTTACATTGGGTAGGCTTCATAATGTGACACTCCTTTAAAAGATTGATATGCTTTGAATTTTCTAATTAATGTTGACAAGTACATGCCACTTTTGTTAAGGTAATTAATAATGCATAAGATTGGAGTGTATCCTGCTTCAGCCCTGAACCTTTCTTTTTCTCACTATTTTATGTTCCAGAAAGATTGACACACTAAAATCTTTAGAAATATCTCTTTCTTTTCATGTTTTTTGGAGGGTTCATTGCTAATTTCTCTATTGTATTCTTCCGTGAATTATGAATTTTTAGAAACAGAAACAAGCAATCAGGATCCCAACCCATTAAGAGAGATATCTGTCCAGAGGAAATTTTCATCATCCTTTGGATGTTTTGTTTCTTGGATATATTGTATCATGCTACATTTTGTGAGGAAGTCAATGGAAATAATTCCTTAAAAAGTGCAGGGAAATGCATGCTTATAGTATAGTGAGTCTGAGTCGGATATTTTGTTAATGGTCTGAGTCTGATATTTTGCTAATGTCAAATTACTTCAGTTTTGAATATGGCTTTACTTCAGATTTTGGGGCAGCTAATGTAGATAGAATGAGACTTTTTTAATGAGCTTACCCAGCTGCTGGTTTGCAGTTTAACCTTGTAAGCACAAAAGTGAACAAGGATTAATTTATGCTTCTAAATGATGTTATTCCTTTGGAAGCTACATTTTAAGAGGCTTTAGAGTTTTATTTAGTAGTAGTAGCAATTAGCAGTATTAGAATTTTATTTGGTGTTATATTTGACATGTTATTTGACAGTACTTAGGATCATGATGTTACATTGTAATGGAAGTAGGTAAAGAGCAGAGTTACAGTGAGGAAGAGAAATGAGAATGCAGAATTATTGTCTTAATGATTCATACCAAAACAAATTTATGTGTCCACATTTAAGCACAAATGGGGTTTAAACAGAATTAAAAATGTGTATATATTACATTTTCAGTCTGGGATCATAGCATTTATTCCAACAAATCTGAATCAGTTTCTATTAATGTCTTTCATTCAAAAAAAAAAAAAAAAACAAAAAAAAAACCCAGCAGGATACTTGTCCAAACACAAAACATTTTAAATGTACGTGAAGTAAAGAATAATTTCTTTCTTGCTAGAGGCAGTCATCATGTTTCTTAAATTAATACCTCTTATCTGCCCCAACATTTACTTTGTCTAAGTATTTGGTAACATTGTGTTATTGTAACATTGATCGAAACAGTCTGGTGAAATCACTCTTAAGTATTTATTTAATTTTATTCAGGGAATAAGAATGGACTTACCATAAAAGCTGCTGGCAATGCTGAAGGATGTCCCTTGTCCCAGATCTCCAACAGGTTCCAAACTCAGTATTTCTGGATTGCTTCCTCCTCTACATTTAGCTTTGAGAATTTCTTTTTGTGTTTAATTGTATTGTTTACAATTAACACAAACATGACATACCTCTGGCCACCTTCAAAGTCATCTACACTTATGCATTAAATTTATGTATGAAAATTAGGCATTTAGAGGGACTTCCTCCATCAGATATAGGGCTTCATAGCTATCCAAGTCAAACTGAGCTTTTTATAGAATGACAGAACTTTTTGTCCTGGAAGGGACCTTAAAGACATCGCCTTCCAAACCTCCTGACATGGGTGGGGTCACCTTCCACTTGACCAGGTTGCTCAAAGCACCATCCAACCTGGCCTCAAACACTTTCAGGGCTGGGGCACCAACAACCTCTCTGAGCAACCTGTTCCAGTGTCTCATCCTTTTCACAGTAAAGAATTTTTACATCCAATCTCAACCTGCCTTCTTTTAGTTTAAAACCTACATGCCCTGGTAAAAGGTCCCTCTCCAGCTTTCTTTTAACCCACTCTAGGTACTGGAAGGTTGCTCAAAGGTCTGCACAGAGCATTCTCTGGGATCAACAGCATCAACTCTCACTCCCTGTCTTCATAGGAGAGCTGCTCCAGCCCTCCTGTCCCTCTTACTATGCCACCGAATTTGTCATACAGGATTTGCCCTTAGTGAAGACATGTCAGTTGTCACCTATCACCCCTTCATCTTCCATGGCCTTAGCACAGTTTCCAGGAGGATCTGTTCCACAAACTTGCTAGGCAAAAAGGTGAGACTGGGTTACCTGTAGTTCCCTGTGTCTTCCTTTTTACCCTTTTTAAAAATGGGGGTTATGTTCTCGTTTTTCCAGTCAGTGGAAACTTCACCAGACTGCCACAATTCAAATACACTTCCAAGTATACATCAATATACAATATACATCCAAGTGTAAGCACAGCTGGTGTACTTTTTTTTTATATCTTTCTGTGGTTCATGACAAATTCATATATTTTATGCTTGAATCCACTTTTCCTAGATTTTAGTTCATTTGCTGTCCTTTCAACAGCATTATATGTCTGTGGAGCCATAAGCCAATGTAACAGTAGCTAATACTAGGCTCAGCTCATTTCTATCTCCATGTGTAAAATGCATCTTTCACCTCTCATTTAAATATTTTTTGTCTTCTGTTTTAACAATGGAATCTAACAGATTTAGTGTTGCTTCTTGAGACCCATGTAAAAAGGTACATTTTATAGCTGGATAGTAGTTGACCATCAATGCTTTTATATTTATCCCCTCAGAAATATTTTCATTTTTCTGTGTTTTTCATTCCTTTTTATCCAGTACATTCTACATCATGATCTTTATGGTAAACAGTATCCTAGTAACAGAAGTAATTGGCTATAGAGCTCAGAAAATAATATTAACTTGCATTGTACTTTCAACAAGAAGTAAGGATGGAGGCAAGCTTACAAATATCTAATGGACATAGCCTAAAATTATAGAATAGGAAAGGTTGGAAACACCTGGTAATTAAAATATGCAAAATGTTTTTGTTTTAGAGTAAATTAAAGATATTGGTAGTAAGAAGAAAATATTGTACATTACTTAATCTGAGTATCTTCTCTTGGACAGTCTCAATCAGCAAAATTTCTGAACACAGTAGAATAATTAAAATGGCTAAATTGCAAACCTTGTTTCAATGCCCTGCTGAACTAGGATCTTTCTCCTTCTGTTATTACTAGATATGTGTTTAGTCAAGTGATAATACAGAATATTAGGAAATAAAATCCATTAAGGGGCTGCAACTAGTTTTATACCTAATATAATGCAGTATAAACATTTTTAACTTCAGAAACAAACTGTAAAAAATGCCGAGCAGATGGAGCCCTAAAATATTTTTTCATGCATAATTCAGTGCAGTTTATATGTTTGCTCGGCTGCAAAGTATTTCTGAAGATACAAGAAGATGGAAAATGTGTCATATGCATATAAGAACGTGAATGTTTTAACACTTAAGCATCCAGTATAGTAGAGGTTGAAAGTTGTATTTTAAATGTCATGACATTTTCCAGGAGTTCAGCAGTATTCTTCAATTCAAGTCCTTTCAAAACAATCATCATTGATATTAAAAGAAAATGTAAATCGTAAAAGATCTTAAGTTATTGTTGAAAAACTCTATTCTAATTGAAGTATGTCATCATAGTAAAATAATTAAAGGGGCATAAAAATGACTAGTCTGATCTTAAAAACAAATTGCCAGACCTCTATAATGATGACATTTCTTTTAAATACTTCCTTCCAATAATATATTTCTTCTCTTACTTGCAGAGCATGGTAGAGACAAAAAGAACTGAGGATCCATACAAATAAACCCCAAGAAAACAAACACAGAAGAAACAAAGAAATGTATCCTTTAAAAAAAGTGTTTTCACTGAAAAATAGGCATTTGGTTGCAAACTTCTGACTATGATGATCCATTTTAAATTTCATACTCCCTACTTAAAAAATATTTCAAAGATTCCAGGAGAAAGAAGTAGGATTCTAGTTCCTAAAAACAGATCGACAAAAGTTGTGGGATTTTATGCTGTTTAAACTATATCCTGTGTCCTTTTCTTTTTTTCTTTTATCTATGAAAAAGCAAAAAAAACCACCCAAACCTGAGAACATTATTAGGCATGGCTAATAGAATCTTCACATAGCCACACAAGCTAGGATAGACCCATCTTGTTTTTCTCTGTCCTAGGTAGAAATGGAGGTAAACTCATGTCTAGATATCTTCATTATTTAACTTAAATAAATCTCAGACCTAGAACAATATTTTTCTACCTACAGTGGTTTCTAAATTCTTCCGCAGGCAGGTAATACACCCTCCCTATGCCATCTAAGTACTTTGATCCTACTTTCAGAGCACTACCTGGCAGTGCAAGAATGAGGTGCTTTCTGCACAAGCACAGTATTTCTAAGCTGGGGATCAAAGAAGACAGATAATACTTTCAAGCTGTTCAACCTTGACATTTTTCTAGATGGGACATGCAGTTAAAACAAAGCATTCCTAAGCATCTGGCTGAGTGTGAAAAGAGGGGGGACAAGGAGAAGTACACTGTACTTCCTGCCTTTTCTGTGAAAGCTTTGCTGCTCTGAAGCAAAGACTCCTACCCTTACCAGGTCAGGTAGTAACAGACACAGCAAGTGACTTCACAGCCAAAAGGCATATCCCTCTCTGCTCCAGAGGCAATCTGTGTACCTCATGTGATTAAAAACACTTAATCAGTCTTGAAGTTTCATAGCAAAGCTGTCATCACAGCCCAGGTGAGTGTCCTTACCGCTAGGGAATTTTACCCTCTTCTTCGTTCTCTGGATTTAAATTTTTTTACTATGCAGTGGCACAGCTTCAGTCAGATGCTGAAGAGTTACTTTTTTCACTCCCAGCCTATATACTTTCCTACATCTTGATTTCTACATTCTCCAAAATGGGTCTGGAGAGCAAAAGGAAAAACACAGGAGATACCTGAATCCAGCCATAGGTTTAATATTTGAAGATGGAGATTCTCTACATAGTCTGGTACTGAGTGCTTAAAAATTGACTGTCAGCAGCATTCACTTAGTATACATTACTGCAGCTGCTGGAGCTCTAGCACTCATTATTGTCATTAATCCAGAAAGGGCAGACTGCTTAGCTGCTGGGGTTGGTCTTTTGTGACTGGATTTTCTTGAAAGATAATCAAAGAGGGTTGTGATTCAGTAGCATAAATCTTAACACCAGAGAAGATTTCCACTTATTTTTGGTAAGTATCATAGAGGAGAAGGAAGGGGTATGAAGCATTTTGCAGAATAATATGCTTTTTAAAAGCTGGGTCAGTGATGACACATCACTGAATGACTGTGTTTCTCAGGGGTATCAGACAGGGAAGGGTTAGGATCTAAAATTTCTATTCTAGAAATCTCCCTGAAGTTTAAACAGTCATCAGGAGAGTGGCATTAATCAGTTACTTCTCAGTGCATTGCATATGACAATGCAAGGTTGACACAAACCAATCAGCACATTTTCCTAAATCTGAGTATTTTGTCTGCTTGGTAGGAGGAGTTATAACATAAAAGATAAAAATAAGGAAAAAAAGAAACAAATTCTCACACATAGTACAAACTTCATGTATTCTTTTTATTACAAACAGCACAGGCAAACTATTTTTAAACTTTGAAGACTTTTTCTTCGTAACTTTATTTTTCATTTGTAAGCAATGAAGACCATATTAAACCAAAGTTATTCTCTTGTAGCCCAACTTGAGTCCATAAGGCTTTCGAGATGCTTTCTATCTAATATTTTTTAATAAATATTGCTACCCAAAGCAACTTCATATCAAATTGTCTTAAAGCAAGTGTCACAATGAAGAGCTCTGACTTATAATTTAAACTGTTTCACAGTATTTTTCACATAAATCAGGTACAATAAAATATTATCTGCATAAAAAGGCTTTATTATTGGATAACAGCAGAATAAACAATGTTTTTTATAACTGAGTTGACCCCCAAATGCTGAATTTTTTATCTTTAAATATAGCTTTATTCTCCAAGGAAAATACCTGTAACACCATTCTTTTATAGATCAGACTAACATTATTGTACACAGGGAACCTACCATGATTTATATTAAAGGATTGGTTTTAGGCATTCAGGAGATGCTGTATAAGCATGGTAAAGCCTATAATTCACATCTCCCAAGTTCAGCAATATTTAATAACCCTGACACTGCAATTAGAGATGCACAGCTAATCAAGCCAGTCTTTATCTCACTAACCAGTAGAGCACAAACTCCAGTGGGAGTCTGGAATTCAGCATCATTCTATATGTATAAGAAACCTTCAGTTGTTTTGCCTTGTGTTGGCATAATCTCAGTGTCCTTAGTACCAAACTCCCAGGTCAAAGTTCTTGGGGATGGGGGGGTTTGGGGGAAGGGGGTAGGTCTTAAGAAAATTTTGCAATATCCTTTGTTTGCTGTACAGGCGAAGTTTTAGGCAGATTCTTGTCAGCTTTGTTGTAAATAAAAGCTACCAAGAAGAGCATGGAAAAGCCATATGATCTGCCAGGGTGTTTCCAGGACTCTGAATTATTTGCAGTTTTAGCAGATTGTAAACTACGAGTCTCTAGAGCCTGGCTCAGGTCTTCTGGTCCTCCAGTGAAAAAAGAGACTGTTGCTGTCTTAGACTCAAAGTGTCAGACTAAGATCTGTCACCACACGCATGATGATTCAGGAGCAGTCTGCTCTGTATAATTATTCAGAGATGAGGGGTCCTGCATCCCATGGGTTCCAAACTAATTTCCACATGACACAGAAGGACACTGTTGCAGAACACATGACAGTCCAGCTGGCCACAGAGGGGACCTCATTCCTCCTGGTCACCTGCAGTCCCTGAGAGACCCAGAGGAACCAGCAATTTCACAGAATCACAGAATATTCTGAGTTGGAAAGGACTCAGAAGGATATTAAAGTCCAACCCTTAAGTGAATGGCCCAGAAGGGGATGGAACCCAGAACCCTGGTGTTTTTAGTACTGCTCTCTAACCAAATTAACCAACTTAACCAACTGAGCTAATCTCAGGGTCAATTTCCAGGTCTCTGTCTTCAGGTTGGAGATTACCCTCACACAGTGTTGGCTTCCTGGTGGTTCCCAGTGCAGTTTTGGCTAAGCCTTTCCTCCTGCCTGCATGGGCTGGCCACACTGCTTGCAGTGTTTTTGGGCAGGGTGGCTGCCTCTTGCTCCTTAGAGCATATTTTGGATGCTGCACAGGCAATGGCAGAGGAAAGGGAAATGACAGAGAAGATGAAAAGATCTGTCTTAAGCACACAACTATTACGTTCTAATGTAAGTAAAAAACATTGTAGTAATCTATGTCAAAAAACCATAAATTAAAACAATTTTTAATATCCATACTCTAGTAGAACATATAATTTTTGTAGCTATGCTTACATTCTTTTTCTTTCTTTTTCCATTTTTTCCTATATCAAGGGATAGCTTAAGTGATATTTTTTACATTGTCCACATATCTGAACACCCAGATCTCACGTTAATACAATGTGAAATAAACTATTGCTGGTAAGTGATGATTCTCACTGAGCTGTGAAGTATACAGACCAGATTCTCTTAGTTCTCTGCAAACCTTCAGTTGGATTTAAGTGAGCTGACACCTCTCTCCAAAGCTCCTATTTCCCTTTTTCTTTTTTCTTTTTTTTTATTTTATTTTTCTGACCATAATTTGGGGCAAGTCAGGACATCTCTATTTTTAATAGCTGAGAACCTGTGACATCCAGTCTCTGGGGGAAAAATATTATTTATTATTCCATGTAGTTTCCTGACTGCTAAAAAAGAGAATAAATATGATCATAAAAATGTGACTTATAGCTTTCTCTGAATCCCAAGCGTGTATCTTTTTTAGCCATCTCTTCTCTCTCCTCCAGATCATGATCTCATATGCACTAAACAGTACACACAGAACTCACCTGAAAACCTCAAATTTAGGGTATCACATACCCCCTTATATAGAGGGATTTTCTATATCCTAGTTTTCCAGCTTTTAAATTGTATCTTCTGTAGACAAGGTGCCTTATTGACTAGAAAGTGCATCTTTACCAGCTTACCATTGAAAGAACATTTTTTGCTCTTTCAGTATTCCCATCAGTTAGAGAAATATTGTCATCCTTCTCTGAGTGCAGCAGAGGAACTGAGAAGAGTTAAATGACTTGCTCCAGGCTGTACAGGGACTCTGTCACAAATTAGGGTATGATACTGTTAAATAATACTGTAGAGGAATACACTTCCCTCTGAAGCTGAACCTCCCAGTTTAAACTGACATATCCTACAAACAGGTACCATGTTACAATACTAGTGTTCATTAAATGATAGATTGAAAGTCAGTTTCCAAGCATCAGAGCACATTCTCCTAGAGCCTTCCTTGTTAGTAAGCTGTGAATCATGTAAATCCCATCAACAACCTGTTGTGAAAAACAAAACTTTTCCTTGTTAGAACAGGCAGTGCCATTATACAAATGGCATATTGTCCCTCACATTTTATTTTGTAGATAAACAAGACTACATTAATTACCCTGATCTGACATGCCATCTCCAGAACAGAAGGTACAGCACTGAAAGGTATAATACATTTGCAATACAGGTAAGATTTATTTTAGGTATTAAATGAAATGGTGTTAACATAGAATATGAAAAATACTGTTCTTCACAGAATCTTTCTTGAAGGAACCCTTGTAAAAATGGATTTCATATTTTATTGCTTATGCCAAAGTATCAATTGTTGTACTAAATTATATTTTGGAAAATATGAAGTTAATGCCACAAACAAGTAATAGTTTTTATTATTTGGGGCATTTCAGGTATGTTTTAATTACTTATATTTCATAATACAAAGGTAATTCTTGCTAGATCTTAAATAAGCAGGATGTTAGCAGAGCCAAGGAGCCCTAGAAGTCAAATAATTTTACAAAGACTACTTTTCATTTTCTGATCAATTAGGGCAAAATAGCCATTATAATCAATATGACAAGCAAACAGAAGGACTGAGAGGCAAAGAAATAGATAAAAAAGTATTTCCAGAGTGTGTATGTTTTAAAAAAGATTAGGAAGATGGCATCAAAAGCCAAAAAGGAGGGTATGAAAGAAACATCATATTCAGGAAAGGAGAAATCAGAGCAGTGGGAAAGAGGAAAAATTTTTGATACCTCGACCAAGGAGCACATAACAACGGTTGTGCCTTGCAGAACAAAGAATTCTTGCACCTGCAGAAAGAAAGGAAAACAAATAATAGCAACACAGCATCTTTCTGGTGTAAAGAAGTCGATGTTAATGTACTTGAAAATATAAATTGAGATCCCTGTAAAGGTCACAGACCAGAAACTGTGGAAACAAAGTATATCTAACAACACCAAACCCCATGTCTGAGTTAGCACTGTATACCTAACACACCACATATTTTTTTCCCATATTCTTCAGAAGGAATACTTGTTTGAAAAGGTTTTGTGTAAGCTGGGGCAGAGCTGTGGGAGCTGGAAAGAGCATCCCTGCACACTGTGGCACTCTGGCCACAACCTGGGCTGCCCTTTGGCTGTGGCACCAGCACCATGCCCCAAGGGGTTCCAGGGCCACATGGTGAGGACCAAAAAGTTGGGAGGCATGGATCCTGCCATCATGTTAAGAGGCAGCCACTCTCATAGAAGAATAATTGTATTTAAATGAGAGGCATTTTTCTTCCTAAGGTTACATAGTACATTCAGTGATAAATACTGGTCATAGGACTTTGACACTTGCAGAGAGTTTTCAGAGGACTACTTAAGATCATGAACACAAGGGGAAGCATCAAAAATAGAACTTCCAGGAAAAAGTACATTTCCCAGGACAGGCTTCTGGATATTTTGGAGAATTAAATTTTGAATGAAACTGCAACAGAAAACTCAAATAAAACCTAGTCTTTACAAACAGATAAATACACCATATATCACAATAGATCTTTACATGACAGCCATCAATAGCTCATAAGAACCAGGTCACAACCTTAATGTTGGTTGACTGAAGCTACTGCATTACTATCATCACAGATCATTTTTGCCTCAAACAGGTTTTAACATGCCATAATGTGGGAATTAAATGCTGCTTTCTGATAAGGTGCAAGTCACTTTCTATTATCAGGCATCAAATCATTTCACTATTTTGCTGATATCTTCTTTTCTATATCTATATGCCAAAGAAAATAGATTGTCTTCTTGTAGAATGGAAAGAAAATGTGCCTGAATAAGATGGTGATAAAAATGGATACAAAAATTAGCCCTTGAGGACAGTAGATTTCCTAAGACCTTGCTGAGAACTCAGAGACAGTTATATCTGGCTTTAAGTACTCAAGCCCAAGTTTGTTTCCAGAAAATGATAGATCTTATTCAGAGAGCTTAAAAGATGACAAAAATATTTAAAGGAAGACCAAATTTTATTTATTTGTGATTAATTTCATCAGTGGAAGAATAGATAGGGTAAATAGATAGTGAAATATATATTTGTAGGATAATATGAAGTGAATTTGGAATGCAAATATCAAGCATAGATCAAATCTTTTATCAGTTGGACTATCACCATGAGAGTGTGTCTATAGCAGGGATTGAAGGATTTATAGGTTATGAATTTGGCTTGCACATATATAAACATATATATATATATTTGTATGGAGATTTATGATACACATTCAAGTACACAACTAGTGCACTTGAAGTGGTGTCCATTTGAAACAAAGATTGCTGCCATGCAATAGGACAGTGGGGATGCTTGGAAGTATCATTTTAATATGGACACAAGGTCTTCCACTACATAGCTCTGTGCATTTTTATGGCACATTCAAAGTCAGACTGTTGGCAATCTGTCCACTTTTTCATGTCTGTCATGCTTGTTGATAGAGATCTGTTGCAAGTCTGCTCTTAACCTGTCAGTTACCAAATGACTACCACAGGAGAACCTCTCCACTATTATTTCTCTATTTTTAATTACTCAGTGCTCTGACCTACTAATGGATAATACTTAGCAAAAAGGATGGGAAAGTGCATTTAGTAGTTGTGATTGACAGAAACTATAGGTAAATTCTTTGCTGTGTAAGAAAAAAGCTGAAGGTCTAGAAAATTATCTCCCACAGAAAATGGCCACAAGTCCACCCATGTGTAGAAGGGATGGCAACATGTCTTTCATGCTGTGTGACAAAATCAGAGAAGGTGTGTCTTGCCCTCCCTCTCTTGGCACGTTTTCTGACTGAAACCCTCTTCTACTGCAATATGTACTTGAAGACTGGTCCTCCTCCAACACAACAAAACTTTCTGAAGGCTTGTACCACAAGTTCAAGTATGACACCCACACTCCCCTGGTCCAGTTTCTGAGAGGGAATTGCAGCTTGTTTATCCCGAGTGCACCTCCAGTGCACTCCCTCCTGACTCATAGTCACAATAGCAAGACTGAAAGAGAGATGAGCAGCAGAGCTGGAGCCATGGCTTCCAGAGAAGGTTGGCCCACGACAGCTGGTTTGGAACAGCATGCAGAGATCTGGTATGGTTGTCTACTGCTTGGTGTACAACCCTGAGGATTTCGTAGAACCGGCTCTCAGTTTCTGGAGTCAGTGGGACTTTCTCTTCAGGGTCTCTGGACAGATCGAAAAGCAGTGGAGGATCATGTCGTGTAATGAATCCTCCATGGCAGAAGCAAACGTGAGAATCATAGCAACCATTGGAGTCCTCAGGACTGAAGTTTGGAGTGAAGAAGAAGACTTTCCAGACAGATTCACCTGCAATTTATAGCCACAAAACAGCTGGTGACAAAGTGATAAAATTACAAAATGGAAGTCCCCTAGTTTTAGGAAACTCCACCAACATAGGAAATCAGTCTTTTGGTAAAAAGACAGCACAGACACACTGTACAGAAACTGCAGCATGCTAAAAGAACAAAACAAAACTGAGCAAAACAAAAATAAGCCAAACATGGTGATTTTCATGCTAAACATATTTATGAAACATACATGACCATTTCATTCCCTTGGAAGAATTCTGATTTCCTAAATCATAGAAGACTTTAAATAACATTGTGTTTTACATAAGCAGTGCTAAGAAGATTTGCAGAAATATATCCTATGTCTTCAAGGCTTATTAAAATGTATTTTTGCCGCTTGACCATATTTATCCGCTGGTAAATATGCTGGGCCCTGCTTCTCATTTTGCTGATCAAAATAGTTTCCTTGTTACCTTTTTCTTCTCTTTCTCTCTTTGTTATATTAACCCACTGTCCTCTGCCCCATGCTTTCTTTATAGACACCTGGATTCAGAGTTTCTCATTTTATTAAATGGGATGACATGAGAAGGCATAATGGATGCTGTCTTAGGCCTCTAGATGATTTTTCCGAACATAAATTATTTATAATTTATGTTACAGTTAGCACAATTCTTAGGTGACATTCTACTTTGTAAAATGAGAACCAAAGTTCTTCATTTATAGATTGGTCATTCTCAGCTTAATTTTCTGTGTACAGAAACTGAACTGTCCTCTCTCATGCAACTTGTGTTAGTTATTTTCACTGTTTGAAAATCCAAGATATTTCCTGGAATAAGAATAAGCAAATATCAGTTGGTTCTTTAAAGAAGCACTCTCAAACAAGTCACTGGAGGATCAGAAAATGCTTAACAAGATAGATGTAAACAAAAAAGTTGTTCCTATTTTCTTCAAGGACCACAGAAGAGATAGGAAAGGCAGAAACAGACAAAAACTTCCAGGGAAGCACACCATCCTCCTACAGCCAAGGAAGTATAAAGTTCTTCAGAAATGGAACAAAGAATAATTAATTAGAGTAAGAAAAATCTGTATTTTGTTCTTAATAAAAACAGGTTACTAAACATCTGGGATCTAAAATGTCAAATTACCTGCCCACTTCAGACTAAAAAAACATTGGAAAAATTTAGCCATCAGTAATTTACATTTCTCAGCCCCCTATTGTATGGAAGGCCTCAGAAAATGTGGGATGGGTAGAGAAGAGAACTGGTATATGCCATGCTGAAACTACATCACACAGCTTTTAAAGAATAAAAACATATTTCAAGAGAATTGTTTCAACAGACTAAAGAGTCACAGGCTGCAGTTCTACACCACAGCATGGATTTAAACAACAGTAGGTGACCTTAAGATTCTTTACAGCTTCTTCTATTCCACAGCATTTTTCACATTATAAGTGATTTTGCCTTTAGGAACCAATTCAATGACAGAGCCTGGGGACTTGCAGTTCACTTCGTCTCCACTTAAATTGGGGTCGGATGGGTGATGGCTATTATACACATTAGACTAGGAGAACCCTCTGAATGCTTCTTGGAAGTCAGCAAAGGGGAAGGACTTTTAAAGGCTGAGTGACTTGCTGGCACAGACAATAGGATGTGGAAGGTTTTAAAAGGCTCTGGCTGTGACAGCCACAATGGCTGGGAAAAAAATGAAAGGAAATTTAAAGGAAGGCAAAGCAAGATAAGGCAAAGTAACACAAGATGGCATTCCTTCATCTATCTCCAGTAACATTTTGAAAGGTTGGTTTGGCACTTGAATCTCTTGTTTTCTGGGAATTAAATAAACAAACAAAAACAAATACTGCCACTTAAACTTCTTTGAACTTATGCATGGAACATTTCCAAGAAATATATCTCTTGTTTACTGAGATTTAGAATTTACATTCTGAGAAGGCATGTAGTTCTGTACTAAGCATTGGTTCAGGCTCCTTAGATGTGTTTAATTGCAAGATGGAAGGTGAAGAACATAAAAAGCCAAAGGGCTTGATTAATCAGTGCACTGTGTGTCATTGTAGACCATGCAACATTTGCCACACCTGAGAATTTGAGTCAGGACACTAGAACACCTTTACAGAAGATCAGCAGAAAAACATTTATATGGCTACCAAAATGCGAATTAAGGGAAGTTCCAATAAGGCCATGCACATGAGAACTTCGTGGTCAAGCTGTCTTACTGCACATCAGTCTTTCATGGTACATCTGTGCTGAATGACATTGAAAACTTTCAGCCCCCTTTTTTGGTGTTGGGTATTACAGCATCAGGTCTGCTCAAAGGCTTACAGATAGCAATACAAGGTTGGAAATTCTGAATTAATGCAAGTTGGTACAAGTTGTCAATATAGGTAAGAAATGGTGAAAAGAAAGAAATAAGGAAGTTGTACCATGATTTTTTTCCCCACAAAATAAATACTTGTTTAGGTTTTGTTCTATACAGAGCATACAGCATGTTGTAAAATCATGCGTGAGTTTGGGGATAAGGCATGCGTGACATCACCTCATGTCTGAGTGACATTGCTAGTGTTTTGAAGAGCTGATGGTACTTTATCAGATATGCAGCTATAGAATGTCATGATTATACAGTACAAACACTGAGTGCTGGGAGGGCAAAGGTGTTACTGTGCAATGTTTATCTGTTGCACTGCAGCAGCGTTTCTGGAGACGCAGGTTGTGCTGGAGAAGCAGCAGCACAGGCTTTAAACACCTGTTTCCTTGGCATTATAAAAACTAAAGTGTATCTGTCAGTGGCTGTGGCTGTGGAGCAGCCAGTGCAATATACTAGGAGGCATTAAGAACTGTCAGACTTCTAATCTGGAGAGACAACGAAGTGTATAAGGTGTAATATTAAAAAGAGAGAGATTTCCCCCTATCTCTTAGCTGATAGAAAATCTCAGGTTGTCAGAGGGTTAAGTAAAAGGATCAAATTAATCTCCCAGTAATTAACAGTACCTCCAAAGCATCTGGATAGTAAACCCTTGTTATAAAAAAAAGATAACTATATGTCTCTTCCACAGTGAAGTTAGTAGTAAAATTGTCAGGGCTTCCCCAAAGCCAGGCATATCAAGCCTCTTATGAAACAGCAGGCAGGCTCTAAGCCTGCAGAATCCTTAAAGGTCCTGTCCCAGTGCTTCACAAATAATTTCAGTTCTTTTTTCCTGCAATTCTCCAGTTCTCTGAGTTGTCCAGTAAGTTTGCTCTCAGAATACCTCTTTCCATGTTAAGAAAAACAAAAACTACAGAAGTTGAAATTCTAGATAGTTTCAAATTAAGATAGGTTGCCATTAGTCCAAGTAAATCTGCTATGAACATAGTTGTTCAGTGTTCAATGTCCCTAGAAGACTCCTCTTTTATTATCCTTTACCCAGCTATTTATCCTCTCATACAGACAATAGTAGCTCCAACTGACAGGTAGAGGCCATTAAATTAAATAAAAGTCTCTCAGTAAGATATATTAATATATTCAAGATGAGGTGACACACTGGATACAGATGGAATTTCTCTTATAAAAGCACCCTTCTTAATCATTGATGGCTACCTGGTGTTTTCTGATAAGCAGTTCTTGAGGTGAATAGAAGCTATTGTTGCATTATTGCCTGGACTTCATTTTTACTGAATTTAATCTATGACATAGATTAAATTTACAGGTTTGCAGCTACTGTCATTTCCTTTGTTCACATTATTGTGTGGCTTCCCTCTGTAGAAGAACAAGTTAAACAGGTCTGTTCTCCACCACACACTGGGGAGCCAGTCCCTGCTTGAATTCAGATGCCTCTGAGGAGAGCCATCTGGGTGTAGCAGACCAACATAAATTGCCACAGACTTCTCTGTGTCTCAAGTGTGCTCTGTAGCCATTGCCAACTCCCACACTCTAACTCATGCTTTTCAACAGTCCTACACAACAGCAGATGAAAACTGCAGCTCACTTGAAAATTACTTTCTTCAGATAACTCTTGTTATTAGATTGAATCCTTTCTTCCTGATTCCTTTTAAGTTTATTCAGAATTTTTAGGTTCTCTGCTAATCTTATTCATGGCAGATATTACACATATGTATATATTCAGCTTTTCGATAATTTAACAATGCAGAAAAGGCTTCAGTTGTGAAATTCTTGTAAAACTATATATAGATCTATATAGCAAAGATAATACTATTTGGTTACTATAATGAAACTATACCTATTATTTTTATGACTATGTGCATTCCTCAAACAGCTAATGAAAATATGCCATTTGAGTTTAACAATTTGGAACTTTACTGTTCTTACAATAAAAATTTCTTTTTCTTTTTTTTTTTTTTTTAGATATTTAATGTCACGGTATCTTATGGTGTTATATTGTTACATCAGTCAAAAGACAGCACATTATGTCCCAGTGTAGGTGGAGAATAACAGTGATATTCAAAGACATAATGTTGCTTTATAAGAACTACTTGTTGCTACAAGAGGCTTGCATAAAGAACTGTGCAGAACTTAACAGTATTTGAGTGAAAACCATAAAAAAAAACAGGAGTAGTAATGATTTTAAAATATTTAGAATAAAACCTACAGTGTTGCGTATCTACTAAAACAGAAAGGATTGCACATTGTTGAATATCTAATAATCATACTGAAAAAATTGCTGCAGGAAAAATACAAGATACACTGAAACCATTCCCAGAGTGCTGAAGGCAGAAATCTCATGACAGAGTTCATTATCTGGAGTAAGTGCTGTGGTGTGAGAAACTTCCACTGAATTCTGTTCAAAAGTCAAGATTATCTGCTGAATTGTACTACATGAAAAAGAATTATTTTCCTGAATTCTTCATCATCACCTTCAAAAAGAATTGATTGATCATTTGCAGTGTTTTCTTGTTGAAGAAAGTCTTAAAAGGGAGGAATCTGTGGGTATGGAAATTATGCTGCTAAAATAAGAAGTGCTACAATGCAATGTTATGCCTCATATTTGGATGTCTTAGGTGATAGCAACATGGAAGAATACATATTGCTCTGGAAGAAAAATCCCATCTGTAGTAATTTGATGGAAATAATCCAGACACCTACTAAAGATTTGTTTGAAGATTATTTACTTGCTGAATAGTCCATATAATTTTCAGTTCATCTGAGCAGCGGCTGATGGCATGCTAGAGAGAGAGGAGAATGCTGGCACACACACTAAAAAATGAAACCTAAACTAAACTTAACCAGAAAAAACCCCAACCAAAAAAACCTTGTCATTTTCAACCTATATTAAAAGTCCTTGAAAACAGCAAAGCCTTATTTTAATGCTTATGAAAACAATAGTCTTGATTTTCAGGTGGTGGTTTTCCACCAGAGTCAGTAAGAGATTAAGAACATCCTTTGAGTTAATCAGTTAAGCACACCCTTAGGAACAAAGCAGAAACACTTTGCCAAAGATGGCAAAACCCAAAGAGAAAGCTATTCAGAATGGTGTTTTCTATTTTGACTTTTTTCTGTCCTTCAAGGATGCATGTTATTAACAGAAAATAAATTGAGGACAATCATTTCCCTCTTACAGAAAGTGAATGCAATATTTCTCAGTGAAAAGAACAGATTTATAATATTCAGAAAGCAATTTTTCTGATACTAAGCAAACAAAAGCAACAAAGATGAAATGGAAGTCCTAAGCAACTTCTGCAAATGTTTTTAGACAAGTTTCTGTCAGCCAAAACCAGGAGCATCAGCAGGAATTTTCTTATAAATTATTTTCCCGATGAAAGTTTCAAAATTTGGATGTCAAAAAATAAGCTGTCAACACATGGAATACTAGGGAATTACTCAAAATCATTAATCTGAAAATTACTACCATGCCTAACCTTTAAGTTATCAGATGTAAATCTAAAAACAAAGAAATAAAAGTCCGAAGTTACTTTAAAAGTGAAAAAGAGAAATTTTGTAAATGTAGTTGCCTGAAATTTTGTCCTGTGCCAAATACTGAATAACCATTTGCTCTACTTTAAAAAGCTGATGAAAAAGGTGAACTATTCTTTCTTACAAGTGTCTTAGCAAGTTGAATTATTTTATTTTTTTCTTTATTTTTATAAAGTTACAAGGTCACTTAGACAATCTTTTGGAAAAAAAAATATTGAAAATGTATTCAGTTAAGCATGGATGACAACTAAGAAAAGAATTTGCTTTTATGAGAGTAAAAAAATTCAAATGAACATGTGCAAGTAAGATGGTGCAAAAAATCTCAGCATCAGCCAGTCCCAAATATTAAAAAAAAAGAAAATGGAATGACTGAAATTTGGTTTTATTGTAAAGATGTATGTGCAGTTTAGCATCTGAAATATGAGACAGCAGTTTTTATCCCAGTGTTAGAAAATTAATGTCTTTTCCAGAATCTGAACCCAGTAAAAGATTATGAATGATGTTAAATCATAAATTTGCAATTTTCCTGATACTGAGCAAACCATGCAAAAATCCTTCAAAATCTGAACTAAAAACTTTAGCATCAAAAGGACATACCACAGGATGCTCTCTTACATATGATCAGCAGGGACTCTGGTACAAATAACAAATTTATTCCTAAGAACATTTCTAGGAGTATATTTTCTGTTTCATATGGGCTTGCTCAAGGTAATGGTATTTCAGAGAAAGCCAGCAGTTTGTCAGTTTGGACCTTTATGCAAAATCCAACTTTTATTTCACAGTTCTCCAGGCAGCAAAAATTTTTGAATTTGAAAAGAGCAGTTTTAGGAAAGTAATGCGAATATTTTCTTGTTTTGGTTGGGTGCAAAATGGATGTAGAAATCTCAAACTATTCTCCAGATGACAGTAAAGGATGGAAAAAGGAAAGAATCCTGACTCTCTCTCATAATTTTCAGCTTAAAAATACATTTCTATGAAATGCAACAACATGTTAGAATCTCCTTCCTCTGAGAAACAAGAACAGAGAAGGATCTCCTGGAGAAGCAGATGAGATGAATATGTTTTAACTTTTCCTTATACAGGACTTAGATGGAAACACCAGCACCATTATCATGAAAAGTTTCTTAGGTCTGTCATTCAATTAATACAAAATAATTTTGTAATTTTCAGGGTTTGTTTGTTGGGGCTTTTTTGGATTTTATTGGGGCTTTTTGGTGTTCATTTCTTAGTTTTTTTTCAGGGAAGGGATTTGTTTGGGATTTTTTGTTTGTGTTTTTTGTTTGGTTGTTTGGTTTTTGTTTTTTTTTTTTGTTTTGGGGGGTTTTTGTGGTTTTTTGGGGGGGTTGATTTGGTTTTTGTGGTTTGGATTTTTTTGTTCTGTTTTGGTTTGGGTTTTTTTTTTTTGCTTGTTGGGGCTTTTTTTAGTAAGGAATCATTAATTGGATTGGTGTACAGGAGGTTTGGCTTGTGCCTTCCATGCTGCAGCCACATTCCTGCCCCTTAGCTTGCAATAAAACCAGGATGAAGGGAAGAGAAAGTAAGACAGGAAACAGAAAGGTAAAAAAAAGGTCTGAATTTCAACTTAAACAACTGCAATAATAAGTTAGTTTTATGCTCTTGCTATGACTAGGAGTAGGGTAAGTATTTATTTTAAGGACAATATTTAATTTCTTTTCATTCCCTTTATTTCTCTCTCTCTCTCTCCCCCTCTCTCTCTCAAAGTAGGGGAATGCTGGTAGGGAATGGAGCACTGTAAATCCAAGGGTATAAATAGCTCTGCTTGAGCCTAACAGTAACTCTGCTGCCAGAGCAAAGGCAAGAAGATATTGTAACAGTATTTGTCATGCCTGTCAGGGGGAACAGCTTCCTACCTAAAATATTGTGAGCAGAAATGTGTATCAGATGATTAGGTCAATTTTCTCAAGCTTGATATAAACCATTTCATGGTGTCTGTTCATGCTAGAAATGCTCTTCTCTCCTTTGACAGTCATGTTATCAAATAATATGTCCATAACTGTGACACACAAATTCGACTGCAGCTGCTCTGATATAAGGCTCAAAATAGCAAATTAAAATTCTTAATGAAATAGTTTAGGTAAATGACACTTGATGCTTGTTTTGCTTCCTCCAGTGCTGTGGTTGAAACACTGGACATAAAGAAGGGGTTTGGGAGATGATTTGAGATTTTTGGAAGCTTTTCTTGATTGTACCTCCATGACATGGGGAAGATTGGGTAGAGAGAGGGGAAAAAAAACCCAAGGGGGCAAACATGGAGTGAAGAGGATGTTCATAAAGCAAGTTAGGAAGCAGGGAAACAAAATATCTTCAGTAATCAGATGAAAAGGTTGCAATGAATGACAGCAGGAAACAGTAAAGTTTCATGCAGATGTTTCATGCAGAGCAAAAAGATACTTCTTTTTTATATCATCAGAAAGAAAATCAGGAGTAAAGATAGAAATCATAAAGATCTTTAAAAAAATCATCATCAACAACAATAAAAAAACCCCAAACAATTCCAAACCCATTTCTAAAATAGAAAGCTTCTCTAAAGAGAACAGTGGAAGTGAAGGAACTTGTGAGACTGAAAAACAAAAGGCCAGAAAACCCTCATGAGGGTCAGAGTACCTTACAGTTTCTACAGTTCCAGAAGGGGAAATTCACACATGGGTTTGTTCAATTAAGAGCATCAAAGAGAGATACATTATCAGTGAGACTAGAAGCTCAGAAATAAGGAGGGAAATGGGAATAAACAGATAGGAAAAGGATGGAAACACTGTAAAAGGACACAGTTCAGAGGAGAGAAAGGGGTTGCTCTCTGTCCAACAAATACTGTGCTGTAACTCATGAGTTATTACTGAAGCAAAAATGAATTTTCTCCCATGACCTACATATTATGAATCAGATACTTGATGCTATTTAAGTCCTCCAGTGGAAAACAAACACTAATCCATACTGCACTGACACTCCAATGTTTTCCATGAATGGCAGCCCTCAAATCCAGAAAAGTGGTCTGCAGCATTTGTCTTCCACTGTTGAGGAAATCTCAAGAAACAACTTTGCTGTAAACTGTAACATGCAAATGTCTAAATATCAGTAAAAGACATGTCTGTGTATCTGTATCTATGGAAAATTTTATTTATTCCTACAAGTTTCTTTGCAACTTCTTTGATAGATTACTTTGCCACTATGTGTTGCTATTAAGGCAAATTCTGGTGACAAGGAATGAGGTTTAATGAGACTTAATGAAGTTTTTTATTCTGTGGAGGGACACCTATGCCTCTACAATAAGAGCTGCCCATCACCAACACCACCTGTAAGAAAGAGTGAAAAGATTCTCAGAGAGCCGGTAGCTAACAGACAATGTAAATTACTGTTTTAGTCTGATGTTAAAAAGAAAATTGCACAAGCAAAGTGAGTTGCACTTTATCTTAATTACATTTTAAAGATATTTATGACACTGCCACTTAAGTCAGGATTTGCATTTTATTATTTTTCTGACCATTCTTGTCAGTTCTTTCATTACACTAATGCATGGATAAAATGCTGCTTGGTGATCCAAAACCAATTCACTATTTGCATTTTATTTGCATTTTATTGCATATTCTAATGGCTATCTTATTTATCTGTATTTGTAGATACGTCCTTTTTTTGAACCACTTCTGATTTAAAAGTTACACTAAATAAATTCCCAGTCAACTTCAAAATACTCTCACAGTGTTCTTCCTGTCACTTAGCACAATAAGACTATTTTTCAGACTGTGAAAAAGGTAGCAGGCCATCTCCAGTTTTAAATTCATGTTACTAAATAGGATTTATTGCTCATCACTTTGCTGATACTTAGTATTCAATGTGACAATCTGGTCACCTCACCTAATTTTAGATCACTGTAAGAAATGTGCAGGTCTTTATGTAAGTTAGTTATCAGCCTATACTTATCTGCTTTTTAACTTTGTTAGAGGTGTTTAGGGTGAGAAAAGCTCTGCTTGTTTCTCTTTTGCTGAGAGTGATTTGCTCTCATCAGGTTAGCTCAGCTGTAGGTGTCTACACTGTAGACATTTACATGTTGTCATCACCACCCTGAGTCTGCTAAAAAAACAAGGTGTTAAGAGTCTTGAGGGCACCAAAAAGCCTCACTGGCCCTGGCCAGCCCTCACCTGCTCAGGTGGGCCCTCATCCATGCATCCTGCCCATGGACCAGGATTCCCATTTCAGCTCAGCCCAAGGCCACCCCTCCCTGCCTGAGTGGTGCAGCAGTGGCCAGTTCCCAGCCCTGTCTCTGGATGTTTCGAGGTTACAGACTTTCTTCCAGCTCTGTCTGTGCCCCCATCTCCTCCTGCTCCTGACCAAACTCCCTGGCTGGACCTTGAATTTGACTCACCACTCTGCCAGGACTGGGGTTATTGGGGAGCCTTTACCAGCACCCAGCTCTGCTCAATCTGCTCAGGTGCTGGAAGACATTGGTCTGTCAGCAAAGCCACTGTCAGTGCTGAGGTCACTCACAGTTCTGTTGGAGTCACCTTCAGGGTGTCATCCAAAGTTGGAAAGCTGAACTTGCCTCTCCAGTATTCTCTAGTATATCCTCAATTTTGTTTTTGAGATTAAATATGTGTCTACAAGCTGCTGTTGCTTATCAAAGTCCCACAGCATTTATCCATAGGATGTTAAAAATTTTCTCCTCTTAAGTACATGTAAAACCCACATATTTCACTGACATGGCCAGAAAATAGAAAGGTTTGCCTTCCTTGTTCATATATGTTACTTCTGCATACTTTTTAAAATGAGTCTTACTTATCCTTAATGATCATTCAATGACTTTTGAAATATAGTCACTAACTACAGTACATCTACATCAACACTGCTTATGAGATGCTGTATCTTGCTAGAAATGTAGTGTTTCTTCTGTTACAGTTGTAGAAAATAAGAACAAAGTCTCATTCCAGGTATTTCAAGTGAAGTTTCTTTTTGTCATCTAATTCATCCCCCTGCCACTGCACAATTGTTCTCCACAATGTGTTTTCTAAGAGCTCTCTTGATGTATGGTGTCTTCTATTGTAACTTTTGTGCTACTATCATCCATTTCCTTTATTGCAGAAGACAAAGACATTTTATTGGCATGCTCCTTTCACTTAGTGTTTTATCTACTAACTTTTTCAAACACAAATTCTTTGCAAACTTTTTTCTAAAGCTTAAATAAGGATTTTGGTGCAGATGACTGTCTCACAGTTCATTTGGTTTGCCCCATCCCTCAATTACCTGTTGCATTGTCTATTCTAAATTCCATTCTACACTTCTGGTAGAGTTGTGGTGCTCTGAAGTGAATGCTAAAATCCCTGTGAATTTATTGATGATTTAATCTTGTTTGCCTTCAGTTCAACAAAGTATTTTTACATTAGCTTAAGAATACAAATAATAACCCCATGCTTAAATTTAGCAAAGTACAATGCATTCTATGACAGAAGCTGCCGTGTGCTTAACTAACTGTTTAAGCAAGGATCTACATATGCTCCTCAACTTCCATCAAATCTCCTACTTCCAACTATTTGATAAAAAAAAAATAATGTATGCTTTTGCTTAATAAAACAGTTAATAAAAACTGTTTCATTTCTTTGCAACACTGATATATGTTAATGGATATACTGTGAGGTATTTATTTAGTATTGTCTCAAGGTCTATAGGAAGAAGCAACCTCAAGGTCTATAGAAAGAAGCAACCTGAATCAAGTTTTATCATGTCTAAATGTCCTGTCCAGTGGACAGCTGTACCTTGTAGAAAAATCAGTGTTCAGCATTCACATCTTACCTCCCTGAAGATTAAAATCATGTCTGAGTAGCAACATCCTCTACCTCCAAACATAAATTCCTCAGTTACTCAGCGTCTCAGTCGTAATATTTTGTTGCCTTTTCTTCTTCTGGCATATACATGTACATGTATACATGGCATACTACTTAATATATCCAGGTAAATCCAGGTGGTTTTGAGCTATGTGGACCTGGATGCAGCATTTGAACAAACCTTTCCCAGCTCTTGGGCCTCCTGGAGAGATTCATAAGCAAAGAATAGTCCTACATAAGGCCAGAGTGCTCAGCTGAGATGTAATCAGCTATGGAGTGAGCTGATTTCAAACTAGAAGAATGCAGCAATGGACCTCGGGAACTCGAGTCATTGTCCTTCATTCTCTGTGCTTTATTTTCTTACAGATTTTTGTGTAAAAAAGACAAAAAATGCTAGAACTTCAGGCAGTGTTTGATATCTCTCCTAAAATTGACTTAAAACTTCTACCCAATAATTTTCACATGTCAAGAAGGGCAAGAGGTTTTGATGACATGAGTGGCAAAAGGATCACTGGTGGAGTATTTTCCCTCCAGTTTCTGGAGCACAGTTGACGGAGGGTAGATAGACCACTGCTGTGAATAAGGTGGTAGCAACCACGTTTGTTCCCTTTGGCCTGATCTTTTATTGTTAGCTAACTATATGATTCAATGTAATAATTGTAACAAGTCTCAAAGTATCTTTTGAAATGGGCACTTATCTCATAAAGTAAAGCCAATAACTACTATTATTTCTTGTGGCACTGTGAGGTCCAAGATATGTCAAGCAAGACAATTACAAAGACAAGTTAAAAAAAGAAAGCTTTATCCTTGAGCATGAAATTCTACATCTTTTTATTGGTCTAAGAGTATGTTGCCATACATTATGGTTTTCTTTAAGGGCTCTAAGCCCTTATTTTAAGAAGTGATATAAATAAATAGAATATAAAACTGTTTGCAGTCTGAAGTCATTCAGTTACACATTGTATTTTCTCAGAACTACTGAAAGTGCTTTTGGCACTACATGACAGATATAAATTTTATATATGCCTTCCCTCCTCACTGCAGTTAAGAGTGATGACAGGATATTGTGAAATAGAAACATCTGCATACTGGTAGTTGGTTTTGGACTGTTGAATCTTAAATTAAATTTTTAATTCATAGTTCTGTAAACTCAGCCTCCATCTCTCAATTTTAGCTGGTTTGTCAAAATATTCCTTATAAAAACTATGACAGTAGTAATGGCAACAAGAAAGACTGGGAAATGTTTTTCTATTTTATTCATTACCATCACCCTTTCTAAGCATTTTTATGGTATTCTTCACAAGGCAAATAACCTTACACAAATTCCTCATCCATTGTAATGGAAAAGAAAATGATTTTCAGCTGTAAAAGAGATTTGGTTTAGCTTTCAGCAGGGGTTTGCACTAATCCTTGCTTCATACGATAGTGCACTGCACACTGACAGATGTTTACCTCAATTTCATGTTGTGATTAATTAAAACACAATTTCTCTTACATTTCCAAAGAAGTCTCTAACTAGCTGTCATTCACCCTGAATATTTCCAAGCTTAAACTCTTTCTTAAACTCTTTACTAATACCCAGTGGGTATTTCTAACTGAGGGCTTGGCACATAGACTCTGTAGACATAAAAAGGAACCTGAAATTCAGTTAGGATTAGAGGATAGGAAATCTTCCAACCAAAGTACATTCAAATGGTAGTCAGGCCAGGCAGATGGACCTGCTAAACAATCTACCTGTCATCTAGATCCTCACTCTCACCTTGGCAGTTTTCCCTGTCCTTCTGAGTCTTATAGGTCTGTCTAGTTTTAACTTCAGAACTTTGGATCACTACTCACCTATCAAACATAAAAAGACAAAAAAGTTAAGTATAAAAAAGATTATCAGTTTTCACAACTAGCTCCCCAAAAAAACAGATCAAAACTTACAGGAGGAATAAGATGGCCACATACAGACATATTTCACATCTCTACAGATGTCCAAGAATGCACATAGTTTAAGCCTCCCTAAAGGTTCTCCTCTACATCCCAGAGACACAATGTGTCCTCACACACCTTTTGCAATTATGCAGCAACTAAAATACAAAACCTAACAATGCAGTGTGTTAAGAATATATCTGAGGCCAATTTGGTCCGCAAAGCGAACAAATTGCTTGAAATTGCTTAGAAAAAACTGAGTATAATTATCACAGGAGCTATTCTTGTGTGTCCAGGCAGAGATTGCATTGACAGCCTCATCCTAGCTCTGAGGTTCACATGTTAACAAGGTAGAAACCCGCTTCTGACTCTTCCATGCTATGGCAATAACACAGATTTATCAAGCTTGACATGTAGACATTGTCCTTGTAATCCTTTGCCAACATCTTAGTTTAAAAAATACCCACTAATGGAATAACACTTTACCACAGTCAAATAATTTATTCTTAATTTTCTCAATTAAGAGATAAAAATCTATAACTTTTTCACATTTAAGCCATGTTAAAGAGAGTGACGTTGATTTTTTCACATTTTCTATCTTCCAAATAGAAACACTTCTCCTGGATTAAATGCTTTGAAAGTTAAGTACTCAAAAATATTTTCTGAAATGTTAGTGGTACTTTTACTTTTCTTAGTTCCACCTGCTAGTTGCTAAACATTCAAATATACTTCTCAGAACTTAGTTCAGGGTTATTCTTTTGGTTTGGCATGGTTCAGTTAATGTTTTTCAAAAATCAGTAGTCATCACCATTCAAAAGCACTGGTAGATATTTAACACTTTCTATCTGGAGACCTCAAATATTTTGGCATATTAAGGTGGGGAGAAAAGAGGCTTTTGATAATGACCAGGAGGTACAGGCTTTGTATAATCTACTTAGTATCATGTTCTCAAATCCTTTTAAAACATTTCTCAGCACCTTTCCCTTGATTATTACAACATCTCTGTAAATACCAGCATGGTTTTCTAAGACAAACTTCTGTTGCCACAACACAGTCCTGGTTTTTGGAGTTATTTGTCATTCTTGAATTCACCAGAACTTCTAAATGACCCATCAGCTCCACTCAAGCAGAGCTGAATGAACTGAAGCATATGAGAAAACAACATGTATCCTTGTACAATGTTTTGCAATTCCCAGATGCTTTTCTATCCACTGACTGATTATGTTTCCATTGACCATGAAACTCAACTGAGACATTTGTGTTCAGCACTTACTCTTGTGCTAAGATAAGCTTATTAATGCACTTTGTGAGATTTCCAAGATAAACCTCAAAACCATCAAAGTATGATATACAGTAGAATAAATTTAATTGTAATAAAAACTTGTCATTTTTGTTAATTTTGATAAATTAAAATATCATAATTCAAATATTTCAATTATCATAAACAATTCATTTTTCACAATGGATTTAGTTTTATTATATTCCCTATTTCAAGTCACATGTATTTTATGTAATGTATTTTCTGCCACTAAAGAATGCATCAGAATGCATCAAATTACTAATCTTTTCCTTACTCAAAACTTAAAATTAGAGAATGAAAATCAAAATAATGTATGAAGTCCTAAAGTTTTCCTTCAAAATTTAAAAGTGACCATTGCAATAGGACTCAAAAAAAATTCTACATGCTTTCTGTATTTACTTGGAAAAAAAGTCAGCTATATAAACTCTGTTGCAGCATGATATAATAGTTACATTTTTTTCTCTCCCTTATTTTCTTGATTTTACCTTTAGTCTTATTCTGATCAGCTCCGTTAGGACAAAAATCTTCCATATGATATCTAGGTTTTTTAGCAAATTTCAAGCTTTAAGGGAAAACTTTGATTTCACAGCATAACTCAAGTAATCTTGTATTTCTCCTCACACTTGCACATAAGCTCATGACTTCACAGTATACATACCAATACTCCTCACTGATGAAACTGATTTCCTCTGAAAGATAAGTTTTGTTTAATTTCTGGCCTTCTTGTAATTTTCTTTTTGAAAACTGACCTGCATGTTCAAGAGCTACAATTGTTTCTTAATCATAAAGGTATGTGGTCCTAGAGCCTCTGGCTACAGCTGAAAATTGGTTTTAGTAACAATTGCACTATTTTTCAGAGTAAAAAAATCATTTTAAACTAAAAAAACTACAAGCAATCCACTATTCAGCATCATAAAGCTATCAGTATCATCCTCTATGGGTGAAAGTAATCAATTTAAATTTTTATTTAACATTTATGCATCAAAATCATGTTTGAGTATTATATATAATCAGATAAGAGGGAAATTAGATAATAAAACTATTATATTATATAGAGCACTTGATACAGATACTTATATTTAAAAAGAATTGGTTTAACTTTTAATTTAGATATGTTACATAAAACCAAGAGAGATATGCTACAGCATAGCAAACTCCATTTTTATACCAATGCCTTAAATCCACAGTCCACATGTAAAGACAGGAATTTAATTTTCCCGTAAAACAACTTAACCATGTCTGAGCCAAAAAGGTAACAGCTGATCAAGAGCAAACAGCAATGTAGTTGCAACAAATTCCCATTTGCTAGACTGAAGTTTGGGATTATTTGAGAGATAAAGAAGTAGAGAAAGTGCATGAAAGTGCCTCCATGACCAGCTGTGGGATAAAGTGGACTTAGACCCTGATGGAACTAAAAGATTTGCACTTCTAAGACACCGTGGTCATGAAGAACTGAGTCCTAATATTAATGTTTCCCAGAGCATTCTAGAATTAGAGAAAAGTGCATTCAGAAGAAATTCCAAAGTTTCAAGACACCATTTTCAGAGATGTCCGGGGGTGACTTTATGATACTGTATTCCCTATTGTCTGCCCTATGCCAGACATGAACCCTGTGCCTTTCTATACCTTTAAGAAAGAGTGGGAGAGCCGGTGGAATTCCTTCGGCTCTGTGTCCAAAACACAGACAAGCTCAATGGCTTCTCCTGCCCAGCAGCTCCGCTTCTGCAGCAGGGAACAGTCACATTCCTTTTGCTTTTTAGCAAGTTTCTTGTTTGTTAACTAAAGTACAGAGCCCTGGGACTTTGGTTTGTTCTTCTCTTCGAGAATTGTTCAGAACACCAGAACATCAGAACTTCACTGGAAGGCCTTTCCATAGAAGCCCAGAGGGACCCACACCAACCCCAGCTCCAGAGAGGAGAGAGCCACACCCACAAAGGACTGAAATCTACCCAAGTTCTCTCCACAGCGAGAGGTTTTATTATTCAGCATTATTCTTTCTTTCCCGTGCCTGCATGCACTTTTGCTTGTTAAATAAATAGGGTTTTTTTCACTTTCCTCTGAGGAAAATTCTTTCTGAACCTGAGTGGTGGAGGAGTGGCTGTAACCTGCTTTCTATCAGAGGACATTCATTTCAGATGTTCCTCTGAATTTGTCTCAAACCAGGACAAGAGAATAAGTAATTCTTCACTCAGGTAGATATATTTATTCACACCTTCTTGTCTAATATTTCAGTCTTATGCTTTTATAGTGCTAAAGTCAAAATCTTCATGAAACCATTTATACTTTGTTAATCCCTCTCTCTAATTAACTTTGCGCTTATGTATCGTGGTACAGTTTTAGCAGCTCCACTAAAGATTAATTAATTCTTCCCATGCTGGCTTTTGGAAGATAATAAAGTATTTAGAGCTTGGCATTGGGGAGGGTTGGGAGGGGAAATTTGTTTAAAAAAAAAATAAATTGTGAATCAACTAAAACCTTCCAAAATTGCAATTCTGTGAAGAGCTAGAGTGAAGAATTCAAACTGGAATTGTCAACAACACAGTAGATCAAAACACTGGTTTTGAGCTCAAACTATAAAGCTTTGCTAACGAAGTAGTTTTGCTTTTAAGGATATGAACTAATGCTAAGGTAACCTTAAGCTTTTAGGAGTGAGATTCAGTCTCCGTTTGCCACCAAATAGGACCACACAGGAAGATAAGACTTACAGGTTGAAAAGCTGCCTGTAAAATATCCTATGACATTGAAGAGAGCCCAGACAATATAATTAAGTTAATGTTGAAGATTCTATGGAGTCTTGAAGACTCTACTCTTTTCACTGAGCAAGTGAGATGATTGATGTCTTGCTTTTATGATATAATACCATTTAAAAATTAATGTCCAACACACAGATAACAGGTTGTACATGAAAAAATTAGCACACACTTGGTAATGACAAAATTATCTTAAGGATGACTAATATTTCTTAATACTAAAAGGGTCACCCTTTCTTTATTGCATTAGTGCTAATTCTAAGTGCTAAATTATCATGATCTTTATCGAGGTTTTATGGTCTTGTTGACTTTTAATGTTGTGAGTGAACCATGATTTCTAACTTCCTCCTCATACTTTGAATGCTAGAAACCTATTTTGCTTTAAAAAATCAATCCTGATGAGGTCTGAGTAAGCGAGTCTCAGAAATGTTTGCCTTAGAGTTCCCCAACCATGAGACCATAAAGTTCTCCTGAATATGAGTGAACTGCATCTGAAGACTTATTTTCAATAAATTTGGGGGTAAAACACTGAATAAAGATGAAAAATGTCACAATGTGTAGGGACTTATTCTATACTATTTCACCTAATTTCCATTTCTACTAGGAGGTCATTGAAAGAGCTACGATAAAAAACTACACACGAAATGTTGTCTCTTTCATTTCAAGAAGCTTTCATACAAATCCACCATAAAACTTCTGTACTAAGAACAACAAAACAAGTAACAAATTATAGAAAGCTGTTTGGTGTTTTGCTGTGGGATTTTTAACCCCTTCTCATTTGAGGAAACTATGGATGCCTTAAGAAAAGATACTTTAAAAACGTAATGTGTTATGTACCCTCTGATATTTTGAAAACAAATTAAATGGTCTGAAAGCAACAGAAAGATCATTCTTTTTACTGATAGCTTTTCTTCAGGCTGAGAAGAGTTTTGCTGATTATTGAGTAATTTTGGTTGTGTTCTCTGTCCAAAGTACTGATGAGTACTTAAATTTAGAAGCAACTACATGGTACAGAGTACACATCATCCACAGATGCACACTGGCCTCCACCATAGTATTGCCCAAGTGCACCTAGCCTGCAACCATTCACTATTTTCTTCTACATTTATTTCTTTGGCATTTCATGGCAGGGTCTTTTATGGCATACTGAAAAGTCACCTTGCTCTTGATAGCCAAGTTTCCAGGAAATTTCTCTAATAAACAGATACTTTGCTTTATTTTCTAAGAGTAATAATATGATGTTAGAGGCTGTGGCACACGAAATACTCCATGTGGGCTGTGCATGCATTAACTACTTCCCTTGAAGAACATTGCCTAAGACAACATATGCCATTTGAATCCTATTTTAAAATTAGGATGAATCAGCTCTATGTTCTGAAAGTAACATGCAAAATGCTGCAGGCTCAAATCCAACATTGAACTAAAGATATTTTTGGAAGTGTAATGTTCTAGATATTGTTAAACACTCACTTTTAATGATATTTGGAATGATGAAATTAATTTTTGAAAGTTGCGGTTTTACCTAGTCTTTTATGTGGCTGTTGTTATTCATATTTGTTTTGACTACTGCTAAATTTATAAGTAAATTTAAAATATCAGACAGTTGCTCTAACTCAGATACCTTTTTTATTTAAGTGTTAGCTGTGGAGTGTAGAGAAAAAAATCTGTTAAAATTTTTCTTTTCTAAAATTTTTGTTTTTCTTGTCACTAGTGCATGACAAAATATCTGACAGCAAACGATTAAAGCTGAAGTTTAAATAGCACTGAGTTATCTACTTTAAATGCCTTTGCCTTTATATGATCACTGAAACCTGTCAACCTCTCCATGTTCACTCAAAACACTGCTAATTTAGGTCAGGGTATTTTGAATTCAATAGAGCAGTATGTTACGGTTTCTATTTTTATATGGAGAAAAAGCACTCTGATCTGATCACTGAAAGTCTGTGTGTATAATGTCACTGTCAAAGGACATTTATCATGGTCTTTCACTGGGGGAATAGCCCTCTAAGACAAAAGCATTCCTGCACCAATTTTACTATAACTAAATAAATTTATTCCATCTAGCTAGAAATCTAAAAATTTTGTGACAATAGGAAATTTTTACTCCTTTAAATTTTTATTCTTTCTGTTTAATCCTTTCTCATCTGTTATTTTCTGAGAAAAGATATGAGGTTGGTGTGATAAGATTTGATATAAAAAAATGTTCCTTTGTAAGAAAACAAAATGTTTCCTTGACAGCAGTGAAAATCACATGGTAGTATCTCTCCTTTGAAGATGCTGTGCAAAAGAATAAAGCTGTGGATCAAGCTTCTGTTAAATTTACCTTCCTTTGTACTGTTAAGCAATGAAAGCAACTGTAACTGTTGGCATTCTCAGGGTCAATGTGAGTCCTTACTAATCTGTAACAACATCTTCTAAGTCCTTTGTTCCCCACAGAGAAGGCAAATAAACCATAAAGGGAAAAAGCTCCTCAGAGAAGCAAGCAAAAAGAATAGGAAAAAGTTAGGCAAAGGTATAGGTTCTGCCAGCGGGTCTGCCATGTGTGACAAGCACATCCCACATCTTACATATGAGGCTACCGTAGCATTCGTTCACCTTATGGTAAAGAACACTCTGAAAAACTTCCTCTCTTATTACTAAGAAAGTAATAAAGAAGAAGCTTATTTAGGATTTAAAGAATGAATGGCTTGAAATTTCTTGTTTATATTCACAAAGTAGAAGCAATATTAAGAGAGATCTTTAAAATAGCAAGTACTGAGGAAAAACTCATGTATTCTAATTCAGAGAAAACAGAACTGTTCATTTACTTTGAGGATGTCTGGATAATAATATTTTTTAGATGCACTAAGATAACCAAAAAAGGAAGGACAGGTGTTTTCAAACAGAAGTGTTCTGGCACCACATAATGCTCCAAAATTTTCCTTATATAAAAATTAATGCATTTCTGTGTGCTAGAGACAACCACTGGATTCACCTACCCTCACACTGAAAACTTGACTGCAGAAAAAACATTTCAAGCTGGTTCTAGAGCTTGATAGAAGTTTTCCAGTTTCTGTTACTTGTCTTAACTCCAACTCCTGTGTTTTTCCTCTCAGAAAAAGTTGCTCACAAGCCAGTATTTTAACCATATGAATACATTTTACAGTTTTTAACTATTAACACTGAATGTGATATTACAAAACATTAAGCTAAGAATGGCACCATAAATAACACAAGCCCTCTTAGTTTATAAGGTAGCTCTTACTATCCTTTAAGGTATACATAGCATTGGGCTTTTGAGAGATAAGGAAAAGTGTAATGTCTTCCTCTTATTTAATTTCTTCAGAAACAGGCCTTATTTTAACTCAATTTCACAAGAAAGGTTGCACTTGTCGAAACTAAAAGTCATTACAAAATTACCCTTCTGAGCAGATTTTTCATGCTTTGTCCTCTGCTTATTAGGACTCTAATGCCTTTAGTCAAACTAAATCTGGAGGAACTACTTAAAAACCCCAAAACACTATTCTGTAAAATCATCCTACAAATCCAGTCTGAAAACTGCAAACGAAAATATTTCTCTCTCATTCACTTTTTGTTTGTTTTCAACCTTTAACAGCTGAAAATGTAGGAAAAGGCAAAATTCATGACAGGAAGAGCCTATAATCCCTAGCCATAGAACAAAATATGTCTCATGAAATACTTTTGGATGCTGGTGAACATTGCAATAGCCAGGAATCAGAACAGCTATGAATTCTGTGATATTACAGAAAAAAACATCCCTAGTTGGTGGATTTGACTGAAAGAGTTTCAGTAATAGAGGTAGATCACAACAATAAAGAAACTCAGTATGAACACTAATTGAAATGTATCTTTTTTGTAAAGTAAGGCAAAATAGGAAATTTCTATATAAACCTTTTCAGTGATTTTCTAGAGTCTTTAAAAGTCATTATATTTGCATGATAAGCTAGTTTGGCTATGCAGTCTAGTCTGCTTCAATTGAACCTGCCATAGGAAATCTCCTTTTCTTTTGTTTATTGAATGACATACTCCACTGAATAACTAAATCCATTTTGAAATAGAAAAGGTGAAGTTCTGCTAGTAAAGTCACTCTAGCATAAATCAGAAACATTAGTATATTTTTATTAGTAGAACCAAAATACTGTGAAGATAATTATTTCTTTAAAATGCAGGCTGTATGGCATTATATTTCCCAATGTTTATTACACAGCATTAGAATATATTTCCTCCTTATCAAATCAAAATTTTGCACACAATCAGTGCAATCTGAAAGATGCAGTTTCATTCAACTGTAGATTTGCTCTGTATCTGATTAATTCTCCTCTTATAATTAAGTTGTCATAGCAATGCATTTTTAATAGTACTGATCCATATGCCAGTAATATTCTGGAGACATTGCTCTTGGTAGTTTGTTAGTATTCAGCTATGCTAAATTATAATGTTAGCAGATACAAAAGTACTGGTCAACTTACTCAAGCAGAACATGGGATAAGACTTAAAACAGACCAAAGCATCATCTGACATACAGCACAGAAAGCAACACAAAATTTTGGGTGGCTCAGCTCAAGAAAGTAAAGGCAGATCCTGCATCTGTTTTAGTTCCAATATAAATGCTTAATGATTAAAACAATTACTTAATGCTTTAAAAAATAGGTAACTACACCTTACTAGACAGAAATATTTTTTTTTTTTTTTTTGTAAAGGTGTTGGTTTTATATATTGGTACTTCTATGGTATACCAGGCAGCTGTGGAGAAAAAATACTGATAATGGGAAATCACTGTACTTTTTGGACAGTTTTAGCATGTCTTCCTCTCCTTCCTCTCTGTTTTTTTAACAGCTAAATTAATTATAAATATTTAGAAGGGTTCAAAATAACAGGAAATCATTCTTTAAGGACTAGGACTATATGTCTTGGCTGTTTCCAAGGCACTTATAGCAAGCTGGACTTTATGATACCTGTGGGTCCCTTCCAACTCATTCAGTACGTCTGTGATTCTGTAAAGTATCAGCCTGCACAAATCTGTGAGAGTGAAAGAAAATTGCCTGATATTTCATTCACTTTTTTTTTAATTCAGAATGTGAAGATTTATGTGCCTTATTTTCTAGCATCAGGTAAAATGTAAATGAGCCAAAGTGACATGAAAAAAAATGGTGTTAGCTTATTTCTGTGGCTGAGAAAGAGGATGAAAAGAGAAAAAAAAAGAGAGATTATTTTCCTCATGATGCTCTAGAAAGCACAAGGTTGAAATTCTGAAGACTTGTTTGAGAAGATCATTGCACAGCACACATCCTCTAAATGCTCCTTCAAAGGACTGATGAAGAGGAAAGTACATTGTGAATGCAATAACTGACCTAACTAATATAACTTAATGAAGATGTGTATTGATTTGGTTATGAGGAACTCTTAGCCTCTAAATATATAAATGCAAAATGGTAATTGCTCACTCTGAAGTTTCTGACCTTCCCTGAATGATGTGAGAAACATGCCTGCTTAAGTCAGACTAGATTCTTGCAAGCAAGGGAAAGATGTGCAACTACTAAAAATTTAACATACACTGCATTTACCTGTTTCATATACATAACCTAAGAGTCAAGAATTAAACCAAAAAATGAGGTTTGGTCTGAAGCACAGTGGAAATCTAACAATGGCAAAGATGAAGTTACTAAGGGAACTGTGGGGGGATGGAGGTTAAAAGGGACCAAATAGTTAATTTTGCTTCCCTCTCAATTCTTGGTATATGCACTTTTCCTGAGGATCAAAGCTAGTCCTAAACTTTGAATGTTTAGAAAAAATACTGAAATATGCAAGCTGCAGCTGACATGCAAACTGAGACTTCCTAGAAAGTAAATATAGTAAGAAATCTGATGATATATGCATTAAAAAGTGCATATACACAATATATGTACCATTACCTTGTACTTCAATCAATAAATACATAAATCATATTTTCCTGGGTTGCAAGCTTTCTCTTCTAAGCTGTTGTTGCTTTGTTCTTCAAAAAGGACATCTTTGAAATTAATAGAAATTACATGTTTAATGAAGGAATGAGCAGTCTAGTTGGACAATTGGGTTCTTCTTAGAAGGGCCCATTATAAGAGAAGGGCAGAAAATGCTGAACTTGGCTGAGGGTTTTCATCCCACACTATCATGGTTTCTTCCACTGAGCCTCAGGTCTAGTAGGAGGCAGAGCTGCTCAGCATTTGCCCTTCTACTAAGCTGCAGGTAGAATGTTTTTACAGAATTCCAAAGTAACCTAAACTATGGAGCACAGATCAAGAACAACGCTTTTCCGGTCTAAAAGATCATTTACAAGACACAAAAAGAGAAAACTATTCCTTCATGACATTTTTTTTCCAGAGTTTTCATATTTTTTGATAAAGAATATCTCTTCAAGACTCTCCCTAAGATTAAGTATCTTCTGACAGGAGGAAGCACTGCTGGGACAGCTGACCCCAGCTGACCCAAGACATGTCCTAGACAAATGGCATCATGCTCAGCACAGAAAGCTGCGGAAGCAAGAAGGAAGGGGGATATTCAGAGTGATGATGTTTGTTTTCCCAAGACACCACTATGTGTGATGGAGCCCAGCTTTCCTGGAGATGACTGAACACCTGCCTGCTAATGGGAAATAATGAATTAATTCCTTGTTTTGCTTTGTTGACACATGCGGCTTTTGCTTTATCTATTCAACTGTCTTTATCTCAACCCATGAGCCTTCTCACTTTCTCACTTCTACCCTTCTGATTCTTTTCTCAATCCCACCATGTTAGAGAGGCTCTGCCAGGCTGTTCCTATCTGGAATTAAATCTCAACAATCTTCTGTACAAAAGCAAGCGCACTGTTATGAAAATGTTATCGCCAGGTCCTGAGCCGGCGTTATCATTTGAATGCCTTGGAGAAAGGAAGACTCACACTCTACATTGCTGCTGCTCATCAAGTCAATACAATAGACTAGCCTCTCATTGTTGCTCCCATTCATTTCCCATCACATTCCCCCTCACTGAATAACAAAGATGGCTCTTTCCTCAGACAAGGGATATATCACCTTGCAAAGGTGTATGTTTGAGAAAAAAATAGCTTGTCTGCTTGTGAGAAGCTCTGCCTACTTCTCTCATCATGAGGCAGAATAATTTCATCCAACACCAGGTACAAAATTCAGTCCTAGATCTGATTGCTTTGTTCTTCCTTATGATTATTTATTCCTTATGATTTATTTATTATTTATTAGAGCAAGACATAGAGGCACAGTAGTGGTAAATAAATATTATATACAATATTTTCCCTTTTCCTAGTTTAAAGTCAAAGACAGGTAGAGAGTCAGCTTACAGACAACCAAGAAGACAAAGTTTCCAAATACTTTAAGTTTGCGTATTAACTATTAAACAAGCTTTTTTCCCAAAACACTTAAATAAAAAATTTCTAAGGCAAAGTTTGTCTTGGATCATATTTTTGAAGCTGTAACACAAGTCTTCACTTTCAATGTCAACTGAGATGGGACTAATGTATGTTTAACTTCATTCAGCACAGAGATTTTTATAGAAAGGGAAATATGCTTTGCTTAATGTGGAAGGTGCTACCAGAAACAGCGAGCTGTTAGTTAAAAAAGAGCAAATCAGTGAGAAATGCATTTTTTTCTTGGCCTACAAAGTAGAATTATGTCATTCATAAAAAGAATGAAATGGGACTCTACAATACTATATTCATTCATTGGATAATAATGACTTTTACTAAGTGATTCTTCTATGTTTTGCAACCTGAATAATAAAAATGGCCAGGCTGACATCATACTTGTGCTGTTATTCAGCAAACCATCTTATTGCCTGTGCATTTTTAGGACAATGTAAGAGTCAACTTTGGCTACTTTATTCTATTGCACAGACTCTTTCTCAGGAAGGTTTAAGAAAAAGGACATTTTCAGATACCATAGATCTCAGAATTGCATTGATATTTAAAATTAATGCATAACAACAAAATAATGTCAAACAGTGAAATGGCGAATAGGCATGTAATAGCAAAGAGAAAAGTTAAAGAGAAGGAAAAAGGCTGGATATTTTAAACAATTTTTTTTATTACTATAGTCCAAGGCTTCCTCCTGATTCTTTTCAAGCTGAAATAAAAATTATATTAAATATTAAAAATGTGAACAGGCAAGTTTACTTACTGTTTCCTGGGTGCCAGCGCACTGCATTTAAATATGCATTGCAGTAATGGAAGAGAAATTCATGTTTAGATTGAGTAACTTTTCCTTGAATTAAAGGTAGCAGATCATGTCCATCAATAATCCTGAGTAAGAAAGTATTTCAAAATCAGAAAAATACCTCAAACCTCACTTTCCTGAGAAGATATTATAACTCTGCACATCTGCTGCTTAAAAAAACTGAAATCTGAATAGCCACCTCCAATTGGTCAATTCAGAGAAAAACCTTCAGTTGCTCTTCCCTTTAATTTTTATATTACCTAAGGAAAAAATTTTACATTTTACTATTAGGAATAGTTTTTCCCTCAACGTTTTTTTTTCCCTTTAATTGAGAAAAAGTGAGTGGATGTAAATGAATAAATTGCTACAACACTTATACTTGCTTAAGTTTTTGGGAGTAGTCTGGCTGAAGTACCCTAAAACTAGAAAAAATATGCTGCTCTGTACTAGCATCCCCAGAAGTAGTGGCAATATCTCTGTCCATCATATTATGCATGTCAGAATTTAATACAGAAGTGGTCATTTCAAATTTGAAAATTAACTGTTTAAATATGCATTTATCAACTACACATACACACACATATACATAAATATGTATAAATTCTCTAAATGCTTCTGGACAACTTTGGTCATACTTTGAAGGAGTCAGTCAATTTACATAAAGACTGAGCTATAAAATAAACAAGGCTTTTAACAGTTTCCCTAAATTAAACCTTTGAATTGATGACATCAGCTGGCAGGGAAGAAGTCACAATCTGCATTTTTGACCTGGTATGGATTACAAATTTTACAATAAATTTTACAGGAAATTACTTTTTGCTAATATACAGATCAGCAAGTAATTCGTTCTTCAGCATTTTGAGCAAAATCCCATTAAAAATTTTTGAAACTTATAAAAAGTTCTAAAAGGTCCATGTTTACATATATGGCCATTTCATTACCATTATATAAAACACTTTTTACTTTAGTGTAACTACTACAAGACAAGGACTACTGTTTAAGTCACATGTGTTAATTAAATTCTTGTCAGCAACTGTATGCAACAAGTCATTCAGAGTAGCACTTTTCTCAAAGGATGGGTAGGAAAACTTCCAGTAATTCCAAAAGCTACCTTGTCTGATAACTGTCTTCTGGGTGCATCCCTATCTGTGGGGGCCTTTTGAAAAAGTCTTTCCCACTTGCAGTTTTTCATGTTTTCTTGCCTGAGTAACAGACTCTTGTCTTGCAAACTTGCTTATTAACAGATGCATATCTATTGAAAACTTACTGTTCTAGAGCCTGCCTGTTGATGGGGGAAAAGGCATCTCCAGAAAAATGTCTCCAGTACTCTAGCACTCCTACACCTGCTGGATTTAGAGGAATATATGAGACTTTTCTTTCCAATGACTAATTTCTCTTCTTCAGCTAAGAGCATCTCTTCCATTCCTCTTTAAACTGCTCCCTCACAGTGACAGAACACTAATGTGTTAATTTTTCTTATTTCTCAGGAAGAACTCAGTGAAGCTATAAGAATTCAGCTGCTGGATCAAAAACACTTCAAGCTAGTCCATGACCTAAGATGAAGTAGTACTTGTGGCATCAGTCTACACAGAAGGGTCACAGTGGAGCAACCTGCAAGTGGAAGTCAAGCAAGTATATTTGGATTTCTATAAAAGAGATCAAAGAAAACATCAGTACTTAATACTCACTCAAGCAATATGAAAACAAAATGAATAAGTTCTGCCACATTAAGAACAATCAGAACTTCTGATGTTTGACAGAATTACTGATTGTAGAGCATCTCTCAGGACCAACCTGACAAATTTTTTCATGTCTTTGGTCCTGCCCTGCCCTTTCCTTCAAACACTCAATGAATAATCATTTGCAGAGTGACTCTGCTCACCACTGTGCTTCCCCATGCTGATTCTTGATGCTTTGTGCTCAAAAGTTGTTTGTGAGTCACACGTGTTCAAAGCATATGTGTATCAACAGTTTCTCCACTTAGTGGAGTTGGATAGCAACAGCATTTAGGAAGAGGCACCTTGCCACTGAGACTGTGTATCTCTCAAACAAGACAAAGCCTGGGGATATAGCAGTGTCAGGAAAACATCTTCTGAATTGTGGAAGTCCAGTGGCTTTTCTTATCAGGCTGCAAAATTCTGTATGGGATTATTTTCACTAAGTTGGTACAGAGAAGAAAAAAAAAAAACTCAAACCAAACCAAGCCAAAAAACCCCAAACAAAATTGTGAAAAGCCTAGCTGGCTTTTTGATGGGTTTTGTTATATTAAGCAGGTCAAGGATGAGATCATGAAATTTAAAGTAATTTACGCTTATAGTTTCTTTTTCCAACGCATTCACTCATGCAGAACAGAACCTTTTTTGATACATTCATTTTTGCCTTTAGTAAGTAATTCCAAGTTTGATTTGACAGTACGTTGCTCTGATGGTATTCTGCTATTTTTTGGTGCTTATTCTGCAAGTTAATCTGTATTTACGTACAACATTTCTGTAAAATACTATCTGTATGTCAATATGAAAAGAGACAACATAATACTGCAAGTATAAAACCTAGTTTCTTATTTACTTTCTCACCTCTATCTTAATAGATATCACCAGAATGTACAAAACACTCATGACACTTTCTCTAAAAGAGAGATGACTACAGTGCATACCTGTCAGAGGGTAACTGTGCATCTGCAAGTTTGACAATGGTAGGAAATATATCCATGTTACTTGTTGGCTCATCAATATAGGCACCAGCCTGTACCACTCCAGGCCAACGGAGAAGACCTGGCACACGAATACCTCCTTCCCAGTTCGTTGATTTTCCACCTGAAAAATTAGTTTTGTTTGCTGAGAAATCAATTTCTTAGATAATGACACCCTGTAAGAATAAATTTCCACATACTAAACATTTTGTCTAGCTAGAATCTTCACATGAGGTGTATTAGCCTTTTTCTTAATTTTCTAGATTTTCAACCTATTGTAGCACTTTCTCACAGTAAATTTACTAATATGTATTAGACAGAGCTTATTAGATGCATTTAAATTACACAAAAAATAAGTAGTTGTTGGAGATAAAAAAGCACTTCACTGGAATCTTCACATAGAAATTGGTCTAGATAGTGTGCCCCATAGACATGCAAACATACAACTAAAAACCAGGACTTAAAAAAAAAAAAAAAAAAAAAAAAAGAGTTATACCTAGATATCTGGGGTAAGAACCCAGAGAAAGTACATGATATTTTGTTAAAAATGGTGCTTAATGACTTTATATAGAAGAAAGTACTAATTTAAGTATATTACTGAATTCTCCAATTCAATTTAGAAAGAAATTCCCTTCAGTGATGATAATTTTCAGGATGTTGTGAAGAACTTTCTGCCTTCTAAACAAACACAGCTGCATCAACTGCACTATCAACCAATTGCATTCAACACTACATTGCAGTCACTTATTGTCTCTACAAGATCCCTCCCTGCCCAGTCCTCCCAACATCTTTGCAGCAGGGCAATGGGTTTATTTTATGACAGCATGGTCACCATTACTTAATAAAAAATTGACATGACTCTGTAGGGAGAGGCATCACAAATGCTATTACCAAGGTCCTGCACAGTTGTGACTGTAGAGCACTTCAGGGTGACCTTTGAAATTAATATATCACTTTAAAAACAAACCTCTGTTAAACAGATGGGGTTCTGATGTGGCTAAGCATGGTCAGGGCCATTTACAAGTAAATTGAGATTGTTTTATACATTTGAAATTTCTGGAAAAAGAGGAATATGCAGGTTGGACTCCTTCCATTAAACAAATCAAATAGCAATTCATGGTTCAGCTAAAACTCCTATTGGCCTATTGTTTCCTGTATCTCCCTAGTCAAGTAAAAAAAAAAAAGAACAAAAGAAAAAAATATTACAAAAAAGTACTTCAATTGTTCTGTTTCCTCAGCATCTTAAACATCCAAAACACCTCATAGATGTCGATATCTTTAGTGTTGACCCCAGGCCTTGTTATACATGCTGTCTATTTTACTGACTCCTTGATGATCTTTTCCATTTCAGCAAAGGGGGTTAAGAACCCACCTGGTCTTCTACAGGTTTTTCACTATTTGTAAAGGTATGAAGTAACTTCAAGACAGACAACACTTTTGTGTATAAATTTACCTTTTCCTTTTCTTGTCAAGGGAAGACCATTCTCTCATGATTCTTTGTTATATCAGATTTTTCCTTAATTTTTTCATGGGCTTTATCAGAATTCATAAAATTGAATAGTGAGGGACACATCTAATCTGACATCAGAAAACTTAGACTTTCTAATTTTCAACCTCATGTCAAGTGACAATATTTGCTTAAGTTTCTTTTTTTTTTTGGAAAACAGTGCCAAGGTCTCAACAGGACTGTCTGTCTTCTAGAACACTGTTAAAAGTATGCTGCCATCACTGAGTTAAATCTAATTCCATTCTCATGATGAAGGATGTGACTACTTATTCTAAGAATGAGTTGCATGTACTATTTTTGTTTACATTATTGTAAAATATTAGTTTCAAAACACAAGTCTAAAGAAAATGTAGATTTAAGACCATAAACTGTTACTTGGTGAGACATAGAACACATTTAACCTAGCAGAAGGAAGTTTTCAATCAGAAATATGCTGATTAGTTGTTAATGTTGTTTGGTCAAGATCAGTGTAGGTGTCAATAGACTGTGTACATCTCCTGTGGAAAAGATGATTCTATCCCTGTACAAAAGTCATTAAAGTTTTCAAAGTTTGTTGGGAATTAGGTGTTACGTAGCAGGAAAGATTAATATTCTGACTCAGCTATAGTGCATAGAAAATCCTGTTGAGTGGGAGTTGTTAAATCCCCCCAAAAAATCAAGAAAAGTATAAGGCCATAAAATTACAGATATCCACAAATTAGCATACTTTCAGTGAACAGCTATGCCAGGGAGATGATTTAATTCATGAGCCAGATCCTAATTCTGTGTACACATGACAGAAGCTTTGGGGCTGAACAGCATCAACAGACGAACACCAAGAGCTGATCTATACCATAGGTAGCTTTAGGTATGATGTTCCTTTTATTTCTGTATGCCTGCCTGAGCCTAGTAAGAGTGCTAGCTAGATAGGATGTTTTAATATAGTTTCATTATACTGCTGTCTCCTGTCTAATCTGAAGACAGAGAAATTTCAAGGAAAGTGGTAAATCTGATTCCCACACGTTGCAATTCTTAAAACCTAGATATTGGGTCGCCTTCCCAGGGCTTAGGTTCATAGTACAATTTTCTTGAATAACACAGGAGAGGTCAGAAAAGTTGCACATTACCCAAGCACAAAGGAACACTCCACAAGCTCTGATGCCCTGCTGTAAGGTAGAAAAAGCAAAATGGATTCCACAGCAGGGCTCTCTCCTCACTTATGTCTATGAAAAAGTGACTGTTGTTTTCCTTTTAAAAGGCTAATTGGAGCATATTTTTTTTACATCTCTGGAGACTGGGAATAGCAGGGAATCAGGGCAGGAATTACAGGTCATTGCAGAACACTGTCTTCTATTATCTGTGCTTACATGGCATTCATTTTTATTAGAATTGTGTTTAGTGACTAGAGGTGCTTAATATCGTTACATGATTACAAGTCCCTGGACATTTATAATCTTTAAAACTCTAGCTGTTAATTTTTGTTCAAGATATCTGCATTATTATTTCCTTAAAGAAAAAAAATCAAGGTTTTACCACTGACAGTTGAAAAATGTAGCAAACATCTAAATGGCTAATAAAAAAACCCAAAAAACAAAATGTCATTATTTTGAAACAAAAATCTCTTGATATTTAAGGATCTGGATCATTAGTTTTGTATTTTGCTCAGACTTGACAACACAGAAACAGAGAAAAAGCAGCAACCTAGTAGCCTTTATACCTTGCAGACTCTTGGCAACCTAGATTTTTGTTATTTTTGTTCATTTAAATGAATCCAAAAATATTTTTTAAAAAGCTTAAAAAACACCAGGCTGTATTTTCCTCCATAGCTATCTATACTTCCTGAGTAGTTGAACCTTTCAGTGCTATAGTGAACAACAGCCTACATCCACCTTTACTAAAAACCTGCAGGAGCAGGCAAAATGCAGACATAACTCTCTGCAGTCATCCACAACATGATGTCAAATTTCCATTTTAACCTCATTTCAAATCTTAGGTAAAATAATACATCTTTTTTTTTTCTCCCTCTGGTTTAAATTGACAGCTATTACCAACTCTGGCAATAGAGGTTTTACAAAGGATGATATATAAAGGGAAACCTGCAGTAAATCACCATTAAGATTACGAATGATTAATGATTAAAACTATTTTAAATAACTTTCTTAAATCCCACAGATTATAACCATACTACCCTTTTCTTCATATATTCTTCTAAAACCAAATCTTCTAAACCCAATTTATTCTCTTGAATTATAGAGATATACAAAGAAATTAATTATTCTACCCATTTATAGCAGATTTTATGCCACAAATATCAACAACTAAGACTTGTTACTATTGTTTATTTTATAAAATGGTCAAACAATAATTTATTTTCAATGTCAAACTTACTCTTATTTTACTGATTTTTAACCTGTTTCATGTACTATTTTTTGTTAATTTTTAATCTGAGTTATTCTTGTAAAGGTGAACTGAACAGACATGGCTCATTTGGCCATTTTTCATCTGACCTTTCTTCCAACCAAATGAAATTATCTCTGAGAATACTTTCTGTGTCATTCAAAATTACAAGATGCTTTGATTATTTAAAAAACTGGATTACTTCAGAGAGAATATAAAAATAAAGTATATTTGAAAAAAAAGGGTCAACGACTGCTTTCTTTCAAGTCAAGAGTGAACTCCAACAAATATCACTAGGTATGCCACAGCATGATTCCTGGGGCTAAAGTAATGGTCAGACTGGGGCTTACAGGAAGGAAAAGGTTTACTAGCAGCTCCAAGAAACCCTGCTGAACTAACTTATCACTGCAGTATATAAACTTGTATTACAGTAATAAGTTTTAATAAAATATTGGGTAATTGATTCCCCCATTTGTTGTTTTGGTCTCACAGATTTGTAGTAGATTTAAAAAAAAAAATAAGGGTCTAAGTCCTTAGGAAATATTACTTATTATTTTTTATGGATATGAACAAATAACTTCAATAATACCTATTTCTAAGGCATAAAGCACTTAAAATTGATGTAGTTCCAACAGTTTGGCTTTCTCAGTGTTTGGCTCCACTTCCATTACTTCCATTAAGAGCAGAACTCACGACCCAGACAATCACCAAGTGTCTGTACCGTGTTAAGTGCTTCACAAGTACAAAGAGAGTGTTTCTAATGCAGGTCTGAGGCATGGGCAAAACATCCAAAAGATAGGAAGAGATGTAAGGGGATTCAACAGAAAATCCCATATGTCACAAAGTGGGATAGATGTCAACAAATGATAGAGAGGGAGGACTTCTACTGTCTGCATATGTACCAGTGAAATACTGTGGTGAGGAAAAGGGTAGAGAAAAGTTTTTATTATCTTCATTGCTTACTGATATAAATTGTGTGTGTATATATATATATATATATATAAAATAGAACACTGAAGATAATTCAAGAAATTACTCACTAAGAAACTAAACAAAAATTACCACAAAATATTTAGATGCAAAATCTCAGGGTGCCAAAGAAGAATATAATGGTTTCCTTTAAATCAGTCATCTTATGCTGGTTGTTAATACAGATGAAATTCTATTCATTTATTTATTCTACTCATCTTATTTGAAAGTAGAAATGTAAAGTATTTGGAAAAACTAAACTTATTTCTGCTCCTAAAGGAAAGCCATGGTAACTAGATCAAATGGACATGCTTCAATGAGGCAGCTAGTGAAAAACACCTAAAAAGAATTCAGTGCAGGTATCCTGGAAATCATATACACATATACACTTAATGTTTCACACTTTCAACATATTACAGAACTGAAAAAAAAAGCTGGAAAATTACATAGAAAGTTTGAGGATACTTCAGTTACACCTAATACTTTCCATATTTCAACATAAAATTGTTAATATTAATGTAATAATTAAATTGCTAATATTGTTATTTTAATTAAAATATTAATAGTATCTTGTAAAAATCCAAGGAGTACTTCATGAGTTCAGGCAAGAAGGCTTTCAGTTGTTGGGAAGAAATTCTTACTAAAATAGCCACCATTTTTTTTTGTTTTAGAAGCTGTATCTAGATTTAAACCTTTGAAAGATTGTTGACAAAGACCTTCAGGAAAAGTTACTGGAACATTAATCATGGGTTAGGAGACAAAGGGTTATCATGAATCAAAATCTGACTAACAGTCAGGAAACAAAAAGAGAAAACAAACAGCCTGTCACCCTTTGCAAAAATACCCCAAACCAATATAAAGGTACCTTGATGCTACTGTATGTTAAGCCCCTTACTACTTTAGTATATTTACTTCAGTTTTGAGAGGAAGTAATTCACAGAGGAAAATAACAAGAAATTAGAGACAAGTAAGAACTCATCAGTTAAAATTGATAAGAGAAATGGAAGGGACAATTATCTTCAGAATTTTTTCCTCTGCAAAGAGACACTGTAAAAGTATACAAAAAAATCTAAGCTAGGGAAGATATAAAAACTTTTCCCTCCTTTATCCTGTATCAGCTAGGAAATATTATTAAACTTCAAGATGTTCCATGAAATTTGCAACTGTCCTATTTCAAAATAGTAAATGAAAGCACTGTGTTCTCATGGACAAGTGGTAGAGGCTATGCTCAGACTTTGGAAAGACTCAAAATAGAAATTAATCTTTATACGATGAAAAATTATATAATTAAGAATCTTTGTAGAATCTAAATTGTCAGGATTCACATCTTAAACCAAGGTCATACTATCTAGGATTAGGAGGAGATCTTCCTAGGGATTTTATTTACTACACAGATTCTGATCCTGATAATCCTCAGAAAAAGGCCACTGGAAAGAAATTTTGATCCATCACTTCAGTACTCTTATGTAACATCTTCTGAAAAGGGATACTGCAGAGATAAACCAGACTTTGTCTGACAGCAACTGGTTAAACACTATGTTAGCTGTGGTTTCTAATTTCAAGGGCTATCCAAATTTATGGTGAACTGTTCTGTAGTTAAAATCCAAAGTAATAAAACCTTCAAATAGCAATTTTCCCATTTTTGCATCAAGTCTTGCAGCACTAGCGTAACTTTACAAACTCCTCCTAAATTTTATTCCTGGTGCTTATTTGGCTAGGTGTCAAGAGAAATTAGTGAGTTAGAATAGTGGAGGTTGATTGAGAGCTTTTGATTTTAGGGCAGAACCAATTATTGCTCAGTATAGTGCTTCAGCTCTGACAAGAGGGTTAAGTGGCTTGATTTATATTTACATTCATATAGCACTCAGATGAAGAGAACTAGTGGAGATTGACCAGCAGAGACAGGGAGAGGGAAAGGATGTATATGTCTCCCAGGTTTTAAACTACACATCAGAGGAACCAAATTCCTAGTGCACACATGAGCACAAGCAACACAAAGATTGTCCTTTTGCTTTTTCAGGCACATTACTATATCAGCACCTGAGTCTCAGGGCTTCACAGGTCTGCTTCTCATTAACTCTGCCAGAGATGTACGGACACTTTTTGTCATGCGTGACTTTTAATAGGAATAAATTCCTATGTATGAAAATTGCTAGTTATGCAATTAATTGACCATTTCCACTTCAGTCCTTCTGAAAATTATGCATAATATAACTGTTAAATTGAGGACTGATTTGGAGATGGAGTGGAAGATAAAGCAGAATTCATTGTATTTTAAAATGTTGGAAGTATATTCAAGTAATCGCATGGGTCTTTTAATTTATTTTTATTTTATTAAGAATGTGTCTCATCAAATAATCATTTTGTTTCTCATATTGTGATTATTTTCTGACCTGTTGTATATTACATTTGCCAGCACAGCACAGGTGTTAACTGAAAAACACACAATTTTTACTATTTTTTTGAAAAGAAGCCCCATATCTACCCAACTGAACCTATCAATCAGATTTTTTTATTAATCCAGGTAAGATCTATTTCAAGTTTTTCTCTGCACTGTAAGTATGAATACAAAATTTTGCAAGGTTTGAGAGAAAAATACTCCATTTTATCAAAGTTCCTCAAGAAGACATATTCCCAAGTGTATTTTTTGCTTCCTATAATTTATCCTGTACCTTATGTCTGGCACTCTAGAAGGCAAATATTTTTTAGAGCTTCTAAAACACCTCAGGCTGTGCCTACAGCTACAGATATGTAACCATATGGTTCCTTAATTACTTAAATCACTATGCAAGGCCTATGTGCTAATGTTCAAGATACATTTCACTCTGGTGTTAGCCCAAGGGGACCCATCAGATAAACAGACTTCATGACTTTGGCATCAAAAACTGTGGGGTCCTCTTGCTTGAAAACCTCACTGCATTGTTATTGCTTACCCTACATGCCTGTATTTTTTCATTTTTGAAGTTTTGCAGATGATCTAAATCTGGCACAGTGGAAGGTTCTGTTACCATCCAAAGGGACCTTGATAGGCTTGGAGAAATGGGCCAAAAGGAACCCCATTAAGTTCAGCAAGGGAAATAGCAAGTCCTGCATCTTCACAGCAGTAACCTCTAGCAAAGCAATGGCTGGGCAGTAACTGGCTGGAAAGCAGCTCTGCACAGAGGGACTGGAAGGTTCTAATGAACAACCAGCTGAACAGGAGCCAGCAATGTGCCCTTCTGGCAAGGCAGGACAACATCATTCTGAACTGCATTAGGAAGAATGCTTCCTGCAAGCCTTGTTCTGTGCTCAGCACTGGTGAGACACACCTGGAGCACTGGGTCCAAGTGCAGAACTCCCCAGCACAAGGGACTTGGACATAGTGGAATGAGTTCAAAGGAAGATGACAAATTATTAAGTAGCTGGATCATTCAAAATATGAGGAGAGGGTGAGAGAGATGTTTATCCTGGAGAAGAAAATGCTTAGCAGGTCTTACTCATCTGTACAGACACATGGTAAAGAGTGTACCTGAGCAAAGAGGACAGAGCCAGACTCTCTTCAGTGGGGGGCCACTGACAGGATAAGGGGCAATGGGCACAAACGAAACCACAGAAAACTGCATTTAAACATAACAAAATTTTTTTATGGTGAGCATTATCAAATACTAAGGAAAGTTGCCCAAGGATGCTGTGAAGTTTCCATCACTGGAGATATTCATAACTTGACTGGATACAATACTGAGCAATGTGCTATAGCTGACCCTGCTCTGCAGGGGCTGGGACTGCAGGCCTTGGGAGATGCCTTCCAGGCTCAACTGGATTTGTAGTTGATTTTGAGATTTTGCAGTTCTGTGATACCATATTTATAAAAAAAAAAAATAAAAAAAAAATTCAGGCCTAAGGACAATTTACTTCTTTCTCTCTACAAGTAGAAGCTTCAAGTTGGGTGAATGACTTTCTGAAAATTACTGGATTTCTTTGATCTTGACCCCTGAAATATGAGTGGAAAACATAGCACAGCCTCTACCGAGTGAAACAATGAAAAGAAATTAATCTCTTGTAATGAAACAAGAAGACTCATTGAATTTCATTAAAAAGAATAAAAACAAACATTTTTACTTAATTACAATTAGATTAAAGATTTTGACCTTGGCCACATTACAGTTTTGGTGCAAACCCAAGGAGATGCTTTCTTCTTGCATTTTTCAAGAACAATCAGAGAATATTCACCTTTATATATGCCATTGTATCCTCCATGGACTTCTCCAGCACTAGAGATTTCTTCAACATGAGCTCCTTGGTCAGATGTAAAGTATACAAGAGTTTTGTCACTCAGATTATGTTTCTCCAGCACATCCAGAACTTGCCCTAGGTATTAAAAAAAAAAGACAGCTTTGAGGTGTTTGAATGACTTTTTTATTGGCCTTGGCACATATAAATATTTGTGTCCTTATGCCTTTTTGAGACCACTTTTCACATAAACTCTCTTACACACAGCAGTTGGCCCACAGAGCACACAGTAGGGCACAACCACACAGGGCTTGTAGCAATTGGGACCATGACTCAATTGCTGCAGGGTTTCTTGAAGTACAGAATGAGAGGATTTGTGCACATCAGAGAAAAGGGCTAATCCACAGAGAGCAAGTGACCTCTGGAAGCAGTTGCTCTCAATCAAGGAAAGTCCTTAGCAAGAAGATTCAAGCCACTGAGGATATCTGAAAGAGTCTCAGCATGCAGAGTAAATCTCACAGTTTGGGGTAAAGTCTTGATGCCTAGCAACCTATAGAGGCAGCATGGCAAAAATCTCACTGTGAGTGTCAGAGTAAGGAAAAAAAAAAAAAGAATATATGCAGCACCTTTGGAGTATGTGTGGTTTCATTATCAAACAGCTCATCATATAGAGAAACATCAACTAAACTCAAAATGTGTAAGGTAATAAACATACCCAAGTGCACACATTTAAAAGAAGTATCCCCAGGGATACATGTTTTGTACCTCTAAGGCACCATGGACTCATGTTTCATTTTCACGTAAGGCTCCTCACACTACTTTGGCACCATGGAGGGCCTTTCAGTTGTACAAATTACTCGGTAACCTATTTAGACTGAATTCTTTAAAGTGTGTTTCTGAATGGACGAGAGTGAAGCTGCTCTTTGTAACTTGCTCCAGTGAATTTTATACTGTTTAGGAATCTAATATTATTGGTCCTGGAAAATGAACAAAGCTTAAGAATATAATTCTTCACATCAGCCTGACAATGAACCTGTCCTTTAGGGATCTCAGAACATACAAAGATAATTCTGTCTTCACAATCATTTTATCTTTATTCTTTTACTTAAGCACCCAAGAATCGTTCAATTTGAATGTTAATTTTGATTTGCTAACCTGTCCACTAAGAATTAATTCATCATCTGATGCCCAATTATTGTGTCAAAGTAGATGAGATAAGAACTTTGACATACAGAGCCCTCTAAATGGTTTTCAGATCATTGTTTCTGTTCCTATGTTCTTTTTCTGGATAAGGATTAACTACTTTATTGATATTATTTCTAGTTGTCTTTTAATGTTATATCATTCTAAAACTGCCTTTTTAAAAAGGTTGACTGTCTTATTTCTTCAAATGACTGGGTCATCAGCAGTTAAATTTAAGTGATACCTGTTGGTCTTTTTTGTAAACTAGGAGGAAAGAAGAAATGTAAGAGTAGGAGAATTTGTTTATGTAAATTTTGAAGCCTTGTGGGAGTTGAAATTTCCCAACAGAGTTGAGAAAATCTGTTACAAAGGCTGACATTTTAAAGTTGGTGGGTTGAGGGAAATCATGCAGATCCATCTGACAAGCCATGCGCTTGCTGCATAAGGGGGACTTAGTGCCAGAAAAGAAAGAGGCAATTTCCCATTGGCTTCTGAAATTGTTTGGAGAATGTACTTGTTAAGAGATTACAGTATCTCTTGGAAAAGTGTCAATGCTGATAAAAAAGTGTAGTATAAAGATAAATTAGGACATTATGTGTAGGTATTCAGCCACATGACCTCCAGAGTTCCCTCCCAATCAAGCTACGATTTTATGATACTATGACAATAATAATAAATGATATTGTGCAAAGAAATATATGTGCAGTAACATGCACAACAGTTTTTTTTTACATACATCATTTTCTGTGATGAAACTGAACTTTCAAATGCATCCTGTATATAAAATAAAATGAAAATAAAATGCAAGTTGCATTCAGTATATCACATTAAATGATCTCTGGTGAAGAGAGGCATTGACAATCATGCAATAATGGCCATTTTGATTTCCCAACTAATTTGGGAAAATAGGAGAAGCAATGAAAAGTGTCTTGGTATCAAAGATAACTAAACTTAAAATTAAAAAATTCATATTAAAATTAAATAGAAGATATTATGATGATTTTTTTTGGTAACAAGGCTGAGTAATTCAATTTGTCCTGAAAAAAAATATAAAATTCTGACACTCAAATAATTCCCATTTTAGAAAAAAACACCCAAATAAAATGCACAGAAATTCTCATCCAAAACTTGTTAAACTCAATGGTAAAACTTCCATTTCCTTCAAAAGGATTTTTAAACACAAAGAAGATTGACTACATTAGGTTTATTAATTAATGCTAAAATGACAATTTATCATAGCAGCAACATTTTTCTGTACAGATAGACTCCAGTGGTAATTCAAAAAACATTATTGTCAGGGTATGGCAGTCACAACACACTCACAACTAAACCTTCCATTTTTATTTTGATCTTGAACACTGGCACCTACTACAATGAAAACTGTAGATAAACAGCAAAGTGTGTGCTAGCAGGAGATAAGCCACATTTGAATGATGTGACTACCATTAACACAGGAAATACATTCACTTACCAGTATTTCTAAATGGTAACCAGTGCAGAAAAATGCAAAGAATGCATTGTGGATGTCTATAAACAGTTATCTTTCTTGTTCAGTATTATACAACTTTTGGAAGCAAACACTATCATGAAGACAAAACACATCTTTTACTGTTTTCTTATTAAAACAAACAAACAAACAAACAAAAAACCCACTCCTTCACTCTTACTACTTCTGTATATTTCAGAGACTTTATAATTAAGTTAAAATTGATGCTTGATGGAATTGAAATATTCCCAGGCAATGGCAGTTATTTTAGTTGCCTGGGAAGAGGTGCATCACAACAGCAAAAAGACCTTTTTTACCTGTTGACTAAAAAAGAGAAGATAGACAAATAACTGAAAACTAAATGCTTTCATATTAGACATCAAGGACAGTAAGATGAATTGTACCCTGAGTGGTAGTCATGCAACTCCATGAGCAACACCCTTTAATGAGTGTGGTGAACAGATAAATGATGTCTGTGTAAGATAAGATGGTAAAATTGTATTGCTTCACCCATAAAATATGATTGGAAATATGTCATGTGCTCTTGAACTAGAAGAATGGGGCTCCAGCTGACTTAGCGTCCCCGTTGAGTTCTACTGAAGGCTTCAGAAAGCAATAGAAATTTCAATAGAATTTTTGGATGTAAAGACTATATACAAAATATGAAACTGTGGGAAGAGTAGGTCAAAGCTTTGGGAAAACCATGGCTTTGTTAAAGCACTGATAGCTTACTATCCCCAGAGTAGGAAATCATCAATGTAAATGGAAAGAGTTTAGCTTAAAATACCTCACTTGAAAGCCATGTTCTGAAAAATTAACTGCTGTACTGATCCATGTAGATGGTACCAGTCAATTTTTTTCTGATTTGAACAGATCGTATTTGGAAAGACATTTCTGAATATGAAAATCAATCTAGCTGAAGGAGCTGCATAATTTCTGCAGCTATTTAGTAACTAGAATTTCAGACCAAGCTACACCTACCATTGCCATTCTAGGAACGTATTCCACAATGTAGGTGACTAACATTGTAGCAGAAAAAGGCGCTAGATCATTGGACATTTTTCTTCCATTTTTTAAAGATACAAAACAGATTGAGGACTACATTGAGGCATTACTTGTTTTAATTAGTACATCAGTATTCCAAAATTTAAGTGAAGCTTCTTCTGAAATATGCTGAGGAGTGCTCTCTATATTCTGCTCTTAATTTTTGCTTCAAACTGGGTAAAATTGAAAAGAATTGTTTCATTCTGAATATGAAAAAACAATTTTAGTGGATAGCCATGTGAAAGTGAGAAGAGCAATTGACTCTGTTCTTTGGAAAGAAACACAGTGCCATGCTGCTTATTCACAGCCTGAACAGTAGCTGAACCAGCCTCGCTAATGATGATTGTAATTGCTGAGTTTTGACTCATGTAAAGCTCCTACTGTACACATCTACATGAAAAGATAGGGTTTGTGAAAAATAACTATTCATTTGTAAACAAGGTATACACACCAAAAAACAATAACGTATTTACGAATGTATTAGTGATTTGGAAAAGTGTTTAGTCAAAAGAGCATATGAACAAATGCATTTTATTCAAAAATTAGCTTACCAGCATTTCAAGACAAAAGGAAAAAATATTATTTGTATTAATTCAAAATAATTTATTATATTTCTGAAACTGTGAATAAAAAGACAGAGGAAACAGAATACCTCTTTTTTAGAAAAAAAATAGTCTCTCTACTTGTGAGAAAAGCTTTACAGCAGTTTGCCAGATTCAAAGAAAAAACATGTGTTGGAAGGAGAGTTAAGGATTTGTCTTGGGAAAAGACAGTTGACAATAAAGGAAATTCCTGTAAATGAAACACTTCAAATTACAGTAAACTTTCACATGCCTGTCTTGTATCCAGAAACTTACAGCAAGCTTGAGACAATCATTGAACAAAGATTCCAATAGATCAGCCTGGGAAAATAAGCCATCATGTCACTGCCTAGAAGACACAGTTTGATTGTTGCTAGGGTTTTATTGTTTTCATTTGCTGTTCAGAATTAGATACTGCTGCTCATGTTTGGTTTTGTATAGCATCATTAAACAGAATCACAACTTGTTGTCAGCTCCAGGCATTCACCTCTCTGAGTGGCAAGCCTTTGAATAAATGCATAAAATCCTAAAAATTAATGCTACATGCATAAGTATTTGGAAACCCAGACTTCTCCCAGAAAATATATTGATGCCATTCAATTACATACCCATAGGTTTACTAGATAGCAAACCTTTTGGGAGCCCCTTTCTGCTATAGCAGTTTAAGGTTTTGTCACAGTTAACCATCTCTTCAGGGCTCAAAGGCTAAGATTTTCACCTTATGAAAACTTAATGTTGCAGTTTCTGCATAACATCATTCACAAGACAACAATCATTTTAATCTCTATGTTGATTTTCTGTGATGAAGTAAAGATACTTCACTCTAATGCACTGATCCGATTACAAAATCCACTGACTAAAAGCTTTGTATTAAAACAAGCTTTAACTAACACCAAGACATCCCTATCTTAATTTTAGCTTTTGTACATTTCAGGTTATAAATATGCAAATGTTCCTGTGGTATGCTCAGAGCCATCCAGTTCCCCTTTGATAAATATGTAAATCCGTTTGTCTCTGCAGCAGGGAAGTAATTATCACTTTCAGACCTAGTCATTGAGCACAATATTTGAGGTAAAGATGGAAAATAATAAAACCATTGACAGCAACACAAGAAGTGGCTGCACATATGGTGAACAGTACATAAACTCTGCATGCAACTTGTTTAACATTCAGAGCTACAACACAACCACTGTAAAGTGCAAATTCTGGGACAAAGAATTAGGATATGCTATGGCACATTATCTATCCAGTCAACAGAACACATCCACCTAAGAAGACAAGTGATTCTCATAACGAGGACATTAGCATATGAACCTTAAATGTGAGAGTGAATACCAGGTAGTACAACTCTTTGACTAGAACAGAAAAGAGATGCATAACTAATTACAAAAGGTATAAGGTTCTTTCTGCAGAAAGAAAGCAGAGTGTACCTTTAGTACAAAGTCTTGAATCAGTACTACTGTGCTACTATTTCTAAAGAAAATACCAAGGAAACAATCCATAAAATCAAGTCTTCTCCAAAAGTACAAAGCTGGAGTCTCAAATGTGCTAAGCTCCTGCTTTGATAGGCAAGTGGGATCTTCAATGTAAACAGGATATTCTGCCAAAAAGTGGCATCTGGTTATGAAAAAACACATTTATATTAGTGTTTTAATTCATAACAGGCGTGCATATTTACAGTAAGTCCAATCATGGACAGTTAACATATTTATGTTTCCATAGCAAAGTCCTCTTAGATTTTGGGATCTGGAGTTCTTTCAAAGTCTAAATTTAAGGACTAATTCTGGCAATTCAACTAAGACACTCAACACTACTGACAGACATTCAGTCAAGGACCACAGTAGATCTGGTCAGAGTGGGTTTCTCATCTCTGCTGGTGTGCTGACAGTCTTTTTGCAGCTCAGAAGACAGTTCAGACCTGCCACTGCTTGGCAATTTTAAACATGGTAGGATTGATGAATCCTCCACTGAAAGTCTAGTGCAGGCACAGTCCAGCTCCACCTGTGCATGCTGTAGATTACATTGAGGGTGGGATTTACATACAGTGTACACAAAGCAAAAAGTATGGATTTTCTTATGCAACTCACCTATCCTAACAATGTGGCCCCAAAAATTCTATATTCTTTTCAAAGTGAAGTAAGGTAGGGCAATTGCCCCAGATAAAACTACTTACCACTAGAAATCAGATAAGAAGGTGCTAGGTCCTGATAGTCTGTAAAACATCAAACACTTCTCTGTTAGATTCCTCTAGACTCAGAGCAGGACAAGTAAATCAGCGGAAGTGCCCAGAAAAGGGCAGTCTTTTAAACAAAAAAAACAAGGAACCTTTGGTGTGGAGACAGCTAAGCTATCAGTGTGACCTTGCTTTTTGTTTGGATTTGGATTGCCATGTAGCTATAAGCTGGAAATTCACTTGTGACTGTTTATACAGTTTTATAAGTATAATGTGTCTTTCAGAACCTCAGGATAAATTTTCAGCACAGTGCACAGCAGATTAGGTACCCACACTACTCAGCAGCTTTGAATAAATCAACCAAATTTGACTTATGCATAGGGTTTTTCCTAGAGATGAGTACCATGCCTCTTATTTTTCTTATTCATATAGGTTCAAATTATTTTTTAAATATGAAAGTTGGAATGATACTTTAGAGATGCATAAATATATGTGCGTAATAAAGAAACAGCGTTAGATGTCTGAAGACCTCTAAGTATAGTAGCAATATAGACAATGCAAGATGGAAAAGTTTCCCATATGACAACACTAGTAATGGATTATTACAGGTCAAAAAGTATAACTAATCAGTAGCTATTTCCTTATCAGTATTTAAATTACCTAACAAATGTGTTGCTTGAAATTCACTTTTAGACCTTACATCTGTTGAACATAAATCTATGTATTTCTAATGTAAATCTTGATTTTTAGCCTGCTTAAAATGCTAAAATATGAGAGATGGTCATGCAATTTTAGGAGGGTCCATTGCATTTGCATTTTGCATGACAGCTGTGATAACTTTTTGGGTAAATTTGCATCTTCATTTTGCACATATCTAAGATGCCATTTCACACATACAACTAAGATGCATAATGAAAAAGACATTGTCTTATTTCCCACTTTGAGATCTTCCATGTTTTCTTCCAAATTATGAAAGGGATTTCTTTAGGTGTGACCTTGGAAACTGTAGTGACAACTGAGGGATACTATTCAGTTTTGAATTAGACCATCAGGTGAAGTTAAGGCTTCAGGTATTTTACAATTCCATTATACGCCAAATGTGACTGACTGAGTAAATGTGGAGTGATAAACTATTCTCTGTGTCTTCAAAGGTTCAAACATTTATTAATGTCAGGCTAAATTTTAAACTGAATATGTATATGGTCCTAGATCCAAATGCGTAATGACAACATTTTGCCAGATTATAGTATGAAGAATTCTGAAGAATTTAAAGCAGGGCAAATAATTTAACCTTCCATTTTAATCCTCTGCACTTTCCTGAAAACTTCAAAGTATTTGCCAGTTGTTTATTTCATTTTTATAACTTTTATTAAGTAAAATTCAAACTGTGGTAAAACTGGCTGATGTTAGAGTATAAGCATTTATTGTCTTTCAGCAGCCAAATTTTTAAATCTTTGCTGAATTTGGAAGCAGGTTTTAAATACTTATAAATTACATACCATAAGGTTAACAGGAGTTTTATCAAGATTATGTTATTATTCCCCATGAAATCTCAATAAATTTAATTTCCTGGTTTTCTGATTTTAATCATGCAAATCTAATCTAACATGACAGTAGATGTGCATTAACCCCCAATACATAAGACACCTTTTTTTCCTCCTTGACATGAGGATCACCATGCAGACTTGTTAATCACCTACTTCTCTAACTGCAGCTTTTGTGCCTAAGAGATACTAGACACTCAAAGCCTACTCTGGAAATGGAAATCACCATCTCCAAAACATGTTATCTGTTAATGAATCTCTATACAGACACTGTTACTATTAATAAGAAGGTAAAACTGATAGTGAAAATTGTCTGAAGGGCCTTTTCCACTAATGATATAGATTCCACTCTGTCTTTTCTAAATGACATTCAGAATTTAGGAAAAGAAAAAATACAAACAAATACATTGAGAGACACAAATAATGGTTTGGTGTTTTTTTCCCCCAATACACATGTGTGTGTTAAATATACAAATATACACTGACTTAATTTCCAGAGGATCCTTTCTGAAGGGAAGGCAAATAATTTTACAGGTCATCCTCACTGATGATAGATTAGTAGCTCAAAAAGATTACTCACTATTTTATGAAATGGCACTTTGATTCATAAATTCATCTAAGCGTTTTCGAAAAAAAATATTCCCAGCCTATTCAGAAAGAGTTTTTTTGAAATTTCAGAGTAGTATTCAGTAGCACAGCAGATGCCTATGAGAGAAAAAAAGAAAATCTGCCTTTTTCTGGTCTGAGGCCTGGAAAGAGAAATATGTCATTTTTGTTTTAAATTGGTTTGGAAATAACTTGAGGACTCTGCTTAGGCCAAGATGCATTTGATGCCCCTATGACATGGTGGAGTCATGAGATCAGAGAGGGCCATCAGATCATTGGGCTCATTTCCTTGCCTGTTCTCTAATTTTAACTCATATAATAATAAATCAATAAAATGAGTATGTTAAATATGAAATTACTGATTAATCTGAGTTCACAAAGGTTTAACACTATGAATGTTGTGTGCCATTTTGTTTGTAACGAGAAGTACAAAAACTGACCAATATATTTTTCCTGCATGAAGGCAAGGCAGAATTCTGAAAGGGCTCTGGCTTGCATATGATGATCACAGTGAGATGTGTTTTTTAGGATAAATCTGAAGGCTAAACGTAAGATGAGGAAGGATCATTCATACAGAAACACCAGAGATCAGCTGAAGTATTTACAATACACAGGCAGGTAGAGGGTTAGTTCCAACATGTTAATGTATGATTTTAGAAAATAATAATTTCTGAACCTATAAAATCAGATTTAAGAAGTTGTATATAAACAGATGTCTTTGAACAGGAAATGTTTGTGAGATTCTTATTTCCCATGAATATCTCTGTGACACTGGTGTTTCAGTATCACATGCAGAGAGATGTAGGTACAATGCAGCAAAAAGATTTCTGCTCTAGAAGGCACTGGAAAAGTATGGCTGGCTATACACAGGAACTGACTCTATTGTTATCAAGATTCAACATGCAAATATGGTAACAGTAGGACAGAGTGTGTGCACACATTTCCTGATAAAGTATTTAATATACCAGCGCCTCCTAATTATCTTCTACTCTTTTACTATGAATTCCTAAAGTTAGTTTATAGCAAGGGAAGTAATTAAATGTCTCATCAAAAATCAGTTTACATTCTGAGAGGTAAATGTGATATTATTGTCTAGTATTTTTTGCCAAGAAAGTCCTAAAAGCTCTCTTTAACTAGGCCATCTATTTTTTATGAGCAGCACCTGGGGGTTATTGCACAACTAGATTGGCAAACTGCAGCAGAATCACACAAAAGTTGGACTGAGAAATTTGGGATATGGAGCTTGACTTCCTCAGCTCTGAATAGTCAAGAATATTTAGGAAATGTCCTGTATAAAGGTTTTAGGCATTTTTTGGTTTGTTTTTTTTTTTAAGGACAACTGCCAAATTTCTGACTTATTAAAAAAATGCTGGTAAAAAAGCCATCATAGCAGCACTTTGCTCAGAATACCCCACTAAGATGTTCAAACCTTGCTCTGGTTACATTATGTCTCGCTCTGTCCTGACGTTGGTTTGGAAGGGGCTTGCCATAGGAAGGGACATCTGCCACTAGAGCAAGTTACTCAGAATCTGGCTTTGAACACTTCCAGGGATGCAGCATTCATGACTTCTCTGGGCATCCTGTTTCAGTGTCTGACCATCCTCATTGTCTAATGTTTCTTCCCAATGTCCAATCTAAATCAACTGTTTATTTGTTTAAAACTTTTGTCCCTTATCCTGTCTCCACAAGTACTGATACCAAGTCTTTCTCCAGTCTTTATTATAATTTATTCTCCTTTATATACTGAAAGGCTGCAATAAGGTCTCCCTAGAGCCTTCTCTTCTCCAGGGTATCTCTCAGCCCAGCTCTCTCAGTCTGTCTCCATAGCAGAGGTGCTCCAGCCCTCTGACTATCTTCACAGACATCCTCTGGGCCAGCCCTGAGAGGCCCACATCTTTCCTGTGCTGAGGATCCCAGAGCTGGATGCAGCACTCCGGGTGGGATCTACCACCCTCACCCTGCTGGCCATGCTGCTTTAGATGCAGACTGGGATATGGTTGGCTTTCTGGGCTTCAAATTCACACTCTTGACTCATGTCCAATTTTTCATTTGTCATACTGAAAGGATAAATTATATGTCTTTGAATTATAACCAAATAAAAAAATTCATTTATTACTTGCTTAATGTATGCTCTGTGATTTTGTGATGTCAAAATCAACTGAACTCTGGATTAGAAGGACTTTGCTACCTTTTACACAGCAATATACTACACATTGAAATACTGCATATTGGCTGTACTTTTCACATTACCACAACTAGTCTCTTCCTTGACTTTACTAGAAATAATGAGAAACCCTGAGCTATTAATTTCTTTCAAACATCTGGCATTAAGTTATCTTTGGATTTCCAGGAAGACCAAAGTTCATACTGCTTTTCTGGGCTAGGCCATTCCTTTCTTTATGATTTAAATGCAGTTACATTTGTATTATTTCTTGTTTCCTTCTTTGTTTTTAAATGCCAGTCTGATTCAGAAATGAAAATAAACTTGTTTTCTAACCCACAACTGTCTCAACCACTGAGATACAGAAGCCTAAAGAGCCAAAATCCTCTATCCTTATAACAGTGAAATGGCAACAGTACCATAAAACCATGTAAACTGAAAGACCTAAGTTAATCACATTTAATTGTAGGCAAAATAAGTGTGACGTTATAGACTAATCCATCCAGTAGTTTGCTAAGGCCACTTGCTGAAAAAGGAAGATTCTTATCTTCTCTTTCTCCTTCTTTTCATTTTCTCTGGATGTTGGTTAGGAAAAATAGATAAGGGAGAGAAGGATGCACTGCCTCCCCTCTTGTGATATCATAAGGCTGCAAGATCCACTGAAGTTGTGGAGTATATATTTATGCTGGTCTAAGGCAAGAATTTGATTATTCTGGAGTCTTTTTTTGCTCATCCCAAGTAAGCAACTCAACCCTTAGGGGTCAGGTGTTCCTTTGCATATTGGGCTTACTACTTACTGTAACTTAAAATCAGTTCATGTTCTCATGGTTACTGCAATGTGCTCTTCCTGAGTAAATGTTATAAGGAAAGTTTCATTGGTAGGGAGAGAGAATGCTTTAAAAATAGAAATGTGTATACAGTCAAAAGAAAGAAAAAACAAAATGAAAGCATTGAAACCAGTAAAAAAATACCCTAAGTACATTGTGAAACACACAATCCCTGCCCCGCTAACATCAGTATTAACAAAGAATGGTAAGAAAGAAAAAAAAGGATTCAGTATCAGTTTTTCTTAAACAACATCCTAAATTAAAATATAAATGCCTCTGTTTTACAACCAACTGGTGATGGAAAAAGCTGCAAAGCAAAATCACCTCTTTACCAGCCTGCCTTTCACTAATCTCTGCATCATTACTCTACTGCTTTCCCTAGCCCTAAAAAATTCATTATTTATCTCATTATTGTATTTCATTATTATACAGAAAGAAAAAAAAAAACAAACAAAACTCTCTTTAATGTAATATAAACATTTTTTAGAAAAACAATGATCTTTAGTAGTATTACCATTCTGCCTATTACATAGTGTGGTTGTTTTAGCAGTCAAATGTACCATTGAAAAATTACCAACCAGAGTCAATAAAAAGGCAGTTCTACAAACCTCATCAATAAGAGCTTATTACCACCTGGAATTTGAGCCTTGTGATTCAGCACTGTGAAATCTCTGCATGGAAATTCACTAATAGGAACGAGTCTTTTGATGAGCGATACAGAATCGATATTGCCATAAGCTTTAATGTATGATTACTGCTTTCGCTCAGAATTAGGTTACATTTATTTTTTTAAGCAGTACAGCCTCAAAAAAGTTAACATACATTTCAAAAGAAGCATGAAAAAGTTTCATGTCTCTCTCCAAAAAACATCATGGATTATTTTAAAAGAACCTCTAGTATTCTCAGTATCAACGCTGAAATTGAAATTCACATGATCAGTTTCAGGGTTTTTTCTACAGCTAACTGATATGCAGCCAGCTATGAAAAAATGGTAAAAAGTTGGAAGATTTTCCCAGAGTCATCACAGAAATTATAGTTCATATGTTGGCAAAGATATTTAATTTATTTAATCCTTAAAAAATACCACTTAATCCCTAGGACCAGAAGAAAACCTGAGCTGAGCTCCTGACTTGAGGTGCACATTCTAACCTCCAACATGGATCAAGGCCATGAAAAAAAATACTTATCTTTCCCCCTTCATAAACCCCATGCCAGCTGAATTAAAGTCCTAGTGCTTTACTATAGATCTAGATCTGGATAAGTGGGTGTCTAGCAACAAAGTTACATCTCAGTAGGTAAAACTGAACATCGTCTCTGTGTCTCTGTTTTTCTTCTGGGAAACAGATTAATGAGATTCCCCTATTTTACAAAGGCTTTGTGAAAATGCTTATTTGCAAATCTGTTATACACTGTAGCAAAGTACTGACAGAGAAAAGATGAGAGATGTCAAAGAATCTGTCTTCGAAACAGAACTTCAATAGTATATGTTAAATAAAACATGAGAATTCATATTGAACAATGAGGAATACACCTCGTGTTTAGAAGCTGCCCATTAAGAAGGCATTCTGTGACAAGGAGATAGGATTCCAGTGGGAAAAGAAGTGGCATGTAAACATATGCTAAAAAACTGTACCATAAGACACAAACATAGGGAGATTGACTTTTTCTATCTCTGAGTACTTGACTTCACATTCATATTCACATTCTTACAATGTTCACTTGTGCCTTCTGCATGTTTGTATGCATTTATGGGCTGTATCAGCTATGTTGAGGTACTGGGTAATCCAGTACAAAACTATTTGAAGGTACAAGGAAGAGGCATGGATGAGAAGGTTTAAACACTCAGATTAAAAGTCCTTGACATTTTTGGTTTCTCTGTTCCTTAGTTTCATGTTTAGGCCTCTTTCCGAAGCAACTACTGACAACATCCTTCTCCTACAAGTACAGTCACATTCTTTGTAAAATCATGATTACAAGCTCTATAAATACCTACACAGAGATGCTTTCAATGCTCAACTATTGAAGAAAATGGATGGCAAAAGTCATGGTCCTACCTCAGGGCTGAAGGTTAAAGGTTTACAACAGTAACACTTTCACCAAAGCAGGTAAAATCTATCATCCTGATCCCTTTTTCTGGATAACTGACTTACTAAATTCCTGTGGAGTTTTAATAGGACAGTGCAAATGTAATTTTTCTTGAAAGCTTCATGGTATCTGTGCTAAAAAGGTTGTCATGCAGAGGCACTCGACGACTAAAACCTTTAGCTTCTTCCTTAAAATTGTTCTTCCAGTCTGTATTTCGGACATTATCTACAATTTCAATAAAGTTAGCCCCATTCTGTTTCCTCATTGCAACTTTTGTCTGAGTATTCATAGAAATCACTGTGTTCCTGCAGGTCAGTTTTGGCTTAAATCTTTGCTATATTCTTTATCCCACTGATAATGGTTTTCCCTACCCACCTTAAGCAAGGAGCAAAATCCAACCACACCATTTATACGTAAAATTAAACTGCAGAGGGAAAGGTTAAACAAAAGGTTGGTAGCACATTTCATTAGAGAAGTTCCTTCCCTCCTCACTTGGATTCATCCTCACTGCTTGGAGTCTCAGGATTCTCTTATTTCTAGTTTATCAAAAACAGGCTTTGAGTTTTCTCTTGCTAATGGAAATTAGATTGTCTAAGAGTAATTTTTTTTTTTTTCCACCAATTACAGCATTTTGATCTACCAATGCTAGATGTCATTTTACTGGTTTTGTATTTGACCAAGTTTTAAGAGCTTCATAATTAACAGAAAGCCTTTACATTTCTGAACATTACATGATTACATTTTTGTTAAAAAAAAATGCACAATGAACTACCACATCTTGTGCTGAAAATTTAACTTCTGCAATATCAGATGTAAACGAAAACTCTTCAGAAGCTGGTAGCAAATTTGAACCACTCAATGCTACTAGCACAAACTGCATTACACTGAATTTTTCCATCATGGAGACATTATTTGAATATGACTGATTAAGAAGTGCTACAGAAATGGCTGCTTAAGATGTGCCTTGTAATCTTGTAAATAATGTTCTGAGAAGGAGCTTTGCTGTATACAAAGATGTGATATAGAAAAAGGAAACTGTACTTAAGGAGGATTAGGTAGATCAGGAAGCTTATCATAGTGGAAATGGGAGTCTTTCATCACCTAGTCACTTCTTAAATTTGGTCCCATTCAGTAGTGACTGAAAGTCATTGCTGCTTACTGACATATGAAATGGGTTTCGGTTTTAGAACAGATTGCAACTGGAAAGCATCCATATCATAAAAGGCAGAAACACAAATGTCTTTAATCTGCACCCATATTGACATTTTTTCCAGATGTGACCTAATGAGTGAATGTGCTTCAAGAGCTTAACTACTGTCTTAGCTGAAGAAATAGTCTTAATGCTAGGATAAGAGCAGAATGGCAAGACAGGGTGGGAAAATTCTACCCTAGTCACAGAGTATCTGTATTGGCTGAATACCTTCTTCCTCAGAGGTGCTGGTTGAACATCTTTTATGATAGTAAAACCACCCTAATATTAAATCTTATAGAGTTGATATGTATACCTGAATGCATTCAGAAAAGCAAGGTCAAGGAATGTACCATCAGCATCAGGCACCCATTTTAAGATTTTTAATTCTATCTTTAAGTTTTCAGGCTCAGCCAACATTATGTCACATTCATAGTAGCTGGATAAGATCAGTTCTTATCTGCTGCTTCTAATCATGTAGCATCATTCTGCTTTGCTTATCTTTTAAATCGATGTTGCACTGTTACAAATGACTACAAGAGGTGAAAAGCCATGATAAATTAGGCTTATCTCAGTGTACAGGATTTTTTATTGGGAAAAAAAAAAAAAATTAAGGATAGATAACTCATTTTTTTTCTCAAAGCAATAGGAATTTATTCCTTTTTTTCCACTCATATTATTAATAATGATTATTTTGATTTTTAGTATAATTCAGAATTCTCAGAAGATTTGTGGTACATTTTTAGATTGTTCCTTATAGAATAGGTTCTAAATAGAGGTTCAAAGTATACAAACACTGCAAAATGATACAAAGATATGAGAATTCAAAATAATAACCACTAAAAGAAGAAGTAAAGGAAGAAATATTGATTTCAGATTAAATTTAATAATACTATGCTGTTTACCAGAAGGACTATATTTACTGTTCAGCATTGGAAAGAACATTAAAAAACTCCACAAAACCCCCCAAAAACCCCAAACACCCAACCTGTAGGAATGTAAATTCATGCCAGAATAGATTAAAAAAAATATTAAAATTAAATTTTAATTACTTTGTAATTAAAAATAGTAAGTCAGCTTTATGAGCTTAAAGGCTTGTAAGTTTAAAACAATTACTTTAAAAAGAGAAAAACATTACTTCTTTTTCTCTTCACTTTGTGAATGCATTAGGCTGTGTTACTTCCATCAGAGAAAGAATTCCTATGCGTCTTTTGGGCATAGTTCAGTCTTTAGCCTCCTAAATATATTACAATTCCAAAGTAACTTTTGTTTTGTTTCTGAAAGCATTCTTTCCATCTATTAATGAAGTGGTGGTACATCTATTACTAAAACAGAGAAAGATGCCACAGGGATCATTAAAAATAGTTTATATTAAATTGGAATGGTTTTCCCTTAGACTCTTGATTCACATAATTCCAGAGTAGAATAAAGATTAAAAGTAGAGGATGTGATCAAGTTCGCATACTTAGCATATTAACTCTTTAAACATGCACAAATTTGTCAGATTAAAGGTATGTAAGAATTTAGTTTTCACCATCTCACAATTGGGTGATATAGAGATTAGGAGCCACAGCTTAATCCTGCCCGTTTTATTGATATAATCTCTTTTACAACACTAGGAAATCTCCTTAGGGAAGAAATAAATTAGATGTTTCTCACAAAAGTCTGGAGCTGTCTTGGTGGAGCTTCTGCCTTTCTCTTCCCCTTTGAAAGTGCTATGCAAAGATATGTATTTATAGCCAATCATGATAACAGTGGAATCAAAGAAAAAAGTGTGAAAAGTGGTCTTTCAGTTAGTCCTCCTAGAATGTACCCCAGCTGGCCTTCCTCAGTGAAGAATACCTTACATCTGCCCTGCTGGATTTCAGAATAGGCCACATATCGCCCCATTGTGTCGTGTTGCAGAGTGCTGCAAATGCTTCAATAAGTCATAAATGTTCCTCATGTAAGGTTCAATTTCTTCAGATATCTAAGGTTTAATTACAGTTAATTCTAGTTAGAAAAAAATGTTATAAGTTATTGTTTCCTTATGAGGAAAATCTACTTAAGATGTCATTAGCATCCTCAAAATTTGTCAATCACTACAGTAATACAGAATCACAAAATGGTTTGGGTTAGAAGGGACCTTCAAAGATCATCTACATCTATTCCAACTTCCTTGCCACATTTTTCAGAGCCCTGTACAACCTGACCCTGAACACTACCAGTGATGGGGCATCCATAGCTTCTCTGGGCAACCCCCATGTCTCACTGCCCTCATTGCAAACAATTACTAATTACTACTAACAACTACTACTAACTAGCTTAAACCTGCCCTCTTCCAGTTTAAAACCACTGCCCCTTGTCAATATAGATGGCAACAAGTCCCTCTCCACCTTTTTTATAGCCCCCCTTTATACACTGAAAGGCAGCAATAACATCTCCCTGGAGTCTTTCCTTCCCCAGGCTAAACAATCTCAGCCCCCCAAGCTAGAGAACCTCAGCTCTTTCAGTCTTTCTTCAGAGAGAATGTTTCCAGATCTCTGATCATTTCTGTGTCTCTCCTCTGGACCTGGATGCACTTCTCCAGGTTGGGCAACACTAGAGAAGAGGAGGAGAGTGTCATCTTGCTTCTGTTTCCTTCAGAGTTCCTTTGTTCTTCTACACTGACTTTAAAAGGTTGTATTTGATTTTGTTTCAAATATGATTTGACTTTGGTGAACAGCTTTTTTTTTTGTTTTCTCTAGCATCTTAAAGATTAATTGATGTTGGAAGGGATCTCTGGAGGTTACCTTGCCCTTAAACAGGGCTGTTGCTTATACAGGGCCACTTGGAGCCCTGGACCATCTCCAGACTCCACTACCTCTATGGCAACCTGTCTTAGTGTGTGATCATCTTCAGATCAGGGAAAAATTTTCCCTGATGTTCAGAGGAAACCTTGCATGTTTCAGCTTGTGCCCATTTCTTCTTGCCACTGGGCACCAATGACAAGACCCTGGGCCCGTCCTCTTTGCACCCTCCCTTCAGGTTAAGGGTTAAGAAGACACTCTTTTCTCCAGGCTGAATAGAGCTTCAGTCCCAGCTCTCCCAGCTTTTTCTCTTAAAAAATGCTCTAGTCTCTCTTGTAACCCTTTGCTGGACATTGTTCAGTAGCTCTCTATCCCTCTGGTACTGGGAACATACGGAGCAATACTCTTCCTATAAAATTCTATAAAACCTTCTAAGATACTTCAAGTAAAAGTTACATGTAAGATGCTTTGGGATTTATTTCCTTTCTTTTCCTTTTCTTGTAATTACCTAACATTGGATGACTGCAATATTTTCTTGTTATATTTACTTGACCCTAAGACAGGTCAAAAAGATCATGGTAGAGAGGCAGTTAAGATTTTTCAGTTTTCAGGGCATTCATATAATAAAGATATCCAGACAAGGCCCCCACTTTACAGTTATCTAGCCTGTGCCAGACTAAAATTTCTGAGACTTTTTTACATCTAAGCATTTCAGTTGTGATTATCCTACAAAGGAAGAAGACCTGATATATAGTTCTGCTACTGCTAACAGAACAATAAACAGCCATTTGCAGAAGTGGTGTTGGATTAGTGTCTTCACACAGCTTGCATGCAAGTCTACAGGGGGCTTCAAAACTCTTTGCAGTGCTCTGTTTTGGATTAAATTAGTGTAATGTAATTTACATCAAAAACAATTTCTGAACATATCCATGTTTTTTTCTATAATCAATCAGGAACGAAGGAAAGAAAAAAGGGAATAGAGGAAGAAAGAAAAGGATGATCATGCATTCATTGATTCATTCATCATTTCTTTTTCCATTTTTAGACTGTAAGATTATTTCATCTGCTCTCATATGAATTATAATTAATAGCATTAATAAGGTGCTTAGCCTACATTGGAAGAAAATTAATGTTATTAGCCAGAGAGTAATTCTCTAAGGCATGTCACATGCAGTGACATTATAACTGTGAATGCTTTCAACATTAAATTCTGTTATATACACATCAGTATGCAAAAGCAATAGATGTATATGGTCCCAAACATTATCAAGAGGCTTGGTATTTTGTATTTTTGATGTGGATTGTAATATTACTCCTCAGTATTGGTTTAACAAGTCACAAACATGAAATATTCAAAAAAGTCTTTTATTCACGTGTCTTTTGGGCTTCTCTCCTCCTAGCATGAAGAGCGCCTTACAACTGAATAATTGTCCAATTTGGCATTGATTCTCAATAAATAAACAAATGAAAATGAAATTGTTTTGCATTTAGAATTCTGAGTCTTGAATGGACTTTTCCATCTTATGAGAAAAGCTTTTGCTTTCTCTCTTGAAAATGGCACTTAAAGTCTTTCTGATTCCATCTGATCTCTCAAATGAGGAAAAATATTTCAGTTGCATTTCATTCTTCAATCTTTCCATCCTTTCCATCACTGCTACCTGGCAGTCCTAACTTCTACTTGCAACTTTTACTCTTTTCTACTCTTTTTTTAAGTCATCCACAAAGGTCTTCCACAACCTCTCAGTCAGCAGAAAACACACTGTAAATTTCTTTCAGAACTGAGTTAAAGCTGGTGTATTTTTCCTTTCAAAGGTCAAAGATTTCTGATGTTGTTCTATAATATCATTTTCTATACACTCATTTTATCTTCATATTCTTTGTTGTCTTTTCTTAGAAAGTCTTGCAACATATTTTTATATTTGTGCTATTTTGTTCTTATTGCTTTTGCAAGTTACACTCATCTATGCATAAATACTAATTTCTGTCAAGTGAATCATAAAACCTCCATTTCCAAAAATCTTACATATTCACTTTTTCATCTTTTCTAGACCATTTTTTTTTTAACCTTTCTACTTTAAGATCTTCAGAGGAATTTGCAAGAACATACTGGTTACTGACATCAGCAGTAGAGTGAATCAATCTACTTTCTCTGACATAGTTGCTGCATTAACACTGGAATTTTCAGTGGAAGTTAATGGAAATAAGTACTCTCTTCAACTGAAAAAAAAAAGAGAAAAGCTATATTATTCCTTGAGATTCATTTGGAAATAACAGCCATAACTTTTTTTTCATCAGTCTAATAATGGAGGAAAAAGTAGCACAGGAACTAAACACATTTTCTACCTCCTGGAGCAGATATGCCATCTGTCATCAGTGAGATCTTACAAGACATAAGCAAAACTGAGGAACCAGATCCCAACTGAAAAATAATTTGTTACTTTTTTACTAGTAAATGACATTTGTCAATCTGTTTCCTGATTAGGCTAGCCCTACTGTCCCTGATGCTCCTGTAATGAACAGGAAAGGACAATACATGAGAAATCTTGTATATCTCCTCTAAGTTTGTCCTAAAATCCTATATTATCACCATTAAATTTGCATCACTGATTTATTCCAGCTTTTAAAATAGCATGCTTCTGTCCTACAGTTTGCTTTATTTGACTCACTTCCTAAGAGCCTGTGGTCATTCTGGAAAAGAGCAGTGTTTTTCAATCTGTTACCACCTCTGCATCACTAAATAGCCTGAAACAGCAGCATGTCAGGTACCCTGCTTTCCAACTTGTTGTTTAAGCCCTAGAGGCACTCTCTGAGGCAGCAAGGAAATAGCAAAATGTAATGGCAACAGCAAATAACCAATCAGGCTGAAATAAGCTAAATATTTCACAGCAGAATAAAAAGAACAGTGAAATCAAACACAGACAGTAAAACCAGCTAATTCTCAGTAGATTGCTACAATGATGCAAACAGAAGTAATAACACACACACATTATTTTATCTAGTGTAAACACTCAATTGACCAAATGTTGGTGGCCAGTGATTGACATAGTAAGGATTCAGTGTTGATAGAACCAGAATAAAACCTGCTTTCTCTTTATAAAAACTTGATTTACAAAAGTGTATTGTTCTGTTACCTCCTAAGATGAAAACCCTTTCTAAGTACATCACAGTTTCCCACAAAGGTTTTGCCCATTCCTGCAAATACTGCAATAAGTCCATTACAAATCACTAAGTACGCTGTATTGACTTTTGCCCATTGTTGCTGCAACGAGACATCTTGATGCAAAATATGCAAAGAAATACACATTTAACTGCACATGCTAGCATAATTCATGCATGCACCAAAGTTAAATATCTGTTTATAGCAACTTAATCAGAAAGTTTTCTTAAAGAAAGCTAATTTTTACTGACTTGTATTGGGAAGAGAATCAACTTGGGGTATACAGGAAGGAGGATGGTAAAGTCATTTTACCTATTATAATACTTCTTTTATACAACATGATTGTTAACAAATATGAACTTGTTACTTGTTTTCACAGGTGATTATCCCTGGAATCAGAGAACCACTTCAATACATCTAGAGATACAGGTAGCCTGTTGAAAGACGTAGGGACCAATTGCATTCCAACCTCAGAAAGAATGGAAGGCGCTGAAAGGCAAATTCATTGGTTTTGACTATTCTTCAAAAACAGAAGTGGACCTCACCTTAGTGATTTCAGCAATTCAGAGAACTCACTGAAATAATTAGCAAATCAGTTTTGCCAAAGTGCATATAATGTCACTTCATTCGAAAATATTTTGATACTGATATCATATGGTCACTTTTTGAATTAATATATTGTTTTATAAGGATAGTTTGAACAGTCCAGATGCACCCAGAAGCTCAGAGGGTTGGGTTTAACTACCAGCTTCAAAAAACCACAGGTAAATGTCCATATCTCTGCTAAGTCCATCCTGTACAGACCACCTCCACAGTCAAAGAAGGGAATGGACTTTTGTAGGACACAATAAATTTGGCAATAAAGTAGGTATTACAAAAGGTCAGATTACTGTGCTTTCTAAATAACTGTTTCTTTTCCCTAAGTATAAAGGACAAGTATGACAGATAAACAGTAGGCACAAATTGCTGCTCTGAATGTGGTGAACATGAACACAAGTCATCATGAATTCCCCCCACTGCTGTTGGAAGCAAATGTAACATACCTACACTCCAGTCCATTTCCTCCACTGCATCACCATATAAACCATGCTTGCTCTTTCCTTTGAAATTTTCTGAAGCATACAGAGCAGTATGGACATGAAGATAAGACAGGACAAGAAGAAATGGTGAATCAGTGTTCCTAGAAAACAAAACAAACCAAAACCACAAATTATTAGTGTATTTTATAATAAAATTATAATAAAATACATTTTTCTGCAATAGAGTCAAAAAAAAAAAGGCTCCCTGTCCCCCTACAAACAAACAAACACCAAAAATACCAAAAAAAAAGGTGAAAACGAATACCATAATTGATTACAGGGTAATTCTGAACAAGCACATGCACAGTTATAAATTCCACTCTTTTACTGAAATGAAAGCAAAAAAAGGTGATAAAATCTAACTATTTATTATTTGCTATATATATTGAAAGAAGACTTGTTTAAAGATGGGAATCTAGCAGTTTCTGAATACAAACACCTCTCCTCATTTTATAAGCATGTATTTTAAAACCTGAATATAACTGCTGTTCAAAATCATACCCTCAGAATTAAATGACTACGTGAAACACAATTTCCTTCCTCACAAAGTCCCGTGGAAGCTGATCCACTAAACTCTTATGAGGACCTGAGTCTTAATGCTGGACTAAAGGTATATGACCAAATCTCTGCTCTTTTAAGCTCTGTGTGTAGGCATATGACTGTACATAACCTCAAAGTACATACTGATATAAAATTTTTCTTCTCAAGGTAATGACAGTCTCTATTGTCTTCTATTTCCTAAACAGATACAAACGAAAGAGTGCAATAAGTAGACTCTCAGTAAATTTTGCTGTTCATGTGATCTGTCAACACAGTATTTATGATCAATTCTAGCAGGCTGTGAAAGCACAGCTCAAATATGTACTTCTCCTTATGCATTATTTATAGTATTTTTTTAAAATTGTGCCATACTAGCCAAATTTACTGCTGTATGATCTAACAGCATTTGCAGTGCATTATGCATATTGTAAATATCAGCTGAACCACAAAAGCACTACCCACAAAACTTGTCTGGATCTCACCTTAAAGTCTACAGCTAATTGTAGATTATTTTTAGTTTTATTTATCATATTTTCTCTCAGCAAGCTGTGGTGGATAATACCTGTGATTCATGTCTACATCAAGGGGAGACCATATATTTCCTCAAGCAGTTGATTCATCCACACTTTAAAGAGGGGAGGCACAATACAGGCAAGCTCATAAAAACCATTTCTTTAAAATTAACAAAAAAATTCTAACGTTTAGAACTTGAAAAAAAAATGTTTTTTCGTAAAAGACATTAATCTGATATCAATAACTTTCCTTTCAAAGAAAAAAAGAAAAATATTTACATTTAATCTAGTATAATTATGATCCATTTTTCCTCCCTCCTTGGTTGGATCTGATTTTGCTGAAGTTGTATAGTTAAAGGTTTTTTTTTCTACAGGCATCTACAGTAGAACATAAACACAAAATAGGAAATTTTTATCCATATTACTCACTTGATGATTGTGTTTCTGATGGGAATTTTTTCTTCACAAAAAATTTCTTTTTTTTTTAGGAAACCCAGAATAAATAACACTTTCTTCATGTGGAAAATAGGTAAAAAAAATATTTTAATTCTCTTACAAATATTTGTGCATTAATCCTGTATCCTTAGTAATAAAAAATACTGATCTAAAAAAATTTTAAGACAATATTTTTCATAAAAAACCCCACTTTCCACAAAGTTGTTTGTTTCTATTTGAAAAGTTATACATGTGAGAACGTTTCACAATTGTAACAGTAAATAACAGGAGATTCCTGAGTCAATTAAAAAGGCTGCAAATGTCACCAATTGAAGTGAAAAAAATAGATGTAGACTTAGAAGTTACATATTTAAAATATACATAAAGGTAATACTGACCTTTCATTAGAGAACTTTATGGCAAGGCAGATGATTTTTTTGTTTTAGACTTACAATTTTTCTAATGCCTGGGATTATTGTTGACTTTTTCCTTAAACGCAATTCACTGAGTTGAGATTAATATACAAGTTCTAGGGTAAAACAGCATGTCTTGGGGTGACTTTATCATGTGTATCCCCTATCATTTGGTCTGTGTCCAGACATGAATCCTGTGCCTCTCTGTGCCTTTAAAGCTGGCTAATGGAGAAGTGGGAGAGCCGGTGGAATTCCTTCGGCTCTGTGTCCAAAACACAGATAAGCTCGATGGCTTCTCCTGCCCAGCAGCTCCGCTTCTGCAGCAGGGAACAGTCACATTCCTTTTGCTTTTTAGCAAGTTTCTTGTTTGTTAACTAAAGTACAGAGCCCTGGGACTTTGGTTTGTTCTTCTCTTCGAGAATTGTTCAGAACACCAGAACATCAGAACTTCACTGGAAGGCCTTTCCACTGAGGCCCGGAGGCACCCACACCAAACCCCAGCTCCAGAGAGGAGAGAGCCACACCCACAAAGGACTGAAATCTACCCAAGTTCTCTCCACAGAGAGAGGTTTTATTATTCAGCATTATTCTTGTTTCCTGTGCCTGCATGCACTTTTGCTTGTTCAAGAAATAGGGTTTTTTTCACTTTCCTCTGAGGAAAATTCTTTCTGAACCTGAGTGGTGGAGGAGTGGCTGTAACCTGCTTTCTATCAGAGGACATTCATTTCAGACCTTCCTCCAAATTTGTCTCAAACTGGGACACACCACAAGAAATTATTTTACACTTTTAATACTGCAAGCAAAATTTAGTTTTCATGCAAACTACCATGTTCTAGAGATACTACATTCTCATAACCACCTACCTGCTTTGCTAAAATTGAGTATCAATAGCCTCCACTAAAAATGTTATTTTCAAGACATAATGACTCAAGTTTTTTGTAGTTTGTTTTGTTTGTTGTTTGTTGAGGTCACACAAAGATCTAACTTTCATGGAGAGTCATCAAATCAATGATTCATATGGAAGGGCACTACATCATTCTCTTTTTTCCAACTACAATTGACAGGTTTTGATTGACAGCTTGCTGTCAGGTGTAGCTGTGTCTCACCTATTAATATCCTATAAAAGATCTGAGACAGCTATTTTATCTCCTGCCAAATCTCTATGAGGAGAATCATAACTGAATACTGTGACCTTGAAAGTGGAATGACAATACCAGCTAGTAGGCTGGAGAGAAATTTGACAATAACAACTTAACTCCTCAACCACTTCAATAAACAGCTCTTTCAAAAATGTATTCTCACTATCTTTTACACAGCCCGAATACAGAGAATCTCCGTTTCAAAAGATTTGAGATTTTTTATCCTCACATGAGTCACACAGCTTTTTTCAATTTATCAAGTAGCTAGAGAGATTACATACATCTGACATGAGATATTCTTAAGGGTGTTTTTAATGGATCTTGAAAACATCTTAAAGCATCACATTGCTCGTGACTCTTCTGCATTGCAAAGTACAGGGTTCTATTTTATTGTGAGGTGTCTTTGTACTACTTAAGGATTCAGCTCAGGTTTGAGCTGTAAAACACAGCTTTAAAGTGAATGAGAGAGCAATTAAAACTAATCCGACTTTGTGCTTCAAACACAAGTCTTTTAACTTTTTTCCTGCAAATCTGCTCCAAATGCTTGATGCTTTGAAAACTCCTTGGGCAATTGTTTGCTTTTCTGTGAACTGATGTGGTGCAGCTGACACATTGCAGGGAAGAGATACCCCCCAGAGGCACCTGGACAAGCTCGAGAGTTTGGTCCATGAGAATTTAATAAAGTTCAACAAGTCCAAGTGCAAAGGCCTGCACCTGAGTCATGTCAATCCCAAGCACAAGTGCAGGCTGGATGAAGAATGGATTGAGAGCAGACCTGAGAAGGACTTGGGGGTGTTGGTATACAAGAAGCTTCACATTAGCTGGCAAAATATGTGCTTGCAGTCCATAAAGCCAACTGTGTCCCAAGCTTCACCAAAAGCAGCATGACCAGCAGGTAATCCTTGAACACTTCCAGGGATGGGGCATCTACAGCTGCTCAAGTAAAGAATTTCTTCATAACACCTAGTCTAAACCTGCCCCCTTTCAGTTTAAAACTATCACCTGTCACTATCTGCCCTTATAAAAAATCCCTCTCCCTCCTTTTATAAGCCCCCTTAAGGTACTGCAAGGCTGCAGTCTTCTCCATGCTGAACAACCTCAGCTTTTTCAGCCTGTTCTCATAGGAAAGGGGTTTCATCCCACTGATAATCTCCTTGACCCTCCTTAGAATCCACTCTAAGAAGTCCACATCTTTCTTTTGCTAAGCACCTCACTCCTAGTAACAGTACTCTCGGTGAAGCAACAACATGTCAGCACAATCAGACAGAAACATAACATTTTTGTTCCTGTAATTTTCCTTTTACTAAAAAAAGTTCTTATCAGTATCTCCCCCAGTGGGTAAATTCATTAGTGCTTATTCCCCATGAATGCCTCTTCTACCAGATTAGATCACCAGTAAGACAGTGCTCTCTGTGATAGGACTGGCTGAATGCACTTCATTAAACCTTTTTGCTCCTGCAGGAGGAAAAGCCAAATTTTGGCTTGTATCAAAGTAGGACTTTGTTCTACATGCTGGATTTTATTTTGTTTCAACTGCTAACCATGCTAAAATTCTTGTTAGTCTGAGTGTATCCATGAATTAATGATTCTGCCCTTCTCTTTTAAAAAACACACCTTCAAACACAGGTGTTGTATTTTTAACTTTTTTCAAAATCAGAAAGTTACCCCTACACCACCTAGGGGTAACTTATCAGAACCAGAAAAGGTGTTGAAAATGCAACAGAGAGAGGGGAAAAACTGTAAATATATAGAAAATCTGACTCTTTCTAGTAGATATTAAAAGTGAGATTTATTACTACTGTATCTGCATTTTTGAAATAATTCTTCCATGCCAATAGACAAGACACTTCCGCCTCTCCAATTTCATGCCTTCATTGCTTCCTTTAAGTGCTTGAGGTACACAACTCACATGTTTCTATTTCCTTTCTATATTATCTTTTTTCTCCCCCTCCTAAAGACCATTTTTGTAAGCATGGAGAAAAAAAAGAAATTTCTCATCTAGTGCAAATGATACTCATTAGTAAACCCTCTCATCCTCAAAACTTTGGAGTACATTATACAGATCTACTTCTGTTTTAGAAGTGTTCCACTGTCAATTCAGTCTGTCACTCATCGAAGAACTAGTGAGGTCCCTAATAATTTTCAAATGATCTTAAGATTTAGTAAAGCCCTACATGAACTCACACCTTTCTCCTGTTTTCTTGTTCAAAAGGCACAATCAGAGGTCTGAGAGAAAAGGCATGAAGATCCAATGCAGTTGTTACAGCTTATAAGTTACTGCATTTTTTTAATATATGTGCACATATGCATTATATGTAGGTTGGAGCTTCACCATATATTTACTGTAAAGATATTTAACCAACTAAAATACACATCACATCTGATGATTTTTAGTTTGATGAAAAAAATGTGTATTCAGAACCAGTTAATGTGAAAGCTTGAATTCTTCAAATTCAGGATTGTTTGCACTCTGGTATAATTGTGTACAAGGATTACCAGTGTACATGACTGAGCTTGCTACTTAATGTATCATCTAAAGAAAAGGAGACTGTGTGACAAATTGAATGTTCAAACATGTGGCTAAAGTGCTGAAAGACCCGGAATGATAAGAATGCTGTCAAGCACTGTAACTTCCAAAAACCTCATGACCCCTCATTTTTGCAACCTGGTTGCCTCTTGGTGGCCATTCACTTTCAAATGTCCAAAGTCAGTAGATTAGTCATAAAACAAATGGTCTACTGCTGCTCTGGAGTTGATAGGTATGAACTCTATCATTTCAGACCTAGTGCGTCAAAGTAAATATTGATTTTGTTGCTCAAACTAATACATGAACTAGATCAATTCAGTGAATATTAATCTAATTACTCATATTCCCAGGAGTAAGCTTTATGGTCATATACTTTGCATGTGGGTTTATTAAAGGGCACAGTTAAGATTGCTGAAATGCCCTAATTGCTTCTCAATATCTTAACATGTTTGGATATTCTCTAATATAACACTGACTAGGAAGAGTCTCGGTTATAATTCTCACTGTAATTGCAGCACTCCTGTAACAAAATTTATTGTAAAACACAAGTATGTGCTATGAACCTGGACTTCAATTTAACATCATTGTTGTCTGAAAACTACACTGACATTTGGGGCCAAGTGTCTTAATGATGTAAAGCCACTTACCTCCAGCTGGGTCAAAAAAGCTGTGATGACTTAGATGATACATTATTTTGCCAGCTCTAAACACTGGCAAAAAACTCACCCCTCATCTACACAATAACATTGTGCACATTACACATATTAATGCAGTTAAAAGAGATATTGATCTCCTACCATTGACTTCCATCTTGAACTCACCTATTTTGAGGCCACCATTTTATTGTTATGGCATTAAAATCAGTGAAACATTCATAGGTACCCAAAACACTGTCACTACAGGCACTTTAAATACTTGTAAATAATGCAAGAATATACCACTGTATAGTTAATGTACTTGAGAGTCTTTTAAAATCATCAAATGCTTGGTCACTAAGCAAATAATCTCTCAACAATTTTCAACAGCGTTTGTTAGTGTATTTGTAATAACAAAGTTATTCACTGTTAAATTAGTTACAATGTCTCTGAGAAGGCATTTTTATATCTGTCCCCATCGCTACAAGGAAATAAAGATGGTTTAGTCCATTTATAAGTACTTATGAGAATGTTGATTTTTGGGAAGACTTACCCGCTTAAGGAAATTTGTTATGAAAACAATTTTTTCAGTAGAATGTGTAGAAATGGCTACATCAAATATTCATAATGACAGAAATGACAAAAAATTGCAGTATGAGATCGAGATTTTAGACAAACATTTTTTCTTGCTAACAGCTAGAGGCATACAGTCATTAAGCCTAGAAACTTTAGCCGCAGATTCTTTGGTACATATTTTCATCCTGCAATGACACCCTATGCATGTATTCACAGTAACTAGCACTACGCACTTTAAAGAACAGTAATTCAGGGATGTAGAAGAGAAACTCAGGGTAATAGTAATTCTATATCTTAGAATATGATTTTACTTTGAGTTAGTATTTTTAAAAATCCTGCAACCTGTGTCAAAAGTGTTTGAGAAAAATACATACAGGTATTTTTTCCAGAAGTTCAAACGATTAAGTATTTTTTTCTCAAATATATTGATTTCTATTTTGGAATATACAAATGTATACTTTTTTGACTTAGTCCCATTAAAACCCCTATGGTGACAATTATGGCAAAGTAACTGACTTAGCAAAAATGAACAACGACTTACGATGGTTTTGGAAATCCAATGTTTACGTGGCCCCATGTGATGGCTATTAAAAACATTGTCATCAAAACACCCATTTGTTTCACAGAATCACAGAATACATAATGGGTAACATTGGAAGGGATGACAGTGGGATCATCTGATCCAGCCTCCCTGTCCAATCAGGGTCATCCCAGAGCACATGGCACAGGGTGGTTCTTAAATATCTCCAGCAAGGGAGACTCCAAAACCTCTCCAGGCAACTATTCCAGGGCACTGTCACCTGCACAGTAAAGAAATACTTCTTCATGTTCAGGTGGAACTTCCTGTGCATCAGTTTCTGCCCACTGCCTCTTGTCCTATTGCTTGGCCTCACCAAGAAGAGCCCAGCCCATCCTCTTGACACCCTCACCTCAGATACTTATGTACAGTGATGAGTTTTCTCTTCTTGGGGCTGAACAGGCCCAGCTACCTCAGCCGTTCCTCCTAAGAGAGATGCTCCAGTCCCTTAATCAACTTTATTGCCCTCTGCTGGACCTGCTCCAGGAGCTGTGTGTCTCTACTGTCCTCAGGATCTCAGAACTCACAGCACTCCAGATGTGGCCTCACCAGGGCTGAGCAGAGGGGCAGGATCATCTCCCTCGACCTGCTGGCAATGCCCTTTCTAATGTATCCCAGGGTACCATTGGCCTTCTTGGCCTGTCCTGGGTTGCAATGTAAAATGTACCCAAAAGTCTGTATTCTGTCACCATCTTCATAAACTGTTAAAACTGGTGGGACAGTGTTCCCCACCTCCCTCATGACTCATCCCTGATAAGCTCATGAGGCTATCTTCTGTTAATGGGCCAGCTGTTGACACCAGGTGGGGCAGAGTCTTTTATCTCTCCTATACTATCTCCTGCTAATGGGCCATCACCGCATGACTGATAAGACTATATCACCCATTGTGAGATGCTCCGCCCAGAGGGAGGAACCAAGCCTTCCAGCCTGGATATAAGGGGAGATTTTGAACACCACAGGCAGCCTTTTCCACTGGATTCTCAGAGGAAGACCAGACCCTTCTACATCACCACTGGACCTTCAGAGGAAGACGAGACCTTCTCTACAGAGCCACTGCTTCAGCGGAACTCGAGACTTGGTGTGGAGACGGGAGAGACTCTCTCGTCAGCACTGCGGGTTTTCCTGCCGTTTTTTCCCTCTCTGCTGGAAGAACCCCAGGATCCAGAGCCTGTCCTTTCCCTGCCTCGCTGGGAGCTCAGCTCAGATTCTGCTGCCTCGGCCTTCGCTGCTCTGCAGCCCTGCCCGTCCTGCCTGCCCAGACCTCTGGGGATTTCCTACCACAGCTCCGCAGCTCGATACATCTCACCTGCCACCCGGAAGTTGTGCTCCTACTGCGGCCCCAGCCTGCCTGGCCAGGAGAGCCCGAACAGACCCCAGGATCAGCTGCCCAGGGAGGTTTGTGAAGCCTTTTCTCCATCCCTTTTTTCCCGAGATCTAATCCGCCATTACTGCGTGCTCCCCGAGCTCGCTCCGGAGCGCCCCCTGCAGCCGCGGGAGAACCATCGCACCTGCCCTGCTCACCAGGAGCTGCCAGCGCCCCTGCTGGCTGTGACTGGCACTGCACCAAAGGGGAAAAGGGCCTGACAGCCGAGAGAGGCTGCACTGGTGCACTGGGTTTGTGGTTCTGTTTGTTGTCACCACTATAGTTATTGTTGTTTGTTTGCCTGTTTATACATCTGTATTTTAGTAAAGAACTGTTATTCCTATTCCTTATATCTTTGCCTGAAAGCCCCTTAATTCCAAATTTATAATAATTCAGAAAGAAGGGGGTTGCATCCTTCACCTCAAGGGAGGCTCCTGTCTTCCTTAACAGACATCTGTCTTTTCAAACCAAGACATGGCCACAGGGACACACTGCTGGTCATGGACAGCTTTTTGTCCACCAGAACCCCCAGGTCCTTCTTCACAGAGCTGCTTTGCAGCAGGCCACTCCCAGCCTGTCCTGGTGGCTGGGGTGACACTATCCCAGGTGCAGAAGCTAGCACCCTAATTTCTGAAAATCAATTTTTTTCAAAATTACAAAATAAAAGTGGGGTCATCTAAAATGCCAGTATCTTAAAAAAAATGCCATATGAATGCCTTTTAATGGGTGTATCAACTCCATGATGAAGAACATTTCCCCATTCCAGAAAAGTAATGGATTATGACCCTGCATTGTGTTTTCACAGAATTGTCACACCACAAAAAAGTTCTCATATTTCAAGTTACATTAAATTCTTAAGAATTAAAGTCCTAAAAAAGTTGAAAATTAAAAAAAAAAAAAAAATCAGAAGCATGTATATAAAAACATTTTACTTTTTATAGAGAAATTAATTACATACCAAACCGAAAGAAACCAGTCATTTCCACCAAAAAAATTAACTTCAGTCATCTTTTAAAGGAAAAAAAAATTGATCATATATAACAACATATTCCTTGTTCCCACCAGCTCACATTTTTTTCTAATTTTCAGAAGCACTGTCACTATGAAATACCAACAATAACTTACCAAACAGGTAGAAACCTACCTTCCAATAAACTGCATGGCTTGTTTTGTCAGCCTCTCAGTAAGGTTCTCATAGGACAGTGGCTGCTGGATAATCTGATAGTCCCTCATTAAAAAGCAGTTTAGGTGTCGAAAATGATAGAAGAAAAAAATCAGAACCACAAGTGAAATGGTGACTGTTAACAAGAAGCAACCCAATGCTTGGAAGGGTACTTTGAGGAGGCCAATGTACCGCAGTATCGCCAAAGACACAAGGGCGATTCCAGTGAGTTGGACTGGGATGACAAGGGCTTTCTGAACCCCTTTTAAAAATACACTGCCTTGGCCAGGTTTGCAGTCTCTAAAATTAGTCACGGGAAGGCCATAAAAGTAATCAAATCCATGACTGTGGGGGTGGTGACAGAAGTCATTCCTGCTTTCACAGTTCATCCCGAGATGCCACTTTCCTACGAAGAGAGAAGGACAGGCAGTATTTTGTACATATATCATCAAACTTACTTTTATGTGCATTATTTCAAACATGAAACTGTCACTATCTGACTGATACCCTCCTGCTCCCAGCATTTATTGTGTGGATCCCTATTTTCTGTTTAAACTTTATGCCTTCATCAAAACTTTTTTCATGTCTGCCTCTTCATCTCAGTTAGAGATAGTTTAGCATGGCTGCTGCTGAAGAACATTAAATTTTGAGTGGACTAGCAGGTTACTGAAGAGCAACAGAGCCCTAAAAGTGTTAACTTTAGAAATTAAGCCTTTGTGCATGTGTAGTTGTCATAAAAAAATACTATTTTGCAGCAGCTACTGATTGAAGAGGAAGAACCAATATGAAATTACAAAATATCTTTTCTGAAATTTTCCTGGCAAATAATTTGACTGGTTTAAAAAAAAAAAAAAAAAGAGAAAAGAAGAAGAGAAAAACAGTAGGAAATAAACAATAGGAAATAAATAAAGAATTGGGAAATTATTAAAGCATTTATTATTTAAATGGTTGCAAAATCTCTGAAATTGCCAATCTGCCTCAAAATATACATATAGTGAGGACGATTATTTTGTATTTATATATTTCATATATATAAATAAAAAAAACAAACAACAGTAACGAGTAAATTGCTGTCAAATACTATCTCTCGCAGCATTTTGTTCCACTAGGAATTCACTCTAATTCTACAATATTGTTAGACAGTCTGACACAAGAAATCACTGAGCCTGATTTGCATTATACTAATATGATCTACATCCATGCTGATTATGGTAAGTATCTAGATAATTCATTCTATGACTCAGGTACAACCTCTTACCATATGCTTATGCATTGCTTAGCACAACAGATCTAATTGGTAGCTGTTATTTGAATCATAATGCATAATTATAAAAAAAAATCAAATTCAGTTTAGGCTATTGAAATAGATTATGGCTAGATCTATGCTCTTTGCTCTCAGCAAGAAAATGTGTTGAATATTTAAAAAAACATGCTGGCCTTGAAAAAACAGATGACATTATATATTGCTGGACCAAAAATTTATTTATTTTTCATGACCAGTATAATTCAGGGGTTGTGATCTTAAAAGAAATAAACAAGAAAATCTGCAAACCCAGTAAGTCTCCATTCCCATAACTTAACCCGAAGAAATTCGAAATACTTGTTTTAGAGACTTCAGAATATATATGGCAGGAAGTGAAAAACAGAAAAAAAAAATTGTATATATATAATTTTTCCCTTTTTCCAAACTACCCCATCTTTTAAACATCTCTAAGAAAGTCCTGATGCAAACAGTCCTGACTACCTCCTTCTGGGTCTACAGAACAGCATATTCATCCTGCACTTCTTCCTCTGACGGTGACAAATGCAGGTACTGCAGTACCAAAGAGGATGAACATGGGGATCTGTTCTGCTTTTTTTAAATTTAGCAAATGAGCTGAGTGTTCTTATTTTTCTTCCAAAAATAACAGAACTGAGGTATAGGACGAGAATGCCATATGCCAAAGTTCATCTGACAGAAAAGGTGGAAAAAACACAGAAATCTTGAATCTGAGTTGAGTCCAGTTGTCCTTGTGCATCTCTTGATGATCTTAAGTTAAAAATAACTTCTGTATATAAACAAAGCAGGTATAAAAGATTTTCAGGTCTGCTTATGTGCCAATGAAATGAAGGTCTCTACACCTTTCTCATTCCATCAGAACTTTCCCCTGTCAGATGGCCCCTCACCTGAAGTGGTATTCTGCTTTTTGTAAGCAGAAAGGTTCTTGTCACTGCTTTTGACATGGTCCAGGGAAAATTATTGCGGTCAATTAAATAAAACAGCAGTACACACCACTGTACTGAAATTTCAGCAGTTGTAATGGCACTATAAAGGGCTAGGTAAGGGTGGAACACCAATTATCATTCGCAGTAAACAAAAAGGCATATTTTTGAATAGAAATGCTTTAATTTTTCTCTTAGATTTGGATGACTGTCTTAATGGAATCATCATAAAGCCCGATGTGTAACAAACTGATTTAAAGGTGGAGGCATATAATCATGAATGTAATTTTAATTTAATTTTATTTTTTTTGTTGTTATATATTAATCTCAAGGTACCTCTAAATCAGTAAGAAAACATGAAAAAGAAACTCAAACAAATTAAATGTACCTTCAAGGTCACTTATTATGATATAGAGGGTTTTTTTAACTGAATCACAACTACAAGACAGGGTAGAAAAATCTTGCAATAACAAATTAGGACAGGGGAAAATATAAGTCCTATTTTTATCAAAAGGGTTTTAGCAAGCACAAAAAATTGATCAATGTCAGACGAACTTGGGCCTCAGAAAAAGATTTTCTGAGAAGCAGCTTAAGCCAAACAAAGCAGAGAACAGGTGAGCAGGAAAAGCAACAGAAGCCCTGCTTCAAGTTATATCGGCAGCTGTGACGGAATGGCACAATTGCCATTCCCAAGTGCTGGGTAGGTAGAAGGTTTTGATACTGCTCTGAAAAAGCAAGTGATCACTGGGTCCACAATACATGTTTTGTTTCCCTTCTTGTGACAATAACCCCTGTCTTGAGCTAGTGATTGAACAGATTACTGTAATGTGCTTTAGATTCGGGGGCCCTCCTGAATCTGAGAGCAGTGCAAAATGCTCTCATCTCTTTGCCAAGTGATGCTTCATAAAATGGACACTTCACACAAGCATCATAAGCATTTCAGCATATTCTACCAAGCTTTTGAGGGAAATTTATGCTGCTAATTGTAAATTATGAGTGCTGTAATAATTTGAAACCTAGGCTTTTTTCCCTCTCTGTCGGCCACAATTACGATTTTTGCAGAGAGAAAGAAAGCAATGCAATGAAACGCAAGTGGAAATGAGAGGCAAGATCTATTCAGCCAAGAACCTTCACTTGAAACTCAGTTTTTCAGAATGCAGAATTCTGAGGACACTACAGAAATCAATGTTTCCCCAGTATTTTCCCCTCAGATAATGGGAAAGGGAGCAATATGAAGATTGATTTTTATACAACGATATATTTCTTTAAGAATGATTTTGTGCTTTTCAGATAGATGGCAAGATACAAGATGTGGAGCAAGATGCAAACAGAAATAATTTATGTTCTTAAGGAAATATATTTATTTGAAGTATATAGCAAAAATTATAAAAAGTATACGTGTATATGGTATTAACATGGACAGATTTTAAGCTATTTTATGAATAACTGTTGTATTAAATCCACTCCATAGACTCAGTCAATCTTGAATTGGACACCTTACTACTGTGATGTGGCCAAACATTACAATACTTCATTCTGGAACAAATAAGTACCAGTTATCAATTAGTATTTTAGCTTTGGAGATAAGCTACTGAGGTGGATTTTAAACTTCTCCGATCCACACACTGGATAGCAATAGTGAGGAAAAATTACCCTTTACTCAATTTTAGTTGAGTATAGCAGTAGTTAAAATAATATCTATCAAATTTAAGGGGAATTTTAGCATTATAAATAGCTATTTCCAACAAAACATCAGCATTTCTTCCCACTGGTGAAATATTATATATTCTATGTATCTGCTTTTTTTTTGATAGAACCTGGTTTTGTTGCAGGTCTGATTGTTTGCTTTCCTGACAGATCTATTGGATGTCACCTTCTTTATGTCACAAGGGAAAACAATGAGGTAGAAAAGTGTATACACAAAGTAGATTTATAGTTAAAATATATTTTGGGACATATCAAACAAAAGGAAGGATATATTCAGAGGAGAAAAAAAAATTTAAAAATAAACACAAATGCATCTAGGGAAGAAAAATAATGTCCTTAGAGAAGAGATTGGCAAAAAACAAAACAAAAACAAACAAAACAAAACAAAAACAACAAAAAAAAAACCCAAAACCAAACCAAAAAACAAAAAAAAAAAAACAACCAACCCCAAAAAAAAACCCCACAACAGGCTTGAGGAACAGAAAGGCTTCAAATCACCCTTATGCCAATCCATCACTGGTGCAGGATTTCACAATTAATTGTTTGGGAGCTGCTGATTTAGAGTGAAACAAGCAAAGACTTCCTGACCTAGACCAATATGATGTGATAAGAATACCAGCAAAAGCAGAAAATGGACTGGTTGCAAATCAGACTGCCTATCTTGCCTTCAAATCTACATAATTTTTTCTTTCTGTCATTTACATATGCTTTATCTGTAATTTTAATGCACTTCTTGATTTTTGGAAACCTTCATTACACTCTAAGGATATGGAAATATTGCATTTTATGGTCTCACAGCTATCATTCAGGCCACTTGGAAGAATTGTTCATAGAGCATCACGGAGATAACTTCTGGAGATCTAAGTGGCAAGCTGTCATGTTGCAGTGAAAGTGGTTAAAAAAAGAACATTAACTAGGTCAGCCCCAGAAAGTGAGTAGTATGACTGTGCTTGTAACAAATAGAAAAAACCCAGTCTTTAATTGAATATGGAGCAATAGGAATTAAGTCCACAAGGAACACAACAAATCATGAACAGCTTTTTTGTACTATGGTTCCAATAAACCTACACTAAATAAACTTCTGATAAGAATTTCTGGTTTTCTATTTTCATTCTTTCAGGACATCATGGTATTTTATTCTTTATAAGACTGGGGTATAGCTAAGTAGATTTTTAGTTAGCAACACTGACATTGGTTTATCTACATAATACAGACATTTTTTAAACAGTGGTGTGATTTGTTATCCTTGCTAAACAGCCTGGATTTTTTAAACAAAAATTACTCTAAATTTGCAAGTTTCTGTTTCATTTAAAAATCAGATTGGGTGCATCTTTCCTCTAAATTAATTTAGTAATATTCCAGTATGATGTTCTCTGTACAACTATTCCCTGGCAATTCCAGTACAGAAACACATTATGTAATACAAGCTGAACTTCACAAGAATCTTCTAAAATACAAGCAGTATGGAATAAGTCAGTGGCCAAATTAAGAAAAAAAAATCAGAAATCTTTAATGCTGTACTTTTGTGATATTAATTCCAATTCTATTTAATGTTCATTTAGTGTGATTTCTTTTGCTCATCACTGGATATTTATGCTGCAATCAGTTGTCTGAACTATCTTTATAATTAGATAGAAATATATTTTTATATTAAATATCTACCAAAGAATATGAAAAATTTCCTAGAAATGCCCATTTCTGTCTGATGACTAAGACAGTAGCCCAGATACCACATTATTTACTTTATGGATATTTGAACACTGGTGAAATGAAAACCACCACTGTGCTGACTTGCACCCTGTGATCAATCCCTCATTGTCTCTCTAATGTAATCAAATTCCTATTTATACTGAAAACTTTTCAAGAGCTTGACTAATTTTCAGTTTGTTCATCATGTTTCTTCAGTACACTGCAAAATGAAACTTTAACTACAGAAGTGAATTAGACACACTTACCTGACTAGTATTTCACGTAGGAATGGGAATGTGCTCAGCTTTGTTCCAGAAAAATAAATTCATTATGCTGTGGGGGAGAAAAGCTTAATGCAGGCCCTTTATAGCCTATATAGAAAGTTAATGTTCTTTTCATTGCAATGAAAGAAAATAGTGCTGCGTATGTCTGCAATTTTACCTATTAGAGCTGTTGCATAACCTTTCTGCTTCAGGAGTTTGGAAAAAGTTATTTCTTCAGAAGGAAGTCCCCCAGAAGAGGCAGAAAATAAGAAGACACCAACTCGTGAGAAGGCAGCCATTCCTAAATACAATAAAAATGAGTGAGACCACAATAATACAAAGAAACCATTTCCATTTATTAGTTCTGTCTGAAATTTTTGCTTTAGGTGGTATCACTTAAATGACATAATACAATCAGACATTAAATGTTTCAAGTGGAAGATACAATCATCCATTTAACTGAGTGAGGTCTTTTCTGTATTGACACCAGAAACTGAGACATGAAGAAAAAAATTCTCATTTATAACCATGGGGTCAGCCATCACATAAACAGGTGCAGCCCCTTCTGTAGATTTCCTAAGGTATAGCAAAAGTTTAAGAAGTTAAGCTTGCACAATTTATTTTTCTTGTACATGAGGAGGGAAGGAACATGAGGATTAAGTAAGATCATTCCCAAGTTCTACTCTCAGAATTTCCGCTTTCCTCCTATTTCTACAAGCCTTTAAGGTTTTTTGAGAGAAGGCACATTGAAATAGGGCAGTCTTACAGCTGGGCATGCATATCATGAGGTCAGAAAGAGCAAGAGGGAATCTGATTCTGTAAATAGAGCAGCTTGAGCTGTCAGCACTGCTGGGGAAGGGCCAGTGTTTCAGTGGCACAGACACATCATCCAATGCATGCAGAGCGAGTGCACTAAAGGAGCACCAGGTACTGGCTAACAAGACAACATCTAAATAAGGCACAGTAATTTCTATATACTAAGAGTCTGAGACACACAAATGAGCTTATAAACTGCTCTCAGGATGAGGAACTTGAGAGCTCAGGTTCATGAAAATTCGATTACTAAGATTCCAAATGAGAGCTGGCACTGAAAATAGACAGAAGTAGAAGAACAGAGAATATCTATGCAAATCTGTGCAGATGTATCTTCAGGAAGTCTAAATTATGCAACTGGATGATTACAGTTCCCAAGTTAACACGACTGATGTAGACAACCAGAATCCTCCCTCAGGTATCCCTTGTGGTTACATGAGAAAAAGACTCGTTAGACTGGTTTAATAAAGAGAGCTCAACCTACCCTTCAGATGCTGACTTCAGATTTTCACCCCAGATAGTTTTGCTGATCAACACTTTAAATAGTATTAGTCATATATTTATCTATATTTTATTTATTTATATTTGGTTTTATGTATTTCAAGCTCTTGTAACTGAAATCAGTGTAATTCCCTTATCAGAATGAAAGTACAGAAGCATGATTTCTTTTTTTTTATCATTACCTTTCCCTGAGGTTGTGTCTCATCAAACACTGCATTTTAGAATCTTTTTCTTCAGCTCTATTAGCAGGAGTTTTATATTTCTAACATTTTTTTTTTCACATCATGAATCTAGCATCTTCTATAATAACCCTTTACTAGTTCTTCACTGATATTTGGTAGCAATCCATATTTAGAAATTTTGTAATTTAAGTAAGACAAACTTCAATTTTTGTACCTACATGGAAATGATTATCTATGTCTGAGAGCTGATCAGTGAAGAAAAAAATTAGCTCAAGTGCTAATTTTTCAAAAATAAGAACAAGGATCATAATGGAAAGTGACCTGTGACTTTACCTACAGTAAATATTAATAGCAATATATCTGTAACAGGTATATAAAATTTTCTTTTGCAGATGAATGCAACGGAAAATTTAGCAAGTTATATTAGCTGGCACTTTTGCAGAAGCTTGTTACTTGATTTGAGCACTAACATATCAAGTAGGCTCCAGAGTCTTGCTTTGCTTTCATTCCCAGAAGCAAGGACAGGATGTTTTATCACTAATGAACAAGTGATCTGATTAATGTATAATGATCCTTGCTAAAAATGATGTTAAGAGAATGTTAAAGTTGCATGGCTAAGCACTGAGAGGCTCAGTCCCAGCACACTAAAATAAACAGACTAGATCTTCATTGACTCAAACAGGCTTTGGATCAGGTACTTTAAAAGAAAGAGAAATTAAATGCATGTATTCACAGGATACTTAACACAGTGTATGGGTAGATATGGAATAAAAATAGCACTTTACAGAGATGAAAGATTTTTTGCTCTCTTCTTCCCAGTTTTATGGGCAACTTGAATACCTTAATGAACTGTCCTGCCCCTAGTTCCCCTCCTGCAAAAAAAAAGAAAACCAAAACCAATAAACAAACCCAACAATTTTTCTAAACAAAAAAATTTTGTAGAAATAGAAATGTCTGAGTAGAAGTATTTATATTGGGTTCTTCCACTGAGCCTTTCTAGATGCATCTCTGCAATGTTCAATATTTGGGCTGCCCACCAACATGGTGGGAGCAGCCTGAATGCAACTGTGGAGGCAGGGAAAGAGCCTGAGGTCATTGAATAGTGGAGGAAGTTGACAGAATCACAGAGAATCACAAGATATGCTTAGTTGGAAGGGACCTACAGGGATCATTGAATCCAACATCCAGCCTTGCACAATACATCCTCATCAGTCATACCATGTGCCCCAAAATACTGTCCAAACACTTCTTGAACTCTGTCAGGCTTGGTGCAAACAGCATCCGAGGTGAGGCCACCCTCAGAGCAGCACAGATAAGTTGGGGACAATCCCCTTCCTTGTCTGGCTGGCGATTCTGTGCCTGATGCAGTCCAGGGCACAGCTGGCATTAAATAACCACAGTCAGATTGTTTTGTCAGTATTTAAAGAAAAAAAATTTACTCACTCAAAAAATTTTATCTTTGTGACAACTTTCCTGAAATGTGAAAATTCCCCATATATATGAAATATATCAAATTTAGACCAACTCTGCTGAGCTTGATTAGTCACTGAAAGGTGTTGTAAGGTGTTTTGGATCATGATAGTGTGCCCCAACCAAACCATCTGTAGTTATGCCAATTGGAGCAGAGTAAGACCAGGCTGGAATTACCCTTACCAGCTTCACCTGGCCATCCACTCTCAGGTGTAGCAGGTCAGCTCCTGGAGGGCTTTTAAGCCCAGTCAGAAGGTTCAGTTAGGAGAGGGAAGAAGAGGAGGGATAGGTTTATATCTGCTCCCTGGCCTTTGCTGTCTGGTTGTTTGGATTTCCTGGACTAACTTGACTGCTGATCACTGGATAGGTTTTGTTGCTGCCATCATCTTGGCTCTGCTTGCCTGGATCTGGAGCATCAAGGACTGAAAGGTAAACTGTGCTGAATTAGGAAAGGAGAAGCTGAAAAACTAAGTACTAAGACAGCAAGGAATAGATAAAAAAGGACTGTGCCGCATGGGACTAAAACCAATCTTATTTTCTGAAAAGTGTGTGGAGCTCTTGGACAAAGTAGAGGGACTAATCAAGCAAGGTGTAATCCCATGCACTGCATTTACAAAGTGTGTATGTGCTGTATTATGGATAAGTTGGTAAATGTATAAGCGCTGTGTTAGGTAGAAGTACTGTGTTAAGTAAGTGTAAAGTATAAGTAAGTAAATGTGTATGTACTGTAATAGGTAAAAATAGAGTAAGATGTATAAGTAGTGAGTTATGTATAAGTAAGTGAACTCTATAGGTTATGCAAAAGTATGTAAAAGTAGGTAAAATGTGTAAGTATAAGATAAGTAAGCAAAATACACAAAAGAGGTGATAAGTAGGTATCAAGTAAAAATTAGAAGATGTGTGAGTTCCCATGTGATGCCCAAAGAGGTGATGCATATTTTAGAGAATTTCAAATTTTCTGCGTAATCATAATGATTTGTTGTACAGAAGTGCTGAGTTGCCACAGAAAGGACTCATCATTTGTCATTACTTAACCTGGTAATGATCAACAAATTAAGAAAGGCCAGACAAAAAACCTGCATACAGTTTACTGTAAATAAAATATTATATTTATATATAAATAAGATAATGGATTTTACCTGATCTTATAGGATATCTCCCTGTCAGGAAAGCTGCCCTGCTTGGAGTACAAAGTGGGGCTGCTGCTATATGCTGAGTAAGTGTCACTCCTTCCACTGCTAGCCTGTCAATATTAGGGGTTCTGGAAAAACACAAGCAGGTGAGAAAAAATACACAAAGGTGATTATTTGGATACAGGCAGAGCAAGCCCAAGGCATCTGAGGCAAGAACTATCAGGAGAATATAGTTAATATTTATTCTATCTAATTTATCAAAATCATGTTGGGGTTGCAGTTCCAAATACTCTCATTCCAAATATTTTTACATTAGGTGTCAATACTGAAGAGAGACACTGTGATATTGCAGCAAAAATCTTTTTACTCACTTTCATCTACTCTTCATAGCCAGTGCTAAACTGCAACATCTGGGCATATAGTATTTTAACCCTTTTTAATGTGTTGCTTGACCAGAACTGTGATCTTACAACCTTTTTGCTTCAGTAATGAGGGCAGGAGAGTCTAGAGAAAGGTAGTGCTTCCTTACTCCCTACTTGGTATCTCTTCTGTCTCTACCCAGCAAAAGCTTTTTGGTGTAGGGATAAGGTTGTGTGGTGCTATCAGCTATTAGAACAGATTCAAATGATTATGACTCTGTGTTATGCTCTATGTTAACAATATCTACATGTCTGACATGATTATGTCTGCTATATTAGGCCTAGGCACACAACCAAACTTCCATATCTGCATGGGAAAGTTGTCTGTGACCTGGCTCATCATGCAGATTAAAATTGGTTCCTGGATGAAAAAATCCTGTATCCTTGGTTCTACAGATAAAAATTACTAATGCAAACTGGTCAGGAGCTGCAGCATTCTCTAATGGCTCTCTGACCCTGGAGATTACTGACTGTGACCTCAAGGCACACCAGTGCTCCCATCATCTAAGTCTGAATAGTCAGAAACATTAATTTTCCAATGGACTTGCTTTCTATCTGTAATGTCACCAACTGATAACAATCAGCAAGATGAAAATTCATCATATTCCAAAAATCTAATTCTTGGAGTTGTTCTGGTGCCTGAGAAGGGAGTGATCTAAGCATCAGCACTGTATATATTTTTTCCATTTAAAACCTGATGCTGTAACTTGTTTGGTTTGGGTTTGGTTTTTTTTTTTTTTTTTTTTGAATTTGAGTTATGAGAAGATTTTACTTCTAATGAGCATCAGCAGGGACAAGACTATTTAAGGTTTGACAGAATAGTGCCTTTAGTCTGAATGTTTTATTCAACTTTGCCAAAGACTTTGCACCACTGTAACACAATGGCTAGATCTCACTTGCTCTGTTTACACAACCATCACATCTAAGCCGGTAGCAAGAAACATCCTGGGGCACACTGATGCATTATTCAAGTATATTAACATTTGTTTTAATTAATATATTGACTACTGTTTGAAGATAATTTAAGGACAAATATCAGCTCTTTATTTGCAATTAGTTACCAACAAGCTTGTCCCAAATCATGAGTGCTTCAAAATATGTTTAATTCACAGTACTTATGTCATGTATATTTTAGAAGAAAATTGTTGATTATATTTCAGTTCTCTAGAACTACCCTTATTTGGTTGCTCAGTCCTCTGTTTATAATGCAGCTTTTCAGCAAGATAAATGCATTAGCTAAGTCTTTGGTCAAAAAAATAAAACAAAGATTGAATACTCTAATCTCTGGAAAACTCATTAACTTTGGTTACTCAGAAAAAAATAATCAAACCTCTGAATGTCCTGCCATTTTTAATTTTACCAATCAATTGAAAACTAAACATAAAGCTAGGACTCCTACCTTAAGGTTCTGTTCCCATAACATCCCAGGTCTCCAATACCAAGATCATCAGCCATCAGTAATATGATGTTTGGCTTTGAAAGACTGTGTGTTTTGACACTGTTTATGGTACACTGGCAAATTATTAGAAGTAAAAGGAGCTCCATCTTCTTCCTGGTGTGTAAGAACAGGTAGAACATGATAAATAGACTGTTAATCTAATTTATTCTTATTATGCTTTGCATAGTAGAAGAAAAAAGAAAGATTGCATACTTTTAGTTGGCTTTTTTTTTCTTGAGATTTTTTAAAAACATTTTCTCTCTCATACTTCTTAAAAATAAAAATGCATTTTTTAGTATATCGCTAATTTTTCCTTCTACTGCTTTACACAGATGAAGCCTTGAAATAAAGAACTAGGTACAACCCCAGTGGCAATTTTGCATACACACATGCACTATACAGCTATAAATCATAAGAGCTAACAATGCCTTTTTGTTTTGTTTTTTGGGTATTGTGCTTTTTTTTTTAATTGTTTGGGGTTTGGGTGTGGGGTTTTTTATGCTTGTTAGGTTTCTTTGGTTTTTGTTTCTTTTCTAGCTATAAATGTGATTTCAGGAACACAGAATCTGAAATAATTTAGGACAAAAATCTCCAAGGCTCACTGCAGAAAAAAAAAGTTAATCAATTCCACTAATGAAGTAAATGACTGAATTTATCTTCAACAATGCAGAAAAAAAAATACAGCCGAAGTTTCTGGAAAGGAAGAAATATTATGGAAAAAGAGGGTGAAGAGGCGCACTATGTAATTTTTTTAAGGAATTTTTAAGAAAAGGCTCTTTACAAACATTATAAATATCAGGGTATATAGCAAAATCAATTAAAAATATTTGTTGTATTATCTCAATGTTCTACAAACAATGCTCATGCCATATCCAACCTTAAACAGGAAGAAGGATGTATTGTACACAATACAACTTACTATTATATGCTTTTATGGTAAAAGCAGAGTATTTGCAGAAGTAGATGCTATGAATGCTATTTTACCTAAATCAGAACTTGTCATATCGCTGTTTTAAACTGCACTGACCATGCCTGGCTGAAACTGAGTGCCTTCAGGCTGTAATGGACTGTGCCAGGCATACACATCAAAAAGAAGAGAGACTCTCTTTTTTCTCTAGTAAGACTCCAATCTTTTCTGGATGCAGGCAGCCTTTTTCAAATGCAGGCAAAGTGTGAGTCACACCTGCACTCTGCATTATTCTGCGACAAGAAGTAAAGTGGAAGAAACCAGGACTAATGTAGAAATTTGTAAGTGAAAGAGTAGAAAAAGGAGATAGAGACAAAAATTTCCAGAGAGAAAGGGGGTAGCATGTCAAGAAAGAAAAATCTTGTCAATCAATGTGTTATGGTAGATAAAAGTAACTGGAGAGAAGATAAAGCAGTCAAAACTGAAAGAGCAGGTACAAAGAGACTAGACATCAAGGGATACATTCACATATCTGTGAGGTGGGTAAAGGTATTTGGAGAGAAGACATTACAAATACCTTTACCCACCTCACAGATTTAGCAGAGAACACACAATAGGCAAAAGTAGGAGAGTTTACTCTGACTTTAATAGCAAGAATGGAAGTTGAGAATCAGCTGGAATGAGAATTGCAAGCAGAAATGAAGAAAAATGGTAAAGGAATAAAGAAAGTGGAAGGGATGATAGTAAATAGGAAAACAAAACTGAGGCACAGAGGTGAGAGAGAATGGGGAATGTCTGGGAGGAAAGCACTGAGGAGTTATGATTAAGGTCAATGAAGAGAACTGATTGGAAAGAACCGGGGAAGATAAGATTTGGGACTAATATATGTGAGAAGAGATCAAAATAGTAGGGATCAACCAACACAGACTGGGACTTCTGATTCCCAAATTCATTATTGCTCTTCTGTCAGAATGTATAGGTGTGAAGATGGCTTTAACTCTTTTAGTGCCTCTTCACATACGGATAAAACACTAGTACGTTTGTTAGCTATTTTTTTACTGCTTAAGGTACATTTTATAAACCCTTTGGTGACAACAGTTCTGGCTTAGACTTTAGCCAGCAGCATCTAAAGCTCCCAGTGTTATCACTGTAGTGTATCATTATCTTGTTTATCCCACGGGAAGCAATGTACTTCATTTCAGACATGGAAAATAAATATACAAATAGTAAGACTAAAATCATAAATACATTTCTACAGGTGTGCATCTAACTCATCCTTCATCAAATAACCACACTAAGGAAGCTGTGTAGCCCTTACCATGGTGCAGGTTAACCTTTCTTCCCTGACAGGATAAACAAACATGATTTGCTTCCCATGCATTCCAAGAGCACAATTAACGCTTAAATTGACATAAGAGTACAAGAACAACCTGCTGCCCAATCTTATGTTCCTACTCCCCTGTTCAGACTGCAAAGGTCTCAAAGGCCAATGGCAATGGGTACGTTGAAAAAGAAGATATTATATGTTGGTGACATTATGTAGAGTTACATGGATGCGTGCCAGCACTGCAGAAGGTAGCCTCATTTATTACCTCCCTCTCTCATTTTGTAAATCAGCTAAAAGTGTTGTTATTGAAGGTTGTCTGATACAATACTGCTGGATACTTCTCCATTCTGAAGTAGTATCTACAGATACTCTCACACATTGAGCTATTTACCTCCACCTGATATTATGTCCCTGAAGTGAAATCAACAAGGAAACTGGAAAAAAAATAATCCAAACAACTATGATTTCTCTGGTGTACTCTTTCTGCAGCAGATTTTCATGTGTCTTGAAAGGATGTGCATAGAAAGCAAGAAAAATCAGATGGATGAAATTGAGTGGAACAGACAACAGCAAAGAAATTCAAAGGAGCTAAAAGCAAAGGACGTGAGCAGAATGAAGCTCTGAGACTGCTGAGGGCTATCTGTGCTATACCGGGGTTTCTCCTGCTGAAAACACAGGCACATGTAGACCTAACATGAAAATGATAACACCAAATCAGATGAAGCTTCCAGCTAAGTAATGTTTTCTCTCTGTCCAGAGCAAATTCAAACACTTAAGAAAAGATTGTAAAAAACTTGGCAAAAAAATTCTTTTGCTAGCACCCTTCTAGCTTTTGACAGCTAGCATTAAAGGAATTTTGGAGAGGAGAACACAGTAATGAATATCTCTCCATGGATCTTTTAATCTTTATGGATTTTTTTTGTCTGTTTTGAATCAATTAACTTTGGTTTGGTTTGGTTTTCTGCATTGAACCAATCTGAATTAATTTTTTTACTTCCAGACCACTCTTTAGATGTTCCTTTAGTAGGTGTCAGTTTTTAAAGCCTGTGTTTCACATTCATGTCGCAACATTTTTCCTTCTTTTTGGCATGTAGGGCACATAAGTGCAAGTTTTAACCTCTGCTTCACTTTCCCCTTGATATAATACAACTAAAAGTAGCTTTTTCATTTCTAAGGTGGCTGCTAAGTTGATTAGATTCAAGAGGTGCTTAATCTCCTACAACAATAGCCATGTAAGAATTTGTATTTCACATATCTTTTTTCAACCTACAATACTTTAATCACTGTTTAGGAACCTATAGACATGCATACATACACACACAGACATGTTGATATACACATACACATGTATGTGGGGGCATATACAAGCCCTACTTTTTCTATGTATCTCCAAATTGCAATTTTGGGATTCTAATACATATTTTCTATTAGCATAAAAAATCCTGAAGTATAAATATGTAAGAACAAATGAATGAAAAAAAAAAAAGCCCCAAACAGATACAATCCACTATTTCTTGATATTTCATATGGATTAACCAAACACTTCTTTTAAGTTTTAATTTTCTTCATTAAAAATGCTGGTCAAAGAGTTGTCTTTTTTTATTTTTTTCCATCCAGATAACTGACTCAAGATATGGTTGTCATAGAATTACGGAATATCCTAAGTTGGCCATCTCCAAGGATCGAAGTCCAACATCTGGCCCTGCACAGGACCATCCCCAAGAGTCCCATCATGTGCCCAAGAGTATTGTCCAAACACTTGCTGAACTCTGTCATGCTTGGTGCTGTGACCACTTCTTTGGGAGCCTGTTCCAGTGCCCAACCACTCTCTGGGTGAAGAACCTTTTCTAATACCCAACCTAAACCTCCCCTGACACAACTTCAGGCCATTCCCACAAGTCCTGTTTGATCACCACAGAGAAGAGATCAGTGTCTGCCCCTCCTCTTCTGCTCACGAGGAAGTTTTAACTGCAGTGAGGTCTCCCCTCAATCTCCTCTTCTCCAGGCTGAACAGGCCAAGTGCCCTCAGCCACTCCTCACACAGCTTCCCCTCAAGGTCCTTCACTACCTTTGTTACCCCCTTTTGGGCACTCTCTAATAGTTTAATGTCTTCCTTATGTTGTGGCACCCAAAACTGCCCCCAGCACTCGAGGTGAGGCAGTCCCAGTGCAGAGCAGAGCAGGACAATCCCCTCCCTTGCCAGGCTGGTGATGCTGTGCCTGATGCCCCCCAGGACACGCTTGGCCCTCCTGGCTGCCAGGGCACTGCTGGTTCATGTTCCATTTGCCATTGACCAGGACCTCCAAGTCCCTTTCCATAGCACTGCTCTCCAACCTCTCATTCCCCAGTCTGCATATCCAGGGTCACCTCATCTGAGGTGCAGAATCTGGCACCTGCCCTTGTTGAACTTAACATGGCTGGTGATAGAGCCAGCCCTCTAATTTGTTGAGGTCTCTCTGCAGGGCTTCTCTGCCTTCGAGAGACTGAACAGTTCCTCCCACTTTAGCACCACTGGCAAGCTTGCTTATTATACTTTCCACTCCTGCATTATTTATGAAGATGTTGAAGAGCACTGGGTCTAAGATGGAGTCCTATGGAACCCCACTAGTGACAGGTCACCAGTATGATGTCACCCTATTCACTGACACCCTTTGCACCTGACCCATGAGCCATTTGCTCACCCATCACGATGTGTTTATCCAGCACACAGCTGGATAATCTTTATCTGACTACTACAGACACATGTATCTTTGCAAGAACAATTATATGAAAGTCTTTCAAACATCTCTTCCCAACTCAATCATCTCAGCATTTTTATTAACTTTGATTAAGCAATTTATCTGTAAACTACTCTTTTAATGTAACAGAACCCTTTGAGAAAATGCTTAATATACTTTACCCTTGCAGGTATAGTGTTTCTGATGAAATAAGCAACATTTAAAGATACTGACCTCATTATAAAATGTGCTATCCTTAAGCAGTATGAAAAAAAAAATGCCTTGCTTTACTGAATGCTAGAACTCAAAAAATTTCTCTGAGTCATAAAAAATCACAGTGTAAACAAACTAGAGCCAACCCTGCCCTCTATAAGATTCTGAAATAAGAAAATTCTTCAGCTTAGTGAGAAACAAAATAAAGAGTAAGCTTTTGAATTTTAAGAAATGGCAAAGTGAAGTGATGAACAACTGATAATTTGCTGGTATCAGTTTATGATTTTGTAAAATCTCTCAATTAAATCCTCGCTTACAAGCTGGCAATATCTGTTGAATCTTTGATGTCATATAACCGCTTTTCTGAAATTTTTCATTATGTCAGTATGCATCTTTATATACATATATGAAAATCTGTATTTAATTTATTAGAAGTTGTCTCAGTGAAAGACAGAAAATTCACTTGACAAAAAACATTAGAAAAAACATCATGTTTCTTAAGTGCAATTAATTATTAGATCTGAATTAAATAGAGATGAAGCCACAGAGCCCCTATCTGATCTAAGTTTAGTTTAGGTATTTTTTAAAATGGTCTCTCAAGAATTTTCTGCTTTTGTCTCAGCTAAGTTACAGAACTTAACAGCAGTATTAATAAATAATAGACATTATTTCTGGTAGCAAATTATAACCTGAATGGAATAAAATATAATCTTTTGTGATGTAATGTCATTATATTTTTTGTAATAAAAATCCTATATAATTTGATGCACATATTAGACTACATACATTTTTTACGCTGATACTGTTTCACAATATTCCCCATTAGCCAAATGCTCACTAAAAAGTTTATTTTGATTATGGGCTCTGATCAGCAATATAAGAGAGATCCTGGAGATAAAACAGGTAGTCATCTTATTTGCCACTTATGCATCATCCTCAGAAAGAAAAATATTTTCAAATTAAAAAAAAAAACAAAAAAAAAGTTAATAATGAGCAACTAACTACTGTGACTATGTCATTTCACTTCCTGGAGACCAGATGTAAGCATTCAAAACAATTAAAAGAAATATTTTTTATATTCTTTGAGGGTTTAGCTAAACTCATCCATGATATTTATCTTACTTAATAGTTTTGAAAGATGTTGAGTCAGTATTTTTTTTAATATACACAGATGTTGACTGAAATTACTATTTTTGACACTGCTTTTTTCAAGAGTGTCAAATGGATATTAGGAAGGACTAATGTGCCTATAATTTTGCACTTCAGTGTTATGCAAGCAGATGACTGTGAAGTTCTGCAAGACTGTGACTCTTACACATGGAATTAACAGTTTGGTCACATCCATATCAACTGGACAACATAGAAACCACAGCTTCATCTCACTGACTGGTTACAAACTCTTCACCTTTGCCTAACTACAGCCAAACTTCGAGTTTCTATTCATGTTCATTGCAGTGTTTTAAAAAATGTTTAAATAAAAGTTCTAATTACAAGTAATACTGGACTAAAACACTCAACTCCACCAATACACTGCCTTCACAAGGACAGTGCACAGATCTGAGATCTGAAGGTTGTTATTTAAGTCCTGATGTAAGATGCTGAAAGGACAGTAACACAAATAACAAACCACTTAACACTGAATTTTATTTTCCTTCAATTTGAAAGCAGTTTCTTAACCCTTTTCACTGAAATGGTAGCCTTTGAAAGCCTATCAGGGGAAAACATGAAATCTAACAGAAAAAAAACCCAAACAACTCAATCCCAACCAAAACTCATCTCTCTCCCCTGAGTTATTCATGGAATCCTCTGGAATGTGTCAAGATCAAAGCTTGGGATTTTATAACACCCTATTCCTCTACCCACCATCACTTTTCTAGACAGAGTGGTTTATCAGAGGAAATTGCAGGGAAATGGCCAGTTAACTTTTCTTAGCTACAAAAAGCTAGCAAGGAACACATCAGTAAAATGACTCAGCATGTTATGCTATGTCCAAAATGATTCTTCATTTAAAGAAAAAAGGCATTTCAATAAGTTTGTTTTCAAAGTGTTATTATTTTTATACCAGTTCTATTGTTATTTATACTTTTATTATGATAGCATGTAAGAACTCTCAGTACTACTGATTGTACCTGATAAAAAATTAAGGAAAAGATAATTCAACCAATACTGATTTAGCTCATGTAGAATTTAAGTACCCATATGGCCCATAGCAAATAGGCACTCATGGTGCAAACCAATCCATGTGAATATATTCATCTTTAAGTTAGGCATTTAGTCTGAGCTAATTATCTAAGCTTTCTTTTTAATTAAGATGAAGATACAAGCACCTTAAGAGTTTCTTCTTAAGATTGATGTAATGAAATGGTGGAAGGGTTGCTCATGACCTATTTGCACAGACTAGAAAGACTTAACACCTAGTTTAGACCAGATTTATACAAAAGGAATAGTTACACAAAATAAATCCCACCCTGATGATGGGTTGCCTGTATACTCTCAGTATGATTTATGAATAAAAAAACCTTTTTGTTATAAACAAACATGATGTTTTTCAATTAGTATGATGTGCTCTACCAACCTTACTGGTGTAACAGTTTCTTACTCTGTGAGTAGTAATTCCTACTACAAATCTAAGAACTAGGCACAATTCCTCATGAGTATTAGTAGCAAATTTTTTTCTCCAAGGGATGCTTTTAAGTACTTTTCCTTTCCAGACTGCATAGCAATATGATGAATATTCCATTTTAAATATTTTATTCTTTCATTACTCAAAACCAAAAGAGACAAGAGTGATCCATCCAAAGGCAATGATTATTTTATAGGAATACTGGTAATTCTTTAATTGAAGTCAGCTATATATATGTGTTTAGGCTACAGTCATGAGTCTGATTGGAAAAAATAAACTTTATTTTGACATAGTTCTGAAAGAACAGAATTTATTTGAGGTGGATGATATATCAAGGAAGTTCTTGTCAGAGGTGACCAGCCAACAGACTGTGAGCTCAGCCTGTCTACTCCCTGCCACCTTTCCTATGAGCTGCACACACAAGGCAACCAAAACAGCCTGTGACTGGCCAGTGATTGGTAGATCCTGTTACTTTCCCTCATGAGGTCCTTGTCACAGAAGAAAAATCACTTCAGTTCCTGATAAATAAGAAGTCTGTTACTGCCCATGTTCAGCAATTCACATGGATAGTGAATATTTTGGCCATGATTCCACTCACATGTACAAGTATCCTACATATTTTCCTGGGGTGGGGGGAGGAACAGAGAGAGAAGGGCTGTGAGGAGCAGAGGGAGAGGAGGAAGAGGAGGAAACAACAAAAAGGCCAGAGCAGTAAGCAGTGTCCCACAATGGATCAGGAATGTGCCCAAAGGCACTGTGGTCTGTGGAGCAATAGGGAGTGGCAGAGGGAAACAGCCAAGCACCGACTTCAGCCTTGTGTGCCACCCAATGCCTCCCTGAAGGGACTGTGCACAGCCTGCAGCAGTAACACAGCAGGAGGAGATGTCTGGAGTGAAGGTATGGAGACTAGGAAAATGAAAAAGAGGAAGCTGAACCTGGGAAAGTAGGAGGAAAACTGTTTTTCCTGCAAGATTAAATGTTTGTCCTTTTTTTTTTTTTTGTAGTTTTGTTTCCCAATACTCCAACCAATTAAATATTTTTGCTACCTATCAATAAATTAAGTTGCATTCCCCAAGTGACTTTTCTGATGACAGTGATTTTTCTGTCTTTATTTCACCACCAGTTTTCTCTCGCATTCCTACTAATTTTTCCCCATACCCCTGGGGAAGGAAGGGAGCAAGCAGCTGTGTGAGTTCTTGGCTGTTAGCCAGAACTCACATTTTGAATGAAAAGGAATAAATGGCTACAATGACAAATTACTTTCATTGATTACCAGTAGCCAAAAAATTTCTTTGCTGTTATGGAATCCATCTAGATTCTAAAAGTGAACTTTTACCAGGGAGAGAAATGGCAAAGCTTAAGCAAAGAACAACTCAACACCAAATGACTTATGATGTTGCTGCTATAAGCAAGAGGCTCACAGGACATACAAAACAAGCTTCTCCTTTCTCTTAATTTGCATGGGTAAGAGATATTAAAAATAAACAAGTAGTGGCTTATTAAAGACCAAGCTCCTTATTTATAGTTTTTAAAACCGGAAAAACTGGTTTATATTACTTTTGTCCTACAACTAATATTCATGGAATGGCATCCTCTTTCTGAAAATAGTTATGAATGAAATTGTTTGGAATTTTTTTGACAAAATTCTTTCTAGAAGGTAAAAAAAAAAGTGGTTTTAAACCAAAAAACTTTTTTTTTTTTAAATGACACAATTAAAAAATGACATTGTTCAGCCCTACTTTTAAACATTAAAAATAGCCTGTTTCGCATTTTCAAGGCGAAAACAAACCACTTTTTGTTCTTTTGGGCTGGGAGATATTTTTACTGCATTATTTTGACTTGAGTTAAAAGATTAACTCTCAAATTACCCAATTTTCAGGACCTAATGCAAGATTAAAACAAAGATAATAGCTTTATCCATTCATCATTTCTATTTTTCACCCAAAAATAACACAATGAAAAAAGAGCTTCAGAAAAGGGGGAGTGAGGGAGGAGACAGGAGGAAGTAAGATGGTAAGTAATTTTGCAGCCACCTTTAATGAAGAACTACTCCACTAGCATTGTTCACTAAACAATAAAAGTGAGAATCAGCTTAAAAGTAAAATACAATCATTGCAAAACAAAATTGAAACAATATGTAAGAATCATGAAATTAGGAGGTCTTACAAACGAGGAAAATGTTTACCCCTAGGAAGAACATTTACAAAAATAGGAAAAGAAGGATGATGAGCTGCACAGTGTTTATATGGCTGCCTGATTGGAAACTACATAGATCAGAGTCTGCTAAAAAGTGTGCCAGATAAAGGGCAAAGACATTTACAAAACAAGACATATACATTAACCAAATCTGTATCCCAATTTCAAAGATTTGATCATTTACTAATTTCAATAATCCTACCTACAAAAGCATAGCAGCCTTTCCCATCAAAAAAAAAAAAAAAAAAAAAGTGACTATACTTAGCAAAATATTTGAGGGATAAACTTTAAACGTCATAGGATTAGGTAAAAATTAAAATGAATGTCTTAAAATGAAGGATACCTGAAACAGCAAATAATTTTAAGACTAAAAATATATGTCTACAACACAAGAAGAGGCTAAGTGGATCCTTAGAGACTGATAAAAAATAAAAAATACCAGAACAAACAGTGTAGAAATTCATATATTGTATTACAACAATATAGGAAAAACAGCAAATTAAGCCAGAGGTATCAGGGTTTGTTCCACCCTGTGTAAGTAGAAACTCTTGTTCACTTCCTTCCTTCTCTTCTTTTTCTCTAGTCCTTTACTCCTTGCTTTAATAGGAACTTGAGAAACTTGTAAATTCTTGTTGTTAGAACAGCATTTTTTCTGCACATAAGAGATGAGGCAAAATCCCAACATGAAAAAATGAAAATTATCATTAGCTCAAAACTACAGCAATTAATTTCATTTTCACCTTATTTTGCATGACATTTTAAGATCATAAATAAATCTAAAAAAGTATTCAGAAAAGGCCTTTTTCTATTTTCTTATGGCACACCTTTTCTTGTGGTACACAAGCATTTGCTTCCATTTAACATTTGAAAGTTTCTCAGTAATAGCTCCAGGTGTCTCATTTTATTTTGGCTTGGACTGGAGCATGCTGCCAGTATTTCTGAAGAAAATAATATGCTTTTCCAATTGTATGAGAATGTTTTTTAAATAAGTTTTTAGGAAAGGATGTTTTTCTTTGCTTTGTGCCTTTAGGTACAACACAACCTTATGTTTTTACAGGATGGATTCTGTTCATCAGTGATAAAGAACATATCAGTTCTTCTGTCCAAAATGCATATTTTCAGGATAATACTTTACTGCTATTATTAGACAACTGCTATACTAGACAATATACTCAGTCGTCCATTATAATAATATAAGACCTGGAGATGTGATGCTAAGAGTTACTCTCTTGTAAGTGACTAACCTATGTCAAGAGGTTCTAATTTTCTTCATCATAATAGTCAGTTCTGTCAGCAGCGCAGAATATAAACAATACCAGAGAAAAACAGATCTGTTTGAGCTCAGTACCCTAAAATTTCCATATGAGTTTGGCTGATCAACTGATTCTTTAGCAGGGTAGACAAAAAGAAGAAGCCATTTTTGCACCAAATTTGAAACATTTGTCCAGGATGCAAAAAAAATCCCAAATCAGTTTCACTGCATATCTGAAGCTGTTCAAACTTGTGTCTTCACAGCCCAGAGTGCCATAGGCACAATTCTTGTTAAGCACTTCTTAAAAAGCAATCTCAATTGTCCTGTAGTCCTCCTCTCAACTAAACTTCTCACCTAAAGTAATTTTTTCTCCTCCTCATCCACAAACTTCCGCTCATACAATCAAGAAGCCACCCCACAAACTCTTCTGCAAGCCTAACTTTCTGAACCATGCCCTACCCTATTTCAAATCCCTTCTTACCCAAGAATTTCGTATTAGTGTGCCATCGATGTAAACTGAGGCTGAATACCTTTTGAGTGCAGTGGCTCGGCTCCTCCAAAGCTGCTTGCCCAGGTGCTGCTATTGCCACTGCCTCTCTAGTCCTAGTCCCTGCCCTCAATGCTGCTGCGGCTCGCTGCCTGCCTGCCCCATGACTTCCCTCAACACAGGCTCTTCCAGGGGCCAGCAGCACACAGTGCTCCCTGTTGGTGGCTGGGGCTCTCAGCCTCAGCTGTTGGTCTGACGGGGCTTTAGCACAGGTCGTACTGAAATCCACCTACAGAGCATCCTAAGGGCGAAAGCAAAAGACATGTTTGTGAGAAAACAGGATGTGTGGAATACATATTATTAATGAGTCATTACAAAACTGCATAGCAAGCCATATGTATGGTCAGACTCTGTTCCAACACTTGTTTTGGTCATATAGGCTTCTCCTCTTTCATTTTCCTCCTTCTCTCAGTATGACTGCTCAAATGCAGTTTGTTTAAGCCTGGCAGATACAACCTATCCAGAAGGGATGTTTTTTTTCCTTGCCATTTCCCTTTCTCTATTACTCCTTGCCATTCTCCTCCATCTCAGTGTTTCCTCTTGCAGATACAGTCCCCTCAGGAGCTGTGTTCACCCACAGTTTGCAAGTTGAAGGGGGATGAGGTTACAAAGGAAAATATTAGACTTATTTAATATCCCTTTAAAAGTTACAGTCAGGTCTTGCAAGCTTCTACCTTTGAATTGAATGAACTTTGTCAGATTACATTACACTGCACATGAACCAGAGTCACTTCAAAACTACAAGCTTATTTCAGAACCTACTCCCCTCCAAAACTATTTAACAATTCATTTCCATTTGATCCTTGAAACAGACTCCATAATCAAAATTACATACACTTTTAACATTACTTTTTAAACAACTAGAGCTTAAGTGCTAAGAAAAAAACTGCTGTAGCACAGCTGGAAAATCTAGTTCATAAAGACTCTGCTTTCTATTTTCTTCAAAATGCTTTCACAATTCAAGTAATGCTTAGACTCTTTTTAAATCTGTTCAAGGTAGGGAATGTTCTACTCCATTGCAATACCTGATAAAGTGCATTCTGTTACAAAATAATTTGCCACTATAGTTGATAGTATCTTATAGACATGAGTATATGGTTTCAGCAATCTCTTTCTCATTAAAAAAAACACACTGTAATAAGTTAATGCAGAAAAGACAACACTAAATGTTATTATTTCTCATAATTGCTAACTTCCTGCCATGAAGAATTTCTTTGAGCTGTGAAAGAATATGAATTCCAACTCCACATTACCACAATATTTACAATTAAACTATATATAAATGACAGACTTTGGGGCAGAAAGGATGTTTTACCTTGCAGCATGGAATTGTTTCAGTTTTTGCCTCTCCTTTTCAAACAAGATGGCTGCGAACTTATCAGTATTTGGGTACAAAGTCCAGTCATGTGAATTGAAACAGAAGGGTGGAGAGGAAGGACAACACTGAAAAAGATAACTTACGGCTGACAGGATTTCTTGGTAAGACACTGCTTCACTAGTACCAAACAATCTCAGCATGTTCTCATAATGGATATATACAAAAGCCTAACCAAGGTGCTTGTTTTAGCTTGTTACTGAAGATCTCCTGTTAGATTTTTTTGTGAATTAGCACTGTATTTTTTGGTAAACAAGGGCTGCGCCAGAATCTCAGGTACATTTCTGCCTTCTATACACATGGGAAGCATTCCTACAGAGTATCTACACAGTAACTTTGGGTAAACTGCACTGAAATACCTTTCAAAGTATAATTTCAGATCAGTGTTTTTCAAACTTTTCCATTGGAGGCATAGAATATTTAGAGATTATCTTTTTATAAATACCATATACTGTAGCCCATTCTAGTTTGTTTAATATGCATTGTCTTAGAATCTATATGTGCTCCCAGAAAATGACTCCTCCCAGAAAGCCCCAGGATCCTAACATGAAAAATCATTCATTAAACTTCAAAAAGTCCTATCTAGTTGAAATATTACCTTCCTTCTCAGCTATTGTCCTCCTCACCCCAATTTATGTATTTGTCACAAGGGAAATTTGATCAGGAAGAGAAAGATGCCTGTCCAAAGATGTGTGACAATCACTGCTGATGAAACTTAACAGAATCCAAGTCTTACAACCTAAGTATGAAATTTTACTTTTCTTCCAGGCAAAACCTGGACGCTCACAATGACTGTGAGAAATCAAATTGAACCCAGATTTTTGAACAGCTGTCTAAATGCAAAGTTTAAATTGCATTTTTCTGTGGTTCAGGAAATCAGTACAGCTTGTCTGGAGTTTCCTTCTGCTTTTTTCCTCTGTCTATTTTAAAATAACATTCTACTTTAACAGCATCGAAAGAATTATAAATTACCAACCTTTTCTCTGTCTCAAATATACATAGGAAATGCTAGCCCTACATTAAGCCTTTGTAAAACAGCACAATTGTCTTGCATTTATTCAAAGCATTAAAAAGTGGATATAAAGATAATTTGAAAAAAAAATCTTGTCACTCTTTCTAAAATACATAGCCAATTACTTTTTAACCCCTTTGACTAATGATATTTTTAGATTAATAATATTTTAGAAGGTACTTAAAAAAAGCCCTGTATATGGACAAAAGAAGCAGTACTAGAGATACAACAGATGAGAAGCAACATCCACGGGGAAAACACAATTTTTTGTTTACATACACTGCAACTTTTAAATGCATAATAGTAACTATTTACTTAGAGTAAATTTTATTAAATTATTATTAAGCAACATAAATTCAAAACCTTGTCATTATGTAAATCAGAAGAAAGTAATGATAAAACAAGGTTATGTATGACAAAATATAGATAAAAAGAATAAAAAGCAGACATGTCTGTGCTAATTAACATGACAATTCAAGGCATTTGATATGGAAAACCAAAAAGCAGTGTATAAAGACCTATTCATTCTAACTATAACAGTATGCAAAAAATTACAATGCGTTAATGAGTGAAAAAGTAAACATCCTCTCCTTCTCATACCCAAATTTGAGTACTGAATGAGGACTGAATAGAGGGGGTTTGTTTGTTTAGGTTTCTTTTTCCATGTTGGATTAAAAATCACTGAATAGTGCTAAAGTGACAATTACTTGCTGACTTCAAAGCTTAAACAGGAGTGAAAAGCTGAAATGCCAACAGGAGGACCGCATTTAGCTAAGGCCAATAGGGTACTGTGTTACCCAGTAATGTATTCTCCAATGATTTATGTTACTTAATGGATTATATTATCCATTTTGAGCAACAGGTGTTTTTGTGGTTTGGGTTTCTTTTTCCACATGGATATGAACACAGAGTCCATATTTTTTCCTTCATAATGTGTTAGAAACATTACTTTTTAAGGTACTTTGGACTTATAGTCACAAATGGGAGTCAGTATCTACCTATTTATTTATGAATGTTCATATTTATAAAAGAATTCAATTAACTGAATTGGTAAAGGAAATTACGTTTTTAATTAGTGTTTGGGATGAAAAGGAGGAAGGATGCATGACCCAATTTATTGGAATTTAGTGGTAAGGCAGAGCTGCAGCAACTCAGACCTTTTGTTTCAGCTCATCAAAACATCTTTGCCAAAGCTTTACAAGTTTAGGATCCAACTTTACCACACCACTAAATGTTCATCTACCAGATATGGTACAGTGTCTTTGTAAAAATAAAACATGATACACTGCGGCCTTAGCCTGCCTGCATGTTGGTGCTCATATAAATACTTCTGCTTCCACATAAATCTGCTAATACAAACTTGTATTTTACTTAGATTCAGATGAAACACACCAGTAACAGAGGTAAAATGAAACAAAGGGTGTCTGTTAATTTCTCTTACCACACTGAAACCCAAGGAACTTGGCTAATTTCAAATGAAATTTTTGGAAAGACATTCAGAATTAAAAGAAAACAGCTCTGCTGTTCTAGGGACTTTGTACAAATTAGGTTATTGGATTCTAGAGAACATTAACAAATCTTCAGTGAAAAAAGATGCTTAAACTTCATTTTTCAGTTTAGTCCAAAAACCAGGGGCAAGTTTCCCTCTGAAAATTCTGTAGTCATGTAGTTATCTTTACAGTTATCTTGATCATTATATGAACTTGTGAAATCTGTGTATTGCAGAGGACTTTAAATAGTTCTGAAGAAGTCCCAAAGGCATTTATAAATGGAACTCTATGACACTGTCTAAAGGTTTTGGTGGGATTTTTTTTTAATCATGGTTGTGATTAACTTTGGTTAAGACTTACATATGGGAGTGTCGCTGTTGTACCGAGAACTGGAGAGAAATGACACAATCCAAACCAGGGAGAAATGGAATAATTTTATTAATTACATGCTAGGTTATATACCTTTGTATGTAAGGGTGGCAGGAAGTGATTGGTTCTTTGACCAGCCACCCCTTAGAAGGATTGGCTGAGGTTCTCTAACACCCATTCAAGATATTTTTCAACACAAGACTGGAAAACAAATGCAGGTGCAGAGATCAAGAATTAGTTTACAAAACTGTCTTTCACTGTTTTTCAGGTATTCTGTATGAGAAAGGAAAAACTTCACAGAATTGTGCAGCAGTTGGAAAATTCCTCCGCCCCTAGCTTTTTAGCATCCACATGGGAGTTCAGCTAGAAGAGTATGTTGGCTATGCCATGCAAGAATAAAGATTCAGGTTGTGTAGTCGCTATAACCATAGATTCTGACTATCAAATAATACTGGTCTAAGGTACCTCACATCATAAATATAACAGGATTTTTAAAGAAAGGTGGGCTTGAACAGGTGGGAAAAATATTATTCATTTGATCTACAACATAATTTGTTTTATTTCCTGGATGTGATGAAGTCAGAAAAAGCAGATGGATAGTCAGGTCCCCACACTTTGTCAGGTTCTTTGAATCAACAATCATCCAAATACTAAAAAAAAAATGAAATCAGGCAAGGTTTTACTTTATTTCCACACACTTCAGAAAGTCTTGGTGCAAACATCACCCTAGATGATGCTGGCAGAAACTCAGTGGCAAGAATACCACATACCGAGTGAAGCTCTATGCCCCCTGAAGCCTGCAGGCTTTCCTCCATGCTCTGCAACTCCAGAATATACCCTAACCATGCCTCATTCCATGACCACAACACAAGATCAGTTTTGGGATGGCACATTAGGATATATAGCCATCTTAATATTCAAAGTCTTGTTAATAGCTTTTAGAAAATTGCATTAGTCTAATTTTTCCAGATGAGAGCATAATTATTGGCATAAAAAGGCAAAGTCAGTGAAAAACAGATTATGGAGCCAGGCTGTGAAACATGGTCATTAATATAATACTTATCCCCATTTGATTGTAGCAGTCACTGGTCTAAAGGACACATACAACATGTCTGAAACAGGGATACAATTAATTCTGTAGCACAGATTCTTGCAGATATCTGCCTCATTAGGCTTGCAAGATAGTAGTTTTTCATACTTAAAAATGCGTAAAAAGATTTTGAACTGTATGAAGAGGTAATAAGCTCTTAATGGGCTAGAGATATCACTGATCTCTTTCAGTGAAGTATGATACTGACTCCTCTTAATTAGTGAAACTAAATATAGAAGTGAACCATGAGAAAAATTTTAAATTGGACAAATACCAACAAAAGTTTTGAGCTTTTGGCTTGGTACAACATAGGTAACAACCTGATTAATCAGCAGTAAAAACCAAACTATGGCAAAGATGATAATTCAGCTCTTATGTTAATTCGAAGGCATTGGTCTATCTGGGACTAAGAAGGCAGTTTAACAGCAAAAAATGGCCGCCTATTTTGTCACTTAAAAACCCCACAGCTACAATAAACGCACCTGAGTGGGGGACTTCTCTAAGGATACAGAAAACCTAAAATGCTGAAGGGCAACCAAAATGCTAAAAGCTTCAGAAAGCATAACTTATGACAATATGCTAAAGAAATGAAATTTGTCAAAAAAAAAAAAAAAAAAAAAAAAAAAGAGCAGAGGAAACACACAGGATATCCTAGCAGAGCAAAAAATTCACTGAAAGATTCAGAAAAATTTAAGCATAATGTTTGGACAAATATTTTAAGCATGTACAATTATATTGCAAAGAATTCATCCAGATATTGAGTATCTCTTGAGGTCTTACCTATATGTAAGTACATGAAATTGAAATCTAGGAATCTTTCAAACCTGCAGTGTCAGTGTAAACTATCATCCACCTTACAGAACTCAAGGTGAAATGTTTGAGATTACCCCATTAAGTGGAGCGAGCTGTTTTAGGGAAAAAGGTCAGGGCCTGATTGGCATGACAGCACTGGGTCTTCACTGCTTTCTTCTAGGCATCCCTAATATCTAAAAGTATCAGTATTTACAATTGGTGTTCCTTGTTTTATAAATGTTTTATGAAAACAAGTGTCCGTTACTGGTCTTCTACTCAGAACATTTCAATTGAAAGCCTAAAATACGAAATAAACCTACATCATTTCCTCATCTGTTTTGTTACAATACACTGAACCTAATTCCTTAATGAAGGTAAACATAAGCTGAAGTTAAAGTAAGTGGACAGCCTAGTGAAGGGACTATTTCCTCACCCTGTAATAAATCAGTGCCTTACATGGCACTGGTCACAAAGCCTATTTGCCATTGGCTGTGCACAGAGCATCTTCTGAGGGATACTACTACGTCTGAGTGTCTGCACATGGGAGGAGGAGAAAAGGGCAGTAGCTTCTAGGGCAAGGGAATTCAAGAAATGGAACTATGACCTGGTTGGGAAGTACACTAACTCTGGCAGCCAAGGAAAAGTCCCAGCTTCCATAGTGAGGAACAGCCTGGATGTCTAATACGACTGCTTGGCCTTGCCCCCTCTCCTCTCTCCACCCATTTCTGTTTCCTGATCAGAGCTGCTACTTCTTATGTACCAGCATAGTACTATTGCTTTTCTGCCTAGATAGATCTAGAAACAGAGACCACCAGAATCATTGCAAAGAAAGAAAGGTCCCAGTACCGTATGTAGCTGGCCTCCAGCTGCCTCCCTGCACTGCCCAGGCTGTCAGCATGCTCTCCCTGATCACGCAGACATTCTGGGCTGAGTATCAGCCAGTTCACTTATTTCTACTCAACTCTTCTGCCTAGATACAAACTTTGAAAAGCACACAGTCACAGAAAAGACAGAATGTCTGAGCTCTGGAGATTCAACTCCCCAGCTTGTTGCATCCCAAGTAGGGAATATGCATATATAACCTGAACCTGGAGCAGCATTACAGATCAGTGGCTTAGAGACTTTGTGACCCTGAGAATCACAATTCCTTCTCTCTCTTCTCCATCTGAAGATCTAATTACCACTACCTTTGAAAAGGTTGAGCTTAGGAACCCATGACTGAAAGGGCCCGCTGGAAGGGTGACTGCATTCAGTTTCACCTTTACTGCCAGCAACCCAGTGATAGATGACTTGCTCAGAAAGGCTCACAGAATGTGCATTCCACATGACAGTGTAAATACAAATTTTTTCTTATAATCTGTAACAATCAAACTGTAGTAAAATGAAAAAAAAAACAATTAAATTCACATGCAGAGAAGAAAGAAAACCAAGTTCATAACAAATATTGTAGGTTCCTGCAAAAATGGGAAGTTAGATAAATAAAGTTATATAGCAAGCCCATATCACAGGAAAAGTAAAGCAGGATACAACACTTCATATCTTATCTGGGGATGCAGTCTCTCTGTCCTAATCTTTCTGATAGTTTAAGGCTAAGCAGGACCCAGCCATTAAACACTTCAGGATTTTCATTAAAATGATGCTGCTAACCATCTGAATAGTTTGCCATGCACAGCCAATATTTTATTCGAAGATCAAAAAGTATGTCAACAAGTTAAGTCACAATCCATAAAGCAGAGTAAATGGTTCTCACTGACTTTATCAGAAGTAAAAATGGCCCTACAGCATGATATTAAGGCTTCCTTTTCCAGCTTAAGATACTTTGTTCTGTGCTACAGTCGCATCAATAAATACAGCAAATGACATCTAAAAGTATTGAAGCATTGCTCCCGTGTTCTCTCGTGTGCTTAGTTAGCTTTTCTAGAATTTCACCTCCCAACTGCTGCCTAAGAACCTTTTTATAGTGCCTCATCTAAATTTGTAGATGACAAACATGTATCTTCACTTTATTCTGCTGAAGTGTAACACAATAACTTCCTTCCCTTTGTAACACACTTGTAACTGGTGGTCAATACCAAAATCTAGAAAACAGATGGCTCTCCTATCCCTGTTTGCTTGGCTCAAAGAAGACACATGTGATTGATTAAAAGAGCATATACTCCCTTTTAACTTATGTAATCAATAAAACATGACCTAGATCAGGAGTGTCATGGCACTATTTAATTACTTTAAAACATATGGTGGTTTTCCATTTTGCACCTATAAAAACATGAACTGAAACAATACAATTTACCTAATTCACAATCCTAAGGTGAAAAGCTCGTGTTTGGTGACATCCAGCACTGAGAGGGGTTTCATTTTCTGAAGGCTTATAGGCTTAACTATAGCAACTGTTGTGAATCTCAGCTGATACCTGAATTTACATTTAATTCTAAGTCATTGCAAGTAATTCGTTACTAATAGTGGGTTTAAAAGCTGTTCATGTAAATCATTATAAAAGCTTTTAAATTACTGGATTTATTCAAGTGTTTAGATTCCTTTTTAATATTCAAGCCAAAATGGATTATAATCTGTTTATCCTCTTTGTCAAGGTGCCTGCAGAAAAAGAAAAATAAAGTCAGTCATTTCTGTGTGAAACACATAGTGCATCATGCTCCTATCAATGGCATAAAAACACAGGTAAGGGAATCCATGCTTCAAGCACAACATGAAATAGTGAAATAGGAAACAGCAATTATTGAATCAAACGTATTACCGATGAAAACACTTAAGCATTTCTGAAGCTTTTACTCTCCAGGAAAGAATTCAGTCAAATAAATTTCAGATACATACAAAACTTTCAGCCTCAAAGTAAAGGAAATTCAACCAAATATAGAAGATAAAAAAGGTTAAGAGGACCAGGTACGTAAAACATTGCGCAGCATGCTTAATAACCCCATGGCACCTGAGTATTTTCATTTTATCTAACATTCAAGAACAATAACACATTATTACAAAACCAGAGAGAATACGTTTGTTTGGGGTAAGAAGGGCTACCTATAGGCAGCTAATTTACAGTTGTTTAAAAACCTAGACATCCAGATATATAGGTACCATATAACACCATATATCTGCTTTGGTGTATGCCCAGATAGCAACTTTAATTAATTTAAAAAATGTACATGAAGTTAATTGTGTTCTTCAAACTTCCCAGGATTCAAGTCTAGTTACAGAATTACACCTTAGTTACCCAAGTTCATTCTTCTCAATAAGTATACATCAGGTTTGAAGGAATATAACTAATTATTGGTGTTCATAGTTACTGTACCTCAACTACAATAAGCTTCCCACAGCTCTAAAGTTATTGAAAGCCTCGCCTCATAACTCAAAGCCAGCTTGAAATAAGTAATAAAAAATAGCAACAAACAAAAAATAAATTGCATAATTCTCGATCTCAAATCCTTTTCACAAAACAAATCAACCCAACAGCAAAACTAAATATGACTGCTGAGTCATTTGATACAAATATTTAAGACAGCTCAAACAAAACTTAGATCAGCACATTCTATGACTTAAGTATCTAGAAAACTATGCTCCACCATGAATTAAAAGTTGCTTGGACTTCTACTTCATTTCATTCTGTGAGTAAAAAGACAGTCACGCAGAATAAACCTAAACAGTTGTCTATCTTGGGAAGATTTTCTTGTGTTTGAACACAGCTTTGGAGAATCAAGTAAGCTAACATCACACTGATAACCACTTATGAGCCAGAGTAAAGCGAAGAAAATTGAGGTCATCAGCCTGTCAGCAATGTGACAGTCTTGAAATGTGTACCATAGAATTTGTAACCCAGATGATTTAACCCTAAAAAGGTTCAGCTTCTGTATTACACTTTAATTTTGTGGGCTACTTTCATATGGATTGCCTATTACTTACTTCCATTTTAAATACTCAAAAGCTTTGCAAAACCCCTATGTTTTTTCTGATGAACTGGTAATTTACATGCTAAAAATAGTGATTTTCTCCCCTTTTTATGATGCTAGAGGCAATGGAAGTCATGATCAAATACTTACACTTTTTTCTAATTAGAACAATAAATGAAGGTAACAAGAAAAAACTACACCCATTGAGTCACGAACAAAGGTTTTACTATGTCATCATATACACAATTAAAAACCAGCTTTTTAGAATATTTGCTAATTAGAAAGTTGATGAATCCACCTCAGGTACACTGTCATACACCATATCATTACCCATCCTCTTTAAATTTTTGTCACAACAGCATATACTCTTACAGCAGAAATACACTCTTTCTTAGGACATCACAATACTACCACTTTAAGTATTGAAATTACTATTTTTTTTAATTTCCTTTAACAGGTTGCCACTTTTTTGACATACTGTATTTAGGATTTTACCTTTCTATTGATTCTAGCTATGTTCCCACCTAAGTAAGCTACAAAAGAAACTACAAACATTTGCTGGAAACAAAACTGGAATATTGACTTGTTGCACAGTGTTTATTGCAGAAATGAAACAGTCGACATTTTTAATAGTGATATATTGTAGGTTACAAAAAAATCTGAAAGGTCAGGAGCCATTTTCTGAAATCAATGCAGGAATTAACACGTGCATGTTGTGACTACACATGGCATTTTTAAAATATGCTAAAGGTACTGTGCACAATCTTTTTCCTAGCCTATGCAGACAGGGCCTAAGCAGCATTACCATTACAGAATGAGACAAGATTAAAAAAAGAGAAAACCAACCCAAAACTCAAAAAATTTTGTTTGAAAGTCAAATTTTATTATTCAAGAGGTACAAGCAAAGGCCAAGGATGTTTTATTTGTTTTCTTATGCCCAAAATAGGAGAAAGTGTGAGGCGAACTCTATGTCTACATTTCACACAAATGTAGGGTGAGTGTACTTTCAAGGGATAGGTTTTGGGGATAGGTAAGACACTTAACGAGGTTAAGTTAAAATTCAAATATAGCTATATGACAGTTAAGGCTGTAAAAACCCCAACTAACTTGCTAAAATAGTGAAGCATTGCCAATTCAAATGAAGGCATTGTCAGGAAAAAAGAATTGTTGCAAGGCCTACCTACAAATGAGACAGGACTCCCCCCATGTGAAACTGCACCTAAGCACTGCCCTCACTCAGAACGGCATAGCAGTAAACCTCTTCAAGCTTGTATGTCACCTTGGGAGCCTGATACAGCTCTTTTCATGTCTGCCTCTGCAACTGCTGCTTCAACCATCTTGATGCCCNTTACCTAAAACCCTTTTTTCCAGCATGTATAATCAATGCAATCTAGCCTTCCTTTTTTTTTTTTTTTTTTTTTTTTTTAATTACTTTTTCTTTCCCTGGATGAAATCTTAGGAGTTTTGCCTGTTGTTCCAGTTGTCAGGAAGTTAGCACACTGTAAAATAATGCACTCATTTAGTAAGTGAAGTATGTGACAGCACCTCTAGATATCTTATTATTTGTTAGGTAAAATTAATTGAAGGACTTCTATTTTTTTGTACGAAACTCCCACTGTAACAGAAAAACAGCCTTTGTGCTAATGTACAGCAGTTGCATCCTGGTTTGTTATACACAGAATAGTAGAATATCTCAGGTTAAAGGGACACATAAGGGTCATTGAGTCCAGCTCCTTGCAGGACTTCTGAAAACTAAAACAGAGGACTAAGAGCCTTGTCCAAATGCTCCTTGAACTCTGACAGCCTTGGTGCCTTGATGACTGCTCAGGGAAGCCTGTTCCAGTGACTGATCACTCTCTCATGCAGCTTCATTAATTAGCATAATTGATTAGTGGTACACGGTGTAGTAGAAACCAGAGGAAAAGGAATAACTAAATCTTAATTTTTGTTGTACTGCTGTACTTTCTCAAAAAACCCTCAAAACAACAACAAAAAAAACTCCCCCCCCCCCCCAGCACTTCAATTAAAGAGTTAAATTTCTTAAGTTAAATCTCTACTTGATTTCCACAGCAAATAATAACATTAAATGCTCAGAACAGTTGATTGCTTTTTCTTTAAATGTGGTAGTGGTAGTCTGTTCCTACAGAAGAGTACTATTCTAACCTCTAGTATGTAGTATAGTTAAAAATAGTAAACCTACTTATGTGTTCACTTATCCAACACAAAGTACAGGGCTAACAGATAATAATAACAATAATAATGATAGCAACAACATAAACTAGAGATTTTTGATACCTTAATAAATCCTGTTGTTATAGTTGTATGGTTTGGTATCTGATCCTGGCATTTCAGCACACTGTAAAAAGATACAGAAGGAAAAATCTATTTAACCTGTACAAAATATACAACTAGAGTAATGCCCCCCAGGATCTATCTTATAAACTTACTGCATAGGTTGCTTTTTAAGCTATGACAAGTGGTTTTGTTAAATAATTGTAGCCAATAGCTACCCTACCACCAAAACACAAGTAGGATTGAATGTTGCCTTTGTTGTTCTGTGCCTAAACTTATAGGGGGCTGAAGACATTTAAAATTCTTTACAAGCTGGATGTATAATATTAACCTTTCCCAACTGACAAATGAACTTAGGAAAAAATGGCTGCAAAGATAAAATGTTATTTAGCATTGTGCTTGAGCTGAACTAGAGCTAAACTAACATGCAAAGAACATGACACTTTAGTATGGGAAGTTTAGTCATGTATTTATTTTTGTTTAAATTTTTGCTAGAAGTAGGGATTGTTTTATGTGAATTATTATTCTTGCCAGTGCCCCTTAGTGTTGGAAAACAGTATCTTTTCATGAGATAAATTAGTGTGCTCAAGTAGATCAAAATGAGAGATGGTTCCTAAAGCAGCTTAGTTTTGCAAGATACTGTCACCATAACTCAAAGTGATGTTGTACTGTACAGGCACAGGTATGCCAGCTTGTGACCATTTCTCGAAAGATGAGAAGTAGTTTAAAGTTGTTATGCTGACGGGGGGTTTCTCCCGGCCCGGGCTGGATGGGGTCAGAGGCTCAGACCCAAGAAGCCGTAGCGAACCCAGAGAGGTGATCCCGTGAGGAACCGTCTGGAGAGGTGATCCCGTGAGGAACCGTCTCCCAGGGGGTCGTGGCTTCTCTCAGCCGTCGGCCGGGGTTGCCTGCAGAGGTACCTGGCTCAGCAGGCTGCCAGCTCTTAGTGCAGTGATTTCAGCTCTGCTCTGCAAGGCAGAACCCCCCTTGGCCAGGCCCGGATAGAGAGAGGAGAGGACTCTCTGGTGGTTCCGCAGAAGCAGCTTTATTCTTCCATCTTCCACGAAGGGGTGACCAGAGACGAATCCTCCCCCGACTCAGGGCAGAGGGGTCTCTTTTATGGGGGTACAGAGGTGGGCGTGCAAGGGTGAGAAACCAATGGGTACTAGGATATTTTACATACAGTTTCCTAGAGGATCTTGGATCTATCTTTTCTAACTAAAAAGGCTCTTTGTTTCCCCAAGAGGGGCCTGGAGGGAAATAGTGCTACCTCTTTATCTCCAGGCCTCCCTGCCAGGGCAGGGGCCTGTCAGACCCCACGTCTGGAGATGTTGCAGTTCCCTTTATCTAAACAAGGGCTTCCTGCCAAGACAGGGGCTTGTCAGACCCTACAGTAGTTTAGGCAGCTGGCATCCGAAGTTGCTGCTTTTATAGCTGCTGTCTCCTTTGTGTGAAGACTGCTGTGTTTTGTGCCCCTTCTAAGTGTCTCCTGCAAGGCTGACCAGACAGGTCACCTCTGGTCTACAGTACAGAAGAAATTAGCTTGCAGTAAAATTTGTTGTAGTATTGTGAGAGTCACAAGAATTTCAGCATGTTTTCTTTCTCCCCAGTGTTACCTACTCATTGTCACAAGGTCAGAAGTCAAAAATGTGCTCTTACTTTCATTTTATTGCACTAGTTGCCTAAGAGATGTCTGTTAAAAGAAAAGTGGTGAGAGTTCCATGCTGGAGTTTGCTTATGTACATGCTGTCTTTTATTTAAAACAGCCTCCTATTTCTTCTGCATCCAAGCAAATAGCACCAATTCAACTAAACATCAGTCCTCTCTAGATTGTCCTATGTTATGGCTTAAGTGCAGGAATTAATCTTCTTAGGCTATAACCTGGCAATCTTGTAAGCCTGTTTTCTGCTCCTGAGTAGTGGAAACTTACTTCTTGTCATTCTCACTTTCCATCTGATTTTGGGAACAAAGAAGGAAGGGAAAATACTCTCTTGTTCCTGTGTTCTGTACTTGCAATTTGTTGCAAAACTAAAGAGATTAAAGATATATTAAAATACCCTATAGATGCTTCATGAGCAAATCTTGGACATAAGTAAAACAGCTCCTCATTGAGAATTAACTAACCATAAATAGAGTAAATAAGATTTGTCATATGCTTGAAAGATAACATTTTAATTTAACAGCAATAAAAATTTTGGCAAGGACATAACAAACACACTAACCCAGAGTCTGACTTCTGTGATTCCCTTGATTGGTGTGCAAATTACCCATCCACATGGTTGCCTGTTGTTTTTGGTTAGAACAATGGAGAATCAGAGTTTAGTTCAGCATTGGTAGAACAAGATTTTGTTTTTCTGGGTTTCTTTTTTGATTTCTGTAGTGGCTGCCACATTTCTAAATGCCATGGGCACCATTAACAATGATAATTTTTTCTCCTCAAGATATTAACCAAGGAATGCTCCCAAGCTGAAATATCTATGATTTGTTTTTAATATTGCACAGAAATTACACACAAATGCAATGCATTTTTGGTGCTTATTTATTAGTTGCCCCAGACCTAAGGCATTTGGTTATAAAAGAAGAAAAAAAAAAAACCACATGCTGATCAAGTTAATCCCAAGAGTTTTCCAATTTCCCTTTTAATAATGTGGCTTTTGTTTTCTGACTGTTACACACTTGCAGTTGTATAGAGAGCCTGTAGCAAGTGGAGAGGTATGTTTTGAAGGTGCTGAGAGTGTAAAGGTTCTCTTTATTGATTTTAGAAGTGCATACAGCAGTTTGACCATTTATAAAAATCAGTCTCTTTCTATGCCTAAATGCAGATTTTCAAATCTGTTTGTAGCTGATAAGGATTTTATATTTGTTGGATACATAAACTGTTTTGTGTATAAAGTTCCAATTATTTTGCTTTGAATGTAAGTAATAAGGTGTCATAAATGGAACAGAGCTTCACACAAAGAAAAGGTGCATAGAATTTTCCTTTATAATAACACAATTTCCAGCTGCTGTATTCCAATTTTCTTTTTTCTTAAGAAGAAAAACAGCATTAACAACCCTGGATTTATTATTCTACATACTGTCAAGAGTTCCACTGTGCACCATCTTGGACCCAGCTCTGCAGCTCTTGTTCTGAATAGCTGTAAGTCATTCATGAAGCCTTGTTGGGAGTTGGCTAATTGAGCTCTTGAGAGAGGAATTTTTCAGAACATCTTAATTTGGGTAGGGCTCTCTGAATTCTGCAGCTATATTTTCTCTGAGACACAATCCTGTTGTTGAATACTGGAATTTTTACTTCTAATGTTGGAGGAGGAGGGGTGATTGTAGATGTTCTTATTTTTAACTTTTTTTCTTTTATATTGGCAACAGGCCTTAGTGGAGATGATAATTTTCACAGTATGATCATTGCTCTTTTTAAGACCAGGAGCTATGTTAACTAAAAACACAAAAGCAATTAAGTCAAATATCTTCTCCTTTCAAACTTAATTGCATTCATTATGGACATCTCTGTCATGAAGTAGATACTGCCAGTGATTGTTGGTGCTCCTATTATGTGTTTATGTACCTCTTTGTATTGATACTAATTTCTTTCACGACACTACTTACTGAGAATTATACAGCCAAGATCATGTTTGTGTCTTACAATGGTTCTCTCAGAGGCTCCTGACCTTGATTTATCCGTTTTTGCCTCCCTTTGATAATAATAATAAGAAAATTGTTGTTCTGAACTAAGGTATTTGAGGTAGTGTCAACCTGCATCAAGATTTTTTGGTACTTAGGGCAAAACCATCCTGTATTCTTTATCTTTTTTTTTTGCTTCCTTTCCTTCAATAACTGGTGAAGAATGTCTCTCTTGTGGCTCTTTTGTTTTTGATGGCTGAAAATTTTTTTTTTACTTTTTTTTGGTAATAGTTTATTTCTTGAACAGTTGCACATCTATTGATAGTACCAACATTTGCTGTGTCCATGTATGTTTTCTGTTCTTGTGCAGCTTTTAATAATTTTTTATTCTTCTTATAATGAAAACCATATTCAGTAGTAGTTTGGCAGTATATCTGATGCTGCATTTTGAAAAAAAAAATTCATCCAAGTGTACACTGCTCTTTCTCAAGTACTTTTCCAAGCTATTGTTATAAGTAATAGCTGCTTTCTTTTAAAAATGCATTCTTACTTTTCTTCCTCCTTCCCTTTAGAGATATATGACATATTTTTGTAAAAGTCATCAAATAAGTACTAATAGACTGTGTCTCATGAAACAAGTTTATTTCTAGTTCTTGAATGATTTCCTTGGGGCACCACTTATGGGTTAGCACTCCACACATTGCTTTTTTTCTCTGCTGTTAGTTTTTGCATTGGCTCTGCCTGTGTGTGGTTCTTTTGGATAAGTTTCACATGCAGTTTATCTCAGGGTAATGCAAGGCATTTGAGAGGAAAGCCCACTTCATTATTTGTCAGTCCAGTCTTTCTGTCTGACATCCATGTGAATTTACTCATGACCTTTGTCGTTACAGAATACGGACAGTGTTACAGTGTCTCATTCTCGCAGCTCATTAATGCGTGTTCTCTGACCTGCTGTAATAGGTCCCCATGTCACCTTTGCTCTCCAAAGGATGGGTTCATGCTAGGCCTTTTCAGCAGCCTTGTGCTCGTGGGTGCTGCACTCACTGGGTTTGCTGCCAGGCAGCTCAGCCCTGGGCACTGATTGTCTGCTGTGCATAAATATGAGTTCACTCAGGTTCTCTTTCACAGTGTCACCATATACAGAAAATAGCCTGTTCGTGTCAGGACATCTTTTGGAACATTGAGTCTCCAAAATTATGTTCTGCTTTAATCACTCAATTTGTGTGTAATGTAAACTGACACAGAGTGCATATTCAAACAAAGGGAATATACCCTTATTTGATTACTGACCAGTAATAAGTGGAATTATATTTTTTGGATTGGTATGTTTTATGAGTTTGACACTGATATTGGTCATTTGGGAGCATTTCTAAGAGGAAAAAAAATGTACTACTACTGGAAGAATGAAGTGAAAGATAATTTGTGTTTAATGAAAAAAAGGTATTATAGTGTATCAGAAGGTTTGAAGTACAAGAAATTAATGGTTTAAGGTGGAGCATGAGTGTAATGAGACATATTTCATTTGAATAAATTGTTCTATGGTAAATATATTTTTCTTTGTTTTTACAATTTACATATAGAAATCTCCTTTGATATGTCTCTTCAGGGTAGAGGAGTATACTCATGCATGTCTGTAAAGTGACATAACCTTGGATAAAGTCAGCATTCTGCTACAAGACCATTACTGCAAAAAATTACACTCTGTGAAATGGTGGATCTTTTCATGCTAGGGCTGAGTCTTCTCTATAGCATTGTATTGTTACAGGACTAACAAAATGTTCTTTGCTTTATGGCTCAGGGGAGATGGAGCCATAAAGAGTTTATCACAGTGTAATAAATTCCTAGTCTTTAAAAATTAAAAACAGTGTTTCATGGGGAGCATGTCTCAGGAAAATGAAAGTATTTGGGCCACTAAGGTATTGCAGTATATCTAATTGCTATTCTGCTGCCTAATAACTTGCACTGTTATTATTGTTGTAGATCATATTTTTATTATATTTATCCTTCTACCATTTTTAATTTGAATGTTCTCATTTTTCATATATGAGAAATTACATTGTATGTATGAGAAACTCCATTGATGGTGGAACATTCCTAAGTGTAGCTCAAGAGACTTACAATATGAAAAATACTTTCAGTACCCACTCATTCTTTCAGGGTTGGATCCTATTGTACCTTTCGTCTCTCCTCTTATTTCTTTAAAGTGTTCTTGTGTTGTGAATTAAAAACAGGCTTCCTTTAGAAAAACAAAACAACAAACCTCTGTAAGTTTAGGTTCAGCTCAGATTTGATGTGATTTTCCTAGAAATTATTCTCACTACCATCTTGAAATTCTCATTTTATCTGAGTTGTCTTGACTTGGCGCCTGATTTAGTAGTGCATTTCAATAACTTTTCCCCAAACCCATGTTTTTTATGCCATTCTTTTTTTCAGAGGTGAGCATCATAGAAATATATAATTCAGAGAGATTGTGTTTATGGGTGGCTACAAGATGCCCAATACCTAGGCGGTGTAGGATATCAAAGGTGTAATATGGAGTACCTTAGAGATACTGCACTTTCCATGGGTGGAAGTAAAGGAGTTAGTTAAAATATCCTATACTTCTGTTTAAATAACAGTAGCTACTCCCTTCCTTCAAGTTATAAAAAAGTGATATTGATAATGTAGGCCCAGAAGCATAAATCATATATTCAACTAAATAATTTACAATCATCAATGATTATAGGTATTGTATAACTGTACTTAATGGCAGTCTAATTTTAGAAAATGTATTACCCACTTTATTGTTTATAGTGGAGCTTTGGAAACAATTGCAGACAACCAAGAATGATGATGATGATGATGATGCAATTTAATGGCTTCGGTACTGACTGTGTAGATGCTTCCTGTTTCCAGTTCAAGATCTACTTAAGCTCCTCTGTGAGTCCAGTGTAGGAAGTTAAATTCTCAAGAGACATAATAGATTTTTTATAATTAATAATTAGGGTAGAGAGTACTGTCAGAAGAAATCTCTGTCCTGAAGAAAACAGCTTTAGTTTTCTGTGTAATTTCAATTTTACTCATTTTTTGCTGGCAAAATTTTAAAGTTGTATAGCATACAAGTTTGTAACAGAAATGATGAGAGGCTGGCAGTTCTGTACCACTGTGATCAATGACTAAAGCTACCCTTTGTATTAGAGAGGGTAGAAAGTAGCCATAATCAGTAGTGTTTTGTTCTATTTTCTTTGCAGTGTTCTATACAATTGGATTCTTTTATTCATAGTTAGATTTGCTCTTCAGAAAATAGAGGAAAAAAGCTATTTGCTGCTTGTTGAAATACTAGGTTTGCATCTTTGTGTAAAGTTTTTGATCTCTTTGAAAACTGCTTTCCAGTGGTTGTTAGAAAGATGTGGCCTACAGTGTGTGTGCCTTTTTCTGAAAAGAAAAGCCTTTAGTTGACCAGCTTTTCTATTTTTATTGTAACTTGTACACCTCATAGTTATTTTTCCCTACATTTAGGAAACATGTAAATTTCCCTGTTTAACTGGTTATACAGCTCTAACTATATGCCTAGGATATGTTCTAACAGTTTAAAAACATAATGGATCAAAAAGTACAGGACTTCTTATCTAAAAGTAATTTAAGTTCAGTGGCTCAGTTCAATGTATTCAGCAAATAAATCAGACACCTTTTCTTCTGCTGATTGTGGGTAAAAGGCTACTGAATTTTTCCCCCCCTTCTTTAGTTTTTAGATAGAGTGAAGGAAGCTTAGGCTATTTTTCTAAATAAAGGAAAAAATCTCTTCTTTCTGCTTATTGAGCATATCATTTCCCAGCCCGTCTTTTGCAAGCACTGTTGCAGTAAAACTAAGCACACCCCAGTGTAGTAACTCCTGTGTCAGGCTTATTAAATTTTAACCACAGGAGATAGAAGCTATTTGTGTCTCAAGATGTAAACTTTGACCTCAGCTTGCAGAACTGAGGCAGAAGGGGAGAGAAAGACTGAGGGAAAGTGGAATGACTTCTAGTTCAGTTCTCAGTATCTCTTTTTATTTTTATCACATGACTCTTACGGAGGAATGAAATAATGGACTGAAATTTCTTGCACTCCTTGAGTCTCTGAACACATTTTTTATTTCATTTAGTAGGACATACAGCAGTGTTTCTTGTAACTCTAGGCTGTCACACTCAAAACAGTGTCATAACATATTATTTCCATTATGCCCAAAACCACTCTCTAGCAAAAGATGATTCAGCTTCTCCTCTTTGAGATACCTGAAAAATATAACCCTAATAGCTATTGTCAGAGAGTCTTCTCCCAGCTTTCGATTTCTCCTGTAATCCTCATGTGAATTGGCTTCATTGACATGTTAGTGAGATTCTCTCTCTGAACCTTTTTGTAATTATGGTATTCTCTCAGGATTGTAGTGTAAATAATTTTTAAGTCTTCTTATAAAACATCTCTGATACTGTTTTATTAATTTTCCTCTGCTTTAAACAAGAGATGGTAGTGTTTAGGTTGAATAGATTTTGATGTTTGAAGATCTTATGCTAGTTTAAAGTTGTCATAATTATACAAGGTCAGTTTGAGCCAAGCATGGGATTTAAGATTTCTTGATCATCTCCTCTTTGCCAAGGCAATGACACTCTTAGAAAAGCTTTAAAAGCTAAAATATTTTCCTTGAAAGTAGACACTGGATCCAGTACTTCAGCCTTTAGGTACCTGATCTGTGCCAAACTTTTAAGTGTTATCTGTGTCACTTCTACTGCAATAAAATAATTGTGTGCAGTTGCTAAGACATGATTATTGAGAGATGACTCTATCCAAACTAAGATGCAAGCAAGATCATATGCTAAAGTCAATAGTACTAATTTTATTTGACAGTAAAATAGAGTGAGACAGTGAGATAGAGAGATAGAGAAGAAAGGTGAGGGAGAGACAGACAGACAGATGAAGCGGAGTATAGTCACCACCCATGGAGCCAGAAGCATCCTAGAAGCATTCTTTACCTTGGGCTTCTTGGTTGTGAGGGTCCCAAGGTTGATGAAATCTTTTCATTATTTATACATTTTACCAAACAAAGGCATTAATGCTCAATGGCTACGTAGTTCTCTTACTCTATTGGTTAAATGATTCCCTCACTTCTAATGCTAATTAATCCCACTTCTAATGCTAATTAATCCCACACTCAGTCTTCTGTGTTTTGAGTCAGTGGGTTTCTTGAGTCAGTGGGTGTTGATGTGCCCCTGCCGGACTTAGTCTGAGCTGATTGTAGCAGTGTTGCTCAGTTGGTTTTCATTGCCCATGATCAGTGATACGTTCTTCTCCTCTAGCTTTGTTTACCTCCCTCTAGTCTGAGATAACTCTCAGACAATAGTACCACCTTTATCTTTTCTCAAGTTCCTGTCAGATGGCTTAATTTACAGTCCAAGTTCCAGGAATCAGTGCAGGTATATTTGGGGGAGACACCTTCAGTGGTTGCAGACAAGCAATTGCTTCTTTACACAGTTTGACACAATGGACAAAGTCCCTTGGTGGTAACAGTATTTAAGATAGGCAGCCATGATTTTTAAATCCTTACAGCAGCTTAGAGGTTGATGAAGTTTTTTTGCAAATGAATGTCCCTGGTGTGGTTTCAAACTGATGTGATTTGAAATCCTTTCACAGGTATTTTACATTAGATGTTTAATTTTGAACTGTCTCTTCCATGTCTTACAGGAGCTGTGGTTGGTGCCTCATATTTGCATTTTTCAGGCTTCATAATAAATCTTCATCTACCATATTGAGTAGAGATTTTATATGATGTGAGGTAAAAATTAAGGACAATAATTTTCATGACAGAAGGCTAACTTAAAATATTCTTGTAAGATTTTTCAGTTAATAAAAGCTAACTTAATCTATTTCTAGTATGGTTTTCTATACTAGTATTACTAGTATAGACTAGTATTACTATTACTAGACTAAATCATCTATGCAGAGAGGCTAAAGCTTTTCAGCAAAATTTCAGATACATACTGGGAGGAAAACTATGCAGCTCTTCAGCAGCAGGACTGAGAATTAGTGTATAAATACTCATGAAGAAAATGAGTGCCATTAAAAATCTGTTATAGTGTACTAAACTCTGTAAGTGTCAGTTTATTGGGGAATATTGTTACAAAGACCTAGTACTGATACAGTCTGACTGCACTTGAGTATCAGACTGGCTTAATTTCCTGTGAATAGATATTTCTTTTGCCATATGAGGTGTTCTTGGTGCACAGCATCTGTGGTTCAGGTTCTCGAGTAGAGAAGGATATTTTATCTCAGAAACACAAAAGCATTGTGGGTTGGATGGGGCTATGAGCGACCTGATCTAGTAAAAGGTGTCCCTGCCCCATCAGGGGTTTTGGAATAAGTGGTACTTGAAAGGTCCCTTTCAGCCCAAACCATTCTATGATTTACATAGCTGTCTCTCAGTTCAATGGGGCTTTGTTAAAAGCTTCTCTGGCCAAGTGTAAGTTTTATTTCAACCTGCAAATTACAACCAAGCTGATTATATTCTAAAGCAAATTGTAGTCTTCCAGTATTGCTGTGTTTTTACCAATGGTGTTGAGAAACAAAAAGACCATAATTTGTAGCAGTTCTAACTTTGTGTGGTCCCTCTCTGGGCTGCAGGCTTTATTTGATGTAAGACTCATTTAGGACCTGCCTCTGGCATGACAACTCTTGCTGTCATGTGGGGCTTTTCAGTACTCTGTGAGAATAGCCCTCTACTCTGATCCTCAACCCCACATGGGAGATGAGGGCTGTGGTCATGCATCTTCAGAGAAGCCCATGGCTCACCTGTGTGGAAGTCCACTGTTACATTATGTTGGAAGTTCCTTTTATTGGTATCTATATAATGGGTTTGAGGTTTCTTCTACCGTTTTCAAACAAACAGTCATTGCAGTTCATAAAACATAATTTTCAGTTTGCTGTATCACACTTGCCTCATGAATCTCAAAGGTCTGATTCTTTTTTGTAAGGAGTTCTTGGTATAAAACTATTAAGGAATTATTGTGATTAGGTCTTCTGCAGTATTTCTGGCACTTTGCTCTTGGTTGTAGGTAGTCAGCCATGATGAAGCATCCTCCCTCTTGGAAAATAAAGCTATTTGTCGATGTTTGATTTTCTGCTCTTAGTGTTATCATCACAGAGAAATTACTCCATCAACAGATTTACCTCAAAAATGTGATGCACTCTTGAGTGGACAGAAGAAACTATCTTTATTAATCTGTAGTAGTATCTGTGGTAGTATGTTTGACATATTGCCACCATTAAGTTTAGAACATTGTCCAAGGACACAGTGGAAAAGTAAAGGTTTTGTTTTCTATTGAAGTCATTCTGTCTTTTGAAATGTTTCCACTGTTGAGAAAGCAGACGTTTTGACAGTATTACAGAAAGTGATATAGAGACATGTAACACAAGTCAAACATCTTGAATTTGCTACTTGATCAAGTTTATATATATATATATATATATATAATCTCTCTTTCTGGGAATATATGTATATATTCCTGGAAAGATGAAAGCTTTCTGAGAATAAGGAAATTGGTATTAGGAAAGACCTGTGGTGAGCTGAAGAGAGGTTTCTCTATGGACTCACTTTGTTGTGTTTATTTTTGAGGAAGGAGAAAAGTTTCCTGACCCTTTTTTCCCTTTTCGTAACTATTTTTTTTCCATTGTTGTCTTTTTAGGTTGTTCGTTTAACAGAACAGCTATGGATATGTGTTCAAGGAAGGTTATGTTCCTTATCGATGGCTCTTCCCATAGAAAGTGTATATTTGTATTTACTTTGTGTGGCAAGGCTTTGGTTGTGGGGTAGAAGGGTGGGCTTTAGGGGTGGCCTCTCTAAGAGGATGCCAGAAGCTTCCCTGATGTCCAACTGAGCTAATGCCAGCCAGTTCCAAGATGAAACTGCTGCTGCAGAGGAAGGAGCAGCAGAGATGTGTGATGAACTGCCCACGACCCTTCTTCCCTGTTCACCAGTGCTGCTGCAGGATAGGAGGTCAAGAACTGGGAATAAAGCTAAGCAGAGGAAGAAGGGATGGGTGTAGGGGAAGGTTTTTTCAAGATTTGATGTTATTTCTTACCCCCCAGCTCTGATATAATTTCCCCAAATTGTGCCTGTTTTTGACAGTGATGGTAGCTGGTGGGTGATCTCTCCCTGCCCTTATCTCAACCCATGAATCTTTTGTTGTATTTTTTTTCCCTTGTCCAGCTGAGGAGGGGAAGTACAGAGCAGCTTGGGCTTGGGTGGGTACCTGGCTCAGCCAGGGTCAACCCACCAGACTCTTAATTNTTCTTGAAAGGACAGTTTTGCCTGTAAATCACAGTTCTGTACATACACTGTATGTAAGTAAATGTATAAAAATATATGCCTGTATGCCATATATATATATATATATATATATATGTACAAGTATATAAATAGTTTATCTGTACAAAAGTGTATATATGTATATAACGTAATAGTATAACAAATGTCAGGGTATGTTATAAAAACAGTCTCAGGCCCTTAGGATGGATTGAAAGACTGAGTTTTGTTTTCTGAGATAGTGCTGTAATAGTTAGGCTATTGTGCAAAGGTAATTTCTGTTGCCTGCTGCCTTCATCCCTACTTTTACTGGGCTGCTGTAAGTGATTTTGAGGTGAGCTGTTAAACTGCTGTTTTTTTCTCCTATTAGCCATCATGGGTAACCATAGTTATGCATTTCTAAACTAGCTTTCATAGTAATTAAAGTGTGAATGGGAGGATGTTGAGGGGGAAGTGCAAGGCTGACCTTTTGACACAAATTTCAAGATAGTTGTCTACTATAGATTATTTATAAAAAAAAAAAAAAAAATCTCATTTATTTCTGTTTGCTTGGCTAACTCAGGAGGCCTTGGCTCTAATTCTTAAGGGATTCTGAGTGGTTTAAACTAATTTTTGCAATTTCAGATCTGTTTAAGTGACAGTTGTATGCTTACTACTGTTTTGCATTGCTCTAATTGGTTTTATCTGTCTTGTTTAACTGCTGACACTGTAAGAGGAAAGACTCAGATTCTCTCTGAAAGAAATGAGAGAGTAAAACGAATGGTGAATGAGTTACGCACAAACCTTTGTTCAGTGACATAGACAGTTGCTCCCTCAGTAACCTTTTTTGGTTTTGTGTTTTGTGGATTTTTTGCATCTTTTCTGAGATGAAGCTGTAATTTATATTGTGGATAGTAATATCTTGACTTCTTCTTTCTTTTGAGAGGATGCTCCTTGATCTAAGTCTGTTGTTCAAAGGCCATTGGTTTCCCCTTCCTTCTTTTCCTGGTTTTTACCAAAACCACCAGCAGAATCTTGCAAATTTGTGGATAGCCATGTGTCTTTCATCTTGCCAGTGGTGCTTCCTAAAATCTGTGATAGTCCGCACACCATTTGGAAATGTGTTGAATAGCTCACTGTTTGATACACACATCCTCAGTTGTTGAAATCCACATATTTCAAGAACTGGTTCATTTGTGTAAGTGTATGAGCTAAGAGCATGTACTGTGGGGAGAGAGGTTGTAGAATGGAAAGATTGATGAGAGATCTCTTTAGGTACAGAGATTTACTGAAACACATCCATTCCCTGGCTTTCATGCAGTGCTGCAGCATTTACTTTACTCCTGAGTCTCACAGACTTGACATGACTGGTCCGTGAGCTGCTCAGCCATGCCTTTTGTGTGCTTGGAAGAGGGAGAGGAAGTAGAACTGTGAGTACATGATGTTGCTGATGTTGAAATAGGTGGGTATGAGGATCGATGACTGAGCATGTGATACTCTGGACCAGACAAAGCTTGTGTTTCTGATGGGAAATCTGTCAAAATTGGCTTTGCCATTGCTGTGTTTAAATCTCATGTTCTTTAACTCTATTCAGTTGATACAGTGGGAGAATAAACACACAAAGGCCTGTCTTATATCTAAATTCAGAAATGAGAGAATATATGAATATTATTACTCTAACTCTATATGTAGAGGAAATATCTAATCTGCCCCCATTTCAGCTCTTGTATAGATTTTTTTGCAAGTCTACAGTTTATACTATGCTAAATGCCACCAAATGAGTTGCAAAATGCAAGGGAAAAATTCACACTTCTATAATTACATTCTAGTTTATAATTATATTTATCTCTTGTACCCCAATGGAGCATTGCAGTAATTTGTATGGTTTTTTACACTGTTACATACTCTAAAGAGATTATGAGAATAATGTGAAAGACTGATAGGAAAGCAAAATCATAGTCACCTATGTGTTCATTCACTACTGATGGTGACAAAATCTTAAAAGTTGTTCTCAGTCCTGGGCCAAAATGCTGGTAAAAACTACTGACTGTGTTTAAATTTGGCTAAATTTAATACTGAAAATTATTCTGTTCTACATTTGAATAGAAATTTGCCTCACAGGTATAGACACAAGGAACCGGTTGCTTAACTTAAAATTATTCTCTTTGACTGCTTTTCTATCCCTTAAAAAAATAAAATTCAAATCCTGCAGAGTTTAGTTGTCCAGGGTCTGATTTTGAATTACTGAAATAAATTGAATGGACACAATTAAAACTCTATTTAAGATGGTTTAGGGTCCTAGCAGTAGGATAAATCATAGCATATTTAATCTGTGAAGTGTAATGCAAAATTGAGATGGGTTATTTAAATAAAGAACTCAAAACTAATTATTAAGGTGAGCTGTGGCTAAAAGGAGGTTTCACAACTACTAATCTCATCTTGATAGAGATTATTTTAGAATAAAAATAACATTAAATTACAAGTTATATAATCATCAAGAAAAATGAAGTTCTGTATTCATGAAGTCTTAATTTTCTGTCTTAAGTTTTCTTTATGTGGAAATAAGTGATAAAGATGAGGCTTACACACTGTTTTGATGTTTGCTGTACCCCCAGCCTAGACAGATCTGCACATCTAATTGTGACTCTGCACTGATTCTAGCAGATCATGCACTCCAGATATTCACTGTGATGTGTTGCCAAGTGGCCTGTAGGTCTTTCTGGATACATGTCAGCATATTTTTGTGCCAGATCACAAATTGAGTAATCCAGTTCCTCTGTTATTTTTGTCACTTTATTTGTATTTATTGTGGGTGGCTTTTGCATGCTCTAAACAACACCGGCGGAGCTGACTATGCTTTTATATAGAAGAAGGGTCACTATAAAAATGACTAGAAGATGATATGTGACTAGGGAATATTCCCAGTGAAATATAGCGAGCAGATGGACAGTATGTTGTGATGATAGTGTCCATGTAAAAGATATTTCACGAGATGAGAGCTAAAAATAAAACGAGTATTTTGAAAGGGTATACATTTACTGGAAATTGCAGGAGCTAAGAATTCTTGCTTTTCCTTCCCATTATTAGAATAGGCCACTACCACATATGTCCTGTTGTGTTCACTGCTTGTACTCCTGATGGAGGCTGGCAGCTGGGGCTGGATTCACTTGCTGAAATTTGTGCGTGTGAAACACTTGAGATGCTGTAGGGCATCTGGCTGCTCATACCATGAAGTGTGAGTCTTGCCCAAATTAACTTTTTAACATTAGATGTGTGTGGATGTCTTGGACATACCAGAGTAAATAACAGTAGGTGCCTATACTTAGGTACTTGAGTTGAACTTCTAATTCCTCTTGCTTTTTTCATTTCAGCAGCGGGTTTTATTCATGTGTGGAAGTTAGATATAATTTCTTTTGTATAGCAGATTTATAGCAGTATGAAGTTATGCTTCACTGATATGTTTAAACTCTGATCAATCCTTTGAACTGTGTGTGGTTTCTTTCTTGTTACAGTGGTGAAAAAGCTAGCCTGCCTTTTTTGTGAGATTGCTCCTTTCCAGTAGGAATCTTCAAGTTGTATCATTATTTATTATTTATTTACTGCTCTTTACTTATAAGGGGAACATGTAGATCTTCCTTTGTTTTCGATTAAAAGAAACATGTCCTTCTCTGTTATGCATGTATGCAGGAAATGCAGATTTATCAGCAGTGACCATCTCAGATTCCAGTGTATGTGTGCGTAATTTTTTTCCACAGATTTTATTCATGTACTGTAGTGAAACATATCTGTTTGAGCAAGGGAAATGTCCACATGCATGCTTTTGTCATCTAATCATAAAAATTAAAATCATGTTGATCTTCAAGAAATACAAATATGGAGAATCCTACAAGAGGTCATGAATCTTGAAATGATGTTAATTTTCATTGCAACTACATCCAGAGTCCACATGCTGTGACTTAAGGTAGAGTGAAAACAATCTCTTTGAAAGAAAAGTTAAAGGTTTTGTAAGCCAAGTCTTTTAACTATAATTTATCAGGGAGGGAAGGAAAGAAGGCTCTCTGGCTTCCTGCTTGTCCAAACATATACATTGCTTTGTAGGACTTAGGTATATTTAAATTGACTGTAGGATACACATGTGTTGACTAATTTGGGAGTATTCTTGTTTGTTTGGTTTGTGTTTTGTTTTGTTTCTCAGCAGGTAGAAAACTATGTTATAGCACAGTATGAATAAGTAAGCAATTACTTGTTTTAATAAGTTTGACTCAAATTTGTTCATGAAAGCTCTTCCCTTGACAAACTGCAACATTGCAAAAAAATCTGATTTTAGATCTGCAATCTGCACATCATTAACCTTCTTTTAAGGAAAATAAAATTCCATTCACAAGTCAGCTATGTAATATTTAAAATGTGGGAAACTATTAAAAGTAGTATATTTAGCTATAAAATTGAATCTTTCAGATAGATTAACATGTAATTATGTTAGAGTCCCATAGGAAAATTTTCGTGTTCTAGAATATTTGTTTCCTTGCTTTGTTTTAATTCTGCTTAGCTTGCTATGTACTATTTAATAGGATGAGGATTGATTTTCAGTTTCAAATTTAAACTTAGGGTAAGAATTTTATGTTCATCGCCTGATGAGTCTGAGATATAGAAGAAAAACTATTTTATTAAAAAAAAAAAAAAGGAAAGTGAGAACCGTGAATTTTAAAAATCATATTCTTAGTTTTCTTTCCTACCTTGCAGAGTACCACCTCGCATTTTCAAGCAAACTGGAGGAATTTTTGTTGTTGTTCCTTTTTCTTTTCTCCTTCCTTGAGTTAACCAGCTTAATACTTTTCAGAGTCCATTTGCCTGTGTTTCTGCTGTGACACCTTTCCTGTGTGTTTGAAGGGTCTCCAAGATCACTTGTAATTTTTTTTTTTCCCTTAGGTGTAGTTGTTTAAGGAACATTTACAAAGAGTAGTACAGGTGGGAGGGGGGGGTTGCCTCTGTTATTTTAAGGTGAGAGGTTTTTGTTAAACCTTTGCTGCTCTGTTAAAAACTCCAGACAAGTATGTTGAGTCTTTATCTGATCTTTTGGCTCAAGATCCCCTCTAATTACTGAAGGGAGACATAGACTAAAGCACTCTGGCAGGTGGCAGAGAATGTATCCTGCACTGCAAGTTCACATGATGCTGAAATGGCCCCTGTGGTTCTCATTTGCTTTCAGATCAGAATTGTCTGCTGATATCAGGACAACAGATTACTGTGGTGAAGCAGGGAGCATTTGTCAAACTGCAGGGAAGGTCTTGGCATGTACTGTAGTCATGAGCTCTGTGCTTCTTTCTTCAGACTTTTCTTCACAGAATCTTTGTTTAAGCTTTAAGTTTAATCACTCCTGCATAATTCTTATGTATTCAGAAAGTGAGACAATATCCACACGAATAATTTCACTATTTTATTATCTCCATTAAAAATATTTTTACGTGGCAAAGGACATGTTGATAAGTGAACATGTTGGTAAGTTTCTCTAAATAATTTATCTTTCTTTCTTTGCTTTTGCCTTTCATTGATAAAGTGATAATTATAAATACATCTTTAGAGATACAGAAGCAGAGACATGCATTAGAAGGAAACTAAAGCATGGTTAACAGCAGTAGCTGACCTTTCAGAGGAGACTGTTTAAAAAGATAAACAGACTGGTAGAAAAGCCAGTGTTCAAGGTCTTTGCCAAAATGAGGGCAAGAGCTGAAAGTACATTTTTTCCCCATATTAATGTTAAATTGAATGTTAATAACCTTCTTTTTCAAAAATTTATTAGGGGAGGAAAGGAAGAATTGTTTTTTTGTATTAAAAAAAAAAAAAAAACAAACCAACTTTAAACCTAAAACCACCTTTGACATATAAGCTGATAGGATCATTGCCAAAATTCAACCTGAAGTTTACTCGTCTGAAATCCCCTGGAAATATAAGTGAGTGTGTTTTGCTTGAGTAATCCCTTATAAATACAGTGGTGCCATTAGCACTGTAATAATGACAGTAATGTCTTTGAAGGCACTCAGAAGCTTCCGCTCAAAGACACTCTTAAATGATTAAATCTTTTTTTCTTTTTTTTTTCAATTTATATGGAATATGTAATGACCTCCCTCCAAGTACCAAATTTCCTTTCTTCCTTTCTTTTCTTTCTCATGAAAAGCTTAAATAGGGTATTTTAATTAAGACACTGCTTGCTAACTTGGATAGTAAAGAAATGTGATGAAAGAGCAGGTCAGACAGTTGTTTGTTGAGACCCTAATTTACCTTTTCTTAATGCAGAAATGACAGCTTGAGGAACCAGTGTACCTCTGAGGTGATTGTAGAAGCATTAGTTCCCTCTTGCAAATAAAGGGAGTCATTGATCCACTGCTGTGTCCCCTCTGGCCCCTGGCAGTTCATTCTCTGACCATTTATATGGTCTGTTTGCAAGACCAGCTGCCCACCTGCCTGTACATAGGTTTATTTTTATTATTTTATTTTATTTTTTTTTACAGACACTGAGAATCTCTATTCAGTAGTGTTTGAAGAGATCTGTGGACGTTTTGGAAAGACCTATAACTGGGATGTGAAATCCTTGGTTATGGGTAAACAAGCCCCAGAAGCAGCAGAGACTATTCGAGAAGTTCTAGATCTTCCAATAACCGCAGAAGAGTTATTAAATGAAAGTAAAATGATGCAGGAGAAGATATTCCATACTGCTGAGTTGATGCCAGGTATGTTTCTTTGCAGCATTTATAAACTCTTTATGGAATTATTTAAATGCTAACCAAGGTAGAAGTTTGTAGTCTGCCTTCCACAAGGCAGTTACTCTTACAGATTGTTTCATTGCTCTTGTTTTAGAAAATTTACCCAAATCCACCTATTTACCTGTTTAAAAAGATATTTTAGGTATTAAAGTTGACAGAATTTTTTTTTTCACTGTTTACTTGGGGAAAAGCTTTTTTTCATGTTTTAAAATAACAAAAAAAACTAGATACATGTGCATGAATTCTGTTTAGTAAACTAGACGTTCTTTCTAATTGTTGTTGGCAGCTCTGTTTTAGCTGGCTATAAGCATAGCCTGCACCTTTAAAAGTATGTGAGCCCATGGGTTCTTTCTGTTGGGATTGATCTCGCCTAACCTGAAAATTGTAATTCAAGTACAGTGTCCGAGTGTGTCACTGGAGAAGGAGCATTTTTCAGGTTATCCTAAGACAGGTGAGTTTCCTTACCTTCTGAAGATATGTGTCTTTTACCAGTGATTGTGCAGGATGCTCAAAGTGAGTAGCTTCAATGAGGTAACTCAAGGTAAGCAAGAGGATGCATCTTACCAGTAGTGTGAATGCATAATTTTATATTCAATTACATTTAGATTTGAAATGCTTAGAGAGAAATCCTCAGCCATGCAACACTATCAGTACCTAAAGCTAAGATTTCTGCTAACTTTATGTACAATATTAAATTTTCTGGAGCAAATATCAATATTTATGAAGGGAAAAAATAGGAGGAAAGGATTATAAAAAAGTATTAAAAGTGAAATAACTGCATGTCAAAGAATGTGTTTAACAGTTATTTTTTCTCTTTGAACGTGTGCTCATGTGTTCTGACAATTTCTACAGTGCTTTAATGTTTTAATATTTAGATGCTTTTTTATACCTAGTTTCATAATGCATTGAGAGGATAAAAGTTAAAAAATATGTGATATGTTACAAATAAATAACAAGCAGCAAAAAATAATAGCTGTGATTTTTTCAGCAGCTTAAAAACTTCCATATATTGTGTGTCCAACTTAGTTATCTCTCTAACTTAGTTATCTCTCTAAAGTCTTTTATATGCAAGATTTTTCAAATTGCATCCCTCTCACTCATAGATCCACTTGAAACTGTAAGCCTAGTTAAACTTCCCAGAAAAATAAGAAAGTTGGATGGATGTGTTTCTCATTTTTCATCTCAATCTTCTAGGACTGACTTTTCAAATGTATCATTTGTAAGCCAAATAAAAAATCCTTGTCTGGGTTTAGAAAATGCCAGATGAGCAGACCAGGTAGTGTTGTGGTGCAGAGAAGAGTTGCTGTAAAGAAACAACACAAGTAATTGCTGCTATTAAGTGGATACTCCATGCCTGCTGAAGATTGTAATAATGTGGCTGAGCTGGCCTGAACAGAGTTAGAAAGGTGATGGAACAGATTAGCCAAAGGAAACATGAAGTTTTGTACTGTTCCTTTCTTCAAAAAGTGAATTTTGGGCTCACTGAAGCTGGACTATTATGGATGGAACAAACAAAATTAGTGCTTGGAAAAGCAAGTAAACATTTCTGTCATCACCAAAATTGTTCAACTGATTATCTTTTCAGTTCAACTAAATACATGTGATAACTTTTTTCAGTCTATATTCTAAAGTAGAATTTATGTGAACTAGAATACTTTATGCTCAGTGGCCACCGTAGAGAGCAAAGCCATCCTTGGTCACTAAAGTGATGTGATCTGTACTTTATTTGGTCACAACATATGAGATAAAAGCTGAATTGCCATGAATTTTGGGGAACCAAGTTGACAGGTAATAAGCTAGAGGAAAATGGCCCCAGCTCCTTACTATTTAGTTTCTTTAGGAACTGTTCTCCAGTTAACTAAATTTTTAAATCTCATTCTGTCTTTTTGTATCTTCTGAGGATGTTTATTAATGGATTGTGAATTTATTTTGCAGTCACTTAATGTTCTTTAATTAAAAATTAGTTCCTTGCATGTGTTGGGCAAGATGTAAGATTGTGGTAACGTTTAGAGTTTACATTGTTCTCTGACTAAACTGATCTTTCAGATGGTTACAGGTAAATATGGGAAAGTGAAAGTTAATTGTCATATTAATGGTGTAAAATGACTCTAAAGTGCCGTGTCTCTGGCCATCTTTTGACATTTAATAAATGGGTGAGGTTCTGTTTTTCAATCAATTTCTAAAGCTTGTCCAAAAAATTGGATTGAAATTTGATTTGGTGGAGAACAATGCTAAACAACGACCAATGACGTTTGAAAAAAGTGACTCAAGCAAAGTGGCACTTGTTTCTGGATCAGCTATGCACGTGGTCTTGCCAAAGATGATAGCTCTGTAACTTCCTAAATCAAGTAAATGACAGGTATATCAGTGATGGTTAAGGATAGTGTGGAATTTGAATGACTATTTAATTGGCAAAGCAGTTCTTTATCTGACAGGTGAGAAACCTATCCTGCTTCTGGCTGAGATAGAGTTTATTTTCTACTTAGTAGCAGGTACAGTGCTGTGTTTTGGATTTAGTACAAGAATAAAGTTGATAAACACTGATGTTTAAGTAATGCTTACCTCAAATTAAAGATTTTTCATTTTCTCATGCTCTGCCAGTGAATAAGTGCACAATAAGCAAGGAGAGAGCATGGCCAGGACAGCTTATCTGAACTGGCCAAAGGAGTATTCCATACCATAGCACATCATGCCCAGTATATAAATGGGAGTTGTTACCCAGGGGAGGGACCAATTGTGGCTGGAGGATGGGCTGGGCATCAGTCAACAGGTGGTGAGCAATTCTATTGTGCATCACTCTTCTTAGGTTTTATCTCTCTCCCCCTCTCCCTTTTGTTTTACAACTAATTGTGTTAATATTGTCATTATTACTTTGTTTTTATTATTAATCTGTTCTTATCTCAACCCACAAGTTACTCTTTTTCCTGAATCTTCTTCCCATTCCCCCAGGGAGGACACACACACTGAGTGAGAAGCTGTGTGGTACTTAGTGTCCAGCTGGGGTTAAACCATGGCACAGGCTATATGAGAGGTGTATCACTTAGTGTACAACACTTCTGAGACATTAGCGGCTGAAGACAGAATTTTGGCTATTTCAGTATGCCAAACTGACAGACAAGCTTCAGTTCATCAGGCTGTGGTCAAAATACAAATGTCATCTAAGAAGAGGCTACGTCTATTTCTAATATGGAATTTCTGGTAACTATTTGAGAGTTTTTCACAGTTAGATTTATTCTTAAGGAATGGTAATTTTGATTCAATGGAGAAAAAATAATCCAAGATGACACCTACAAAATGACAGGCCTGCCACTGTGCTGCTTTTCTAAATATTTTTGTCAGAGTACAGTCATTGTTATCTACAAGAGTAATGTAGTAGGCTTTCTGTTTCTGCAAATGCATTTTGAGCATTTCTAAGTTGCAGGGAAGTGCATAGTCAGAAGATAAGGGAATGACAAGCAGAACAGAAGAAAACCATGCATATTTATATTTATCTAGACATATATAGGTGTGCTTTTGCATAAACCTAGAATATATACAGAGTGAGAAAACTGAACTCCAAATTATACAACAGTTGCTATAATCATGTCAGGATTATGAAACTACTGTTATTCTTTCACTGTAGTCTCTGGGTTTTGGCTCATCATCATTATCACAAAGCACAGATTTTTAAGGATTGTGTGGCTTGTGTATACCTTTTGGACATTTTCCATTCCTGGGTTATTTTCACGGTAACTGGGATTTAGTTGTTGCATCTTCTGTTCAGCCAATGCAGAATGTGATGTGCAAGCTATTTTCCAGTTCAAGTACAGTTGACTGTCTCTTGCAGCCATGAGGAGATAATTTCATTCCTCAATTTTAGTACCAAATAAAGCCAGACAGAAAGCACAAAAAGAGAAGAAAGGATAACAGTTCAAGTTTTAATGGCAACTCATTCCAAATTTCTTTTTTTCTTGAACAGTTCCATTCAATCAGCAGTCTAGTTTGCTTAACTATTGCTTCCTTGTTTCATGTTGTGCCCTTGACAGTTAAACAGACTTCCTACCATGCTATCTTTTCTTTTCCTTGCTGTTTTTGTTTTAATGGTAGGAAACTCTAGTGAGTCCATGCTGGGCTCAGTGAGCCTGTAACCCCTAGAGATCAGCCAATTAGCTGCAAACTCAGAATGGTGCTTCCTGTTTGGCTGATATCAAACATTTGGCCTTTACATCAAGTTCTAAAGGACTGCAACCCAAGCATGCTTTCGTCAGGAAATCAGCAGCACAGTTGATGCAGTTTTTGAATTATGCAAAATTTAGTACTTATATTCTTTCTATAGTCATGCATGTGTAGTATGTCCAGCTAAAATCAGAATAATGATTTGATGAATAGGAAGTCTCTCCAGCCAGAAGGATTTCTGATACTTTTTAGGGAGCAATAAGATGAGAAGATAAAATTCTTTATTTATAGGCATTGCCTTCCAAAATGGGGGTAGGCCGGTAGTTTCCACCTCTTGTAGCTTATAGAAAAGATAACATATTGCAGATAGCATTTTTAAACTGTATGTCATAACAAATAAAAAAGCAGTTGATCTGAGAGCTGTGTTTCCATAGTTTCATGAGATTCAGAAATGGAATAGAATTGAAATAGAATAGAATAGAACAGAATAGAAAGAACAGAGGAGAACTATTTCAGTTTGAAGGGATGTACAAATGTCATCTAGTCCAACTGCCTGTTCAGGGCTGACCAAGTTAAGGCATTCATGGCCATTAAACCAAACAGTGAATGACCTCACCTCTGTCACACTGTCTCCTTCACAGCAGCAATCCTAACTTAATCTTTGGATTGAGAGAAAGTGTATATAATAGCAGCAGCAATGGACTGGCAATTGTTGTAGCAAACCAGACTACATAAAAAATATCTTGAAAACTTCTACTACATTCATATGGTGTCATATCATATTCAATGTGGGAACTGTAAATGATTTTGGAAAAAAGGAGTAGTCTCTTTGATACAGAAGCTATATTTATCCTTAATATTTCCATTTATGTACAATTGAACATAAATCATCAAGACATGCATAATGTATGCACAGTTAATTTAAACACTGTATGGACCCTTTAGTTTCCTTTATTTTTTTTCTTATCAGTAAGTCTTTTCTTTCAGATATACACCAAACGCTCTTGGACAGCTTGTTTTGTGTAACTTTGCAGCAAAATGAAGTGGACTTGAATATGGGTGTCTAAAGAGCTTTGATTTTGCCTCCCCAGAGGTCAGGTGTTGTCTGTGCTCATGCTGCTTAGTGTGAGTAGAAAAGTAACTGTATCTTCACAGTGATGAATGAACAGCTGTATGTGAGGGAGTACTGAAGGTCTGTGGGAAAAGTGCGAAGTTGTGTTTGACCACTGCCATTTAACATTCTTGTTGGCAACATGGACAGCGGGATTCAGTGCACCCTTAGCAAATTTGCTGAGGATACTGGGCTGTGTGGCCAGTCAGCATGCTGAAAGGAAGGGATGCCATCCAGAGGGACTTGGACAGGCTTGAGAGGTGTATCAGTGAAAACCTCATGGAGGTAAGCAAGGCCAAGTGCAAGGTTCTGCTCCTGAGTTGAGGTTATCTGAAGCACCAATACAGGCTGGGCAGAGAATGGACTGAGGGCAGCCCTGACAAGAGAGACTTGGGGGTGTTGATTGACAAGAAGCTCAACACAATCTGGCAATGTGTGCTCACATCCCAGAAAGCTAACTGTGACCTGGACTATATCCAAAGAAGCGTGTCCAGCAGGTCAAAAGAGGTTATTCTGGCCTTCTACTCTGTTCTTTTTGAGATCCCACCTGGAGGGCGGCATCCAGCTGTGGGGCACCTAGCGTAAGATGGATGAGCACCTGTTGGAACGAGTTCAGAGGAGGACCACGAAGATGATCAGAGGGATGAAACCTTTCTCCTTAAAGACTGACTGAGAGAATAGGGGCTGTTCAGCCTGGAGAAGATAAGACTCAAAGGAGACTTAAAAGCACCTTCCAGTAGCTCACAAGAAAGCAGGAGACTTTTTACAAAGGCATGAAGTGATAGGACAAGGGGGAATGGCTTAAAACTGAAAGGTAGTAGATTTAAATTTGGTATTAGGAAGAAATTCTTTTTTGTGAAAATGGTGAGGCCTTGGGAGAGGTTGCCTTGAGAAGCTATGAATGTCCCATCCCTGGAAGTGCTCAAGGCCAGGGGCTTTAAGCAACCTGATCTAGAAAAAGTAGGCCCTGCCCATGGTTTTGGAACTAGATGATCTTTAAGGTCCTTTCCAGCACAAAATATTCTATGAATTTGTGCAGAAACTATGTAAAGAAAGAGCATGGTGACCAGTATAGTTCTTCCAACAAATATTTCAGTGCACAGGTCTGAAAATCTGTTGATTGATGCAGTGTTCTTTTAGAAAGTCTGCAGCCATGTTTTTTCTTCAGAATATGCTGCATCTGAGCTACAAGACTTAGCAAGGGTAGTCGTATTAGCACAGGCTACATGGTGTAGACAAGCTCCAAAAGTATAGCAGGGAAAGAGAAACAAACCATACATGTGCATCAGCAAAGAAAAAGAGAAACAGGAAAAAAGAAGTAGCAGATTAAAAGACTAGTCAAACATGATAGGAAAATAAGAATAAAAACCAAAGCTATTGTGTTTCTGAATGAGGGTAAGTAGTTCAGATTAAATAAATAAGTTACACCACCCCCAACTACCCCTCCCAAGAAAGCATAAGCATATGTAGATACAATAAAATATACATAGGGAATGATCTGGTTGCCCATCTGGTTACAGTTTTTGTTCTCTGTTAAAAAGAACTTCTTAACATATTTCCATACCCCACCCTATTTTTTTCAAACCACCACATTTCTTATCAAAAAGTTTGGGGAGAAAATCTTTCCTTTGATTCATAAAAGGGCAGTTGACAATAAAATAAATGTGACTGATAGTACTCATTATTACATAGTACAAAGGAAAGAGGTCTGTATAGCTTATTGAAATAAGGAAAACTAGTGTCTTTTCAACAATTAAAATTAACTGGCAAACAAATTGCATATTGTGATTATAAAATACAGACAAACAAACATAGCGCAGGAATGTAATTGGATCACTTACCAAATACCCAGTAACTACCTGGAGAGAACGATAAGACAATCTGTAAAATGCCCTAAATACCTCACTTTTTCTAAAGTATTTTTGTAGTCCCCAAAACTATGTCAAAGGATACACAGTTAGTAGCACTAAAGTTTTTACTTTAATGATTTGAGGCTTATGTGAGTGAAGGTTGTTGAACGAGATGATCCTTCTGGAACCCTTCCAACTCAGCCTATTCTGTGATTCTGTGAAATGAGAAGTAATATTTTTTATTAAATTAATTAGTGTGGAAAAGCTTTTGAATGTAGTAAGTCATCTTCATAGCAGTTTTAAAATAACCATTTTCTATTTTGAGTTGATTTAAGAGTTCACATGTGTTTACTTTCTGAAGAAAACAACTATGAAGAGAAAGGCACAGAATAATCACTCTAAGTCTAGCTAAAGTTTTTTATCATTTTCGTAGATGTAGCCTTCAGCATTCTATAATAATTTAACTTGAACTTCCACTTGAATCTGAAGAAGAATACACAGAATCTATGGAACCTTCACAATGTGACCTGATTTCTTTGACTACTTAATGTTTGCATTTAATTAGTTTAAAAAATAAACTGTATTTATGGTGTTTTGTTTGTATGGGGGTATTGTTATTGTTGTTATTATTATTACTATTATTATTTTTGTTGTTGTATTATTTACTATCTTGAACTAAAGTAATCCTACATTATACTGTTTCTTAGATTATTAGACATCTGACACTATAATTACTTTAATAAGGACAATAATAATTTGGAAGAATATGAGGTATAACTGTATATGATGGTTCTCTCTTTCAGCCTGCTCAAAATGTTTTATAGTTGGTTAGTACTTTTAATAAGTTAGGTGTAAGCTATAAAGGATTATGTATGGTGGTTGGGGCAGATCTGAAAGCCCTGTGAGCTATTTGAATTTTCTTTGAGGGTGGGAAAATGTGGATATGTCTGCTATATGTCCTTCCTATCAGAACATGTTAGCTTTCAGGTAAATTAAGGGCAACAATACACACACACATTTTCTATTTGTCTATTGCCTATTGATTTCTTGGTTTTCTTTCTGGGATTGCATAGTGGATAAAATACTATTAAGTAGAAATAAGATATAATTGGTACCTAGGTGCCACTCAGGGGAGAACTAAACAGTGGCAAGAGGGGTATAGTACACTCTGGTGTTTGTGAAAGGATATGCCACTGAAAATTCCACTCTTTGTTTATTTGAGGCCTTCTCAGCCAGGTAGGTTTGTAATGTAATTTTGAAGCTTAATTTTCCTAGAATTTACCTTATAAATTCTAGGAGTTTAACTTACTATGGCCCTATTTGCAATGTATACTTTATGTTGAGAGAAGGTCATGTGAAGTTCATTTTTAAGGGCTTTTTCTTATATAGCTTATGTTCATCTTTTTAAGAATGAAACATTAGAGAAGACAGGGGGGCTGTCTGTGTAGGCCTGAGCATTTATGTGACCTTGCTCCTGCACTCTGTGCTGACAGCAAACAAACCAGCTGTTTTCCTGAAGCTGGAAGACTGTAGGACTTTGGCTGTGTTTATAAGACCATCAAAAAGTGGATTTTCAGGCTAAAGTACTGTCAGATCTTGCTGTGTGATTGTCTGTATGATGGTGTTATGCCTTCAAATGAATCAACTGCAAGCAGAAATATGAACACCGGACATCATTCAATTGGGGAACAGAGGAAACTGAAATTAAGGTTCAGTCCTGAAGTAGCATGAATAATTCTCTTCCTTATCTCACATGTTTGCCCAGTTCTTAATGGAGATCACTTCCTTGTTTATCTTGAAAAACATTCTTATACACTACTATAACATGTTCATAGACAAAAATTTAGTTGGAGACTAATATTTGAAAAAAATAAAGAGCTTTATAGTATTTACTTCTTTGTCTGAAAGCATTTCAAAAGAAATAAATCTGAATCTGGACATGCAGAAGTGATACAAATTAAGAACAGTGTTTTGTTTGGGGATAAATACAAGAAAAGGGATGGTAGAAAAACTTGAAACTATATCAAATAAAATGTAGCAAAAACGTATGTTCTGTTCACTGTTTTGAAGTATTGTGCATGACACAGATCATGTTTGTATAAAGCTAAAAGGGAAATAAAAATTCCCTTTGCTTTCCATCAATTTGAGTTTAGGAGCTTTCAGGAGTTTCATCTTGTTAATTTTCACCTCATGATCAATAAAGTCATTTGATTATAAAATGTGATAGCTTAAATGGAGTAATGTAGAAAAGTGTTGTAATAGCATGTAAATAATTAAATAGGGATTCTCATTAGATCATTTTAGTGTAACATTATTTGATTTCCTGAACTCTTGCTGTACATGTTTGTATTAGTCTGTGGAGGTGCCTCTCCCCTGAGGTCCTGGGGCGAGGGATCCTGGAGTGTACCAGTCTGTCCCTGTCCCTGCTCCCATGTCACGTGTGCCCCATACCTGTTCCTGGTTGGATGGTTTTGGTGCCTGGGCCAGGCAAGAAAGCAGGGTCCCATGACTAGGGGGTCTGCCACGCAGCTGGAGGAATAAAACATCTCTGAACATCTATGAAAATATCACTTCGTATTTCCTTCTAAGTTCATCACTGTCTTATGCTTGTTGTAAGGATTCCCCATTAGAACAAATGGTGGAGAATGCGGGCAAATGATCCCTGGAGAAAAGTGATTTGGTGATTTGTGAATAAACTCCGGATATTTCTTCTTGCTTTCATTTTGCTGTCCCATCTCTGAACAATGGAGGACTCATGGAAAGACTCATGGCTGTCGGAACCACAAAGAGACATTTACCTTAAACTTAAAAAGGTTCTTGAACAGCGATATGCAGATTTTAGCTTAATTCAAGTTCAGAAAGAACTAAGACACTTCCTGGCATGGTGGTTTAAAAACTTCTTCTATGTTTCTTGGGATTTGATTCTTACCAAGGACTTTTGGGAGAATGTTTGGACACAATTAATTTCTGAATCAAAAAATGTGCCGATGCAGGACTATTTCCATGAATATTACCTGATTACAGAGACTGTTGAGCAATATCGGCTGTGTCCTGGTACTGTTTCAGCAGTGAACACGTGGTCGAGCAGCACGCGCGTTGCAGAGGGTCGCTCCACCGCCCCAGAGACCGCACGGCCCTGGCTGCGGGTGCCGAGTGCATTGCGGGTGGCGGTGATGGAGCTCCCGCACATGGGAGAGCCAGTGAGGCCAGGCACGGCGGGAGCAGAGCCGGCGGGGAGACCAGAGGCAGCGGGAGTGGAGGCAGGATCAGTGCGGCGGCGCGGGCCCGGCGGTGTTCGCCCTGAGACACGCGAGTGGTGCGGCGGCGCCGGTGAAGGGAAGCCATGTGGGGCTGCCAGGGCAGCCTGGTTAATGGGAAGGTGCAGGGCGGGGCTGTGCCGAGCCCGGGCAGCCACGTGGGAGCCCGGCAGAAGCGGCGGCGCGCGGGCTGCGGCCAGAGGCAATAGAGGAGGAGCTGGCAGAGTGAAGCAGCGTGGCACGGCCGGGCCCACGCAGCCACGAAGGCAGCCCCGAGAAGCCAGAACCACACGGTGGGAGCGCTCAGACCCTGGCTGCGGCAGCTCCAGCACAAGAGCGAGCGAAAGTGAAAATAAGAACAAAGCAACATAGAAAAAGAAGGAGGTTATGGCAGCTAAGGTTTACGGAACTGTAAAATGGTCTAATGTAAAGAAAAATACGGTTTCTTATTGCAAAGTGATACAGGAGAAAGTATTTTTGTCCATAAATATGCTATTGTGAAAAATAACCCCAAAGGTGATGTTCCAAGCTTAGAAGAAGGAGAAAGAGTAGAATTTAAAATTGTGCAAGGAAGAAAGGGTCCACAGGCAGCATGTGTTACAGGCCCTGGGAGTACTCCTGTCAAAGGCAGTAGATATGCTAGACAATATCCTCATAATCCCTATCCTTTCCCCTATCCCGCCTTCCCCTTTTATCCCATGCCCCTCTATCCCCCATATATGCCCAAGCCAAATTTCTCTTTCTGGTTCCCCTCACAAAACCAGGCTTTTCCATTTGCCATTAATCCCTTTGCAATGCCGATTGGGGCATGAAAAGGAGGGAGGGAAGAAATTAACTGTCATTTTCTAAGATTCCAACAGGTACAGAAAGGAAAAAACCCTCTCCTGACTCAGTTTCCATCTAAAGCATGCTCAAGTGCTGTCTCCCTTCTGATACTCCAGAGAAAATCTGTTTGGACATTTGGGGACTCAAGACAGTGGCTTCTTTTCTTTTGAAATTGTTTTGTTATGTTTATCCAACTGTTTCCAATGTTCTATTATTAAAAAAGAAAGGGTGAATTGTGGAGGTGTCTCTCCCCTGAAGTCTTGGGGGGAGGGACCCTGCAGGGTATGGGTCTATCCCTGTCCCTGCTCCCATGTCACGTGTGCCCCTTGCCAGTTCCTGATTGGTTGGTTTGGGGTGCCCGGGCCTGGGAAGAGAGCAGGGTCCCATGACTGGAGCTGCCTGGGACCTCCAGCCATGCAGCTGGGGGAATAAAACATCTCTGAATATCTGTAAAAATATCACTTCATCTTTCCTTCCAAGTTCATAGCTGTTTTATACTTGTTGTAAAGATTCCCCATTACAACAGTAGTCAATGAGAAGGAAAATGTGACAGCCCAAGAGTTTTGTTGTTCAGTATAAGTCTTATTTTTAGATTGTCAGTTGATCCAATGTATTAGTCACCATGCTATCAGCTGAATCTAAAGTGAACAACACCACATTTGGAGTCTGATGGAGGAATAGAAGTTCCTTTTTCAAAAAAAAAAATATTTATGATTTTCTGTAATTTTCAGAACAAAAGAGCCAGTCTCTTTCTTTAAATGTGTCTGTGGTCTCAGAAGAAATAGGTCTTTTCTGCTGGTTTGTTTTCTTTTTCTTTTCTCAAAGTTGATAACTTCATCAACATTTGTGATTAATTGGGTTTTAAAGATGCTGACATTTAAAGTTGATCCTCCTGCTTTGCAGCTTCTGTAACAAAACTCATCTTCCAATTCTTTTCACCTATTGTTCTGTGCAATAGTCATCGGTGTTTAACTATTGTAGTTAGTATATATCAAAGTCCTGTGTCTGATCTAAAACTTCTTGTTTAAAGAGCTAGCATAAAGATACAGTACTTACCTCTTTGACTATCTGAAAACAAGAGTATGTTTGTGGGATATTTATTCCTAATTTTTTGTAATTACTTGAAGAATTTATGTTGTACTGCATAAAATATTTATTCCCTGTGTGTGACATTTGGAGTGTATTCTTTTGCTGGAAAAACAGAGATCTTTATTTCTTTTGATCTTTCTTTAATTTTTATTCTTGCTGTATATGACTAAGCTTTCAGTAGGAGAGGTGGAGGGTAGTCCCAAGAAGTCTAGCAGAGGGATCCCTCTGGGATGGGTGGGCCTTGATCCCTTACATGGTAGCTACAAGTAAGTTAGAAATTAGGCAGGTCATGGGAATTTTCTGTATACTTCTTCATAGTAATTGAGTAATTGAGTTTTGAATTGGTTAGTTTTGATTGTCATTTGATTGAAAAACCTTTGTAGCTGTAGAAAATAAAATGACAATTTTTGCCAGGGGAAGTTTCTTACAAATCTTTAAAGCAGTTCCTCAATTTCTTTTGATATTTTCTTTAAAAAAAAAAAAAAAAAAAAAAAAACCAAAGACAAAAACAAAATAAAACATTAGAAGGATACTAAGAAAGGTATTGTCTTCTTAATGAAGAGTTGTATGCTGAATTATTACAATAATTGTGTCAGTAATTTGATGTGGTGGAAAGGTGTCTAGAGCTAAACTGGTGGTAATTGATGCAAACAAAAATTGATTTTTCTGATCTATAGCTTTTACAAAAAGGAAAGCAAACCTGGAATAAAAATGTTTTTCAGCTGCTACTGTTTTGAGCTTGTCAAGTTATGCTACCTTTTCTTCCAAATGCAGTTTACTTTTTTTTTTCTGGGCAGCTGATTTGCCCCTTGCTTTTTTTTTTTTTTTCTTTTTTCCCTATTTTGCTGTATTTACATGTATGTAAATAATATTTTTTTAAGTGGCATTTCTAATTAAAGTGCATTTTCTGAATAACAGAGATATTTTCTCTCTGGAGACATTAGGGACAGCTGCAGTTTAGCTCCCTTGTTGTGAGGGAAGCCAAAAAGACAAATCAAACACTCATCCATACACATTTACACACTGAAATCATGACATGCTCGGGGAACACAAGAGAGAACCCTGAAGAAATAAACTTTCTTCAACAGTGCTTTTCTGTGGCTGGCTACCTCCAATAGAAACATAGAATAAACATACCCAGTGAGAGATTAACTGAAGCTGGGATGCAGTGGGGCTGAAGAAAATTAGCTATTAGAAAAGAGCACGACTTCAGAGAAAACTAACCATATCATAGCAAGGGTGTAGGAGATGGGAAGAGTTTTCTGCTTATATAATCTTTTGACTGCTTTGTATTACTACACTTATGTATGGTAGCCTTGCTAAACATTGCAATTTATTAAGTTCCTTAGAATGAATGCATTTTATTTTAGGGAAGAGATGCTTACACTACTGCTTTACATTAAGGAATCTTAATGCTTCCATTAATTTAGTATAGACTTACTTCAAATAATTCAGAATGAAGATATAAAGTATCTGGAATAAAAAGTTGGCTTGTATTTAACATCATATTTCAGTGACATAATAGACATAATACATAAGACATAATAGCTTCATTTGGGAAAAAATGCACTTACTTAGTAAAACCACTTAAGGGAGCATAGGAAGGCTTTTAAAAGGCTGAGGTATTGACCTTAGACGAGCAGTATTGCTTGCTATGTCTGTCCAGCTCAAAATCTAACATCAGGGAAGTGCATATATTTTAAAGTTTAAAGGTCATCTTCAAATACAAGCATGGAGCTGGAAATGTCAGTTATTAATTGTTTGGTTAGATTCTGGAGAATAAATGAGAAATCTGTATAAAATCATACCTACAGGTCTACTTCCAGATCGATAGATTAATTACTGCACCTGTTCACTAATCTACACACTTTACTATCAGCAGTACTTACAACTTCTCAAAGTTGGACATGACTATGCTTAAGAAAAATGTATGGCAGATAATGTGGTTGTTTATAGAATTGAATGGCTGGATCGCAAGGGAAACACAAATCAGAGATGCTGAGGTGGCAAAGGAGGAGTAGGAATGACCTAAGGGAGCAGATACCAGACATAACTATGACAGTGAATCAGGAGGAAGGTAATGAGATTACTTTTGTATAACCAGGCATGAAAAATCAGATAAGAATTCATGTAGTTGGAACATGAAAACAGAATTATGCTCAAGTGTTTCAAAAAGACAAAAGTCAACTGGAGTCTACGTCTACCTGAACTACCTGAAACTAATATCCTGTACCCAGTATGGTTGGGATTAGTCAAGAAGCATAGCTGAAATGATTTTACAGCTATGGAAGATTTTCCATTGTGAATTGATAAAGACCAGACATCCATGCTTGTTCTTCATTAGGTAATGCTAATTGTTTTGTCTCAAGAGGTATCCAGCATTTAGAATGCTTCAGCACAGGAGCATTAAAACTCCTTCATAGAAAACTCAAAACTTGCACTGAATAGCAAAATATGTTTCCCTCTTACACCAACTGTTGTGTTTTCGCTGTTCACTGCATTAACCTTCCCTAGAAGACTGGATCAGATTGAAGTTTCTACCCATTAGATTTGAGGTGTTCATTTCTCTGGGTTCACAGCACCAATAGATAAATCTCTGGTATTAACAACTGTGACTGACAGCTGCTCTCCTCTGCTCAGTGTTACTTGCTTTAGTAATTGCAAAAAGAGAAACTGAGCTATCTTAGGGGCTGGTTTGAGCCAGCTGGATACCTGCTTCAGAAATTAAAACCCTGCAATCCAGTGAGAAGAGTATATTTCTTTGATTTATTTTTTTTCCAGGAGCATAACTGTATGTGAAAAAAAAATATTCTCCCAAACTCTCTAGAGTTTCAGCTAATAAACTTACATAATGTGGGGACCTTGCTTAATGAGTTTCTAGTGGGTCTCATGTTAATCACATTTTTAACATATTATGTGAAAAGCCTTGTTTGATAACAGACAAAGTACATATGTAACTTGCAGAATGTTCCATGATTTTTGAGTGTAGAAGGAACATTTCAGATATAGCAAGAATTTTCTTTTACACCGACTGTTTGAAATGGATTTATTACATTCAGTAAGACAGCATTGCTGAATTATTGCTAAATGCTTTGTAATTGGATATAAATATTAATACACATACCAACTTACATGCATATATATAAAAACTAAAATGTATATATTTGTCTTGCAGGGGTCAGTAAGCTGGTCCGCCATTTACACAAACACAACATACCCATAGCTGTTGCCAGTAGCTCAACTGAAGTGTCATATCAGAGGAAAACAACCAGACACAAAGACTTATTCTGCCTTTTTCATCATATTGTGTTGGGAGACGACCCTGAGTTGAAACGTGGCAAGCCACATCCTGATCCATTTTTACTTTGTGCAAAGAGATTTCACCCTCCTGCACCACCAGAGAAGGTAAGAGGGGGAGGACACAAATTAAATTTAGGAATTTTCTGTTTGGGCTATATTTTGATTTTTTTAATGTGATAAATACTTAGATTATTATAATTATTATAAAAGTCAGCAAATCCTGTTTTCAAAGATGTTTGTGCTGTCAAAGAGAGAGATTTTCCCCCACTACATCTAGAATTTGTTATGCAGATTGCTCTGATTTGCTACGTGGTAGCATGCAGTAAAAGGAAAATATAATGATTTTCTGGTGTATGCATAAATCTGCAAGCTTAACTTCACTTTCAGAGTTTGGAAACAGTTATTTAAACATGGGTCAGTTTATTTTTCATACATTCATGGCTGATTTACCTCTTAAGTGTAGAAACATTAAATATAGTTCTTTGTAAAGAGGACATATATTTTTCCTGAGCTACATCTTTCCACTAGCAGTCTAAATCTCTGAGATCATAGTTCTTGTTTCCAGTTTAAAACTTTTAGTTTGAGCAATCTTTCTCAAACAGTAGATGCATTTAGTTTTTCCTGTCTTATATATTACTTTTCAAACTCTATTCTGAAATAGAAATCTGTAGGGAGAATATTTCACATAAACTCAGAGTTACGTAAAATAATGTCTTCATTTTTATTTTAAATTAAATTGCCTTTATCCTTAGAATATTTTTCTCACTTCTCTGTCCCAAGTGGAACATAAGTTCTGAAGTTCCGGAGTTTCATTACTGTGGAAAAATGCATTACATGCTAATTTGAAGGAAAAAACTTAGGTAGATTAGACTGTGATTACTGTTCTCTCAGTAGAATTATTGGGAAAAAAAAGGCTAGACAAGTACATAAAGAATGAGTAGGTAAGATTCCTCAGCCTTTCATTCTTCAGGTTCTCACCCAGAGTCTAAGTGATATTTTCATTGCCTGGGAATACAAAGTGAATTAAGTTTGATGCGTTGTGGTTTACTGTTGAACAGAGTTAACCAAACTGGGTTTGGGTTTTGGTTTAGTTTGGCTTTTTTTCTGTTGCAATTTCTCTTGATGTTGTGTATATGTGAATCTGCTTCATTTGTGAGCATGAAATGATACACCAAATGTACATATACAAGGAAGCAATGTCAGCTGTGCTAATGGCAAATTAAACTATAATTTCATGGGAGGAGCAGAGGGGCAGCTTTCCCAAAACTCTTAGTACATGGTTCTATTTCAGAAAACTCACAAGGTGGTAATACTTAAAAAGAACAAAACATAAAAAACAACACAAGAGCAAGCAAGAAAACAGTGAACCAGTGATGCTGTGTAGATACTTGTATTTGATCCTTTAGTTGTGTTAGCATTGAAAAAAATACAAGAAGAAATAGCAGCATCTGCATTACACTTAGTATTTTTAAAATATAAAGGTGTGTTAGACAGTCATAGATTGTTTATAGTAGTTCTGTATTTTTAATTTTGTTAACTCTTCTGTGAAGAAGAGCATAAATGTTTGAATCCTTATTTTTTCCTTTATAAGAAATGTACAGCATCAAATTCTCTTAGTGCAGATAATTTAGCTGAATTTTTTTTTGTTGCATCTACAAAAGTCAAAAATGTTAAAGTGTGGGAAATTGGCACATGCACAGAATTCCCAAGAGGAAGGAAATGAAAACAGTACATTCGAAACTATCCAAAACATTTGTGACCAGTTGCAGTGTAATGGTGTCATGTTCAGAGTTTTGTCCCAAGTGGTGAACTAATCCTAATTACAGGTTTGGATTTCATGCCAGCAGTTAGTAACATCCAAGGTTGCAGCCAAGTATTGGGAGGTAATGTCTACATAACCAAGTAATTGGACTCAAGCAAAACAGGTTGTTAGAGCATCATAGCTAGTGCTTAGGCCCATACACCTATGCTATATATTATTTGGATGTTTTCTACTGGATTAGATTTATTGTGATCCCAGACCGAAATAAGGTTCTTTGGAGCTTTACATATTCTTAATTATTGGAGGTTGCTTGATGAGCGCCTGGAAAGAACTTTCGCTGGAGCTTCCTGCTGGAGCAACCTAGTACATACCAAAACTGCACAGTGAAACAAACTACCAGGGAGCAAGTGAGAGCTTTCAGGTTTGCTTTCAAACTTTGCTGCTGCTCTAAGCAAAAAATACAATGTAGACAGGAAAAAACAAATCCAGAATTTAGCTGTAGTGGTGTATCAGCTAATGGCTACTGCGATGCAGGCATACTTCTACAAGTAGACCAGTATTTAAAGTGATTTATAAATGGATATTGTATCTGCTTTACTGTCATTGAAGGATGTCATAAATATCATCTTGAAATTTCTTAAATGTTGACCTTTTGATTTGCAGTCAACTGGTTAACTAGGAACTTAATAAGCATAATGATAAAATGATAGCACAGGAATTTCAAAAAAGATACACCATGCAAATTCACCCTAGGTCTTCTATCTATGCTGCACGAAGCATAATATGAACTTCCAACACTAGTAACAATGCCAGTCATGTAAGTAATTAAGTAAATCAATCAGGTAATCAAAATATGATCTAGAAATTAAATACTAGAAATTTTGTATTTTACTGATTTTTTTAAAATATATTCCAAATTCTGCTCTTAAATGCACAGATGCAACTTGTATAAAAAACATCTGGAGCTGTACATATGTAGAAACAATGTGTTCTCGAATGTTATAGAAATTTCAGGCCACAATGTTCAAAACACTTTTCTTTTTCATACATTTTATTCAGACAATTAAAAGACACTTTTCAGTGTTATGTTTGTATTCTTGTCAGGGAATACTTAAACAAAGTGGACATTGATAAATCCAGGGACCCTAATGGGATGTACTCTCAGGTGCTGAGGAATCTGTCAGATGTCTTTGAAAGACCAGTTTCCGTAATCTTTGATCTATCATGGCCATTGGGAGAAGTACTCGAAAGCTGGAGACAGCAAATGTCACTCCTATCTTGAAGCTGGGCAAGAAGGGTGACCCAGAGAACTACAGACTTCTCAGCCCCTTCTCAATCCCTGGAAAAAGATGATGGAACAACTAATCCTGAAAACCATTTCCAGGCACAGTAATGGCAAGCAGACCATCAGGAGTAGTTGCTGTGGCTACACCAAGGGAAAGTCATGCTTGACAAACTTAATTAACTTCTTTGATGAAGTGACTGGCCTGGTGGACGGGGTGAGAGCAGTGGCTGTTGTCTGCCTGAGCTGCAGCAGTGCCTGTGACACCCTCACCTGTATGATGTGGATGAGCAGACAGTGAGGTGGTTTGAAAACTGGCTGAGTGGCCAGGCCCAGAGGGTTGTGATGAGTGGCACAGTCTAGTTGGGTGCCAGTGATTAGTGGTGTGCCCCAGGGGTGAATACTGGGTACTGTTTAACATCTTCATTAGTGCTCAGGGTGTAATTAAGAGAGTGCTCAAGAGGATCTTATTAAGTGTATAAATACCTGAAGAGAGACTGCAATGAAGAAGGACCCAGACCTTTTTTCAGTGGTGCCCAGTGATGGAACCAGAGGCAATGGGCACAGACATACACAGGAGACTGTCTGAGAACAAGGAAACACTTTTTTTTAACTGTGAGGATGGCCAAGCACTTGCCCAGAGAAGTTGTGGAGATACTCAAAATTTGTCTGAACACAATCCTGTGCAATGGAGGAGGTTGGACCAGGTGAGCTCTGGAGGTCCCTTCCAATCTCAGTCATCCTGTGATTCAGTGATTAACTTCACAGATTTGATCTGGTTAAAAAAAAAAAAAAAAAAAAGGAAACAAAAATGCTTCTGCTAAACAATAGTTTTCTGTTCCACTTTAACTTATAGGGCTCACATTATTTAAAATCATGCTTTTGGAATTTGAAATACTAGAATATTAATTTTTATTTAGAAGAGTTTATAATAACCAGGCCATTTGTGTGTATTTGTATAATTTATACATATATATATTTATATATTGACTATAACTTTTCATTACTATATTGAAGAAGTTTTGTTTCATAATAACAGAAATGGTATGCAAATAAATTTATTTTAAATATGACTCTGAATCAGAGGCTTTCTGACATCCTCATGCCAACATTTATACATATTTCTAATATACTTCTGTCATCAAAACCATGCAGATAATGAACTTCCTGTTTAAGAATGTTGAAAGCTAAGGCATTTCTTACCAGTATTTTGGTTGATTTGCCTATAGCTTTTCTGTAAAATAAAGGACCTTAGTAGTAGTTTGAATGCAGATAAATCCATTATTATCCACTTTTTAACAGAAGGATAGGTTATAGTAATACAAATGGTCATAACTCTCTTATGAAGAATCAATCTGTTCTATTTAAAAAGTTCCAAGTGATGTAAATCATTACCTTAATTTAAAACACTATTTCTTTACAGTTTCTTCCATTTCTAATTAATTAATTGATCCCATAGTTACAAATAATCTCTGTACCAAATCTAGAGAGAGCTCATTAAAATTTTTTCAGACTGATTAAATAGCATTAGGATTTATGAGTCTCAGTGGACATTTTGTCATAGAACAGAGAAGTTCAAAGAGAAATTTTCTGCGACTTTTTTGCTATAGAAGATGTAGTGAAAGAACAGTAGATTCAGAACACTATGACATTTAAATATTTTGTAATTTTACTCTACATTGTACAACTAAAACAGGATAAAGAAGGCTGATTTAACACTTAACGTGACCATCATTATTATGAGGTTTTGTAAAAAAGGATGCTAAAACCCTTTTTTCATATTATCCCCTTTGTTTTTTAACTTTTTCCACTTTTTTTTTGCCATTCCACTCCACCATTTTTAGTGTATGCATGTAGTGTATATATTTTATTTACTTTGGTTTTCAAGCAGGTATTTAATTAGTGATGTTTCTCTTATTTCTTGTGTATTCTTGAAGGTTGAATGTATTAGGAGTACTTTATTTAAAATACAGAAATTACAGACATGAACAGCCATTCTAGGTGGTACACTGAGCTGTAAATTGGAATCCCTACTGTTGAAATCACATATTTTCGTCACTATAAATCTGTCCCTTTCCCATTTTATGAATTTATTGGCTTACACTCTTTCCTGAATGTTTGCAATTCACAAGTTTTTTATTTTTATTTTAGAGATAAAAAAAGACATTAAATGTGAAAACACTGACATTTTTCACATTAGTTCAAATCTACTTCAATGACTCTTTCTTCAAGCTTGACTCTAGTCTTTCTTTGAATAGGCATACATTACCAATTTTTTCTCATCTGAAACAACATTCTAAATAGCTGTTCATGGGATAAGCCATTCTGATTTACCCAAGCCTTGCTGTCTTATCTCCTTGGACTCACAGTTCTTACCAGCTGTTTTAGCATATTGTTAGATGTTTGCTTTTTCCAGTGGATATAACCTGTGATCATAATGGTCAGAGAATACCTGACATTTAAAGTGTTAGGCTGCATTCAGGAGGAGAGATGAGTTTGTAAATGATCGCTGTTGCTCTCAGACAGTGTGGTCTGACAGAGGCAGGTACGGCACGGACCTGTGGCTGCTTGCTATGAAGAGGGATCAATGTTGCTCCACAACTCTTTCTGGCTGAGGGTGCATTTTTAGGTAGAAAGCAGAATTTGGTCTTTCTTTTCAGAAGCCACTGGATTTTCATATCTGTACTGATGTTTTACAGTTCGTGAATTAATTAGGTATTTGATGGGTTAGAGTCAATAAAGAATTCTTGTCTGATTTGTTGATGCCAACTCCAGTGTAGCCATGTGGTTAGTAGACTGAGTGATGATATGGGATGTTTGAGTGTTTCTGGAGTGTGTGTTTTCTTGCTGTCCCTCATCTTCAAGGTTGTACTCTGTCAGTGTTCCTGTTAGCCTTGCATCCTGTTCTACACAGTGACTGGCTTCCAAACACAGCAGAGAAGATTCTCCCGTGGCAGAAGTGTGTCATGGTGGGGATGGTACACCCTGGGACATGGTAGGACAGCTGAGCAACTGATTCAGTGCCATGAGAGATTGAAAACACCGCTCCTGAGTACACACACCTTGCTTAAATGTTTTGCAACAAAAGCAGAGTTCACTCCTTAAACAAATTTAGATTACATAGATTTCAATTACTGTTATTTTACATGGAGTGATTGAGAGGCCAATGATGTTCCATCATTTGTATATACCCAGATTAGTTTAGTTCTGTCATGTAAAACCTGCCTTGAATTTTGAAAATGGATAGCAGGTGAAATCTGAAAGGGTGTTATCTATGGAGTTGGAACAGAACATTTCCACTTGTCTGTCTTCTAACCAAGATCAGTTGCCAAGTCCAAGGAACCTCCCTTTTTCTGATTTTACAGCTTTTTGGAGAAATGGGATTTTTTGCTTTTATGTATACATCCTAAATTTCCCAGTCTCAACAGCTTGAGTCTTTTTATCAGGAACTAAAAATACCTTGTAGTTAGTCTTTTGTAAAGCATAATTGGAAAAGTAGTTCCAGCACATTTCTAAACTGCCAAGAAAAATTCTCCATAGAGAACATAACAGCAATCTAGGACTTCTGTTTTCTTTTTAAAGCAGATCAGAAGAGAGTTTTATCCTTGCCTTGTCCAGTCTCTGGGCTAGTTCTTGAAAAAATGTAGGAAAACATCTTTTTGCACATTTTTGAACCTGAGAAATGCAGTCTCCCAACCTTTGGGATTCCTTGGGAATTGTCCTAGTTACTACGTGATACATCAGCTCTTCGCTCAGAAAGGTTCTTGGCTAGAACTTCCTGAATTCCCGAAGCCTTTACTTTTCTTGTTCTGCAATGTGACTGAAGACTTATTTCTAGATGGAAAGTTGTTTTCTGATCGTTTAGTATATTTTGCTGGACTAGTTCTTGAATCCCTGCTACTATGGGGCACTGCAAAATAATTAACAGCATAACTTTTTGTATGGGTTCCTCTCCCTTCTACAGAAGCTATTGATTTCAGACAAGCACTGGAGAAATTTAAAGGAATAAATTTTTAATAAATCATACTTTTAAATTGTGTATAAAGCAATTTAAAGTAAATAGGTATTGAACAATATAGTTTTATGTGTTAAAACCTCCATGTTGAAATATTTCTAGAAGCTTTACAGCTTGAGATGCAGAGATACAGCACTCTGGTGGAATGTACTTTTATTGCAATACACTGCTGAACAGCCTGTTGGCTGTATCCTGCACCTTCCTCAGCTGCTACCAGTCTAAGCCTGTAGCCCTTGTGTCTCCCAGGCTGGATGATGAAGTCAGTTGTTAGGAAGCTTGCATTGCAGCTGTAGAGAAAAGAATGTGAGGTATTTTGCCATGTCTCACAAGCTAGGACCTCTGAAGACCTACTTATCACAACCCACTGGTAAAGGATGTGATGTTGATTATAGGTTCTTGTCAGGTGGAACAAAGGCACTGGACCACGTGTCAGGGAACTCTTATGTTTTATTATATAGTCTTCTTAACTGTGGCAACCAGCCCAATGTTTACACTCAAAAGCAATTGGCTAAGGCACCCTTAAATTGTTACAATGCATTTCCACAAAAAATATCGGCTAACAAGCCCTTAGTACACTTCACAACTCCCACAAAAAAAACTCTTCGGAAGTTGCTGGCTCACAAACAAGCCACCACACTGTTATACAAAAGTAATGAGTTGGGGTGAAAGAACTGAGCACAAGTGTTAAAGTGGAGCAGGAAGTTGGCTCAGGACAGCATTTGCCCACCTTCATGTAACCCTCTCCTCTGTTCACCTTTCCTGTAGCAATATTCTCAATATTTGAGATAAAACATTCTTAGGTCATCTACACTTACTATATACAGACATCTTTTCCCTAAATAGGCCACTATTTTATACTTACAAGATAATTAAAGGAAGAAAACTGTTTGTTTGTTTTCAGTTTTTTTTCAATTATCATGCTCTTGGTTCCTATGGTTGATTTACTTCCTCCCTTTTCTTCTGAAGCATGTGTACTTCAGTGTTCACACATGTACACATCCACTCTGCCAACCTACCCATCCCCATGCTGGCAGTCTTTATTATATATTTGTGGAAGAAAAATGAGATATTGCATGGCTTGCAAGTAATTTAACTTTTAAGTGTTCGAGACATCACCCTTGTTACTGCAGTGCATGTTTATTTATGGATGTATTCGTCTTACGAAGATGAAAAAAGCAATTGAAATTCCATGCAAAAAGTAACCTGGTCAAGGTTTGCTTTCACTTAAGGTATCTTAATGATTGGAAGAGGAAAGAAGTATTATAATTAGTTCTTAGTCTTTGGGGTACCCTACTTGGAGGGTGGAGAGGTAGGAATACATTTTTTTTCCTTGCATTTGTCTTGATAATGTATCAAGTAGCTGCTAAGGGACTTGATGAAATGCGATGCAGAATAATAAATTATGCTCTGCAGCCTTCCTTGTTTCTACGTGAGGTGAGTGTGTAAGCACAAAGAGACTGGTACACCTCCAAGTTCAAAAAGCATTATATTCAGATTAGCAGGTCACTGGAGATGCGTTTCTAATTGTTTGAGGGAACTCATTATGGGTATTATCACATATTAATTATACATGGTAAGTAGTAAAAAAGAGGGGGAAAATCCTTGTTTTATGATAACTTGCTCACTGAGTTATCTTTTCTTTCTTTTAAGACCTTGAGCGTTTTCTTAGAGATGCCAAACAGCAGTCATTGAATAATTAGATTTTAATTAACAAGAATTTTCACAAAAAATGTTTTTAATGTCTTTTGAGTTATAGCAAGCATGAATAAATCGTCATTCAATAAGACATAGTGCACTGATCTTCTCTGTATCTGGAGTTACCTTTGTAATCACCCAGAGCTTGTTGTAACAATGGTTTTTAACAGTTTCAGGACAAAGAATGAAGACTGAAAGAAGGAATTGCATTGTTGGCAATATTTTTGTTGCTTCTTTGTAAATTATTGTCATGGGGAAACCTCTGAAAACCTTTGAAAGACTACAGTCAGCTATGTGTAGTTTTAATGCACTAAGGCTAGGGAATGGTGAGTTTTATTTTTTTGCTGTTTGTTTGTTTAAATTACTTTTTCTTTGTGGAGATGTGGTTGTAGGCAATATTCAGAGAGCTGGTATTACCTGATAGGGTTCTTACTCTGTTGTGTGATAAAGAATTTGTAAGAGTCTGTCTTTTTGGCATGGTTGCAGAAAACCCACATATAGAACCATAAATTAACACTGCTAAATTATTTATAGTCTAAACAGGGTAAAGCTTTTTGCTCAGACTGATTGCTGCATCACAAATAAGTGCACTTAGAAGGTGATTACAAAGTGTACTCCATAAAGCAGTATTGGAGATTTTTTCTAAATTATTGTTGTGATAGGTGTTATAAAGATAAAAGACGTTGTAGTATAAAAAGAACTGAAGACATGAAGACTTGTCTGCTAAAAAAGGGTGCTTAACATTTCCATTTCAGCATCTTTTAATCTTAGAATAATAGCATAATTCAAATCCAAGAAGGAAATGGTTCAAGTTAAACTTGAGTAAGACTGAAGTGATTCGGATTTAAAGTAGAATATAATTCCAAGCAGTAGCAGAAATGCTACCCTCCTATTCTATTAAAAAAAAAAAAAAAGCTTTTTATTTTTGTCTAAATGCTACTGAATATAGGAATTGCTGTTCATGCTCAGATGCAGTGTTCAGCTTATTTGGCTCCATCTCTGATGACAGCTAATAATCACAGCTTTTAATTTTTTTTTTTTAATCACCTTTTAGCTAAAGGGGGTTAATTTATCCACTTGAATTCTGTTGCTCCCATATCAAGTTGTTTTCTAACAAAAACAGATGGAAAAATAGGCTATAGTAACCCTTTCACAGGATCTGTGTTTTTTCCTGACACTGATGTGTGCCTGGGACAATAAATTCTGTATATGTTGCATATGTTCCAATGTCAGCTTTTTATATGTTATGAGTAAGAGAGATAAGAAGCAATTGATCTGCCGCTCAGTATTGTAAATGCTGCTTGTCACATCCCTTTTTATTTTTTGCTCCCTAAATAAAGCCCTTTAGAGTCTGTTCAAAACCTCACCATCTGAAAGGGTTGTGTTTGGGATTTTTTGTGGGAGTGAGGGCAGTGATATGGTTGGTTGTTTTTCTCCTCATAATCATTCTGATTGCATTTCTTCAGACTCTTCCTATCAAAAACATTTTAACATAGAATAATGTCTGTGAGATCTAGTACATAGAGCATTCCCGATGAGACTACTTTATATATGTCTCTGAATATAAATAATATCACGCAAGATCTAAATTTTCACTGAGCTGATCACCCAAGTTCTGAGTTTGCACTGAGCTGTTTACAGTGATGTCCAGTATATAAACCAAATGTTAGAAAATGTGTCTGCCATGTTTCTTGACCATTTATTTCTTTTCACACTTGACTGCCCAGTAGACTACTCTGTCATGCCAGAGTTCTTACAGCTGTCATCCCAGATGACCTACAAAACTTTGTGTTATCAGCAGATTTTACCAAGTATAGAGATAAGGATTACTAGTCAATACTTCCCTGAATAGCACCAGAATTATTTTAAAATGCAGCTGCAAGTATTTTCTAAGATAGTGGCATGGTAATGGAAATGGCTTTTCATGTTAGTAACTCCTTCACTTCATAGGTTAGCTGCTTTAAAGCCTCAAGGTTTTGGTGACTAACAAAGACTAACTGTTGCGATTTCATCCATTGCTGAAAACATCTTCTGTTACAGAACAGCTTTTCCTCCATAAGAAAATTGTCCTCTTTCTCCTGAACAGACACCTGGTCACAGTCATGCATTCAGTTTGTCCCCAGAACATATTATTGCATCCTGTAGCTCAGACCGGAGACATTAGAGGTTGCCTGTTGTCCTCAACTTCAAAACTATTACACACTCAAAATATTACTGCTTCAAAAAAGTGCCATGGGCACAAAAAAGCATAATAGTATGTAACTTCTCGTACTGCTTTTCACTCTCAATAATGCAGTTATCCTAAGCAAATTAAAACAGAATCTCTCATTTTGCAAAGAATGATCATGTATCTAAAGTAGAATGCATTTGGAGTCTTTAGATTAGTTATGATGTATCATTTGAAGACTGATATCCGTTGTGAGTTTTTAAATTTCCAGGCCAAAAATTTTCATTGAGAAGATTCTTTTCTTCTTAAATTTTAGCAAAAAATGTTTGCAGTTTTTTTAAGATGTTCATCTGAAGATAATATTTTGCAATTATAGTAATAACTAATAAAATGGTCATATGATAATTCCATGAAGAGTTATATTGTGTAGAGTAGGTGTTTGAAGTTTAGGAAGGTGGAATTCCTGTAGTCAGGTATTCTAGAAGTCAGGAATAATGCTATGGGAATGTTTCCCTGATTTCCTGCTGTTTGTGTGCTATTCAGTGTGCTCATCATATTTACATTTAAGTAAACATTAAACCATGAGGGGATAAAAAGCATCATATTCATGTGTGCTGGATCACAGGCATGAAGCCCACTCTGGACAACTGCTGGAGCACTATAAATATATGTAAACCTCTAAGAAGTACAGATGTAGCTTGTAGAAACTAACCACTATACACATACACTGATTGGCATTTGTTTAATGAACACTGTGGCTTTTTTTGTAATCAAGATTCCAAGTCCATATTTTAGATGGCAAGCAAGTATTTTCCCTCAGTTCTCCTCAGAGTTAAAGAATTAACAGAGGTCATTCCTGATAGAAATAAGAAGTAAATCAGACAGCTCTGCTTTCAGCTGTGTTCTCTGCTGCCCTGGTCTAACAAGGATCAAAAGCAATTTAAGCAGGACAAATTTTAGTTAATAGCCCAGCAATAAGAAAGGGAGGAAGAAGAGCGTGTACCCATGATTCCTGAGTGTATTTTGAAATGTACTGCTGGAGAAGGATGAGGAATGTAGGCATGAAGATTGTACAAGGCACAGAGGTCAGTGTGATATAAGACATACAGCTGAAAGTGGGAGAAAGAGATAAAGAATGCAATTAAGTGAAAGGATAGAAGATGTCTAGGGAGTAGAAGGAAATAAAAGCAAGACATAAGTAATTGTGGGTAAGATAATATAGGGCCTTGAAGGTGAAAACGAAAACTTGAATTTGTAACTGCACTAAGTAATCTAATACCTTCATTATAAATTATAAAGAGTTAATAGTGTGCAGTAGCCCATTTGTCTTTATGGCTTTCTCAAATATTTTTTAGGGAGTGTAGATGAAGAGTGAGGAAATAGTCTATAGATTAATGGTGTATATACTGAAATAGTAAAAGCATTTACTTTTTTGAGGCTAAGCATTCTGTCTCAAGAGGATTGGTAGATGATGTGACAGGGCTAACATTACAGCAAAAACTCTTCAAACATTTAGGATGCTACATGTCTAAATTTAAAATCTCACTAAGATAGTGGAAAGAAGAGTCAGCTGCAAATGTGCACTTTGGCACGTCTCTCAAAGTAAAGAAGTTTTCTTTAGAAACACTGATGTCAGTTTCATCTTCTAGTATTGCATTAACTAGTAATTCTAAAATGTTTGGACAATTTATTACTGTCCCTTTCTCCTGTAATTTGATTATTTTTTTTGTTATCATCTTAGTGATCAGTTGAAGAGCCAGTACGCTTGAAAGATGATTGTTGACTTTGAGTAGGCTGGTGGAAGACTGTTTTAGTGATATCTTCATGTTTACAGCTCTTCTTTACACCTGATATTAGTAAATGACAGCCTTCATTTTCTTTAACAGGATTAATATTTAGTCGAGAAACTTTCTTGTTTCTCTGATTTTGTTAAAATAATATAGTGCTGATGGATGGTGAATAAAATGTTACATAAGTCAAATACTTAGAAAAGGCCTTCAGTGTAGCTTTTCTCAGAAATTTTGAAATATGTCTATTCTTTGCTAGAACAATTCAGTCTCACCAGCTTTCACACCATTTTTAAAAATCTGTGAATTGAGTCCTTAGCTTCTCTGTCTGAGTTGAGTGTGTGATCTGGCTTTGTGTAAAGTGATTACTAGTAAGAGCTTCAGGCTCAATGTCAGTCCAAGGATGAAGAAATCCATCACAGAATGCTATATTTTAATAAAAGGATTTCAGTTACTCGGCAATATAAAGACATAATAATGCTTGTGACATGCTGTGGTGTATTGCTTTAGGATCAAACTGAACATTGGAATAATAGCACCATTGAGAAGAAAGGAAAAATAGGATGTCTGATTTAAGCATCACTTTTTCCTCTATTGATTTCTATATTTAGCATAGTGTATGGCATGTCAGGCCCTGGTTATAAAGGCCTATAAAAGAAACTACTTGGATTCCTGATCTTGCATGTTAGGAATCAAGCAGCATGTAATGCATAAACTTGCATAGAATTGGAAAGATCCTAAGGAAGATCTGCTACCAGATGTAGATGTTGAGATTTGTGTTAAAAGCTTTTTTCAGACCCACAAAAGAACTGAGAGAGGTGACAGCTGGTGGGGGATCCCAAATCACACCCTCCCAACAGTTTCCACACCTGTCACAGAAGTCATCATCCTTTCAGGTGCCCATCTCCATATATCCAGGGCATCACAGAGTCCCAAAGGCAGACAGGAGCCCAGATTAAGGACTCAGATAGAGGGACAGTCTGTTTGGGCCCTCCCATGGCTGTTCCAGAAGTGCTATCCAGGTGAATCAATGCTGGATCAATCCTTTTGGACTGAGGGGAGATGCTGCCTAGGGTGTGGTACTCAGTATGGGATGCAGAGAAAGAAAATGCGGGGTTCGATCAGGATTTATTACAGGGAAATAGAAGGATAAGGGGATAAAAAACATTGGATGTGTAAACAGGTGACACATTTGTCTGGCCATGCACAACTCGTTACTAGTGCTGTGTGTCCTGTTTTAGCAAATTCCACTTTTACCTCTTCTTGGCTGAAGGGCACCTGGTCTGTGGTCTGCATGTGTGTGGCCAGCAACTGAAACCAGACCTGGGCATAGGCCCACGTGTCCAAGGTGCCAGCAGCTGGATCACGGACGCGGATTGCGAGCACGGATTGGGCTGCTGACAACTGGGCAAAATGAGGTGTCAGCCCCCAGCCTGGGACTGCAGGTCACAGGGGCCCAGCCCAGGCATCTGTAGAGCCAGTGGCCAGGCTGAGTGCAAATGTGTGAGCACTAGAGAAGAGGCAGCTGAATGACCCTGTGGGTCCTTGGGAGTGCTGAGTATAACTGCATTGATCTGTGTGTCTAGCCTTGTGCATATAGATATATAGATATATATTTATTTACGTGTGTGTTTGTGTGCTAGTGTCTGCTGGGAGATACGTGCTCAGCCTTGCTACTGTTTGTACTGGGGGCACGGAGCTGTGGCTGCCTCCCCTTTGTCAGGCTGTTAGACAAGGCTCTGTCCCCAAGAAGCAGTAACCCATTCCCTAGCACCACGGTTCTCTCTCTGAGGGGAGACTGGATGACCTGATCGTGTTCCAGGTAGGTATCATGCTCCTTCTGTTTCAGTCTTCTAATAAACCCCCTCCTTTCTAAACATCTGTCAGAGCCATTGAGCTGAGCTGCATAGCAGAAAATACACAAAGTAAACATGGGAGCTGTGACCTATTCTGTTTTCCCTTCCTCTCTTATCCCTATTGCCCAACAGTGGGGGATGTTTTTTCAGTTGAGGTAGTCACTGTAAAAGTTTGATTTTATTTTCTAACTTCATGCTTTCTATATATTTGTGCAAATAAGTTTCTAAATCTTTATTTTTTACTTAGAATTTCTCATGCTACCATGCCTTCCTTCTTGCTTCAAGAGGAAGAAAAGAAATAGATTGTTTGAGGAGAATCTGGATTTTCTGTTTACAGAGCAGTAAATGTTCTGAAATGAACGGCAGTTGGATATGTTGTAAAATTGCTTATGTTTGACAGGTTAATAAATCTTAGTCGAAGGTCTGAATGACTAGAGATATTAAAAGCTTGTGTTGCCTGACAAAACCAAACAACCCAACCATCTTTTTGCATTTCTTTATAAACACAACAAAGGGCTCAGTATTATTTCAGTTGACCATGGCTCTCATTTTATTTGCAAAGCCTTTGTCCATGGGTGTTCCACATAGTTTGTTCTTTTGCCTTTTTTGTGTGGGTTTTGTTTGTTCGTTTGTTTGGAGTGGAAAACATAAAACAAAATCACCTTAATTGGCAAATGTTTAAAATGCTGTAATTTTTCAACAAGTACACATGTTCATGGTGCAGACACCTTCCATTAACTTTTGCAGCTATGAATAAGCCTAGGAATTTAAGACTATTTAAATATGTGTTTTCAAACCTGTACCTATGTTGATCTTGAAGGGGTCATCTATTATGTCACTTTTATACATAAACATATGAGACAAATCTACCCTATATTCACCCTGCATTATGAATCCTTGCAGCGGCTGGATTTAGGTACTCTTGTTTTCCCTGGATCCCAGTCTTGTGCTTCCGTCATTCCACAGAGTCTCTCCTGTGCACGCACAGACAGATCAGACAGATCTCTTGGACAGCCCAAGATGCCACAGTCTTCACAGCAGCTGGCCAAAGCTGCCCTGTGCCTACCCTGTCCCTTTAAGAGCCAGGACTGACTGTGCTCTTGCCCATAGGATCATGCTGGACTTTCAGGACACTTCACCTTCTTGCCAGCTACTCCAGCACGCTCGTTGCTAGCCCTCACACCCTCACTTGCATACCCATCCTCACTGCAGGTGCTGCACTGTGGGCACATGAAACTCCTGGTCACATGGCAGGAACTGACACTGAGACCTCCATGCACATGTGTGTGCACAATAGTAAGCCCTTGTCCAGGAAAACCATCATAAATGGTGTTTAATTAGAGGAGACAGGACAGACTACACAGACTGTTTCAGGAATGGCCAAGAACAGATGGCCCCTGCTCACACCCCACCAGCCCCTTCTGTCTCACATTACCACAGAGTGCCCTGACCCATGGAGCCTCTCCTGTTGGGATGTCTGTGTGGGTCTGACCTTGCGGCACCAGCAGTGGCTGGGCCAGAGCCTCACAGGGCTGCTGGGCTCATCCTGCCCCATCAGGCAGCACAGGAATGAGCTTTTGGTAGGCTGATGACTGCTGTGATGTGTCTGGGAGCAGCTGGCCAGAGTGGGTGTTTCAGACTCCCACACCTGCCCTTGCTGTTCCTGCCACACTTCTTCCTCTGTACAGTTCTATCACATAAGCTAATGTGTTTGCATATATGTATATATTTCTGCATATGAAAATGTACAGATCCCTCTCCGTAGAAATTTTGCAATTTTAAATGCTTATGTTCCATAAGTGCTCTTTGGACTTAGTAGTAATATGATGTTTCATAACTACAGAATATTTGGAAGGGAAGATTCTTATTAATTAACATCAGGAACTGTGTTCCTTTTCTTCAAGGAAGGTATTTAGGAAGGCAACCAAAGCAGGGAGAAAAATTTCTTTTGTTTGTAGGGCAAGTAGGAAAACATGAAGAGAACCTTGGCTGGAAGCCTGCAGCACTATTCACTGCTAAGCACAAGAATATCTGATTGAGAAAAGCATTTTGAGTGTCATGAGCAGCATCTTTGGTTTTCATCAAGGTGCAAGATACTGTGTATCTATGTGAACTAGCTCAAAAGGACAACTGTCGCTTGATTTTGTATGATTTTCTTCTTGATTCTTTTGGTAACAAAGTTAAAATGTGACCTAGTTGAGCATATAATAACAGTATTTCTAGACAGAGTAATTGTTTCTTTCCAGTTTTAATCCATCATCTTGATATCCAGTAGAACTACCTGTTAAATTCCTACTTTTCAATGAGGAGACTGTTCTTTATGTCTTTAAAAGTATTTAAGTGTTTTTTCTGCAGATGCAGGGTCAATGGAAAAAATAAATTTTTAGTGTCTTTTCTCACACTGTTCTGCTTGCTAAGACTAGAACTTACAAGTCTTTGAAGACTATGAAACAGGTGCTTTTAGCCAGACCTTCAAGATCTGCAGATCCAGAACATAAATCCCGGAGTCAGTCTTTATGTGTAGATGAGATTTCCATTCCTCAGTCTTTAGGCATATTTGATTTATCAATTTTCTCTATTCGGTAATGAATCTTACCTGGAACTCACTAGAAGCAGCTGGAATCATTTAATAAAGACTTAAAATTTAATAGAAAACACTACAACTTCTAAAAAAAACAAAAACAAAAGGAGAAAAAAATCACCTGAGCCATTTCCTGTGTGTTAAATCACAAAGTTTGAGATTCTCTTTTTCTTGTTCATCCAACATGCAGCCTGTCCTCTTTTATTTTTGTAGTCACAGAATATTTTACCTGGAAGCCAGAACATATAATTCAGTGGACTGTGTGGCAGTGATACTTTGTCACCTTGACACATGTGCTGCAGTCTGGTTTCCCTAGGGAATCCTTATATAATGTCTGGGTGCTGATGCTTCCAAGTTATTAGTAAAATGCTGCTTGTAGCACTCAGCTGCTTGTCAATTTAGCCAGATTCTTGGCAATATCTTGGCATCCATTTCTGAACTGATTGTATTACAATATTAGAAGTGGTTTCTTTTGGTTCCCATGTTGTGATGGTTAAAGCAATGTAAAATCACTCTTTTCCAGTATGCCATGGTAGTCTAACTAATATATAAATACACATAATTTATTTTAAATAGAAGAAAGGAAGGGTGGACTGTGCTTAGGCAGAGAAGACTTGGGGTTTTTTCCCCCCAAAAATATGTGTTATAAGCACATTAACTCTCATTCAGGTGCTTCTCTGTAATTTGACTGCAGGCATTTGTAGAGAGGGCAGTTTGTCTTTACTGTGAAGAAATGTGTTTATATCAGTATTGGGGTGACTGAGACACTTCCTAATGGAGTGCTTTATATTTTCATCATAGGTTTTGTAATGGTCACTTAGCAATAAGTTTTCTCTATATTTTTTGCACATTTGTCATTCAGACCTTTAAATTTAGAAGTTCCATTACAGTGCCATCTGTCTCTGCACCAGTGAGTCTAGCTGCACTCTTCTGAACAGGAAAGAAAACCCAATTGATTTCCTCTGGTCAGAAAAAAAGGTAATTACGATGGCTGGTGGACCCCGAGGTTACCATGAGCCAGCAATGTGCTGTTGCAGCTAAGGTGGCTGATGAGGAGGACTGCTGCCAGCAGATTGAGGGAATTGATCCTGCCCCTCTACTCAGCACTGCTGGGGCCATACCTGGAAAATACTGGGTGCAGTTTTGCACTTCCCAGTATATGAGACATATTGAGCTACTGGAGGGAGTCCAGCAAAGGGACTGAGACAATTAAGGAACTTCAGCATATTGCATTTGAGGAAAGGCAGAGTGGGCTAGGACTGCTTAGCTTGGAGAAGGCTCAGAGAAACATTAAATACCTGAAGGGAGAAAACAAAGAGCCAGGCACTTTTTAGTGATGCCAAATGACAGAACCAGAGGTAATGGACACAAACTGAAAGACAGGAGGTTCCCTCAGAGCATCAGGAAACACTTTTTCACCTTGAGGGTGACTGAGCACTGTTGCAGAGAGGTGGTGGAGTCTTGCTCTTTGGACAAACTCAAACACTGGATCTTGTTCTGGGCTGTAGGTTTCCCTGCTTGAGCAGGGAGTTGACCCAGGTGACCTTCAGAGGTTGCTTCCAGTCTCAGTCATGGAATCACAGAATCACAGAATATTCTGAGTTGGAAGGGACCCACAAGGAGCATGAGTCCAGCCCATACAGGGATCAAACCCACAACCTTGGCATTGTTAACACCATGCTCTAGCCAGCCATCCTGGAATCACATGATTCTGTGTCCATACAATACTTATATATCATTTGCATATTTTCTGTGTGTATATGTGTATTTTGGGGTCCATTACATAGCAATAAGTAATTAATAATTACCTAGCAAAATAATGTGGCAGCAAGCTTTAGAACAGCAATTCCAAGAGTCTCAGAGAAGTGGACACAGTTCAAATGGGAAATCAGCCCTCATCCCTTTTCTAAAGACTCACTCAAACTGTTGAAGGTCAGCAAATGCAGGATGTTTCAGATTAGCAGATTCACTAAGTGGTGATTCTTAGTTTTAATATAAAATCGTTATTGTGCTGGATGAACAAGTAGTTTTCACTTAAGCATATGGCCTGGTAAAGTGTTTTGAGGACTTTGCCCATGAGAGGTTGTTTTACAGGCAAATACATGGTAGTTTTCCTTTTGAATTAGTCTGCCATCTGTCAGCTTTATACCCTGTTGAATCTGAACATTATTTCTGGTTGAAATATACAGAATGGGGAGGGGGGGTAAATAAAAATTATATTAAGAACTCTGATGAGAACCCAGATACTGATAAACTTGCTTCTTTGAAGAACTGAGTACCCAAAAGAAGTTACTCATGGCCGAAGCTGTGTGACAAGCATAGTAACTAGTTGCTAATACCATGGCTGGTATTCCCAGACTAATGTTCATGTTAAGCGAATGTCATGGCTGTGTTAGTTACTGATTAATACATATCTTAAACTGAATAAGCCTTAAGGCACAGAGAGGGAGACTGTCTGTATGGAGACCATACATACACCATGTATTTATCCACATGCATACATACAAGGAGTTAACGAAGCATGTTTTTCTATTTTTGTTCATTGTTTACTCTGATGCATTAATTTATATTTTGTGTCCCTTATTCCTTTCATGGAAAATTACTTGTTACTCTTCCTGTAAGCATGCCTGAGTCAAAATGAGAACTGAGAGCCTTTGGTTGAAGTGGCTGCATTCTCTTATCTGGTAGAGTTCGTCTAATAGAAAAATAGGCACAGCTTGATAGCTGTGTGTCATCAATGCATTTAAAAAAGTGTTTCTATGCTTCTATGCAGCATTTAAAATAGGTAGATCATAACAGGAGAATTTTGACAAAAGCATGTTGAAATGTATTAAGACAAATAATTTTCCACATGTGAACTTATTTTAAGTGTATACAGAAAATTAATATACACTTAAAAATTACAGATATATTTGGGCTTCAAGTTTACAGTGGGAAGAAATTTTCTTGAGGAGTAGTCTGTTTTAATGATTGATTCACATAAAACTGATATTCACTGGCTTTCCTTCTCTGCATTTTTCATAGCTTGAAGTACCTAGGTAACTACTGCTTCCCTAAAATAAAAGGAGCTGATAAAAAAAATCTAGAGATTAATATGAAAACATGACTTCACTACTGAAATCTTAAAAAAAAAAAATATGACTTTTTCTTAAACTTTCCTCTTAATACATAATACATTCTTATAGAAAAATTTGTTTTTACCAATAATAATTCTATTGATTTAGTAGAACTTGCTATGCATTTACAGCTAATCCCTCATTCAGGGTTAGGAGATTGGTTCCATTGAATTAATTATTTCTCATGATAAATAGTTCAAAAAGGGTATATCATACATAGTTTATGTAGAAATATGGGGTTTATTATCAATTCTTTTACTTTTGGTGGTAGATTTCATATTCTTTAGAAATAGTGTATTTAGCACACAGAAATAATTTCTCAGGTAAAGAAAATTATGTAAGAAATTTTGAGTTCTGAGCTCCATTTAATTGCACAGCCAAAGCAGTTTTGCAAACTAAAAGGCTGAGAAATCATCTTTTGAAATCACAAGGACAGTTACTTAAATAGATCTGATTATTGATGTAATAAGGCATTTCATTTCAGGTGTGATATTTTTAGACTGCTGTTGCAAAAATAAATTATGGAATTATGGCATTCCTAACCATAACCCAATGCCCACAGGTGGGCTACTGTTGAAAGAGCTCATTCATAAATCACTGCCCAGCTATTTTGTGGTTTTACACATACAATCAGCTGTAGGCATGCCAGGTATAAGATGGTAGGTTGAAGGGATGAACTTGTATGATTCAAATACTGCCCAACAGAAACATTTATATTCCTCTTAACTTTAGGAGTTAATATTTTTTCCAACTTACTTTTGTACATTCCTCTCCACTTTCCCCTGAAAATCTATATTGAGAAGATAGAATTACCATTTTTAATGTAAGTATTCTTTTTCTGTAGTTGAAATATAAAGAAAATAATTATTAGAATTATGTTAGTGTTTTGCTTGTTTTATTTAAAGATGGTAGTTTCTGGCTTTGTGCTTGGAGTTTTATGCTAACAATCTTAAATATTCTCTATAATAACTTTCAGCTTTGAATTTTGAATGAAAGGCTCTTTTCTTCCTGATCAGGAAGAGTTAAAGTGTAACACAGCTATATCTCACCTAGTCACTCCATACTGGTGACACTCTTGTGTACAGTTCATTGAGAAGCTTTTCCTGAATAGAAAAAAAGACCTTTTCCGTGATGTTTTTGCACTTCCAATGAAAACCTTTCTCTCTGTATTGAAGAAATTAGGAAATGACTGTATGTCTGAAGCACATGTGGGCTGTTATTAACACTTCCATCAAAGATTATACAATAATTAAATAATGTTTAGATCAATTTCATGTAAATTTCACCATGCAGGCTGATTTTTCTGTGTGGGAAAATAACACTGGTAAAGGAGACATTCTAGAACAAAAGCAAACTATTGCCAAAGTAGATTTTTAAAAAATTAGCATGCTCCATGAGACTCAAGTACCTTCTGCAGCACCTGCTGAGGCAGTTGTAGGCAAGTGATGGTGTCCAGTTACACAAAACAAACAGGAAGGATCCCTGCTCTGGCAGTCTGCACCTGTGGGTTTGTCCACATTCCCTGTGGCAAAAAGTTCATTGCCTTTATTCAGGAAATACTTTTGGTGCCTACTTCCAGTTTCAGTTTGAGACTTAGAATTTGGATGCATCAAAACGGTTCCTCCATCAGGTGTTCCTGGTTTGTATCTGATGTGTTTGCTCATGAGATGGGCCCAGCCTCTTCTCCAAGGTGGAAGGTGATCATGCAGTAGGCAACAGGCACAAGCCGGAACACAACAAACTCCTAGATTCTTGGAAAACCATTTGCACTCAAGGGATGGTTTTACCACACGGGAACAGGTGTCCAGGAGGTATGTGGAATCTGCATACTTGAAAGTGCTCAAAGCTCACCTGGCCAAGGACCTGAGCAGCCTGCTTTGGCTGGACATGTGTTGGATAGGGTGCTTCCAAACGGCCTCCAGGACCCCTCTTAGTGTATTTTGTCCTAGAGTTCTGAGCTCTGCATGCAAGATGCTTAGCTTGAATGTATTGTGCATTACATGTCAAGGAAGTCAGTGGGTTTGGTAAAGACAGGTCTCTGTGGAAGGGAAGGCAGCACAAATTAACTGTTTCATTGTAGAGAATTACTTTTTTAGGCCACTTTTAGAGATAAGTGACATAAAACTCCAGCATGTTATGCAATATGAGTAGCCTTAGTAGAAAACATCTTGAGTATTTGCCTTGTGTTCTCCATAAAAGAACAATATCCTTCTATGGCTAATCCAAGCTGCAGTTGATTGACTTAGATTTCTGCTGCCGGGATAATCGGACACTGTTTCAGAAACGCCTGGGAATTTCTTGAGGCCTGTAATACAAGTTACCATACAGAGTTTCCAGTGTGCTGTCCCCTAAACACACAGAGCTCTGTGAAAAGAGTGCTCCAGCCATCCGGAATGATCAGAGTAACCCCGCATGTAAATGTGACCTTCTCCCTGCCTCACAGAGCCGCTGTGTCTGCGACTGACTGTCACTCACAGAAACACTTTCTTTCATTTGATTGAGTCTTGAAAACAAGCAAGAAATATGAAATTTCTCCTCCTTCTTCCCCATCCAAACCATTTTATTCCTTCTGGCCTTCCTAGAGAGGACATTCTGTGAACTGGTTTGTAAGAGAGGAACTGCTGGTGTGGGCTGAAATGTAAAGTGGCATTTATGCAAGAGCGAGAAAGAGAGTGATCTAATTATGTGCAGATGTAACACATTTCCTTTGTTTTTCTTTTTTCTTTTTTGAAATTATGTTAATGATTTTTTGGTTTATGGTAAATAATTTGATTCTTACATTGGCCTGCAACATACTAGTAGTGAGTTAATAAAATCTGAATTAAAAAACATATGTGCATGTAATTTCCAAGCAGTTCTTAATATGAATCATTGACTCATAAAGAATGGTGGCTGTAGTTAGTATTCTGAATACTCTGGTGCTTAATTCATTTGATTTTAAGTTTCCAGCTTGTTTATTCATTTTTTATAGCATTTAAAAACATCTTGGCTTACTCCTCATTTTCCTTAATGGAACTAAGTTGTAGGGCTGTAAGCTGCATTACTTTCTTAACAGCATATTTAATACGATTCTGTTATCCCTGGCTGGTCAAATTGGCACATGTCCTTAAAATAAAATTAAATGTAATTCATTATTGTATTCACTACTGGGATTTTTCCCAACTATTTCTGGAAGGAGTGTAAGTCCAAAGATTAGGAGAGAAATATTAATCATGTTATTTCATTATTGTTTTTTGTTAATTCATCAGAGAATTAACACAGTAGGAGACCAAAACTGCAAATATTGCAGCTGCTTAAAATGGATTTATTCAATAATGTTTAAGTAATTCTGATGGTAAACGGGTCACCCAGAAATACATTTTCCTCTTCTTCCCAGGTACTTGGAATATCAAAACATTGGAAAAAAGAAAACATGAGTTTAGCTATAAAATACTCCAGCATCTGTGTTATGTCATGTTAAAATTGTTTCCTCTCTCTTTTTGTGCATTTCCACCGCCTCCCATAAATGGCAAATAGCACCTTTTCAACATCTCAGTATTTTGTGTCGGATATGGATAGGTTTGTGTTATATTCTGAATTATGGTTCTTGAAAATTTCTGGGTCACTCACATGACCAACAGAGTGGGTTAGTACTGGAACTATTTTGAAAATCTACAGAAAATTGAGCAAGGAAAAATTATAGAAGTTGTTGAACAAAACACAAACCATGATTTCAGTAGTAATATCTTTCAGACTGATAATTTATTTCTTAGCTACTACTTAGTTTCGAATTTTAACCACATAGTATGGGCTAGTTTTGCACAAAGAAAAAAGTAAAAATACTTCTGGCAATGAGCAGTCTGCAAGTTATATGTAGAAATAAAAGGCCTGAGCACCTTCTGGTTTACAGAAATCAGCAGTGTTATTTTGATATTCCATGTGACCTGGCTGTACTTGGTGAATTTCTTTCTGCAGCGTGTTTTGGGGCTATTTTAGAGATATGATGAAATTTGAATTAGTCCTTAAACACTTCCGGAAGACTGTGTTGGGAAAATATACATAAATTAATGTGTAAGGGTACCAAATGTTTCTACAGTGCAAATTTTACAAATAACCCATCACACTTTTGACCAGTTGATTTGATTATGAAGGGGGAAAACATCAATTAAAAATAAAGAAGTTACAGAGTATAAGATGCTATCCATAAGAAGTCCAAAACATAATATGTCACATCCTGATACCAAATGTTTCTGTGTCATTTGAGGACAGATGATGAAAGCTTTACTGTCATTCTTTCTTTACAGAACAATAGATGGGAGTGTTAAATTTGCAGATGAATTCTGTGTGTATAAATCACGGCATCTTTAGTCTCGTCCTTCAGTCTTTTTAGAGCCAATATAATAGTGTCATATGTGGTCAAGGATACTGGTTTGATAAGCACTCCCTATGCATGTATATTACCTTCACAGCTTTTCCAAAATCTTAATTTCAAAACTGATTTTAATTTTTTATCCTTTCAGGCTTCTTAGTTATCACTAATAGCAATAACACTTACGGATATTCCTGTTAGTCACATAATTATTCCATCTAGACTTTTGCAGTATATAGGTTAGAGAGGGCTTGCTGTACATGCCAAGAACCTAACTAACACTCTTTTCCTATATTCTTACATTTCATGTAGGAAGATCAGGTAATGAGGTGCTGCAGTGGTATTATTCTTTCCTCTGGTTAAGTGATTAATTTTTCTTTTTCTAGATTCATAGAGTGAAATAGAAATTAATATACTTTCCTACTTTACTTTTTTAAGCATTTAGTTCATTCCAAAGTGAGAACTGTCCTATATTAGTATGACCTTTTGAGAGATCTCATAGATGTAGTATTGATCAGTGACACAAGTTTTAGAAATAATGCAGAGAAGCTGCCAGAATCTCAGCTGAAGTCTGTATAAATCTCGTCTGTCTCTCAGTTGGAGTGATGCTGATGTTGCAATACTTACACAAAATGGGAAAGAACTTGGCTGCTTTCATATCTCTAAATTTAGTGTGTGGGTGGTCCAAGACAGTGAAGATTTTATAACATCTTTATTTATTAATAAATCCATTTTGTGTTTGAACTAATGTAAACCTTTTGTCATCCATTAAAAATATGACTGTGCTGTTGACAATAAGTTTCAGTAGAAAGAAAGACTTAAGGAAGACCTAGTACACTTATTTCCTGTAACATGCAAGACACTATAATTATGGGTCATTTGCCTGGCTTCTTTGGTAATTTAGAGTTTTAATTGTGTCTAGTTCCAGAGAGTTAGTTAAGCTTCTCATTATGCACATTGCCTTCCATAATCATCAACTCTTCTCATACAGTAAGCTTAGTGACATCATGGAAGTCAATTAGGTCTTTCAAGGCAGAGCAATGAAGTACATTCTTTTGCATGAGCTAGATCAGAAAAGGTTTCTGAAAGGCCTTGATAATGCTCTTCTGTGCAACATTTAAGCTTATTCTTCAAAAAGCAAAGTCTGTCAGAGTTTCATTTATTGTCCTCAGAGTGCTTAAGGTCATGAACTAAACTATTGTTAAGAACAAAACCTATAGGCAGAGCCATGCTTCCATTCTAGTAGCAATCATACCAAGCTTTCCAGGATCAGCTGGTTGCATATTTGTAGTTAGTAATAGTGATAATTATCAACATTTGAAAGTATCACATTGTTCAAACTGGAATGCAGTGACTGTATGAAGGAAATGAGCACAAAAGACATTGATGTGATTCCTTTGGCTCACTAAAAATCATTAATTAAATTTTACTTTATTACATGCCAGGTAGAAAGCACCTTTTACTTTTCACTTGACAGACTCCAAGTTGTTGCTGGCATGTTGACAAGCAAGAACCAATATTTAAAAAAAAAAGGAAATCAGGAGATTTTTATGTTTCCCCTTCCACCGTCTCTGATAGATGGGTATATATAGGGCAGACATTTAATACATCTTGCAAAAATGTTTTCTTTGACTGTAATAGTTTTGCAAGTTGCATCTTGGTTCCCTTAGACCACAGCCAGAACAAACACTGGGCATCCTTTATGTTCTGCAGTGAAATAGTTGTGTGTTTGAGAACCTAAAAGGTGCAGTATGCTGTTGTGTGTTCATGGAATCGTAGAATATTCTGAGTTGGAAAGGACTCACAAGGATAATCAAAGTTCAACTCCTTGCCCTGCACAGGATAGCCTCAGGAATCCCACCATGTGCCTGGGAGCACATGATTAGTAAATGTGAGGAAAATTCCCCTAATCATCCCAACATCTGTTTTCAATTACTAAAATTACTTATGGCAGTAATTTTGGAATTATTAGTAGTAGCAGTGCTAATAATATTGATAATAATGCAGTATGAATTGCAGAACTGTTAGAAACCATGTGCCAGTATAGGTCAGAATTTTTCAGATTGCTGGATGCCAAAAGTTGCTTTGGCTTGTCCATGACCAAAAATTCAAATTGAATTTGCAGGTCATAGACAGGAAGAGGCAGGAAGAGATGCTTCATTATATAAATTCTGAAATGAACTCCAGAAGCCCAGAAACATTATCTTTTAATATATAAAATTTCAGACTATATGATTTTTATATCTTTATCTTATATGTTTATTATTCGATATTGGGATGTAAAATTACAAATCCACATAAATGATGTATGATGATTTCTTTGCTTCCAAACTGCAATCTTTTGATTGTCACTATTGTAAGGCATGGAACTTCTGCCTGACTAAACTGTCTCTTCTCTAAATGTAACCTTCCAATTGCTTATTTTCTTTCTCATCATTGATTTGGAAGAATTAGGCAAATAGAGCATGACTTTGACAGCACTCTTCTGATAAGTGGTGTCTGTCTCCACTCATCCAAAGTCCTACTGTAGTTTAGTGTTCCCCACCTTGTGCACTGAGGAAATGCCACACCTGTAAGTGAAATCACTGCTTTTGCCATTTTGCGGGTTGTAAAGTTGGTTTGGAAAGGTTAAATTGCCTCCTTGTAAAGGTATTTAGGCACTTGCTTAATTTTACTTTAAGCTTGTGATTAAACCCATCCCTATAAAACAAAGCACTTAAGAACATCTGGATAACCCATTTCTGGGATTTAAGTGTATTAATGTTTTTTGAATTGAAATTATTTAAAGGTTAATTTCCATACAGATGTTCAAACTGAGAGGTTTGCTCTTGTTCTAATTAGAGGTGTCTAAGCCAAGAATGAAATATAGTTTTCCTACTAAGTTTCATTCAGGATCATTCTTTCTTTTAAAACAATCATAGTAACATTATTAATTTTTTTCCCCTCATCTCCTTGTTTCTCAGTGTCTGGTGTTTGAAGATTCACCACATGGAGTCACAGGAGCCTTGGAAGCAGGAATGCAAGTGGTTATGATTCCAGATGAAAAATTAAATCCAGTTCTTAAAACAAAGGCAACACTGGTGCTGAAGTCCATGGAAGATTTCCAACCAGAACTGTTTGGTTTACCAGCATATGATTAATGTCTAATGCCTGTGAAGATGTACTTGACTGGAGATAAATTAAAAGTGAAGTGAAATTTTATTTTGGTTCTATGATATTTTTCATCTTTTTCTGTCTTCCTCAAAACTAGAGCACAAAAATCCTGTTACCATACAGCCTTTCACACAGTACCTTTGATAAATTGTCTGGAATATTTATGATTTGTCCTTTTGATAAATGCTGAATTAAAGCAGCATCTTTCTGTTAAGTGAATCCAACCTTGTTCTATTCACATCATAATGTTTTCTGGGAATATTATGAAACTATTTAGACAATTTATTGCAACTGTATTGGAAGTGTCTTGTTCCATTTCCACTTGAATTACTTACTGTTTAGATAATAACCAGAAATCTGTTCTGGATTGGCTTTTATGCCATTATAATGCTTTTGACACCATTGTTGCTATCAATATGTTTCTCTTTTCCCTCATCCCATACTTGTCCATCTATTCCACTTGTCTTGTGTTGTCTTTTTGCTATTTTCCCCCATTTCTTTGCAACAGGGATTCGGTTATGCTTTCTGTGTTTTTTTTTGTTTTCTTCTTAGAGATTGAATGAGATGACTCCCAGACATCCCTTAAAACCTCCATTGTCCTGTAATTCTTTTGTTATCTTTTCTGATATTTTGATCACCTCCTAGCAGCTATACAAGGTTGTATGATCTTAGAACTTAGCCAACATGCTTTGCATCTTGTTTCTTTAATTTCCTTTTATCGTTCTTATTTTCCATGTGCCATGTAGCCTTCACTTTCAATCTTGTGAAATTAATGTTTCCTGTGTCTGTGCTTCAATTCTGATAAAGTTATGGCCCTAACTCCTTTATGCAAATAATTTTCTGTCCTTAATTTCCATTCTTACCTTGTCCTTGAGACCTTGTTTTTCACCAATTTTCCTACAGAGAGTTTTTCTATGTATTTTTAAAGTGCAGAAATTGCAGATTTGGTTTAGATAAATACTTAAAATTTATTTTCCTGGTTACTATAATTTCCACTAAATATTAATGTGGTCATCTGTCCCTCTTACTTCTGTCTCCTTCTGGCATCTTGTCAGTAAAACGGTAAGGGCCTCTTTATAAAATGCTAAATACATAGACAGGTTTTGGTGGAGTCCACAACTACATGTATGACATGATGGAAGCATTGTCTTTTATCTTGTCTAAAGAAATCTAGAGTATGTATGTAGCTTTCTGACAGTTTTATAAAATTAATTAATTTATTCAGGAATTAAATTCCTACATTTCTTATGAGTATCCATGAGGTGCTTCACAGTCTTAGTAAAGTATCACATTCCATAAAGACGAGAGACATGAAATATGTCAAATCAGATCATTTCCATGGATTATGAGAAGACTTCTCTGACCTTGGGTTTTTTAATATTATAGGTTTCTTTATGATCTTCCTCACAAAAATATTTTCTAGGCATTCCTGGTGTTTAACTGTGTTAGATTTAAGGGTTTTTTGTCGGGAAAAGAAATTAATGAATTACAGACTCTTCAGTATTGATGGTGAGTTTCCTTAGATTTTTTTCCTTCTGTATTTATAAAAACCTCAAATTTTTACATCTTTTTTTTTTTTTAGACTGTTATTATTTTCTTTTACCTGTTTATACCTTTAGAAATTAAGGACATTTTATTCCATATGATCAGTCAGATATGATTTAGACTGTACCCTAATCTTTTTATACATATAGTATAATGCTTTGCAGTTAAATGCTTTCCATTCTAAGGATATGGAGGCATTTTTTGGAAAAAGAGTAAGTATTCTCTATATTATGTTGTTTCCTTTGGCAATGGATATTGCAGCCATAACTGTTTGTACAGTGACAACAACCTGTCCCATCCAACCTGAACTCCATTTCTAGTCTTCACAGACAAGATAACATAAATATTTCTGTATAATTCCTCTTTTGACTTACGTTACATAGCACAAAGTTTTAGTGTCGAGCAATAATTCTGAGCTTTCAAGTGTAAAACAGGTGCCTATTGGGATCCCCTTCATTCATAATTACTGAATTTCAACAAGGAACTTACTAGGTAGAAGAAACTTTAATAAGCTATAATTAGTAACTTTTATAAAGTTTTGCATATATTTAATTTAACTGGTGAGTTTTGCAAAAAAATAAAAATGAGACACGTCTCCTTCATACTTTACGTCGAAGGAATTGCCATCATAGTCATGGGTTTTGTTTTTAAAAATGTAGAGACATTAATAAATACATCACTGACAAAATCAGAATTACTTCTTCATGACCACCATGGTAAGATCAGCATATCCTTTAGTTCTAATTTAATAGCCTTATCTTTAGATGAAAATTAATAATCAGAAAAATACTTCTCCCTAACTCATCAGCAAATCCTATTGCAAACAATTATTTTTCCCATTTATTCAGTATCACACCTGACAGATGTCAGTGATATTATGACCCCAAACTGAAGTCTGTGAACCTGAACCATATGCCATAACCTTCTATCATTCTGGTATTACCAGAATTACCAGAATTTTATCATTCTGGTAAAATTCTCTTCCATGTACTTTTCTGTTTGTTGTTCACCAACTTCCTGGCCCTGAGCTGAATCATTTAAATGTTACTAAAGTAATTTTCATTATTGTTGTTAGCTTTTCTCTTGACTGAATGAGAAATCAAAAAAGCACACAAAAATAAACTGTTCTTCTACAGTAGCCCCAAAAATCCTGTCATCTCCATTATATGTGAGGGAGATATTCATGTCAGCAGTAGATAACTGTAGCCTGTCTGATTAACCATGTACCAAGTATCAACATATGTTTGTATATATTTCTTTACCCAGTTTTTGGTTGGATTTGTGGCTCTGTAGCTTGATCATCCCAACAACATCTGTTCAGAAAAGAAAAAAAAAGATAAAAAAGGATTAAAAACTTGGATCCCCTCCCTTCCTTCCATCTGCTGCTTTCCCGATGAAGTCCTGTTCTGTCTGAACTGAAAAAAATCCATACCAGATCCTGGCTACAGATCATGAGAACATGTGAGCAATCAGGACATTTGAATGCTCCATCTGTGTTTTTATGAAGAGGACTGTTAAAAACTAATCCAAAAAGTCTATCATCTAACTCAGCAAGCAGACTTCAATCCCAGTAAATAGTTAACACATGGTTAATTCGTTATTGTTAAGCAAAGAATAAGCACCAGCTTAATTTTAAGGATACATTTAATTTTATTTGGCTTAATATAGAACATGTGCTTCAGGCATATCCTGAGAATGATTCCAGCCTCCAGAAAATAAAGGAAAAAATTCATGACCAAGTTTTTATCACTGGAAAATAGGATCAGTGCAGCAAGATGGAGCTAAATTCAGTCATGAAAATAAATTAAAAGAAAGAAGTTGGTGATGTATGAACTCTTGTATTGGAACTTAAATGTCTTTCTACCTCACAGATGAATTAGGATTTACATTTTACTGGAACTTCAATGGGATTAATTTTGGTAGAATTTCCAGGTTGCAAAGATCTACATAAATGAGGGTTTCATTGGATATATTCAAATAAGAATTCATTGCCTTGGAACAGGATTAATTTTAAAATGCAGTCTGACTTCTATGAATCTTGGCATTTGCCTTCTACAAATAAAGATCAGAGAAAGATGAGATATTCTTCCTTATTTGGATTAGATGTCTTTCTAAAGAATGCTATACTTAAACCAAAGAAACCTCTGCCCAGAATCGTGCATTTTGCATATATTCCAAAAATGTCTTCAGTAGAATCCAAATTAGAAAAAAAAAATTGCAAGAAAATTCATATTTAAAAAAAAAAAGGCAATTATTTTCTACTACATTAAAATTCATATGTATCTTTAAGACGTAGAGAATGAAGCTTGAAATTTGCTCCTTTCTTGCTAGCTCTAGATACTGGTTATCCATACAGAAATCTGCCTTTTCTTATCTATATAAATTTAGACGCAAAAAACACTAGTTAGGCAGTAAATTCTGCAATTCTACAGGGCATATGAATTTTTTTTTTCTATTTTTTTCAATATTAGAATAATGTTAGACAATAAAAGTATAGCAACTCTTTATTTTTTTTTCCAATTAATTTGTTTGCATGCATTTGTTTCTAATTTAACCAGTTTGTATCTACACTAAATTCACTGTGTTTTGGTACTGAGATGGCAGGACTGCTTTTTTTGCCAAACTAATGGAAATAAATGGAAATAGTGGACTGGATGAAAAGGAGTTCTCTCAGACCACTTCTCTGTCCCAAGGGAAACTTGACTCTCATCAATACTTTTTGTTAACCTTCCCTTTGGCCAAGTCTAAACTGTGGGTCTAATTACCCTATTATGATGAAGGGCAGAAGAAGGGCAAGAACTCTAAAGCCCTTTCCAGAACTTCCAAGAGCCAAGGAAGCCACCCCCGGCAGGAAGGCTCACTGAATGTGCCTGTGTCTATACCAGGTAACTCAGTGTCCAAAAAAAAAAAAAAAAAAGGTATATAGTGGAGGGCAGAGGGCAGCATAAGAAAGGCTGTTGGTGTCTTCTGCTCTTCAGCCCTTTGATTTATGGGCTCTAAGCCATCATATTCAAAATGTTAGGTGCTGGCTCACTCTTGTGATTAAAACAAGCTTCAGTAGAGAGAGAGAGAGCATTCCAGCTCTCGCTTCTCTCTTTGTGACTCTTTCCCCTGAATACCTGCAATATGAAACTGGAACATGAAATGAAACATTAACAGGATCATTGTTAATACCCAAGGTTCCTTGGATTCAAAGGGAGCAGAGAGGGCATTATTTACTAGAGAACAGAATGGTAGAAAAGAGAGCTGGAGACAAGGTCATGACCCATGATATAAACCATCTAGGACCTCATACTCCAATGAAATGAAAGAAGAGAAACATGTTTTGCTAAGTTCCACATGTCCTTAGCAAAACTGTAAAAGCAGTAATTATGATGGGATAATTGTTTGCATTAACAGAAGCAAAACTCAACTCAAAAACATATGCAAAGACACTCTGTTATGAAACGTAGGTTTTTACAGATAAGTCAACCCCTATTGCAAATAGAGCAATTTGCCCATAGAAGGGGATGTTGAATTTGACTGTATTTCATCCATGATGTCATGGTTACTTAAGTAAAATGTATTATGGTGGTGTTACTGACTATTCCTTTCACAAAGAGCTGTATAGAAAGCAACTTTTCCTCATTTAGAGAGCTTCAGAAGTTGGAGTACTGAGGTTAATTAAATTTCCTGTAAATTTAACAAAAGCAGACTCCACAGTATCATCTGGATGTCTTGCTAGTAATTTAATTGATTACTTCTACCTACATACCTAGAATATGGGCTATGTGTCTAATAGAAATAGTATCCAATCCAAATCACTGTATGGCTGCAGGCAAAACTGCTATCTTACACTCAAATGTAATAAAATGGAAAGCATTAGGAATTTCAAACTATAAGTTCTTTGTCCAGATAATCCATTTACTTTTTGTGAAAAGGAAGTGTTTAGTTCATAAATCTACAACTGATAGAAAAATACACTTGCCACCAGCTCCTCATAAAATGATGCAGTTAGTCTAGGGAAGAATTTAAATATGGTACTTCTACAAAACATTGTTATTCCCAACTACTTTTTCCAAAGGCAAGGTAGGTAGAAACATGTAGGGGCAAGAGGAAGACACACAGATCAATCGTTCTGAGCTTCCTCTAATTCTCTGCCTGAGACCATGAAAAGGAGAGGAATCATTCTAGCTGTTAACAAATTCAGAAATGCACAAGTTTTATCTCTATTCTCAGTTTTTTCTATTGCACATGAACTTTAGAGATAAACAAAGATATGTGAAATGCAGTTAGACTTAAACTGCAGAAAAATCTCTGTACACTTTGCCAGGAATGCAGAGAAGTGACTTTGTGATATACAAGAACAACTGCTCAGAGGTTTTCTCAGCTGCTGCTTCTCATGCTCCTGAGTCAATCAGCAGAGCTATGGCCAAGCACTGGACCATGGTAGTTGTGCTGAAGAGAGAGACAGCAAGTACTATACGAGGGAATGTTCTTCCTTTTCAGAAAATGCTGAAAGATGTTCAGTAGTGTTGTTCCTTGTGAAGTGTCTTTTTGCTGTAGCAGAATGTAATTTCAGCAAACAGTTTTGTCACATAGAAATATTTCACATATTTAACCTGTTGCAGAATATCTACAGAGACATGGATATCGTAAGCTGCTTTTAAGTAGGGAGAGAAGAGTTTTCATTACAGTACCAAAAAATGGGGAGGAACAGGGAACATGAGGGAAAAGAAGTGTTAATGTTTGCTACAATAGCATCTTGATTTAAAAATTGTGAAGCTATGCAAAATGTATTGAATCGTTTCATTACTGTGTCCTCATTCTTGGATATCATCCAGAATTGCTACATTTTACCTGAAAAATTGGAAAGCTGATTAAGTCTAAATGGATTTCCTGGAGGCCTATGACTGCAGCCTTGTAAACTGATCCATTATAGCCCTCAACATTGTTCTTATTGATGGCTGCATCTGAAACATTGCAAAACTCATGGCATTCATTTTTTTCAGACCAAACATATTAGGTAACTGATTTTATGTTTTTCAGTGCAATATGAGACAGAAAAAGGTGGTGGATTTTTCCCCTCTCTAAAGCAAATGTTACTCTAAGGAGATTTATTAATTATGTAATTTCACCCTGTCATATTTCCTTAGCCTATGTTATGTAACTCTTAGTAATGATTTTATTGATGTTATGGAGCACATAGGTGACTGAAATCTATTTTTGGATTTTTTTTTTTTTTTTTTTTTTTTTTTTTTTTTTTTTGGTCTGGAGTGTCCTAAACACTTTCCATCAATCAAATACTTGTTATTTTTGTCAGCTGAAGGAACATGGTTTGTGAAATTGTCTAAAGGTCCTTTTAGTTCTGATTTTCTAGTGAAGAATTAACTGTATCAAGAACAGCTTGAAAAACTCTTCTGGTACAAAGAACATTTTGACATCTACATGAAAGGAGCTGGTGCATAGCTGTCATCTGTGCTCCTCTTAAAGCCAGCTCTGTATCTGATATGAAATTGATACTCCTTATAACCTCAGCAAAGAGTGCTGTATCGTTAGTGAAGTTCACACCTGTGTGAAAGTTTGCTGAAGGGACGAAGGGAGGAAGGGAGCAAGGGAGGCCTGCTCACTGCATTGGTGTGGAAGACATTTCTAATTATAAGATGTTAGGCTTGTGTCCTTCCAAGCTTTAAAAACCTGGATATTTCCCAGTGATATTTACTTAGGTTACCAACCTTCCCCAGAAAATGAAATTATCACAATAAACTCTGCTTTAAAGAGACACTGCTTAAAGGACTAAACACTGAGTATGAGCACTCCATGGGAAAGTTTACATTTCCTTTTCCAGTGATGCTGTATCTGACACTCCCAGGTATAGACTACCTAGACTGTTGTTCAGCAAATAACAGCACCCAATATGAAGCATTCTTTGCAGAGCAAGCTAACTGTATTAACATTTACCTCAGTCATGGACTAAGATTTACAGCTACCTCTACTTCTAATCTTCTGTGGTGATGCGATACGTGGAATAAATAAATAGACTCCACAACTCGATATAGTTATGAAGTGGGTATGTATGTCAGCACCCGGCACAAGTGAGATAACTCTCCAAAAACTTGTGCCCCGATCCTCAGTCTGACCCACATCTTTATTCACAAAGGTGTTCCATATGCAATACATTACACAACTTTTCTATGCATATTCAACCTTTGGCCCCGCCTGTCCTCGCCTCTCATACTAAATAGGTCTCCGCCCTTCTGAGCATGCGTGGTTTGCTGTGGTGGTCGCGCGGGGGTCTCTCGGTGGTCTCTGAGGCCGAAGATTGTGGTCTTCCTCCTGTTTGAACTCTTGAACTTTTCTCCTCCGGGCATGCGCTGTTGGTCTTTTGGTAAGCTTGTCGACAGATGAGCTCCTTTATCTGGGTTCTTTGCATTCCTTGGTCTTCTCTGGCATTGTCCTTTATGCAAGAAGCTTTAGGGATTTGCATTTTCTTATGCCCTTTGTACCATTGCAGAGGTTTTACAAGTAAAAGGTTAAAATTCAACACTAAATTCTACAAACTAAAATTTAAATGTTTTAATTTATTTTGTTAATTCAGGTGAACTCCAAAAATCTCTATTTCAGTGGCAGTATTAGTACCCAATATAACTAATCTGTAAATAATCTGTAGTTCTATTATATCTGCTTCTAATTGATATATTGAGCATACTAAAAATTGCACACTTAGGACAGCCTATCTGGGAGGGATTGCATACTGAGTATCTGAGATGTGTTCTTACAAAGGTGACTGAGGCCATCCTTTGGGAGCTCTCATAGTTATTTGTTCTAGTCTGCCTGTTATTTTTACACAACACCTACATTCTTAATTAATTAATTTACAAACCATTCTGCTTACACTTTTGCTTCCCTTAAACCATCTGAAGGCACTACCACAGTATTGGACCTCGTTGGTTGTTACAAAAATGTCTTTTTCATAAGAGTATTAGTTGCTTTGTTTCATTTTGTGCTTTTGTGGGGGGTTTGATTTTGTTTGAATTTTTTTTGTAGCTGTTGTTTGGTTCATTTTTAGTGTTTGGTTGGTTGTAAGAGTTAAGCAACTGCCAAACAAAATAGTCATTTCAGAGACATGGTCATGGTTTAGGAATGGTATTTTACAATTTAGTGCTCCCACTAAAACCATGCTGCCACTAAGCTCCCCCCGCTTTTCCTCTCCCCTTCTCCTGCAGAGGAGAATTGGAGGCACAAAAAGTATAGACCATGTGTTGAGATAAGAACAATTTACTGGCAACAGCAATAAGACAAGAAAACAAACAGTAACAGCAACAATATTAATAAAAAATGGTATAAGAAAAAGAATTACTCACACAGAAAACTCCCTGTTAACAGACAATATCCAATGTCTTGCTTCGCCCATTTTCTCGAGCAGAAGAAATACTTTCTCCCTGGAAGAGAAAATCCCTTCCTCCTGCCCCCAGCAATGACATGAGTGGGATCTCGCCATGCCCCCTCCTGGCTACTGCAAAAATTACCCCGTCTTGTTTGGAACCAGGACAGAATAAAATTATTTTCTCAGATGGGCTGTTTCTACGACCTTGATAAGAACAAATTACTATTAGAGACTAGAAAACCATCTGGCTTTAGGAGGATTGTGTTTTGCTGGAAAACTTCTTTTAGTTCTGTGAACTGAATTCATTCTATAGCTAAATATCTGATCCACTTTGTGCCATGAGGCTAGGCAAATTTCATCATCAATTAATTGATGTAAAAAATTCTATAGAAAATATTAAAAAAACACTAAAGACTAGAATGATTTATAAAAAATTATCATAGCATCTTCCTACCTGTTTTGGTGGCAGTGAAAAGACTAAAAAAATGCCACACACATTTTTCGTTTGACTAGGATGCTAAAATGAAGGAAAAATATTTTTTATGAGAGGCACAGGTAATTGCAGCCCATAAAGTCCTCTGTTAAATGGGCTATACATCACACAAGTATAGGCAGGCAATCTCCTTTTAGCTCATCTCTCTCCTGTTACCTTCCTTTTCCCCTCCCCCTGCCAGGTATAAACATTTAGGTTTAGTATGGGCTTCAAGTTAAATGCAACGATATTTAAATTCCTAACAATAGATCAATATGCTTGACAAGATTGAACACTATGGTTCATATGAATTCATCTTTGCAGATAAGAAGCCATCAACACGTATGTGACTCTAATATTAGTGATTAAATACCATCTTCCCTGCTGGGTTTCACAGCTGAGATGTCATTCATGGTATGGTATTTTTAAGTTCTTTTAGGTTTACATAAAAAGAAATAAGATAAATGCTCTCTTCAAATGTATGGCTATACATCTGAATTAATGTGGCTTGCCTTGATAATCAAAAACACTTCAACTGTTCTTGCCAAATTGATGTGATTTTAATAGCTGAGGTTTGTACCCATAGAAAAAGCAAAAATTTGTTCTTATCTGTTTTGCTCAGTAACTTTTCTCTTTAAAAATATGTAAAGAAATGTCTGATAAAATTTTACATAATCTATTCAAAACCAAAGAGTCCAAGAATTCTGAGTACCCACGGTTGTTTTCACTTATGAATTAGACAGAATTTGTCTTTGATAATGGACTCTAACCTAAAAGATTCCCAGGGAAAGCACAGGCTACTTCAAACATGAAGAGTGAAAATGTACATCCTACTAATTAAATGAAAAACTACCTGAGATTTATTTGTCAAAAGGTAAGGTAACATTTATCACCTTATCAAGGATTTTTATGGAGAAGCACAACCTAGATCTTTATTTTACAGTGAATCTTATCCTCAGATTTCTCAGTTTACAGCCAAGCATGCTGGAGAGCTGCAGCTAGTGGTCTGAAGAAAAATCACTTTTGATGTTGAAGAGTAAAGCTAATTTACTGGGACTCCTAAAATGCAAAGCCAACCCATTGCACGGACCACGTTTACTGTGTACAGGCAGGACAAATAACTAGACTACTGTAAGATTAGGAGAGCTTTTCTGTGATAAAGTAGCTGACATTAATTGTGTTATCTCAAGGGAAAGATAGGAAAAAGGTGTCAATGACTATGAGCAAAATGTGCATGTGATCAGTGATGGTGTGATTGCTGCAGAGTGGCCTGATGGTAATTCAGACCTCACTGAATCCCCTTTGGTTCAGGAGCCCCCTTCAGTGCCCAGAGCACCTTGCACCAGGAATGCAGGACTGTCTGTGTATTCAAAATTCTTGGAGTAAGAATCATCACCACTGCAAAGTCTCACCCCTTTCTAAAGTCCAAAACAGAGCTGAGAAGTCTTCAATTGTTGTTCACTAATGATAGGATGATACTTCTCCCACCCTCCCCCATCCCCTCACCCCCATATTTGCAGGGTTTTTTTGGGAATGCATGTAAACTAGCTGAGTTATTCAACCCCTTTAGTTGTCTGATTGCACAGCTGATTACAGATGTAAACAATCAGCAGACGTGAGCTTTGCAGATGGAATTAAAACACAAAACACAAACAAAAAAGTATAATTCTGTGTGATAAGTTAAAAACTTACAAGCCAGAGCGCAAACAGCATTTGAAATATTGGAAAAGTATCAGTGATGCATTTCAGCTTTTTAAAGGAAATTTGCTTTAATATTATTATATTTTATTTTAAGTAAAAGGTTTGTAATAAATTTTTATAAGACCACTGGTGTCAGGAATATTATAACTAGAACTCCACAAATTAATGACCATTGAAAAGATGTTAGATTTACAAAAATGTGGCATTTTGCCTATTTAATTTTACAATTATGGCTGTATATTTTACAAAGAAGAAATTCAGTTTAAGATTTAAAATTAAGAGAAAATAAATTAAAAAATCCTGTAATAGCAAACAAAGAAATGGATTGTAAATATAATGCACATAAAGCCCTAGCTGTCTATTCTCTCTACAAAGAGAAGATTCCACTCTTTTATCCATTTTTCTCTTTATCCCTCTTTCTCTTTTATCCCTTCAATTATGCAGCTTAACAACTCAGGATTACTGAGTATACTCCCTCTGGTCAGCACAATAAGAAGTTAGCATCTCAGAATTATAAACAAGAGTTACAGACTGAGGAAAAAACAAAAAAAAGCCAGGGTAAGCAATGGTTTTGAGCTGCCTTTCTGCACTGTGAATAGGAGTAATGGCTACATCAGTTCTAGGGTGTATGAGGAAGTTTTAAGATATCCATCAAGTGGATTTTGTTTGGGTTGTTGATTCCTCTTCTTTTTCACTTTTATTCCCGTGTAAATATGACCAATCACTACATAAAAGTAAAAACATAGTAAAATGTAAAATGTAATTGCAACCCTTCCGCTGCTTAGTGAAATTAATATCTCTGTGCCTTTTCCTGCTGTGTGTTTTCTGTATGTTAATGTGACTATAGAGCATCAGGAGGCCTCCTGAGAATTATTCCATCCATGCCCATCATGGCAAAGCTTTTTCAACACACTGTCCTAAGTTACAGACTCAAAGCTTCCAGGGTAGTAAATAGGAAAGGAAAATATGTGGTTAGTTTTCTGTTTAGGGCATGGCTTCTTTGTGATTGAATGTGGAATAACATAAAATATAATGAATCCACGATGATTATCACTGGGCAAAGTAAAAGGTTTCCTTCAGTATCTTAGTTCTCTTTTGGGAAACATCCAGACAATATAGTCCCTTCATAGTTCACGATAAAAAATTTCCATTACAAAAATTACTCCGAAGGATTTTAAACTCTCCCTCTTCCTCTTACTTGGATGTACTGTCAGCATGTCTATGTAATTTGAATCAAAGAATTATAACAGAAGTGCCAGAGGAGTTCTCTACACTGTCAAGATTGATTTTCAAAAGTATTGAAACATGGAGGACATTCAGGAAACATCTGGAGCAAAAAATAATGTTGTGCCAATATACAAAAAAGACTAAATAGAATAACTTATTTAGTTATAAACTTGTCATAATAAAATCAGACTTAGAAATAAAGTTAAATTCCTAATATAGGACTGGGGAAAAATGTAGAGGAAACAGAGAAGTTTTATGTGCATCTTAACAGAAGTTATAATGGTACAGGAATTATAGGGTAAAATACTAAACCCTGGATAGAATATGGTTGGCATGCTCAAAATCTATTCCATGATGATCCCTCACACCTGCAATCTGCATCCATAGCACCTGCTGAGGGGAATGGGATGGAGAGAGGAGCAGGGTGGAGACACTGTGGCCAGGCTCTGCTGAAATCCCTGCAGGCAGGGGAATTCGATGGTGCTTTGCAGCTGAGAAACAGCCCAGCACCTGTCAGCCAGGGCAGAGAAGGGGAGTTGTCCTGCTGGTGAGCCTGCAGCTGTGGGGGAATCACTCTCCTCCAATGAGCTTGCTTCATTATAACCTAATTGTAATAACAAGGCACATCTCCATCCTAGAGTTATCCCCTCCAGGGTATGACCACCCCTCACTGGGCATGTGCTCTATATTTTATTGACTGTATCTTTAAGAGAAAAGTGAGACAATTTTGTACCAATCAGTAACAAAAGTGACTTCAGTCATTTAAGCTTCACCTAAACATAGAGAGTCCTTTCACACAGAATGAATTGTCCTGGTAAACCACAGCTTTGAAAACACTTGGGATCATATGAGACGGGTCCACAGGACATGAGTTTATGGTGTAGAAGCAAACATATTGGGTTGGAGATGGCAAATCTTGCAGGCAGGGCAGCTGAATCTCCATGCTCCCTATTCCAACCAGTAGTGAGAGTGCTCAGAGTTCACATACACACCACATGCATTGTTGAGTACATTACTGTTCAGTAAACTGCCATCTCCACAGGTAACACAGACACACAGAGCCCTCACACAAACACAGGCAGTACCAAGGGACTCATCCTGCCTGTCCCATTCTCCCTGAGCAGGGGGAAGGTTGGCTACAACGAATATATTAATACATGTCAGCATTGAGGATCTTTCTCACAGCTATGTTTACCCAGGCTGCCCACAAGAGTTTTTATCACACACCCAGACAATATCCTCAGTCTGGACATGTTAATTTTTGACATGTTAATTTTTGAGCCAGAACTAGGAATGCACCATTGAAGCAGTCTAAAACTTCCTCTTGAGGGGAAGCCAAGGAGCAGCACTGATCTCTTCTCTCTGATGACCAGTGACAGGACACAAGGGAATGGCCTGTGTCCCTATTTCCAGCAGATGTAGCCTTGGTCCCGAGGCTGAAAAGCACTTGCCATGTTTGCTCTCCTACTGTACAGAAAGGCACCTGTTCTTGAGGTGCACCCTTCTTGTATGAGAACCATTCTTGTGCACCTGTGTAGAGGGATGCCAAGTAGAAGCAGAGAGTAGCCTCTAGGTTTGGTTCTGGTGCCACTTCTGTGAGAAAGGAAATTTTCAGAAGTTCTTCAGTTTAGCAGAGTTTTTGTAACTGAGAAGTATTAGATTTCAAGCTAAATAAATTCAAATGAGAAAGTGTGCATGCTTGGAATGAAATCTTGTTGCTAGAACAACTTGTCAATTGATGTAGTGAATTCAATATTGTTCAAAATGTTGAAATAAAAACTAGAAGGTTTTTTTGGGTTGGTTTTGTGTTGGGTTTTTTGGATGGTTGTTGTTTTTGTTGTTTTTAATTAATGCTTCATTCATGTAATATTTAATTCAAGGAAGTATTTAATTGTCTGTCAAAAAGTAGTTTGGATGTGAAGACTGTAGTAATTTTACATTGCCTTATTCTTTGTGAAAACAAGCTTAAGGAGCTGTTAGGTCCTAGCTGAAAAATGCTTCCTATCTTTTGTGCCATTAAAACATTGAGTTGTAACATCCTTTTACATTGTGTTCAGGTCTGCTAAGTGAAGGGGTCTTTTCTAACAAAAACCAGCCAGACATAACATTTCATGCATTTTTAGTACCACATGTATAAACCTCAAAAGCAATTTGTCATTTTTAGAAACTATAAAATGGCTATCAGGACAGCCATCATTCTTTAAGGACTTTAGGGACACATGGCTGTATTGTGAAATTTTCACGATAAACTACAGCATCACTTTTCCAAATTTGACCCAGCTTTAAATCTCCTAAGGTAGAAAGTTATACTATGTAAAAAATACTCTCTTGGGAAATGATTTGACAATGAATTTTTATAGTTTTGGGTTTTGAGGGGTTTCTTTCTCTAAACAGGAATTTCAGAAACACCCTTTCTCACAAGAAAACAGAGGTGGCAATGTAACCATTAGCTTTGCCTTCCAAGAGAAAAACAAACCATTATTTTTTCAGTTCAGAGAAAGAAATAAGAAAGTAAATGAAAGGGTCACCCCCATAGTGATCTCATGCAAGCACTAACATAAAAGCACTATGAAAATATTAATCCTTTTGCTGTTGCTTTTAATAGGATACTAACAAAAACTGAAAAGTGAGACCAGAGGGAGGGAAAACAAGGACTCTAGGGATAATTTTCTAATTTTGCTTACAAGCAAAAACCTCCCAAACCTCTTATTTATTTCTATTACAGTAGACATAATTTAAAAATGCATTAGAACATCATACTAAAGTTTTTGAGAAGAGGAAAATATTTTTTCAGCTTATCCATAACGATATTTACAATCTCGATGGATGTGGATTCTTGTTTCTTAGCATTATCAAATTCACAGTATTGTATTCAAATTAGTCAGGTTAATATAACATTAAAAAATAATTCATAAATTAAATACATAATTCATCATTCAAAGTAAGAAATCCTATGTGTGTAGTCAGGGAAAAAAAGGGGAGTTTATGACCTTTTGAAGAAGAGGCAGGTAACTTGGAAGGACTACAAGGATATTGAGAGGTTAGGCAGGGAGAAAATTAAGATGTCCCTTGCTGAACTAGAATTTAATATCACTATTGGCATAAAAGGTAATAAAAAACATTTCTATAAATGCATCAGAAAAATAAAAAAGGAGGGCTAAGGAAAATCTCCCTCTTTTATTGGGTGGTGGAGGGAAAACAAAGTGACAAAGAATGAGGAAAAATCTTGAGTTAATTGATGCCTTCTTTGCTGCAATCTTTAATGGTAAGACTGATTATTCTTGGTTTATCCTGCCCCTGAGCTGGAACACATGGATGGGGACCAGCATAAAACCACCATAACCCAAGAAGTCTGTGGGAATGGATACGATCCATCAGTCCTGAGGAAGCTGAATGAAGTGGCACTGGGGAGGTCTCAGTTGACTAGAGGTTAAAATATGTGACACCAACCTCCAATAAGGGTTGAAAGGAAGATCCTGGGAAGAAAAGGCCTGGCCTTGGTGCCAGGGAAAGTCATGGAGGAGATCATCTTGAGCGTCATCACAGGGCATGTACAGGACAACCGGGGGATCAGGCCCAGTAAATATGGGTTTAAGACAGGCAGGTCCTGCTTGACCAACATGATCTTCTACAACAGGGGGACCTGCTTAATAGGTGAGGGGAAGGCTGCAGATGTTGTCTACATAGGCTTATGTAAAGCATTTGTTTCCCACTTCATTCTGCTTAGGCAGGCATACCTTTTGCTGAGTAAAAAACTGTCTGGATGGGCAGGCCCAGAGAGTGATGGTGAATGTTCCCCTGAACATTCTGTGCTGGGGAAAGTCCGGTCTAACACCTTCAACAATGATCTGGACAAGACACCAAGAGGACACCAAGTTGGGCAGGGTGTCTGTTGATCAGCTGGAGGGCGGGAAAGCAGTATAGAGGGATCTGGAAAGGATAAGTCAATGGGCTGAGGCCAATTTCATGAAGTTCAACAAGGCCAAAAGCCAGGCCCTGCCACTGAGTAACAATAACCCCATGCAGATCTATAGGCTGAGGGAAAGTGGCTGGAGGGACGCTCAGTGGAAAAGGACCTGGGGTTGCTGTTTGGCAGTGGCTGCACATGACCCAGCCTGTGCCCAGGTGGACAGGAAGGCCAATGGCATCCTGCCCTGCATCAAATTAGGGTGGCCAGCAGGACCAAGGCAGTCATCATCCCCTTGTACTTGGCACTGCTGAGGAAAGGCTAATTTATAAGTGCATCCTGACTTCCTCAGAGTGCACTGTTTAAATTAAAAGTTTGTACATCCTGTATGGCATTCTGAGATGTAGCCACACCTTGAGTACTGCATTCAGTTTTGGGCCCTGCAGTACAAGAAAGACATTGAGGCTCAGGACCACGTCCAGTTAAGTTCAGTGGAGGTGGGGAAGGGTCTGGAGTACAAATCTTATAGGGAGCAACTGAGGAAGCTTGTGTGCTTTTTAGCCTGGAGAAAAGACAGCTCAGGGGAGACCTTATTGCTCCTTGCAACTACCTGAAAGGAGGTCATGTTGAAGTGGGGGTCAGTCCCACATAGTAAGTGATAACACAAGAGGAAACAACTTCAATTTGTGCAGAGGCTGGTGGGTCTGCTGAGAAAGCTTCCCCAGAATGCTCTGTTCTGTTATGGGAATGTTCCCCAGTTCTGCTCCCCTGGTTGGCTCCGTTGGTGGCTACAGCCCTTGTTACTTGATATGCCCTGGGAGTTGTTTCATCAGCTCCCTTACCCTGGACCCCTCATTTTTCTCCCCCAGAGACTCCCTGAACCCTTGCAGGGGTGCAGACACATTAAATCTCTCCTGTAGAACCCTATGCAAAGACTCTTGCTGCTTATTTCACCATCGGACTGTTTTAGCCAGCTGTCTGGTCTGTGTGTGTAAGCTGCCTGCACCAGGCGGCTTTGTCCTGGAGATGCTTTTGGGAAGTTCAGGACATGGAACCAGCTAAGAAGAATGTGACAAATTTGAGCCAGGGGAGCACTAGATTGTATATTGGGAAAAATTTCTTCACCAGAAAGGTTGTCCAACCCTGGAACATGCTGCCCGGGGCAGTGGTGGAATCACCATTCCTAGAGGTACTTCAAAGCCATGTGGCACTTAGGGACATGACTTAGTGGTGAACTTGGCATTTCTGGGTTTGCTCAATGATCTTAAGGGTCTTTTCCAACCTAAGTGATTCTGTGTATACATGCACACATTGTATGTATGAATGTTTTCATAATATATCTATTTTTGAATTTTTTTTAATTAAAGAGGGGAAAGCAATTATTTGACATTCAAAAGTAAACATTTCATTCCATATGATGTTGAGTACAAAAGACATTGACTTGAAAGAATGAAACAAACACAGAGAGAAAAACAGATTGTCTAGCTGAATAGCTCTAGACTGCTAGACCAAAATGACCTTTTGATATAAAAATTACTTCCCTCTCCACCTCCCCAGATTGAAAGATTTTAAGAGAATAACCTGTAGTAACCTCTTTGTGCTAAAGTGACATTTCTCTTTAATTCCATCATGCATATATTATGTCCTTCAGTACGTACCTGCCTCATGTATTTTAATCTAATAGTGCAGCACAGATTTCCATAGAAAATGTCATCTTCCTCCAAAGGGTTATGGACTCAAAAACATTCAGCTGAGGGATCTTTCTCCTCATTTTGATGAAATAGAAAGTATTGGTTTTACTCTCATCAGCAAAAACATAAAATATAACCTTCTCTAGTGGATTTTCTAAGATCTACGGTGTTTCAAGTGCTTGAATTTGCAGTTTTATTATCCATGGGTCCAAACCAGTTAGAGGATCTCCATTGCTGGCAGCTCCCTAAGCTGAGAGAGCTGAGGTCTGAATCTGTGCATTGGGAATCATGACTGAGGTTTGCACAGGTGTGAGGACCCAGGCTGTACCTTTGCTCTGTAGGAGCTTTATCCCCTTGCTGCTCTGCACTTATTTTCTGTGTTATACAAAATATGGCCACAGACTACTGTGTAATATCTCTCTTTAGAGGCTCTTTGTACTCATAATCACAGTTTTTACTTGACATTAAATCTCTGTGCATTTGCCTGTTGTTTGTTATTCCCTTTACCTATAGACATTACTTCGCTTATTCTTTTAGAGGCACCACCACTAGATTCACCTCATCCTGCTGATGGATAACCCAGATTTGCCTAAATCTTCATTTCTACTAGTCAGACAATGCTTCAGTGATTAAAATATTTATATCAGATCCTGATATCACAATTCTTAAGTAAACATACCCTCATTTATTGCAGTACTCCTCATTTTTTAAAGATGAAGAAAGAGGAAAAAAATTCATTGTTATTGCTGATTTATATCACTGAAATAATACATATTCACTATCAAATATACTTTAATTATATGAGATTGAGTTTTTAGTATCATGCCCATGAAGCATTTAATTCTTCAGTGTTTCCTTAGAAAAGAGGCTATAGTGGCAAATTTGGTTGAAAATATAGACACTGGAAAACAGGGTAAAACAATCCTCTATGAAACTGTTTTAATAATGTAAAAAAGATAATCAGGGTTTGAATTTTTTTTTAGGATAAAAATTTACTTTTAAAATTTATAGCAAAAAAGGACATGAAAATTTTAAAAAGTAATTTGACTGGTAAGCTAAAGTAAGTTAGTTTCTGGTATGCCCAAGTTTAGAGAAATTAAATCGAAATGTAATTATAATAGTATGTTGCAGCTGGAAAAGATCTGGAAATATATGTTCTTCAAAACATACAAAGGATAACTTCTGTTGATAGTTCTTGCTGACAGAATGTCTTGTTAGTAAGACAGATGAGGTTCTTGCTTTTGTAAACACACTAGCTACCTTCACTGATAGTCCGTAGTCATGGTCCTTTTTCCCTTCATCACGTATCTGGACCTAAGGTCAGGCATTTGATAAATGTGCAGATGTATAGACTTCCCCATAATACTGTGTACACTTACCTTCGTACATTTTATGCATTTGGGAAGAAAGTAGTTAATGATTCAGCTTGAGAAGACAAGAATCCTTCTCAATACGTAGCTAATTCTTTTTGACCTGAAAATTAATGTAAATGATTCATTTAATCTGATGCCTGCCAAAGGCTTTGTACCTGTAAGTTTCCAGGCACTACTTAAGCTTTTTTTGTTGGATGAGGAGTTTAGAATTCACTTGCTCTAAGTTTAGAGCAATCCATTCCTAATGGATATGTTCTAAAGCTAAACTTTTGGAAGTAACACTCTTCCATAATGACAGATGTCCATCCTGTCACTTCTTAGAGAAAGCAAATCGTCTCTATCCTTACCTTTACTTTGCAGGAGCAATTATTTGAGAAGGCAGTGGAAGTCTAAATAATCATACATCAACTGATGTAGTCCTTTTAACTCAACTGCTCTGTCTTGGCCTACATGAACTATGTGTGAGACCTGCAACTTATTCTTCAAGTGTTTAGCAGTAGGGTTATAAATAAGTTGACAAAAATTCCCATATATATTAGATTTTTAAGCAATTAGAAGAATTGAAAGAAACGAGCTAACACACTTTGAAAGTTCACAGTCATATCCTCTTTGTGTGTCTTAGCATTGGGGCTCATTTCACTCTACAAAATGTGCACAAAACTCACATTCCATTGCTAGGGATGAGACAAAGCACTCTGAGGTGTTGATACAATCTGAGAATGCCATACAGGATGTACAAACTTTTAATTTAAACAGTGCACACTGAGGGAGTCAGGGTGCACTTATAAATTAGGCTTATAAAGTATTCATCAGATCCCTTTTGTGCATTGAACTGCTGCATATGCATTATACATTTGCTTTCCCTTCCACATCTCTCTCTTGATCCTTCTGTATGCAATTCATGCAAACCTAGTCTCAAGTTCAGTTAGAATCACTGGACAAATATATATAATATAAGAAATTGACTATATCTCCCTACATGACTTATTTCAGTGTATGCTTATGAATCTAAGGTCCAAGAATATAATTGTTTACAAACTTCATACATCCGCTATGGCACTGTTTTAATTTACACAGGCTGAACGTAATGTTCTCATGAGTTTACCTTACAAAGACCCATGCAGAAAAAGTAAAAGGATTAAAAGGTTACAAATTACTCAAGTTTAAATAATCATAGTTTTTGACCTATGCCCATAAAGTTAAAAATGTAAAATACAAATAGAAGTGCATATACTGTTTCTGACATTTTTTTTGTTTCCCTCCTCATCTCCTCCTCTTCTTTTCAGTTACTCCCTGGAAAGTGATCAGCGGATTTTACAACAAAGGACAAACAATGCTGAAGATTGTTCCTTCCTTGTGTTTCAGAGACTTTCATTCTTTGACAGAGAATTTAAGGAATCAAGGTAATTGCTTCTACTCCAGAGATTCTAATCCAATTTATGAAGAAAAATTGAGTGAAGTGTGGGAGTTGAAAGTGGAACAAAAAAGGTTATCTTAAAAATTGTGGCCATGACTGAAATTTAAAAAAAAGAGTAAGTTGTGCTTGCAGTTGAATTTGCAGTTTTATTATTCATGGGTCCAAACCATGCTGATGTAACTATCCAAAGAAACCTACTTTCTAATTTGTCTCAATAGCTCCAGTTTTAATGTGAGGTTTTATCCATAAATATATCTTTAAAAAAAGGAAAAATTGCTGATTAAGGTAGCTACACTTAATTATAAAAGATATACAATATATTCCAATAAATTGTCTTTTGGGATTGCCACTTCCCCATACGTATGACACATGTATGCCTCACAAGTGTGTGCGTGTGTCAAGGATCACTATCCTGAGTGCAAGGGGTAATACGGTCACCATAACTGATGGCCATCATGAACACATCTCGGCTCAGATGGAAATACAGAGATGTAACTGAATGAAATATTACTTGCCTACAAAGGAAATGCACAATAGATCCAAAAACTTCACTGTTATAACAAAAATCATGAAACATGAGTTCTCAGTGGAGACATAAGACACATTGTCTATAACATAATGGATGGCCATGCACTGAATGTTGACATCACAGGATGAGAAACAAGGAAAAATTATATAAGAATAAAAAAGTATGTGTTTTACTAAACAGTAAGGAACCCAACAATTTTACATTAACCTGCAGGTCATAAAAGAAGTGTGAATTTAGTGGAGATTATCTCCATTGAAATTTAAAAGAAAAAAAAACAAAAGCAAACTCATCTGTAAACAAGTCAAAAGTAGCTGTTGTTCACTGCACACCTGTGATAAGAGCTCTATTATATGAAATAAATTACTTGTTACCAAGAGACTCTCTTCCTACTCTGAAGATGTAGGGGACATTTCAGTTCCACCTGTGTGCTCGTATGGATGATAGAAGGAAGTAGGGCATGACTCATTCTAACAAACAAAACCTATTCCCAGAATAAATGTGCAGACCCTAAAAATAACAAGACAAACAAAATGTGCAAAAGAGAAAAATGAGAAAACATATAAATAAAGAGGTGGAAGAGGAGATAACCATCTGAGATATCAGTTAAATATAAAATAGCACATTGGTATGCAAGCAAGGGAAAGCAATCATTCAGAGCTTAATGTCTTATGCCATTAATATCATGCATGCATAAGTTGTCTCTTACAATATTGCTTCTAAAAATATCACATTTTTGTCTTCCCCAATTTGCAAAAAGAAGTGCACTTCACAACCATTAGCCACATCTCATTTCTGTGATAGATTCTCAGTTGATGTCAACCACTGTGACTTCATCCGTGGCAGTGAAGCTTTTTTATATTAAGATTTTAATATTTTTCCTTAAATATTCTATGGAATGTAGAATTTTGTGCAAGTAAGAAAGTTGAGGAAGAAAAAATGTTCTTAGTATTCATTCAAATCCAAATAACATTCAATACCAAATAAGCTCCCACAATAAGAATATGCAAAAAAGAATTTTACAGTTGTGTGACTACCCATGGAAAAGGTCCTCCCTCATTTCATTCTCGGGTGTAATCCCCTTCAGGCAATGTATTGAAATATCTGTTTTTCATCCAACAGCAATACTCAATTCCTAGACTGGCCAGAGGACCATTAGTGGGGAGAAAAATTCTTCTATCACAGACATAATGCACTATTTATCATAAATACTTGGTTAGTTCAGAAGACCCCAAATCCTCTAGGGACTGTAGCAAATCCAAAAGCTGTTCCTAAATGATAAAGTAAATGGTTGAGTTTCTGGTTGGGTTTTGAGTTGTGTTGCGTTTGAGCTGCCTTGCTACTAGGTAGTAAAAAAACCCCAGAAAACCAACAAAAATACAGTCAGACAACAATTTGTTATATGGGACATACACTTGCCTACTCAACATCAGGGCCAGCATGCACCCCAAATTTTGCCAAGTATAATGCATTAGAATTCAGTGCAGATTGACACAATGCTGCCAAATCAGCACATACAGAGTCTGGTTGGTTAGATTTAACGGGTTTTGTGTGAGGACTAAAGTCTTGAAATCACTGAAAAATAATGATTTTTTTTTTTTTTTAGATTAAGAATACTATGCATTTTTATCTGTTGCTTGGTCTTCAGCAGTGCTTCAAGACACTTGAAAATGACTATGACAGTAAGAAAGAATTGAAAATGCAGACAGGTAGAGACAATATACTCACAGATCAAAGCTCATAACTTTTTTTTTTCCTACATTGATAGTGATTCTGATCTCTAACTTTGAAGGAAGTAGCATTTAGCAACCCACTGCAGATGGCCAAGCAATATTTCAGTTTGATTTATTGTTTAAGAAGCAATGCCTTGGAATATAAATCGGATTTGGCTCTCAGATTAAGAAACCAGTACTGAGTGAAAATATTAGTTAGGCTCCTAGTGGCCACTTCACAGAGCAGTCTTCTGTTTCAAAGAGCCATCCTTGCTGTGCCACAAGGAGCCACACCATCTCAGTGGGACCTTTCCTCAGATTTCTAGCAGCAAAATTGTATTAGAAGATGGAAAAAATGTGCTTATCTCCTAATATTAGTTTACCATGTAAGCTGTTGTTTTATTTGCCATAGGAAATGTTATATAATTGAGATTTGATGGTGGAGTGTCTTATTTGCCATAGGAAATGTTATATAATTGAGATTTGATGGTGGTGTGTCTTATGTCATTGAGTAGAAGGAAGTCAACATTATGAAGAATTCAGAGGCCTATGGCAGGCTTAAAGGACTTTTTCAAGTGTAAAGGAACTCCTTGGAACAGACTTAAATGGTAACATAATTATTGCACATAATTCACAATTTCCTTATCCTGATGCATAATTTTCTTCTGAAAAACAACTAAGCACCTTCCTATGCTTGCATCCAGTTTACAGGCAATTTTGGGAGGGAGGTTATGTTCATATTATGGTGTCTATACTATGCCTTTTTGGCATGTAATTAATGTATTGAGCTGGCCTGGGTTGTTACCATGCTATGAATATGGAAACATGACTGATTTGACAGGTTTCAGATTGCACTAAGGGATTTGGGATATGAATACAACATCACCTTTGTAACAAAATGCCATGAAGACAGAGTCAAACAGTAAACACTTGTAAGGTAAAATAAAGGATAGTCCTTAGATTCAGTTATTGGGACAGAATTCCAAAAATTTGGATCCATCTTCAGGTTCTGCTGTGACTCTCCTGTTCATCTGGTCTAAGTACTGAAAATCTGTGACTGCTGAATTCTGTGATACCAGAAATATGTATTGGTAGAAGGACAAGGATGTATCCTTGTTTCTTCAACAGTAAACACAGGAATCTGATCCAAAGGCAAAAAGTGATCAATCCCAGACCACCAAAGATGAGAAAAAGTGAAGGAAAATTAGATTTTTGGCTCACTTCCTTACTGACTATAACTACACTAATATAAGAAAACCTAACCAGATCTTGTTCTGTGGCTCTGGCACAGCAGAGTTTGTGCAACTAAACCCTTGTGTTTCTTCAGGTTCCACTGTTTGCATACTGGGAAGTCTCTCTGGCTTGTGCTATGTTTTGAACTGGAGCCAGGCAGAGGTTATTTGGCACAGGTTGCAGCCATGCCTGACAGCAAGCTGACCTCTGCATGAGATGCTCTCATGCCTGTAATTCAGACCATGCTTCTGCCAGATTTAATTTCCTAGGATAGATATAACTAGCAATGAACTGCAATGACAGCAAGATGTACCAATATGATGAGGGACTGTACTTTTCAAGAAAGAACAAAATGTAGGAACAGCAACAAGGAGGGGTTTTTTTGTTGTTTTTCTTTTTTTTTGTGTTGTTTTTTTTGTTTTGTTGTTGTTGTTGGTTTGTTTTTGGTTTTTTTGTTTTTTTTTTTTTTTTTAAATTAGACCTTTATGTCTCAGCTCTTCATATCAGAGCAAATGTTGACATGCTGGGGGAACTGCATCGCAGTACTGCCTACACCAGCTGCACCTGTTGCATCCTCTAAATGGACCCTGTTTTTGGGGCTAGGGAATGGGCTGGTTGACACCCAGATATCTTTATTAACATGTTTCCTATAAATCTAAAAAAACTACTGCTTCTGCCTAGAACAGCTTGAGTAGATCTTGAGCAATATCTAAGTTCTATGCATAGTTGCATATGATGTAACAGGACATAGAAACCCAATGGCAACAAGGATCTTGGTTTGTTCTTTTGAGCATCCTCACCACCACATGAAGTTTTCCATTGCCACTGTTTCTTAGTCCAACACACTGGATCAACCGGACGTCCAGATGCTTTAATCTAAAAGGAGATGACATGACTGAGCTGACTGAAAACTTGCTTTTCAGGTTCAGCTGTTCAGGCACTGGCTTTCTGATCAAATTCCCCTTCCTCCCTCACATTCCCTGAGGAAGTCTGGATGAAAAGTTATTGAGAGATGATCAGTATGCTGCCACTTTCTCAGCTTGGCTTTTTTGACAGAAACAACAAATTTTGATTGCAAACAGAATTGCAATGCCGGAGCTAGCGTTGCCTGTGTCTCCAGCTTAATAAACAGAGCAAAGAAACCCTGGCACAATGCACAGCACTGGAGCAAAGTCACTGCTAGCTACTGTCTCCAGTAAGGGAAAATACTTTGAAGATTTCCAGGTCTGTGGATTTTTCCACCAGCTTTATTCCAGATGCTGGAATGCCAAGGATGATGCACGCAAAATCTCAATGGCTTTGAGATAAAAATGTTATGGATTTTTTTTGTGGGAACTCAGCACTGCTGTACAATGGATCAATGTGATTACACAGGAGCTTTAAAACTCTAAAATATGCATCACCTCTATGGGCATCATGCAGGAACTCACACATCTTCTAATTTTTACTTGATACCTACTTATCACCTCTTTTGTGTATTAAGCTTACTTATCTTATACTTCCACATGTTACTACTTTTACATACTTATGCATAACCTGTACAGTTCACTTATATATAACTCACCACTTATACATCTTACTCTATTTTTACCTAACACAGTACATACACATTTTACTTACTTATGCTTACTTACCACAGTACTTCTACCTAACATACTAACATACCTACCTTTTACCTACTTATCCATAATACCACTCATAGACATTTTGCAACTGCTGTGCATGAGACGACACCTTGCTTCATAGGTCCCTTTACTTTGTCCAAGAGCTCCACACACACTTTTCAGATAGTAAGATTGGTTCCTAACTCAGTGCAGCACAGTCCTCTTTATCTATTCCTTGCTGTCTTGGTATTTAGCCTTTCAGCTTCTCCTTTCCCCATTCCAGTTTAGCACAGTTTATCTTTCAGTACCTTTCAGTCCTTGATGCTCCACATCCAGGCAAGCAGAGCCAAGATGATGGCAGCAACAAAACCTATCCAGTGATCATCAGTCAAGTTAGTCCAGGAAATCCAAACAACCAGACAGCAAAGGACAGAGCCTATCTTTTTCTTATTTTCCTTCTCCTTTTCTCCTAACTGAACCTCCTGACTCGGCTTAAAAACCCTCCAGGAGCTGATCTGCTGCACCTGAAGGTGGATGGCCAGGTGAAGCTGGTGAGGGTAATTCCAGCCTGGTCTCACTCTGAAGGCTCCAATAGGAATAACTACAGATGGTTTGGCTGGGGCACACTATCATGGTTCAAAACACCTTACAACAATTTTTATGATATTACTTTCCAATGGATATATTCTATCTGACAACTTGTTATAGGTGATGTTAATTTCAGATGGTGTCAGTTATTATCTGTTTATCAATGCCTTGCATGTATTTTAAGCTATTATTTCTCAAAATTTTCCATATAGCATATGTGCTGTAGTCCAAGAAAGTCAATGTGGAAACAATGAAAGTAAAATCAAGTTTAAAATATAAGTGTCAATTTTTAATACTTCAGACATGGAGTCCTAAATGTGTCTCTTGAGTTTTCTTAAAATAGTGTCCATATCCTCATAACATTGTATATACATATATATATATACTTTTAAATAAACAATTCTGAAGATCCCAGAGGAAAAAGTATATATCTATTTTATTATTTGTCCTGGTTTAGGACAAATCCAGGGGAAAAATCTCCAAAGGAGCCCCTTATAAGAGAAAAATCCCCCACAACTTCACCCCTCCCCCACCACCGGGTTCGGGAGGGATTTCCTCAGAGGAGAAGTGGAAAAAACTTGTTTATTAAGAAACAGCAAAAGAAAAAAACAACACTCCCCAGCAGGAGAAAAAAAAAAACAGCCCGAGATGACAACGGATGTTTTCACCAGTCCAAGAGAGGGTGAGCAGTCTCTCTGCCGAGGAGGGTGCAAAGCTTCTCTCAGGTGCAGACTCCGGGGGAGCTCCTGGCCCGAAGCAGGTCCGATGTCTTCAGGGAGTGGAGGAAGGAAAGAAGGGGAAGAACAAAAACAGGGGAAAAAGGAGAAAATAAGAAAAAAAGCAAAGCTAGCAAAGCGAGCAGGCAGCAAGCAAGCAGCAGCAAAGCCAAGCAGCTAGCAGGCAGAAGCAAGGCCAAGCAGCAGCAGCCAGAGGAGGGGACAGGCTAAAGACAAAACAAACTGAGGGCACGGGAACAGAAGCCACGATTGGGATATAAAGCATGGAGATGTCCTGTCACCTCAGGACATTATTTCATTGCTTTGAAATAATGTCCTTAAAGTACCAAAAGAGAAAAGAAACCCCAAACCAATGCACAGCAAACAAACAACACCTCTACAAGGGAGTTCAATTGTACAGTTGTCTGAATAGATGAACAATGAAAAAATCTTCATTATTTCACCTGATTTATGACTGACATATTTTAATGTCCATTTTAGGTAAGAAAATGATTTGGAGCTTTGCCCTACCACTAGCATCAATAAGATACAAGTGAGACTGCTATATATGGTGTAAACAAAGAAGATTATATCCTCTAAATTCTTCCATTTACTTGTTTCTTTTGCTACCTTCCAGGTTCTAAATTTCACTGTTGATGAAATTACTGAAATATTAAAAATAAATAATTTCACTTGCATGCAAAATAGAACTTAGGTAAAGTAGTAGTAGGACTCAGAGAAGTATACCAGTATATTTTACAGGCAGAAAACTGAAACTTACAAACTTAAGATTTTAGAAGTTTATAATTAGCTTTTGAATATGTGAGAATAAAGTATATTCACAAATTATTAACAACTTCAGTTACTTATATAGAAAAAAAAAATAAAGCTTGCAAATTGGCTTTTTTGTTGTTGTTTTTATTGAGATTTTACTATTTTACTTCTCCATTCAAATATGATTCAGTATTTGCTACCTGAAATAAGTATCCATACTGGAACTTTTTTTTTTTTTTTTTTTTTTTTTTTTTCTTTAATTAGTGAAGTCAAAATGTTTAAGGTTTTCAATAAAATAAATTTAAGAGCTGAATATTGAATTCTAAATTCATTGTAATTTTCTTCCACGTAATATCATCTTTTTTCTACAGTGGAAGTGATTTTTTCATTCTCCTGGGAAAAACAGATAATTAACAGTGAAAAAAAAATTACCACAGCTATTTCCACACCCTGTAGACTTATGGTAAAACACAGAGACCTTCATCCAAAATTCAGTTATTTGAAATGCCTAGAAATATTGATCAACACCATGTATAAATGATATCTGCTTTTCATCATTTGTTTGTGTAATATTATAGATATGTATTGTGGCTTCATAGAGAACATTCTATGCTTAATTTTGCTTTGGTTTTTAAAATTTTTGTGTTAGGAATCCCTTAAATGACAGATTATGGAGTACTTATAAAAAAATATATATCAGAGCAATTAGCATCAACTTAACCCTTTTGCTGACAAAGATATGAAGGAGGCTGTGATGGACTCTTGAAACAAAAAGAAAAAAGTTTTTTTTGTCCGGGAAGAAGCTTTGTTACAAGTCAGTTAAGAGGCATATGCATAACTAATACGTACAGTATTATTTCCTTGAATTAGTTTGCAGTGTTCAAGCATACCCTTGAATCTGTGGGTAAATCAACATCAAATTATTACTCTATTTGTTTAAGTTCTCATCTATGTTTTTAAATCCCATGTGGTACTATGATTTTCCACATGGCTGAAGTCTTCTCTTAATCAACTCTGAATTTTGCTAGGATATTCTGTCTTCCTTCATGTGCCTAAAAACTTCAGAGACCAGATGTGAATTACATTTTTAAGCAGTATCCCATACCATAAAGATTTCAAAACTCAAAGAGGTGATGGGAGAAAAAGCCACTTCCTGCTGGACTAAAGCTTTCATGTTATTGAAAGATTTAACAGCACTTTCCACACATGGCTTTGAGGGATGTAAGCCTGACATACAGAAATGGCTATTTTTATTTAATGAAAGTGCCTCTTCTGGAGCAAATTATCTTTGAACAGTCATAATATCTTGGCTTTGGTTGTTTGTTTCAAAGTTTTTAAATCCAAAGTCTTTATTATAATTTTAGACAACTGTAAAGCTTTCACTTTATATACATGTGAGAAAAAAATAATTATTTCCCTTCCTTCTGCCAGAATATACTTCAATTTTCCTTGCTTGTCAATTACTAGTGGAATGAAAAATAACAGACAAAATAAAATTTTCTCTATGCAAATGAACAGATGTTGTTCCTCAAAGTATTACAAAGTTTTTCATTTCTCATTGAAAATGAAAATCATTGGGAAAATTGATTAAAACAAAAAGGAAATGTTGCCACAGACTTCTAAAACAGAACAAACCAGTGGAAAATCACATTAAAATTCCAGTAAGAGAATGCCTAGGGGAAGAGAGAGATTCCAAGAAATGTTTGAGAAATTAGTCTTCACCATGCAGGGTATCTGAGGAAGGAACAGTGCTCAACTTGTGTGATTTACAAGCTCACTACGGGGAACAAACAGGGTTATAATCAAAGATGACTTAGTAATAATACTTAATTGAGGTGCAGACAGTTACTCTTTTATCTGAATACAGGCAACAAGCTAAATGAGAATGAATCAAGATTCATCATTAAAAGGCACTTCTGCTTTCACTATGACAATTTGAAAAAGGAAAAAACAACAAAACATTGTAGTCAGCTCCTTTTTACAGATTTGCTTATTTTGTTTGGCTTTTTTTTCTTGTTACCTTCAAGTACTTTGAAACAGGATTTTCCCTTCCTACACCTTTTGCATTTCTGGATTATTTCCTAATGACAGTTTTCTTTCCTACTCTCATGCTAATTAATACATAGCAGGGTACTATCTTCTGCGGTGTACATTAGTGCTACTAACATTTTGCTGCTTTTCTCAGTAATTAGCATGAAATGATGAAAGGAGACATTTTTCACTAATGAATGCTCATACTGCAGTTTGAACATGTAAGACCCTATAGAAGTATGAAGTTCATAATTTCCAGTTCTTTCCCTCAAGGTCTAAGTCCATGTTTGGTTGGCTTCATCTTTTCTCCTGTGGCTAAAACCTTTCATTTACATATTGAACTTCAGGGACATTAAATGATAACCTTAAAAGATTGAGAATACAGGAGGACTACAGTTTGTATTAATAGGAAAAAAACTTGTTTGAAATAGCAACAATGAGACTGATTTATATGTAATTATTGTAATGCTAACTTCCATAAGCTTCATAGTTACCAATATTATCTAAGTATTGTTTCTTTCTTTCATTATGTTGACTAGACTTCTGAACAGTCAGTCCTGAAGAAACTTGGCTAGAAATATGAGTCTAACATTGTCACTATGACATTCTCCTGAAACCTATTTTCTACTTAGATTTTGCAATTTTTTAATTGTTTTCCCTGAATTTATGATTATTTATTTCAGCTTTTGCCTTCTCACAGTCATTCCAACTATCTTCTCATTCATCAGCCTCGTTTTATGCAATTAATATTACCAATATGATTTGGAGTATAGGTCCTCTGGAATAGCCTTATATGTATCATAAGAATAGGCTGCAAACTTTTTCCTTACTCACATATTACAAATGTATTGGAATCTGGCCAGAACAACATTGTGAACTCAATAGGAATTATAAGTATTAGTAAAGTATTTAATCTTTCTTTTTCCTTTGATTCATAGAAACCTTAAAAAACGCAGGACGAGTATTTTCTTGGACTAAACAGTAGTAGCTCTTCCTAGCTAGTAAGATCAGCTGAGTTATTATATGATTTAGCTGATATAGGCAGTTTTACTCAACTCATATTCAACTAAAGATTTACAGGTGGATATGACCTGCTCTTTTCCCATAATCACAGTGATCTGCTCTAATGCTTTATCTCAGGGTGTCTTTCTAAGTCATTGTCTCTGGCTCAACCCCTTCATTTGAGTGAAACTGTGGGGTTTTTTTCAGAAGCTGGGTCACTTTTTTTCCTTTAATGATGGAAGACTCATAGTTTTTTCATCTGCATTTTCTCCCTGTGTTTCCAAGAGTTTTACCATGGCCCATGGTTTAAGTAACAGTTGCATGTAACTCTAAAGCTTGCTTATTTCCTTCTTGAATATGTCCTTTGAATTTTGTAGATAACCATCTGGCAACATGATGTATTGTCTATATAATTCCTCCTCAGGTATTGTTCCAAAGGTTGACATCTTTTGTTCTGTAGTTTTTATGGTGTTTCAAAATAATTTTTTAAGCTTTTTCAAATATTCCTACATCATCTTTTCTCTAAGACTCTCATTAATGGGTTTAACATACTAGTAATGAAATTTTTGTCCCATTTCTACAATTTATCATCTGTTATGATTTATTTTAATAATTTTATTTAGAATCTTTCTGTGCATTAGTGATCGCATGTAGCTGATCGAGCAGAAACCTGGTCTAGCATATTGGCTTAATTATTACTGCTGTGTCAAGAACAGCTAAACAAGATAGTGGAAATTTTCTACGAGCCTAATAGTTCCCAGATTGTTGGATAATCTGAATGTGTTGTTTTGAATATGAAAAATTATCATGGGCTCATGGAATACACAATGTTAAGTAGAAAAGTAAATTTTATCTTTTAAGTAGAAAGTTTCATAAACAGAAAAATCATACCAATGGGGGAGACCAGGAAAGCCAAAACAAAAGCAAACAGCCCTCACCTTGAAAGATGATTTATCTCTTTGTTTTGAGACAATTTAAGTATAGCCAGGCTGTCCACATCAGAAAGCTGTGGGACTTAAGTCTTGAAATTATACTGTTTCTGTAGCCTATTGAACAGCCTGTTTTGGCTAGGCTTGTGTTAAGAAGCACATTTTCCTGACCTATCAAAACAATTCTTAACTGTAAATTAACTGAATTAACTGAATACTTAATGTACTGCACTCATGGGACATGGCAAATAATTGATCATGCTCATTAGTAGCAACTTTTTATATTGGAAAATTCAGTCACAGTCTTTTCTAGCAGAGGCAAATTCCATTAACCTATCTTGGCATTCAAATTTTCAAAGTGTTTTTGGTGTCATTCTGATGATGTCATTTTCATTCAAAAATTTTTGTAAGTGCCTTTTGAAATTAATGTATTATACTGAGCAAAGGCTTTTCTATTGCTGCTAGTGCTTATTATCTACCTCTTAATGCAATCCCTTAATGCTCCCCTTTTCTTGCCTACCTACCAAGTACTGTCTGTTTGGTGGTATCATTAGTGTCATGACAGCTGGTGATCATGGTGAGTTGCAAAAGAACCATTTTGAACTCCGAGACTGTCTTCCAAAGGGCCTGAGTTCCCTTTCTGACCAATGTAATTTTAACCATTTTCTCACAATTTCTTTCCATTATCCTGTTTTCTAATGAAAATGCTGATCACTACCAGACTTACAAAAAAGAGTATATCCATAGTCCTGCAGTAGCTAGATCCTGCTCTGCCACTTGGCTAGCAATATTTATCACTTTTAGCAGATGCTGTATGCGGTCTTAGCCAATTTAATCTATTTTCCCCCTTGCTGCTGCTGCTAATACTACTACTAATAATAATAACAATAATAACAACAACAATAATAATTGTTTATTGACGCTTTGCTGCTTCTTTCCTTCCCCTTATCATAGAAGTGCATTGAGTTGCTACACATCTCTTACAAAATGACCCTTTAATAGGAAATCAATGGAGATCAAGCTCAAGGCACCTTCTGCAGGCGTCTGAGGTGTCACCAGGTCTGCAGAAATTCTAAAAGACAAGCTGTAACATTCAGCTCTTGCTTTAAGTTTTTTTAGGCCACATTTCATCACACAATATCCTCATTGCTATGTTAGACAAAAGCCAGTTGTCCTGGTCTTGGCTGAGATAGAGTTTATTTCTTCCCAGTAGCTGGTACAGTGCTGTGTTTCAGAATGAGAATAATGTTGATAACACATTGATCTTTTGGGTTTTGCTAAGTTGTTTTTATCCTAAATCAAGGATGTTTTTATGTGTATGCCTCATGCTCTTCCAGTGAGAAGATGCACAAAAGAAACTGAGAGGAAGCATGTTTGGGACAGGTGGTCTGAACTGGCCAAAGGGATGTTCCACATCATAGAATGTCATACACATTAGATAAACTTGGGGGAGTTACCCAGAAGGGGAGATTGATCTGAGTGCAGGAAGAGGGGCCTGGCATTGTGTTTTACTTTGTTTTTAATTATTAAGCTGTTCCTATCTCAGCCTATAAGTTTTACTTTTGATTCTCCTCCCTATTCCACTGAAGTGGGGGAAAGAGAGGAGGATTGAATGAGTGGCCATGCTTAATTTCCAGCTGGGCTTAAACCACACCAGTAAAAACCACCAGTAAATAATTCAGTCTTTATTTGTTTGTGTTCTTCTGCAATACTTAAAATGCAGGAAAACCTTCAATATTTTGAGCAGTAACAAGCACACATAGTAACAAACATGCCTGAAAATTATTAATCTTATTACAATATTAGGTTTTTATAAACTTGTTCAGTGAATATAATGAAAGGAACTTAATATTTGGAGGGAAGTGCTATTTTAGACTACTAAAATGAAGTGTTGTTGAATGGAGAGATGTCATTCCCATGTTCCATTCTGGTCTTTTTTAAAAGGACTATCTATATAATATACCTCTGCAACTACCTCCATAACTTCCCTGTATCCTGCTGCTTTGAAAGCAGAAGTTGAACACCACTTAGGCTCCTTAGGACCTTCCCAGGTGTTAACCAGGGAAAGAAAACCAAACCTGCATGTGCTGAGGCATTCCATAATGATTTCTGACAGACTTCTGGAAGATTCATGAGTGGACATTGTCTGTAGGAACATGACAGGTCCATGAAAGGACTTCTGAGGTGTTTTCTCAGGTAGATATCTTTCCTATTCTATGAGTACTTATCAAAGTTCTCATTCCAATAAGCAGCTAGGGTAAGTTCAGATCACCAGGCACCCTTACGCCTTTCTAATTAGTTTTGGTCTTATTTAGAAAAAGTTTATCTTATCATTATGTTCTTGGATGAGATGATGATTTCTTTTTGTAGAAATCTTCAGCCTAGACAGTGTAATTTATCACGGTTTCTGACATACCAAACAACTCTAAGAAAGAGAACAGAAGTTAGTTTTCAAGATATAGTACATAAACTGTGTTTAAATATCAGATCATGGCTAGAGGTAATATTTAAAGATGTCCCTTTTGTCAGTCAGCTCCAGACAGCTTTAAAATGCATTCTAAAATGTACCTTGTTCAGGATAAACATTTTTTAATGGCTGCATTTTAATTAGTCATCTGGGTCAAACTCTTATAACAATACATATAGATATAGTTGCTGACTCTACCTGTAATAAGCAATTTACTTGTCTTGGGGATACACTGATTTAGATGTTACTTAGAAAACCTAAAGAAATGTAGAAAATGAAATTATGTAGACCATAAAAAACATATAAACTAAATATCTAGAGATCCATTCACTGTGACTGAAGAAAGGGGTGCAAAATATGGTCACATTGGAGAAAGTATCTTTTTGCAGACACTGTGGGGGACCATAAATAACCACACAAAAATGCAAAGTAGTACTGAATCATCATACTCATGGTTAAGAAACCAACATGGAAAAAAGGCTAGGATATGATGGACTCTGATAAATTATTCAGATTATATTTAAATATATTTATTTGTCAAAATTCATGAAGACTGCTGACTGGTCTGATGCCTTGCTGAGCTCAGCACATAGCTGAGGAGGAGTTAATTGAAACTAAATCCAAGGAAAAAAGTGGTTATGCCTGCAGGCAGAAGAAACCCCCTAGGGAGCTTTCCATCATATTTGCTTCTTCATTTGAAGACATGTCGCACAAATCATCAAAGCAGCCTTTGGTTCCCAGACTCCCCTCTGAACTCAGACTTATAAATAGCACAAACACCAGGGCTAAGAGACAACTTCTCACTTTTTGTTTGGTGATGAAATGACCTTAATCATGTGTACCTTCCTTATCTCATGAATTAATTATCATGATGAAACTTACTGAAGCCTGAACACAATAAATACCTACACCCATGGTTGTGCTCTTGGCAACAGCTCCTTGTAGGAAGAACACTGAGTCACATTTAATGTTTCATCTAGTGTTTTTCAGTTGTTGACTGAGCAGGGTCATAGTCAATAACTCTGACCTTCAGAATTTAACTAGCTAACTTCATGAGAAAGCTGGCAAGCCATAACATTTTTGGAGATTAAAATAAAATAGTGGAATTCATTGATTTGAGACACAGAAAAAGATCATAATATTCACCACTTTCTAGTCCAAATGTGAAGCACAGTAGTTTGAGGTTTCCTATGAAAAAAAAGTTGAAACTATATAAATATTTAAGTAAAAATGACCTAAAAATACCAGATATTATGAATGTTAATGTAATACAGGAAAATAATATTTTTTTCTCCCTCTTTAAAATGAGAATGATGACTACTGGCAATATAAGTTAGGTTTGTGTAAAAAATTTTCAGGAAGACCTAAAAAGAATGAAAGAAAAAAAAAGTTCAAGTTCACTCCAAGCTTTGTTTCTTGATCATTAACTCATTTAAAATCTAATGGTCTATGACATTTTTTTTTCTCTCCCATGACATTTCTAGTAAAAGCAGATGTTTAGGTCTACAAGGTTAAGTTTTATTGTTATAGACCCCCATGCCACACCAGAAATACGGAGCTGATCTCCCCTTCCACTTCCAACTTAGTTGTTAGCATAACTTATGCTGAAACTGATTTACTTCATATAAAATTATTTATAGACTAATATTAAAAGAAATTATTGAGACAGTGAGAAAAATTGATCAGAGGACCTATTTTGAATTAGGTAAATGGAGAAGATGAGACTAGATTGCTTAATTAGGTTTTCTAGGGATACTTCTGTTCATCAAAGTAATTTCAATTCTACGTGAATAAAAAACCAATGTTTTCCAGCTACAACAATTAACAACTTCAATATTTCATTTTTTATTCTTTTTTCCTTTAGTACTCAAAAACTATTGCTTTAATTCCTCATAACCAGCAAGGTGGTGTGATTTGAGTCTTTCTAACCAGTGTTCCAACATAAGCTCTGTCAACCACTAATTTGCTGATGACTGTACTCAAGGGGCTTCAGAATCTCAGTTGCAGTGGTTCTGGAGAGAGATCTCCAATATTGCTGAGGTGATGACTTCCAAAATGCTACATGAACCACTGTTCCTACTGTAGAAGAGGTAAGTTAGCAACTCCATTATTATGTTGTCAAGATCAGGAAAAGACAGCAAGATTCATAAATGACTTGAATGCAGGACTTGAAGGGATACTAAGTAAGTTTGCTGCTGATGGTAAATTGGGAGGAACTGCTGACTACCTTGAAGGCATGGAAGCCCTGCAGAGACCTCAACAAATTAGAGAGAGGGACCCTCACCAGCTATATGAAGTTTAGTAAAGACTAATGCTTCATTCTGCACCTGAGATGGGGCAACCCTGGATGTACAGACTGGGGAATGAGAGGCTGGAGAGCAGTGCTGAGGAAAGGAGCCTGAGGGTCCTGGTCAACAGAAAGTTGAACATGAGCCAGCAGTGCCCTGGCAGCCAGGAGGGCCAAGTGTGTCCTGAGGGGCATCAGGCACAGCATCACCAGCCTGGCAAGGGAGGGAACTGTCCTGCTCTGCTCTGCACTGGGGCAGCCTCACCTCGAGTGCTGGGGGCAGTTTTGGGTGCCACAATATAAGGAAGATATTAAACTATTAGAGAGTGCCCAAAAGGGGGTAACAAAGGTAGTGAAGGACCTTGAGGGGAAGCCGTGTGAGGAGTGGCTGAGGGCACTTGGCCTGTTCAGCCTGGAGAAGAGGAGACTGAGGGGAGACCTCATGAGGGGAAGAGGAGGGGAAGGCATTGATCTCTTTTTTTTGGTGATCAGGGAATGGCATGAGGTTGTGTCAGGGAGGTTTAGGTCAGATATTAGAAAAAGGTTCTTCACAAAGAGGGTGATTGAGCACTGGAATAGGGTCTCCATGGAAGTGGTAACAGCACCTGACACAGTTCAGGAAGCATTTGAACAATACTCTTGGGCACATGGTGTGATTCTTGGGGTCATCCTGTGCAGGGTCAGGAGTTGGACATTGATGATCCTTGTGGGTCCCTTCCAAATCAGAAGATTCTGTGATTCTGTAATTTGGCTTCCCTTGTCTTCCAGACATTTTTCTCCTCTGATAAAAATGAAGATAATAATGAATAAATTATCACTTTTTCTTTAAAATATGGTTATGTGTCTTGGTTTAGAGGCTCCAGAAATCTTAAATGGCTACAAGTAAATTTCAATTTTATTTATTGCCTGTCTGCTCCCTAAGCAGAGTTGTTAGGGAAGGAATATGTCACAAGACCATTCACAGACTTTCTCCTATATCACATGAGGCCATAAGGGAACAAGAGGAGAGCTTATGGTCATATTTGCACAAGCAGCTTTTCATAAACCTGAGGAAGTTAATGGAAAAGGGAAGAAATGCCAATTTCCCAAGGTGGAAAAAAGCTTAATTTAAAAGGTGGTGAAAAGAAAATCTTTTAACTTTATTCTCACTGAAGTCTGTAGAAGTCTTTAAAATACTTGTGAGTAAAACACTGCTCTTGCTCCTAGAAAAGAGCTGTGGGAAGCATGCCCAGGACATGAAGGCCCCAGTGCTCAGCTCAGCCATAACAAATTAATATTCTTGGCAGCAGTGTGGCAGTTGTTCCCTCTTGTTAGCCTTTGAAACCATCCTTTGGGCAGAAAAAAACCCAAACAAAAAGTCTGGTTCATTGCTAGAGACCAAAATTCCAGCTAGTTTGGAAGGAGAATGTGCTGATATGGCAAAGACACTGAATACCATCAGCTTCAGGAGGCAGTTTTGTTAATGCAATTTGTATAGAGGAGCTAGTGTTGTAAAGGCTACAGCTGCCCTTCAGCCCCTCTCCATACCTATCGAAAGATATGGTGTTCAGGTCTCCTCTTTCTATCTCAGTCTTGCTGAATCAGTGACCCACAAACCGAACACCTCCTCCAGGGTAAAATATGCATGAGCTTGTTCTTTAATCCATGTCCTTAGGGTACATGCTTATTTTAAGTTTCTTCACTGCCTATTAACATTAGCAAAAATTGCTATAGCTTCCCCATTAAAAAAAAAAAAAAAAAAAAAAAAGTTGGGCTAGAATATAATGAGGACTTTATTATCCTGACATGGCAAAGTGTCCTTTTTGCTATTTTGCTTTAAAGAGTATAATTTCTTGATATACAATGGAAAGAACATGGATAATTAGTGTGGCTTTAATAATGCTTTAATTTACTGAAAAGGTAAAGTCTCAGTGGATGCTCTGGGAACACCCACGAAACTGATTTTGAAAGGTTTGGGGCAGGTGTGTGTTGGAATACTTCACACTGATTTCATAATGTCTAGAATAATGATTATTCTGTGGGTTTGTTTTTTAAAATTCACAATCTATTTTATGACTTCGTTTTAATTTCTTTAATATACTACAGGAGTGCATGGTACTAGGAAGCATGCCACAAAACTTTCAAGTCAAATTATACATTCTGCCTAAGAAGTTACAATTTTCTGACATCGCTATCTATAAGAAATTTTCTGGTGTTCCCAGTCTATTTAGTGAGTCTACGTCTCCATCCACCAAATCATTCTTTTCAGTCATCCTATGAAGTGTATAACTGCAGTGAACAAGCATTAAAGAATTCTGTGCAGTGCTTGAAGATGATTGTGTCTTTAGAGACTTATATGTCCCCAGGTCCTGTTGTTTTCAGGAGAGACTGCTGCTGTTTCAAAGTCATTGATTTATACTTTCTGCCTGACTTCGTTCATATGGAGACATTCAACACACACTAAAACTTTTTCTGAAGACAAAGAAAAAACAGGGAAACACAGCCTTTGAACAAATACTTTAAAATCCAAGTAGCTCACAAAACTCATTACATTTCAACACAAAGAAAGTCATCATGCTAAATCAACTAAAGTATAAGATTTATGATACCATTTTCTGCCACCTACAGGTAAACAGCACTGACCTACTTTTGAACTTAGACTTTATCTTGTTTATATTTGTTCATGTTAAAAATCATGAGTGACTTACAGGCAGAATCTTTGGTTGTTAGAATTTATTAGCTGGGAGCATTATTGAATACAACATCAACAACCACACTGTGCCTGGTCAACTTTCCCACTCCTCCACCCTCTCTTCTGATATTCTCTGTCTAATTAAACTTATATATTATCATCCAGTTTTAAAGCAAAATATTTTTCAAGTTTTTTGTCAATATATTAAATTATTTTAAAAGAGGAATTCATTGATGGTATTATATATTGAAAATGGGACACAAAACAATGGAACAATGGTGCTTAATCAGATGTGATACAATTATCAGATATTTAGTAAACTAAGAGTACTCTACTCTGTAATCTACCCAGTCCTACATGAAAAAACCCTAGATTTGTAAATGAGTTTTAAATATTCACAATTCATGGAGGACATCTGGTAAGTTAAGACTATTTTAAGACTTGCTTGCAGAACAGCATTTTCTTCATATTCAAATCTTTTCTGGAAACTTATGAAACCCATGATTTTATTAGTGTACAGCATTCCTTAAAATTTTTCCTTCTTGAGATGATGCATCTATTGATTGACAAGCAATTCCTGGGTTTCATTAAGGACTGATATATAAAAATGCAAGCTTTAAATAAAACCAAAAATTTTAGTAACTTGCAAGTTGCTGCCACATCTGTATACTTCATTGTCTATGTTGAAACCAATAGTCAAAGCAGAGTAGAAAAGATGTATAATTACAATATCTTTTGCAAAGGACAAACATTTCTTTTAAACAAAAAATCTAAAACTGCAGATCTGTCAGAACATAAGTTTCATTATTGCTTGTATTGGCCTGTATTCTCTATTGCCTATAAAATGCCAGGAGAGTTTCAAACAAACAGCAGCAAATGACAATAAGGGCCACTGTGTTCTCTTTACCTAACTGGAGTGCCACAACAGACTGCAGTATATTTTTAGCATCAGAATGTGAATATTTTGTATCTGAGTAGAGGAGAACCAGGAGATCTGTAGACCTATGTTCGCTGCAAAAACTAAGTGGAATGACAGAGACTTTTAAAATATTTAACAAAAGCAACTGTGCTAGTTTTGGTTGGAAGAAAATTAATTTTATTCATAGTAGCTAGTGTGGACCTCTGTTTTTGATTTGTGATGTAAATAGTGTTGATAGGACAGGGATGTTTTTGTTATTGTTAAGCAGCACTTACAAAGCATCAAAGCCTTTTCTATCTCTCACCTCACCCCACCATTGTGGGCTGGGGGTGCACAAGGAGCTAGGAGGGGACACAGTCAGGACAGCCTGGCCCAAATGACCAAAGGGGTATTCCATGCCATATGACATCATGCTCAGCATATAAAGCTGTGTGAAGAAACATTAATTGGGAGGGTACATGCTTGGGGTGATGTCATTTGTCTTCCCAATTTACCATTATGTGTGACAGAGACTGACTTTCCTGGAGGTGGCTGAATACTTCTCTGCCAATGGGAAGGGGTGGATTAACTCCTTGTTTTCATATGCTAGCTTATGTGGCTTTTTCTTGCCCTATTAAATTGTCTTTATCTCAACCCATGAATTTTCCTATTTTTCTGATTCTCTCCCCCATCCCACTGGTGTTGAAGAGAACGAGTGCCTACATGAGGATTACCTGCTGGCTGGCTTTAAACCATAACAGTAGCTGCTCCATTTGTTGGTCAGGATGCAATTTGTGGTCAGTGGAGGTCACAAAACATAATTCTGAACCAAATTTTGGAGTATATTGTAACAAAGGTCTTAAGTTTCAGAAACTTCAGTGGGCATGACAATTTCCTGTGCTCCCAAGTGAAGCTCAGAAACTGAATGAAACATGTACCTAAAGAAAAAAATCTAGTGGAAATAATGTTGTAGGTCCTGATCTTTGAAGGCATTTTGGCTTTGCAATGACTGAGATGTCATTACCACATGGTACAAACATTAGCCAAGGTTTTTCAGAAGGCGATATCCATGCACAAACCAGTGTTGAACTGAAGGGAAAGAACAGTTCCATCATTTGACTGGCTCTGATTAGGCAGGAATATTCCCTAGTTTTCATAATTGCAGTGGAAAATTTTTATGTTTTAGATATATAACTTTTCAGGGGTAACACAATCAGATATCTGACAGTGCTTTAGGAAGATTCTGTCTTTTACAAGTATTCAATACCTGCTATTGCAAAAATGGTTTGGAGGATTGTGTAAGCTTCAGGTTGAGCTGAGCTCTGAGCCGCTTACTGACTTAAAACAGCTCTGGCTTTGCACGTCTGGCAGCAGAAATGTGATTTCAAGCAGAAATAGGAGGCACTGATTATAGGAATTGTAGTAAAACTTGACTTTTAGGTAGGTATATGCCTGAATATGTCTGAGATTTTAGTCCATGGGAAATTTTTTTTCTCATTGATACTTTTTGACACTTCTAGTGGCTTGAGTGAGGCTAGTGCAGAGTTTGTGAGATTGTTGTCTTAGTTACTAAGGGCACAACCAAACCATTCTAGAGGATCAGGCTGCTTGTTTAACTGCCAGTTCTGCTTTTATAATAAAGGATTCACCTCTCATGAAATATAAACTTAACAAACCAAAATGGTCAAACCAATTTAACATGGCAAAAGGATCCTTCTGGTGCCACACATAAAAGTGAAAAAGAGGAAGGGAAGGGAAGGGAAGGGAAGGGAAGGGAAGGGAAGGGAAGGGAAGGGAAGGGAAGGGAAGGGAAGGGAAGGGAAGGGAAGGGAAGGGAAGGGAAGGGAAGGGAAGGGAAGGGAAGGGAAGGGAAGGGAAGGGAAGGGAAGGGAAGGGAAGGGAAGGGAAAGAGATAAATATTTTGTGGAGTAACTATCACTGATTACCAATACACGATGTTTTCAGGGATGGCAAAGATGTTTTCAGATGACTGCAAAGCTTCAGGGACAGCTATCCGAAGACAAGGAACTTCACTGTTGCTCTTAATCTTAGCACAATGTTCATAAGTTCTGAAGCCCAGGGCTTGGTTAGCTGGCCACGCATCCCAAATTAGCTCAAGACAAGTATTTGCACAGGTTTTTGGTCTAAGTGCTCTTTTCAGCAAAAAACAGAAGAAAGAAAAAGTTGTTGGTTGTCAGTTAACCTTTGAAACTCATGATTTCACACTTAGGTAAATAAGAAGTAAGGGAATGTAACAGACATTACTATACAGCCTGGAAAGAAGCCTACAACCTTCTGCCTTTTAGAAATGTGTCACAAACACGCAAACTATTTTCTCAGAATACTAAGCCTGGATGCTCTCAGTTCAAGAGTAAGGAGTTTTCCGTTTCGTTTTTCCTCCAAATAAGGATTTGCTGATGTACAGGTGAATTGTTTCCCTAATGAAGAATCTTATTCTAGTCTGCTTCCAGCTATTGTCTTTGACCATACCTAGGTTTGATTGGGTTTCTTTTGCTCTTCCTGAGGAACTTTGGTGGACTTATTGTTCAGCAAGCAGCTGGATCTAAAATTCTGACAGGAATTTAGTCCAACATTACCAAGTGTCACAATATAATGTTAATGTGCCTAGTGAATTACACAACTCTCAATTTCTCTCATAGTATACATATGCAAGAGTGCAGCAAGGGACAGCTGGTCCCTGAGGGACAGGGGTCAAGGGTGACCATATCACAGGCTGTGCCCTCTCCAAAGGGGAAGGCCCATAGGGTGGGCGACAGCAGGCACCAGTAACAGGAGCATCGACAACCTCAGGCATGGCAAATGAAGAGCCAGAATAAGAGGCCAGCCAGGGACACCAGAAAGGGGCAAAAAGAGGTGGGGTCCTGAGGATTCACCCAGGAGATTAATTATGTGCAGAGAAAACTCAAGATTCTTCTGAGTGGCAGGGCCAGAAAGAGGACTGCAGAATAACATCCCAGCTGGACAGGGATTGATGAGCCCCATGTGGGCTGAAAGGGGAGTCCTGGAGCCATGGGTGGGGTGGGGAGCAGGTGGAGCTGGGCAAGGACAATAAGGCCTGGTAGTGCCCTCAGGGACCTGGTGATACATCTTGGTGGATGTGTACAAGGTCCATAAATGCATGGGAGTACATGTTTACAAACAGAAGGAGACAGACACCGAGGTATAAGGCTCAGGTCAGTCCATTTGCTCACTAGGGAGTCATCTGTCTGAGGCCAGCTACTAGGAATGTCATGGACCACTTCAACCACAGCTGAACTGAATAATCTAACAACTTGACATCTAACTTTTAGAGAGAAGTCTTTCTGGTTGCACAGCAGTATTCCCACTCTGGACACTGGATAGTCTTGACAGACATTTCTCCTAATTAAAAATATTTTTCCATATTCTATTAATTTTAATTTTTCTTTCAGCTGTTTGAAACATGCTTTTATGCATGAGTTGACTCTGTGTGTCTCTTTGAGGTGTATTATGGTGTGGCAAACTCTCTCTTCCAGCAAGAAGGTTGTTAATGAGGATCTGGAGCCCTGGCAATTGTGCTAATCATCTGTCCACAGAGTCATTGTTATTTTCGGGCAAACACATTGTTTTAGCATGCACAAAGCAGACCAGAGAAAGAATAAGTATGTTGTTGCCTGTGCTGCCTACAAGGAAAGAAAATGTGAGAAACTAAAGTACAAATTCATATTCCAGATCAAAGAAAGGAATTTCATCTGATCTCCCACATTTCTTATACAAACCCTAATTATTTATTGAGCAGTAGTTTATTAGCATTATTTATGCAGAATCAGAAGCTCTGAGAATGCCTACTGAATCAGAGCATGTGAGTAAGTGAAATAATTTTGCAAATAAGTCAAAAACTTAGTTGTAAACTAAGCAAAAGTCTGTTCGGTTGTTCTTTGCACAAAGAGAAATTTGGGATTGTAGGGGTAAATAAGTTAGATTTTTTAATTGCTAGTGGTACCTAACAAGCCCAATACACATCGAAGTCCATTTTGCAAATTTTGCCCTTTTTGCTGTTTCAGTCCTTTAACATTGCCAGTGAAACAGTAGCTACTCTCACCAATCCAATTTATAATCAATCCAGCAGTGTTGATTTGCTTGAATGAATAAAAAGGTTAGTTTTAGTCTAAAGTGAGACTAAAAATAGCAGTGTAAGGTGGCTGCTAAACTGCCTCTATAACTATAATTAAATAAATGCTTTTTAAAAAATCACAACTTTTTTAAAAAGGTATTTGGAACCTGTTGGAGTGCCCAGATGTTGAAGTCAAATAATGCTGATCAGTAGAACTTAGGCACTGAAGTTTAAAAGTGTAAAACTCTTTTGCTCTGAGTGATTATTGAAAAGTGCATCTGGCTCCTGAAAGAAAAGTTACGTTTCATATAGCATAAATTATATAATGGATTGTTATTAATTAGCTGCATTATTACAGCAGTCTGTAGTTATAGACTACAGCTCCTCTGTGCAATCTTCCAGACACACTAAAAGTACAGAAGAAATGCTACCACCTCTTCCCAAATTAATGACTCTGCATATACTGTTGCTACAGCAACTTCCTTACCTGGTCTGTAATTAGGAACTGATTCTGTTTGACACATGGTTAAAAGAAAAATAGATACGACTTTTCTTTAGGTTTTCAAGGTCAATTACTGCAGCTCTTCACCTCTAAAATCAGTCTGTAATGCACCATCAGGCACAGGAGGAGACAGAAAGGTGAATTCCTTTTTATTCATAATTTTTAAACTTCCTCCATTAGTCTCTTTCTTTTCCTTATGTATATATATTTTCTCCTTTTTATTCCTGAGAACAGAGTTCTTTTTTGGGTCATTTTCTACTGAAATTAATTTTCTTAATTGCATAAATGGTAAAACAGTGTGTATGTGAATTAAGTCCTACAAAATAGGGCACTTTTGGAGTTATTAGTGTCACAAAAATAAACAGAAGAGTGGGTACTCTTTATTTTCTGTTCAGTCCTAGCCTATTAATTATTCTCATACTTAGAAAAAAATCACTTATGTGCTATTAGAATTATGTAATCTGCTGATTAAGACAGAATGAAATCCTTGTTTCTAACAGCCTCTAATGGATTTTTCTTCTAAAAATGCTTTTTTTTCCATCCACATATTCCAAAGGCTATGAGCTGTGAACTTCTTGCACCATATAGGTATGTCCTACATCTATTTCTGTTTGTTACAGTTCCAAGGATTTTTGACCTCCAATTAAGAAAACAAAACACCGAAAATCCTAGTCTTTTAATGAATTTTGCCACTTCAGCCAGTGAGCTAATTAGAAACATATGCAGAATACAAAATAGAAAGCATGGGGGGGGGGGTTAAGCCACAACTTTATGATTCTTTTAATCACAGAGAGGAAAAAAATCTTTTTTATTTCACAAATAGAAAAAGCAAAAAGCAATCTTTGAACATTAAAATGCAAGGAAGGAAGTTATAGCATGATATAAAAGCAGCTCACTTCTTTCTGAGAAGTTTTAGCTGAAAAAGTGAAAATGCTAATTGAAAACAGTAATTGAAAACTATTTTCCCTTTTTCAGGAGGGAGGTGTCAGATTTTGTATTGAGCGTAAGTGTCCAGGAGTTGGTAGTAGAAGGAGGAACTGCAGTGTTGGTCTCTGTGAAGGAAGGCAAGGGGCTGCCCCCTTGCTGGACACTCCAGGCAGTTCCAACAAAGGTGCTGGTGATGCCTTCAGGAAACATATTTAAGAAAGGGCAGAATGTTTCATGGCAGAATCTGTGAGAGAAAAGAGTGAGAAAAAAAAAAAAGTGTGACAAACCACCCCACAGACCAACCAAGGTCAGTAAAGAAAGAGGGAAGGAAGTGTTTCAGGTGCCAGAGCTGAGATATTCCTGTAGTCCATGGAGAGGGTGAAGGGAAGCAGGCTGTCCTCCTGCCGCCCATGGAGGATGATGGTGAAGCAGACATCCCCACTGCAGCCTGCGGAGGACCCCATGCTGTGGCAGATGGATATTCCCTGAAGGAAGGCGCAGCTCAGTGGAGAGACCTCACCGGAGCAGGCTCCTGGATAGAGCTACAGCTGTTGGAAAGGAGCTCATGCAGGAGCAGAGAGTGTTGTGGTGGATCCCCCTGGGCCCCTGGCCGGGTCCCTGCCGTGTGACTGAGTCGGGTCTGTCCAATGTTCCAGCAGCCCGGCCTCTGATCTGGTTGGTTGTTTGTCCCAGCTCCGCCCCTGGTATCCCCTTTCCCCCTGTCTGGGATAAAACCAGCAGGACACAAAGCCCCTCCCTCTCACCTCGCCGGCTCTGCCCAGGTCGGTGCTCTGTCCCCCCCAGGACAGAGGGAATAAATGACTTCACATCATAAAGGAGGTTTGAGCTCTATTTCTCTTCTCAACTTCTGCTTCTGGTGGTAGCTGTCACTAACACTGGCTTAAGGGGAGCTGCACAGTCAAGGGATATTTAGGCTGTTTGTAAAAGGTCTAAAGATATTCCAGGACATAAAGAGGCAAGCTCACCACAAAAGTTAAGCAGTGGACAAGCTAATCCACCACCAGAAGAGAGTGTGAGGAAGGAGTGAGAGAGAAACCATTATGAACTGACCATAACTCCCATTCCCCATCCCCCTTGTGCTGCTCAGGGTGGCACAAGGTCAGAGAGTTATGGAGGAAAGAGTGAAGTAAAGTATGACAATAAAGGGTGGAGGGAATTTTCTTTTTATCTCACCATCCTACTTTACTTTTAAAGAATTTTAATGAATTTTCTCAAGTCAAGTCTGTTTTATCTGTGACACTAATTGGTACAGTATCTCTCTGTCTTTGCCTCAGACCATGAGGCTTTTCACCCTCTTTTCTCCCCTTGTCTTGTTGAAGAGAAGGAGTGAGAGAGTGGCTGCATGGGTGTGTGGCCATTGGCCAAGGTCAACACAGCATGGTAGTTTTTCAAAACTAGATTATGAAATTCTTGAAACAAAAATACCTTATTTTACCTGAAAGCATAATTTTATGCAAAAAGGAGATTGTTATTTTTGTTATTATTATTATTATAAATATTTTTTATTAATTTTTATACCTAAAATCTCAACAGGTTCAAATTTTTAAGTTCTTTTTCTACCACAGTGATCTCTCTGGCACCTCTCAGAGTTTTCATCAAAACTGACTTACCTGTGCACAGCAATAGAGGGGTAAATGCTTTTGATAGTAGGGCAGGAGCACTTCCCTATGTCTACCTGCATTACTGGTCTATATAAATTCATGTTAATTTGTGATGCCTAAAAAATTAAGATCCACAAGATGTAAACACTCCTGGAAAATGGAAATAGATGGGGCCTGAGCACTCATACAGCATAAGCACACACTAATTTTGGAGATGCTGCATCATACTTCAGATACTTACCTGCATCACATGGAATCCAAGAGGAAATCTCAGCATTATTTCAGTGTTCTCAGGAAGTTCCTCTAGAATTTAATTAGTGCATTCATTTTTTTTCTCAAATGTTTTCTACTTTAAGTGCTTTCAGAGATGTCTTCCAATAATATTAGATATTCACCTTTGTCAATATGGTCTCTCTTCTTTTACAAGAAAATCTATATTAAGATTTTTATCCCAAACGTGAAACAGAAGCAAAATTGTATTAATCAATGTTTCCATCAGTGTAGAGTGGAAGCTGTTTGTCATTATAATTCATGAGGGGGCACGTTTCCCACTATTCAATGTCTGTCAATAGTTTCCATGAGAGGTCAGTCAGTTTTTAACACTGTAAAAACAGTGACAGCTGTGGCTGAGACTTAACAACTGCATTGAATGAAGGACAATATTAATTTCATGCAGTTCAGTTTAATTTGGTTTTCACTTACCTGTGTAAAACAAAAAAAAAGAGAACATTTCATTATCAGGTCAAAGGCGAATTGTGTAACATCCCATGTAGGTGTCAGATGCTGCGTGTAAAAATACAGGTTTGGCCATCTGGAATCTATTTGTTAAATTGTCTTGTTAAGCTCGGGACAAGGCTGTAATTCCCTTGTCAGACCTGTGCAGCAAAAAGGCTGAACTTGGTCTCTCCCTGCCAGACTGGCCCTCATGCAGGAGCAGCACAAGCTGTGCAAAAAGCTGCTCCCTGGGCTGCTGCTCAAGGTGGTGAGACTGTTGTTCCCTGCAGCTGCTTAGGGAAGTAGGCAACATCAGATTTACCTCTACTGAAGCAGGAATAACTGGAAACTAAACTGTGATTCGGGTTACAAAACCTCTGCATTTGGTTACTAACTGAAAATTGGGCCCTAACCATTTAAAGAGTCAAATACTGACCCTGAAGCTAAAATCCCATTCTGATGAAAGACATCTACACTTCTGCAGGTGTTACATTGTTCATTCTGCCTTGACTGCAGAGTGAACGAGACAGAAATCTATTGATTTAGGGAATGAAGGCTATTTTCACAGCCAAAGGGTGTGAGAATTTATTTTTACATGAAAGCTCCCATTTTGAAAAAAACCAGAAAAATCTGTAGAAGTTTATGTAGTATATCACAATTGCCTTCAGTGAATATTGACTCAGTATTCAATGCTTTAAAATATAGGGGTTTTATAGGCTGATTCAAAGGATTCTGGGAAGGATGATTGAGAAAAGTAAATTTATAAATGTGATCCAATTTGTGGACAGAACTCCTGAAATTGTCTCCAAATCCACTGAGGGAGAAAGAAAAAAGAAGGAAGGAGGGTGAACCAGTAAACACCTTTTTCGCTAGGGTTGAAAAACTGTTAATGGGTCTTAAAACCCTGTTTAATTACCAGAAGGAACAACAATTCTCTGTTCTCTGTACTGCATTTACTGGTGCTTCTTATTCATAGCCCAAAAGGCAGAAGATTTTACTTCTTAACTAACAAATAGACTTTACTTAACTTTACATTTACTTAACGTTATCTCTTAACTAAGATAAAATATTTTGGTCCTCTCAGTAGTGAAGATCCTGAAGAAGTTGAAAAGCCACATGTTAAAGAGAAATTCTGGTGTATATGGCCATTGTAAGAAATTAATTTTCAAAGCAAATCAAACAGTCAGAAGCACAAGTCATTATAAACCCCCATAAACTGTTGGGATCCTATTGCTGGTCTCTTGCAGTCTTAATTTTTGCTCCTCTATACATAGTTCATCAGAGTAATATTTTCTTAAAGTGCAACACTTCTAACATTTGACAGTTGCATTTGCTGAGCCAGAAGGCATTAAAAATATGGAATTCAAAAGTAGCAATCTGGAAAATTGAAAACATTTCATTTGGCTTTATAAAAAGATTCTGCTTTGGTGTGTTTAAAATGTTTGCTTTGGTAAGGATGAAATATTTTGTTTTGATTTTATTGACAAAATGATTGCATATATTAATATAGAAGTCAAAATTATCTATTTCTTTGACCTTATTGAAATGGATTATTTATACAGTTCTTTGATATAAGTGTCAATGAAATAAATATTCTTATAGAATGAATTTGTTTTGCTGAAATGGCATTTTCTGATGGGAAATATTACAATAGAAAAAAGTCATCTGTTTCTTTCTTTTGACATGTGCCATTTGTTAAATTGTGTCATGTGAATTCAGTGCACTGGTAACAGTTCAGTAACAGTTCTGTGTGTTCTTAGTGACTGTCTGCACACCCAAACTGACTGAACTCTACAATGCAATATAGATGTGATAAAAGCTCTGTCTGCACAAAACCTCCACCTTTTCCCTGTCACATCATGGCTTTTTTCAAAATCTTGCACTGGCTGCTGTACTAAACATTTTAATTTCATAGGCTATGCTTAGTATATTAGGACTCTTAATATTAGTGAAACCTTAGTTTAGTCAAGTGTAAAAGTGTACTGCAGTACTCTTCAGGTAATGACCACAAAGGTTTTTTACCTCAGATATTATTAGGCTTCAGACATTTTTTCTTCAGTTTACCTAAAATTATGTAATTGGGGCTTTTATGATGTTACTTTGAATAATGGTGTGCCTTTTGTTAATTGTTTAAAAATGTAATTTTAAATTAGATTAGAGCTATTAAAGTGCCATTTACAGACTAATCAAGAGAGGTTATATAAAGACAACTAGTGATTTTTGTACTAAAAAGTCAATGACATTTAATAATAGCTGTAAAATGTTATTTCTACATAGTATTTACACTAAATACTATATAGTGTAAACGTTCTCAAAGTTGTGGTGTGAAGCCATAGAATCATAGAATATCTTGAGTTGGAAGGGATCCACAAGTCTCACTGAGTCCAACACCCAGTGTTTTCTCTCTGTCATGCTTTTTATGAAATAAAACCAGATTTTGGACTTCAGCTTTAATTTATATTTTGATTTGAGATCCAGTAGGTGTTAAACTCTCTGTATCCCATTTAATCTTTTCAGTGCATATATAAAATGAATATTATATTTACATATAGTAACATAATAGTATATATGTAAATTAAAATTAGTATTCTCTGACTAAATAATGCCTATTAGCCAAAGAGAAAGAATTACTGTGGTGAAAAATCTCTATAACCTCAGTTAGAAATGTATTATAATATTTTCCAAATAATTTATTCAAACAATTAATTAATTCTTATTTAAGAAAGAAATGATCATGTTATATTATGTATTTATTCCAAGTTCATCTACAGCACTGTAGGTAATCAAACCCAATTTCACCTATCTAATAATCAGCTGTGATGACAGTATTGACTGATCAGTGGCACTCATCCAGCATTTTGCTCTACACAAACAATCTTCTGTATGAGGAATCATTCAGTGGGAAGATCTCAGTGTGTTTTCAATCCATTCAGGGCCTTCCAGACTCTTAGCTCAATGTCAGCACCAGCAAAGCCGAGGAGAACTGGGAGATGAACACTTTTGGAGCTTCAACTCACTCAAAAAACCTAAAACCTTTTGAATCCTGGGGATGGGATTAGCTGTGGTAAATTATGTTAGAATATCACCTTAGTGATAAAAATTAGAAACCTGTGTATCCCTAACTCCGATCTGTGCTCTAACAGTGTCTACATTTCTTTCTGTATATCCAGGAACTGATACCTTGAAAATGCCAGAAATAGCCAGGACTGGCTTCATCCTACCCTTGTGTTAAGAGTCATGTATTGGGTTTGCATGGCAAGGTTCTGGTAGTAGTGGAGGGGCTACAGGGGACCTACTGTCAAATAGCAGCAGGAGTCAACTGCTCTGCAAGGGAAAGGGAATGGGAAGCCAAGGGTGAGAGCGAGGCAAATGGCACAGAGGCAACCTGAGTGTGCTCCCACAATACACATGCAAGAGAATTAGAGCAATGTTAATGATGGCCAGCCACCCTAGATTGCTAACGTATTGGGTTTGTGTGACCAGGTTTTGATAGTGGTGGCGTTACAGGGATGGCTTCTGTGAGAAGCTGCCAGAAGCTTCCTCCATGTCTGACAGAGCCAATCCCTGCAAACTCCAAGATGATGTTCCTCTGGTCTAGACTGGATCAATCAGAAATGGTGGTAATGCATCTACACTAAGATACTTAAAAAGAAAAAAAAAAGTTATTGTGCAGATGTAATTGCAGCCAGAGGAAAGAGGAGTGACAACATGCGAGAGGAACAGCTCTGCAGACACCAAGGTCAGTGGAGAAGGAGAGTGAGGATGTGCTCCAGGTGCTGGAGCTGAGATTCCTCTGCAGCCTGACGTGCAGCTTGTGGTTAGGCAGCTGAGCACCTCCAGCCCATAGAGGTGAACAGGGATGCAGAGACCCACCTGCAACCCGTGGAGAAGACCCATGCCAGAGCACATGGATGCCTCAGAGGAGACTGTGAATCTGTGGGAGGTCCATGCTGGAGCAGGGTACCGGCAGGGACCCACAGACCCATGGGGAGAGGAGCCCACAGTGGAGCAGTTTTCTTGGTAGAATTTTGATGCCATGGGAGACCCACTTTGGAGCAGGCTGTCTGAAGAACTACACCTCATGAAAGAGTGACCACACTGCAGCATTTTGGGGAGGACTGTTGCCCATGGGATGGACCCATGTTGGGGAAGTTAAACTGTCTCCCATGGGAGAGACCCCATGTTGGAGCAGGGAAAGGACTCCTCTCCCTGAGCACAGGCAGAAACAACTTGAGATGAACTGTCTGTGACTTCCATTCCTTGTATCCCTGCACTGCTGGAAAGAGGAGTTAGACCTGAGAAAGAGGGAGGGGTAGGGGGGAGGTGTTTATAAGGCTTTATTTTACTTTTCATTATCCAGCTCTGATTTTGTTGGTAGTATCTCAAATATCTTTAACTAAGTCTGATTTACCTGTGATGGTATTTGCTGAGTGATCTCTCCCTGCCCTTGTCTTAACTCATGAACCTCTCATAATATTTTCTCTCCCCTTTCCAGCTGAGGAGGGGAGTGATAGAGATGCTTTGGTGGGTGTCTGGCATCCAGCCAGGGTCAGCCCACTACAGCTGAACAAATCTGTAGTGACATGATGGGTCCAAGGCTAAAGTATATCAAGTTGGTAAGTCAGAGCAGGTTTGTCAAGGTCTCCATCCCAGCAGGTTGATCCCAGGTTACTTAGATGGGTACTGAAAAAATGCCACCAGTCTTGGCTTTTTCTCCCTTAGGCAGCCCTCCAGCTCGCTCTCAACACCATTGTATACTCAAGTAACCCATAAAACCTCATGTCCCACATTTCCAGAAAAAAATACTAATTTTGTCAAATAGAGCACAAAGGACCCAGGGGAGATTCAAGACAAAGTGCTTTTCAGGACTCACATGGGCAATTTGCCTTACACAAGACTAGCTTTAAGAAGCATGGATGGGAATCAGTTCCTGCCACTTGATTTCGGGGTCATGGATTGGTCATCTTCTATTTAGCAGAATTGACTAGGTTTAGTTCTTTGGTGGTGTGACACTTGAGCTGTCATAAAACAAGGGGAAGCTTGGATACATTCTGCCTGTGCTTCTTCAGGAGGTTTTCATAACTGATATTGTTTTGCTGAAATGTTTTAAATTAAAAAAATCTAAATAATCTGAAAATTCAGACCAGTCAAATCCTTATGCAGAACTTCATTGAAATCTGAAATTAGTCATTCGTTTATCATTACATCAGCACAGAATAACTTCTCAAAGCATTCATTTCTAGAATTGATCTGCTGCTGTGAATTAATGAGGCTGCTTTTTCTTCCACCTCCTGACAAGAGCACAACTAAGCTATTCTCCATGTTGTAAGTCCAAATACTTTATTGGTAATGGTTTGACAGTGTAATTCTATTCTTTTTGACACCTTACATCAGACAAAACTGTGGATCATAAAGTAAAAATAAATGAATTATTTGATGTGTATTACAAGGGCACTAGCCATTTCAATTACATTATTTCTACATGTCTGGAATGGAACAATTTTTTTAGTGATATGTACCCTTAAAACACAAAGGGAAAATTTAGTTCTCCAGGCCAGAGAAATCTATTGTATTCCAGAATAGATTGTCCTGAAGTTGATGGAATGAGGTGTTCCTTTTTCTTTTTTCCTAATTATTCAAGCAGCTAGTGACATTATGGTCACATAAAATTGCAGTTCATTCTTATTTCTGATTGTAGGAACACAAAGTGTCTTTGATTCTCAGTTTGTAGTCTGTTAGAATATGATTGGAAGTAATTTGAATTGCTATCATTAAGTGTTTTGTGTTGCCCAAACACACTTAAAATAATGAAATTTGAAGATATATTCTTTTCTAAATGTCTGATAACTTTTAATAAAAAAAAAAAATGTCATCTGAGAAAGGCATTGTATTCAGGTACACATATTTGTTTATTTTCAGAAGCATATGAGAGTTACATAAATCAGGCTGAAATTCCTTTCTTAGGCTTCTGACTCCAGCATTGGCAAACACTGAATGCTGGAAGAATAGGGAGTGATAGTAGTGAGTGATAAAAGATACAGGCAATCAGATGACAATATTTTGCTGAAATAATTTCCCAGACTTCCACAATTTATAACAGGGGTGAGAGTGAGTGATTGAAGTGAGAAGTGTTTTGTGCTTTATAGTCCTGATATACTTTCTGCTGCGATGCTGTCCAGTCACAAAGATTTTGCTTCTTCAGCATCCTGTAATAAAAATATAAATTAACTATTAATTGCATGAAGAAATATTAGCTTTTGAGTTTTTTTAAAACCTGAAATAAAAAGGCTTGATTTGATATTTATGGATTTTTGATTAGAAAAGGCAGAGAACAATTGATCCCTGTTCGTCCATGTTTTCTCCATGCCAATCACCATGTTATACTCTAAGTGCTTATTATTTGCTTACTTTTATTGCCATTGAGACTTCCAGCAAAAGATTTGATAGAAATAGAGCTAGGTTAAAATCAGGAATTGCTGAAATATCATCTTATTGCTTGTTCTTTTATCTTCCCACTTTTAAAGGATGTATAGCTTCCAACTTTTATTCATTCAGTCTTCTTGCACAATATGTTCACCTCTATTTTTTCTTCTTTAATGTTGCAAATTATGTAATGCTGAATACTATAAACATGTATTGAAGTTTGGTAGATACAGCCAAGGACCTCTTCTTCCATTTCCTAGGAGAAGGTTGTACGGAAAACATAATAACCATGACAGTAAAAGCTCTGCAGTCACTCCTTCTTGTAAAGAACACTCTAAAGAATGTTTCTTAGGTAGCTTGTCAGATACATAAGACAAACGCAAAGTTTATTTATGTATCTGCCATGGCCAATGATATTCAAGATCAAAGACGTTGTTCATTTCTGTTTAGTAGCAAGCAAAGACAACAGTGGAATAAGCTTTAAATTCTTGCTTCTTTTTCACAATATTTATTTTACAGATGGCAGGTTAGTCTCTTATTCACTATATCAGACTTTGTCAGGAAAATAAGGTATGTTTTAAAAGCAAAAACAAGACCAAAAAGATTAATGAAATCCCTTATATAATGACCATTAAGGCAATTAGTTTTCCCCTTAGATCATTCAATTTACTATATAGTGAACCAGTTTGCCTCCAAAAGTTTTTCCAATCACAGAAAATTCAATCTGACATCATTCATCAGTTAAATATTATGAGCTACCTCCCTCTTTAATGAATATCAAATACCACCTAGTCATTGACTGATACTGCTGAAGATTAGTATGTTTTTTTTTCTTTTGCAATTCCTCTAGAATGACACTTTTCATGTTATCACTATTAATGGTAAAGTCTTCAGTAATTAGTTGTCTTTTTAACTATGCTTGATTCAGCTGTGACTGCTGCTGATTTTCTAATCTGGCTAAAAAAGACAAAAAGGACTTTTCCTTCCTGAGAGTAAATAATATATAAAATAAAGAATTTTAATTTTTCTTTTAACATGTATCAACAATGTATGTGAGAGACATAAAAATCAGGTCATAGAAAAAAGGGAAATAGCAATATGATCTGGTCCAACAATATGGTTAAGGATGCTGTAGGGATGGAAAGTTCCTAGGTGCCTGTAGGGTCTGACAAGCCCCTGTCCTGGCAGGAAGCCCTTCTTTAGATAAAGGGAACTGCAGAATCTCCAGACATGGGGTCTGACAGGCCCCTGCCCTGAGGCTTGGAGATAAGGAGTTCACACAATCCCCCTGCAGGCCCCTCTTGGGGAAACAAAGAGCCTTTTTAGTTACATCGAGAGAAGACAGACCCAAGATCCTCTAGGAAACTGTATGTAAAATACCCTAATACCTATTGGTTTCTCACCCTTTCACACCCACCTCTGTACCCCCATAAAAGAGACCCCTCTGCCCCGAGCTGGCAGAGGATCCGTCTCTGGTCACCCCTTCGCGGAAGATGGAAGAATAAAGCTGCTTCTGCGGAACCACCAGAGAGTCCTCTCCTCTCTCTATCCGGGCCTGGCCCTGGGGGTTTGCCTTGCAGAGCAGAGCTGAAATCACTGCTGAATCACTAAGAGCTGATGGCTGCAGAGCCAGGCACCTCTGCAGGCAGCCCCGGCCGAAGGCTGAGAGAAGCCACGACCCCCTGGGAGACGGTTCCTCACGGGATCACCTCTCTGGGCTGGCCATGGCTTCTTGGGTCTGAGACTCAGACCCCAGCCAGCCCTGGCCAGGTGAACCCCCAGCCTTATTACTTTAGGTGCCTATTGTAACATTTGATTCTGAATTTCCCTTGCTTGTTGATGAATGAGTTAAGCATACATGCAGCTCCAGTAAGCGTAGGTACCACCATATTATCCAGCTGTGCGGGCAGAGCAGACAAGACTTGTGCATTTAACTGTTTAGGTGGGAAAAGGGAGAAAGGGTTCCTGTTGGATAGGTTTTAGTACATTAAAAGGGACTCTTTGAGTGCGGATAGCAGACAGCTGTCAGGGTGAACCATTTACAAATGCTGACTTGTGCTTCAGCAGTGATGAGCAGCTCCTACTCTCACTATTGCATCGTAATTAGCACTCCCTGAAATAGTTCACCAGAGATTTGAAGACTGCCAAGCTCTGTATGTCTTGCCCTGGCCTAGTTTAGTTTAGATTTTTGAGCCAATGATGGAGAAAGGTTAATGCAGAAAATTCTGCTCATTAGAAATCTTAGAAATATTAAGGGACTTTTCAAGTACCCACTGTGTCTATGAAGTAATTCATTTAGAAGACAGTTTTAAAGAATGAACAATTAATTATGTTAAAAGCAAAAGAAGACTGAAGTGAAAAACACTGTTCTATAAATCATTTCATTGGCTCTTGATTTTTTGTTAATTTAGAGTGGGAGGCTTTGTTTACATGTAAGGTCTTGGTCTTTCAAAGTAATGAATATGATGAATATGGTATATCTTTTCTCAAATATGGAGTTTTATTGGGTTATATAAAAAAATTTGCATAATCCAAGTGATCTGTGTACTTATGTTAAAAAAAAGTGTGATTGCAGCAAAAAATGTCAACTAAAATAAAACAATAAACTTATGGGATCTGTTGGGGACAGAATTAAAAACTAAGGAAACTTACACTCGTTCTTTCCTTGAGCATATGGTTCTTCAAGGGGATGAAAGTTTTTCTGGAGGTCACAGTATTCTTTAAAAAATACTGAAAAAAAGTCTTCATCTATTCAGTTGGGAAGGTTTCTAGGAAATGTAAGAATATTATCTCTTCTCTTCTTTGGATCATACATAAAGTAGCCCTAAAATGCTCTGCTAATTGCAGTTGCTTCATCCTGCATACTGGATATATCCAAAACAGCCACACCTCACTGCCAGCAGCCTCCAGGGGATGGTGGCTCCCTGGGGTTCACACAGTGGGTCAGGCCGAGGCAGCCCCAGGCATCAGGCATCTCCTTGGGAAAGGGTTAGGCTGGGGTTGGGTTGGGATGTGTCCTGTGAGTGTGTCTGGCTCAGCAGGGCCATGTCTGGGCAGGGCTGTGGGGAGCCCTGGGGTGGTCAGGGGCAGCTGGGGCTGGTGCTGCCCTTGGGGACACAGCATGGACCTTGCAACATTAGCACAGGTTGAACCTTATTGAAAGAAGCAGAAGTTTAGCATCATAATTCAGAATCTGTTACAGAATGAAGCTGAGGTTTAACAGGAGTCCATTTGGTGTCAGGGCTATGGGCCATAGCAGTACACAAGAACCTTGAAGTCCAACTCTTTACAGTGACAGCTTCTATTTGCTATAATGAGTGTCTTCGGTCTGTTTACAATCACTAATAAATACTCAAAATTTTATATGACAGCTAATATGATTATGCATTTTTGCAGAGGAAAAACTTGTAGCTGACTTTTTGTTAGGTTTTCATCACTGTTAACCTCAAAATGAAAAGCTGTGGACAAGAAGATGTATAATCTTTCCCTCCCCCTGCACTGCCATTTGAAGTAGTGATAAGTGTTAATTGCAAAGACTTTCTTATCAGGGAAACATATTTATGCTTGTCCTACTTAGGAAGCAGATTGAAGCTGTAATAAGGGAAAGTGGGTGGGAGATTTTCCCATCAGTCCTGAAGGGAAAACAGCCCCAGCTCAGGCATTGCCCTGGGGTGAGTCTGGTGTTTGGCTGGAATGGTCCAGATGATCAGACTCTGGGTAGTCTGGGTGGATGAACCAAGCTGTTTGGCATTTGGCATGAGGAGCTCTATATCATGCTCCTTTGCTTGAAGCGCATTTTTCACAATGTGAAAGCTAGGTACTGTGTAGTTTTATAACATATTAAAAGTTATTTCGTATAAAAGTTTGTAACTATTAGTAGAAAAAGGCATTGGGGTTGAAGGTTGAGTACCACCATTTGATTGGAAAGAGGGTTCAGACTATTTAAGACCAATAAACCTCTTTGTTCAGACTCATGTTGTAAATTGGTATTAGTCTAGACTTGCACAACTTACAAAGATGGAAGAAAACCCTGAACTACTTACATATAAATAATTTGAAAAAAAAACCTCTTCATAGATCCCAGTGCTATAAACATAGCTTTAGGAGGGAGGGACCAAGTGAAAGGATGTAGGGGACTCCCTGGTAGTATCCAAGCATAATCTATGTTGTAAAGAGGATGACAGTTTAACACACAGCAAAACACGTGTGCAGAATAACACCAGCCTTTGCCAATCTGTGCTCAAACAATGCTCCAACAAACACAATTTGAGAACAGCAGATCCCTTTGTTTAGATTTTTGCATGTTTCCTCTTGCCTCCTGCTTTTGTACTGTATCCAACAGGAGAACAAAGAAGCAAACCTCCAAAGTTTAAGTTGTCTTTAAAACTCAGCCTTGTCTTCATGAGCGTAGATAAAAAAGGGTGGGGTCAGAAGTGATGTATTTGGTTCTATTTGTCTTTTGCAAGGTTCATGGAATTGACTTATCAACCATTAGCAACCAAGATAACAGGTTTACTCAATGGCTGCTATTCAGACAGTGATTGACAAAAATGATCCATCTCCACATTACACCTCTTTACTAGAGGGCTTTTGATACTTACCTGAAAAAAGAATAATTTCAGTTCACTTCCCAGTTGATTCTTTGAAAAAAAAAAAAAAAAAGCTTTAGTATAATAGAACAGTAGGAAGAATTTCTCTTTCTCTCTTTTGACCTTTTTATTTGCAGCAGCACTAAATGGTGAGAAGAGATCGGAATCTACTCCTTTGAAGCTTTTTTTTCTCCCTTTCTCTTATTCTGCTTGAATATAGTATATGCAAGATGGTATTACCTGAAAAGACTTCTGAAACAAAGACATTGAGGGCTAAAAAGCAAAACTAAGAAAAAAGGGGGAAAAAATTAATTCACTTACATTTTTATCACACCTCTTTCTGGGTTAGTTTGTGGTTTAATAGAGACCTGATGGCTCTTCTAGGGAGTCTTGACTTAGCCAAGACCCCACAACTTCACAGAGCCACTCTTTATGCACGTCCATGTTGACCCAGGTGTAGGTAAGTGTGATTCCCAGCAGGAGAATTTTAATGGAGTCTCTAACAAAGTCAGATGGCAGCGATTATGTCTGACTTCACCCAACATCACTGCAGCCTTACATCTTCTTAGTTAGTGGAATCTTGTGCAGGGGAAACAGCTGCTGTACATTCAATAACTGCCTGAATTTGAGCTTTTTGACCAAAGGACCTGTCCTATTTATATTTCTGGAAAGTAGGATACAGTGCTATTTAAGTGACAGAGCTGTAGAAGACATTTAAGGAAAAAATTAATTGATATAAGTGTTCTGAAGTCTTACCTCACTAAGAAACAGAAGAGTGAAAGAGTCATGTATTAATATCTGCTTTATTGATTTTAATTTTTCCTTTCTTGTCCTTTCTCACTACTTGCAATTTCGGTAACAAAATGGAGAAAAAGCAAGAAAAAGGACTGAGTATCTGTATTGAAAATCAAATTTTTAGATGACATGTTATAGACTTCTGCACAGTGTTAAAAAATAGTTGGATAATTTCGTTGTTGTTGACTTCTCTAAATTATTCAAATATGAAAGAACTGATCAAATTAATACCTAAGAAGATAAAATGTAGTTAGAATATAATTACTGATATCCCTGTTCTCATGGTATTTATTGTACAGCATTCAAAACATTTTACCCATAGAGCAAATGGGTTTTACACTGAGTTTTCTCAGTATATACTGACCTCCTATATTATGAGGAGGAGAAACTTCAGCATCCAGGATAATTCTTTCCAACACTGAAAACATGAATAAATGTTGCACTACCTAAGCACAATATTGCAGCAAATGAGCATGTGGTATTTTATCAGTCTAGCTACAACTTTCTCGTTCTAGGCTTCCTTTATATTTTTCTCTGGATTAAAAATTGTCCATTTAAAATTGCTAATAAAAGTACAACTGAAATAAGACTGACTTATTTATGTATCTATGTATATATTTATTTATTTATTTATTTATTTAGATGCTGTCTGTATCTGCCTGATATTTCATGACAAATGATAGAGGGAAAGGGGATAATAATTTCAAGAAATGGAGAGCTGGTACTATGATGGGAAGGTTGACTGCTAGAGTGATATCATGCAAATTGTGCCATTTGGACTTGAACAAGATAATATCCTCTGTTGTGGATAATTAGAAAGTTCCCACTAGAATGTCAATAAGCCAGAGTTCTTGATCACTTAGTCACAAATTAATCCTAGTTTGCCAAGATATTATGGGAGGATTTTTTTTTGGTGTTTTTTAAGACTTCTGAGTTGCTAGCAGTTATTTGTCTTAAATTTTGACTGGTGAAAACTGCAGTTGTTTCAAGTCTCACCAAAACTATAAACACTGAAATGTACTGGTTTTACTTTTCTTGATGAAAATGTTTCAATATTTCAGGTTATAAATACATTCATGAATGGAAAGGTCATTACAAAATCAATAAAATAATTCTTGGTCTTTTGGTTTTTTTTTTGTTTTTTTTTTTTTTTTTTTTGTTTTGGTTTTTTTTTTTTTTTTTCATATGGCAGCCTTTGCTGGTGATCACAATGAAATCAGATTTTGTTACAGGAAACAGTTACAGTTTTTCAATTTTTTTCATCTGAAATAACTCTTCTCATGGTGAAACCTCACATAATAGACCTGGTAGCTTCATGAATAAGCAAGCTGTAACTACTGCTTCAGTAATAAGTGCTGTTGCAGCAGGCAGAATATGTCACAGGAATGAGATCCTTAGAAACTGGTATCTGTCTATAATTATAAGAAATTGACAAATAATCCAGAAAACATTAATGTGAAACCTGCTCTTTTTTAATTCTATACACTTAGAAAGTGTTGTAGGTAATTGTAAAGTATGGATGTGCAAGGATGTTCTTACTAATGCTGATTAAGTTATCAGATGAAAACCCTTTTACCCATTAATTATTAGGTTCTACAAGATAGCTTAATAAAATACACAGAATATAACCCATCTTCCATTAAATGACTTGGAATGGGGTGGATTTGATGGGTTTTTTGCTCTTCAATAAGAATCAGATTAAATGTCTATGCTGCAAGTGCTAATTATATATTTTTTAAAATCTATTTATCATCTCTCTATCTATCTATGAGAAAAAAAAATATTTTAGAGCTTTTTAAAATGTTCTTACAAGTACTATGGATATAGAGATTCACAAAGCTATGTGGCTTTGTGTTTTGTAGAGTCATCTCTTTCAAATTTGTTTGTAGCACAGCCTTTTGACCTCAGTATTGGATCTTTGTACACAGTGATGACCTGATATGCTTCTGTGCTAAAATAAGTTGGGTTTTTTTTGTTCCAGAAAGATTTGAGAGATTTTATTCATGCTCTCAACTTTCCTTCATCTCTCTCCTTCTCATTTCACAATTCTGCTAGATAATTTTGATTTGTTATGTTGCTGACATAATCTTTGGAGGAAAAAGCAAACAGTTATTGCCTATACCTTTAATGAGAAACTTCTTGTATAACATGAAGACTAATTTGGATGAACACTGCAGGTATACACAGAGAAAAAGTAATATCTTCTGCAAAGAACTACCATAAAAAGTCTTTGGGGAAGATACAATCTGCCTTGCACAGAAGTAAGGCCAATTCTATTTCCCACTCTCCCTTAAATGTAATGCTTAGTGGGGTATCTCAAAAAAAAGAGATAAAATCTAGAGATTAAGAAGTCATATGACACATAAATCAAAAGAACAGAAGGAGCTGAGAATGAGTTTGTAAAGAAATAATTTTTGGCATTCACTATAACTGGTCTGCTACAGTACTTATCCATTATCCGCTTTTTTCAGTTATTACCATCTTTCTGGAACATGATGGATAATTGTACTAAGGAATTTGAAAGTAAAATGTGTTATTTGCATAAAGAATTCATTTTTTACTCAATTTCACCTTTATATTTTTTAGCCTCATCTTGTTAGAAAAAAGGCACCTGAAAAGCAAGGTTAGTTTTTGTAAGGGCATATCTTATATTGCTACAAATCACAGGACCTTCTGACTTTTGAATGATAGGTTCCTACCCTTTACAAGATTTCTGTCCTCTGTGTCATTGTGGCAGCAACCTTAGTTTGATACTATCATGTAGCTGACTAGAGAAGCTGGCATGGTATCTTTGAGGATTCAAAATGAAGGTAAAAAACATTACCTCGAGAACATTTTCAGTATTTCTAAAGAGAATGAGGGAAGAAAACATAAAAAACTTCAGCCTTTAAATAATAAAAACTGCTGAAATATGCACATCACACATTTAATCAACAATTGAGGGCCTTTTGGTGAGAGCAATTTATCTTCACATAGACAGGGATGACGACAGGTGATGGGACACAGGAGAGCCTGTTTCTCTGCATGGGTCTGCAGAGGTAACTGCTCACGTGAAACATTGGGGTTGCTACACCTGAGAGAGTTAATAAGGGATTTAGTAGGGCATATCCACTCCTGGATTGCACTTCCCTTTCAAACTTAAAAATTCCAAACGTGTGCCTGCTAAATGCTCTTGTCTCTACTCTCCAGCAAAGATAAACAGTTTTCTGGGCTAATGCAGTTTTCTCCCAAGCACTGTTCTGGTTTCCATTGTGCACTTTTCAATTTAGCCTTTGAAAAATAATCCCTCCATGAAAATATCACAGCAGCAGTGTATCAAATAAAAAGAAAATTTAAATTTCCATGTATATAGTTGTCTTGCTATATCTCTCAGTTGATTTAATTTTGTTTCAATTGAATAATTTCTTTAAAATGCATCACTGACACCCCTTTGCTATGATGCTTTGATTATGAATAGATTTTTGTTCCACTTATTCTTGCATTTGAAGGTTATCTATTTTTTTCCTTACACTTATTTTGTTTTATCCACCTGTGGTCCCTCCTCCTACTTTAGCACTGTGGGAAGACCCTCAGCAGAATTGAGATGGAGAAGCTCTGCTGATCTCAGAAAAGGTGGGGCAGTTAACACAGAAAAAATTCAAAACTTCACCTCATTTTGAACCTGGACACAAGAATTGGGTTAACACATAACAAATCATGTATCAAATGTAAAAACAAAAAATTCAAAAGCACTGAGAGAAACTTCTATAAGCATTAACTCAACAGTGAGAAATATAACTAAATATATATTTAGCCTAATTTTTCCATGTTTCAAACAATGTTCTTGACATTCAATGATTTCTTGTTTGCCTACTCCCCATCTTATCTATTTCATTCCAGCTTATGCCTTCTGCTTTGTTTCTTGTTCAAAAGCATTCAGCATTTTTCTGACCACTGCTGCAATTACTGATGTCTTTTTCTTCATGTGATTTTAAGGATGAGTGGTGGGATCCATCTTGCCTCGTTTGGCTGCCCCAAACTGAGATGGATAAGTCTTGGTTGGTTCTTCAGACTCTTTATCAACAATATAAAAAGTAGCTACCTACACAGCATTATGTTACATTGGTACACATTACATTAATTTTATTTTAAGGGCATATAATTCCATTATCTACTGTTATCTAATTCCCACAACAACTTTTCAAGGAAATCAAGCTATATTATATTCTTAGGTCCCTCTTTTAGATGCTTGAGTGCCATGGATGTCACCTGTAATTTTCATTCTTTTTTCAGTATTTAATTTTTATTTATAATTTTAAAATTAGTCTTGTAGATAACTTGAAGAGGAGGGGTGAGGTATCAATGTTGCAAACATGTTTCTGCCTGTGGCTAGAAGTTCCTAGAAAGGTGCACATAAAATGAATCAGACTGCAATCTACCCTCCTTTTTATTGGCACATTTTTTCTTTGTATTTTTGGCCCTAATATCATATCCTTTTCTCATGACTCCAGAACTTGCATTGTCCCAGAAAAGCACAGCTGTCAGTTTTAAATCAAAATTCAGTCTTTAAGACAGCTTTGTCTCAGTCTGTCAATATGCATAACACTAAGAAAAATATGCTTTTCAATGAGAACAATGAACAAAAATGCTCAAGATGGAGTGACTATATATATATATATATATATATATATACATATAGATCTATATCTCCAGCAGTTTGAGGTTTGTGGGGGTTTTTCAGCTGACTACTCTAACTTTCAAAAGGACTTGTCATGTAGATCCTCAGTCATCTGGAATATTTTTGCAAAGGCTTCAGTCTTTCCCCCTGAAGCTTACTCCCGAACTTTGATTCATCAGTGCTTCAGGCACAAGCCTGTGTGGGGGCTCTGGTCCACTCAGCCTACACAGCCAGAAAGATTAACACGCATCAGGAACAGAACATTTTGGAAATTGCCTATTCTCCTTTTCCCAGTAGAGTCAGTCTTTTAGCTGCCACATTCAGAAGTCAAATGCCTTTATTAGGATTGCTCGTTGCCAACAATGTGCTCTGCCCTATGCAATATATAACACAGCAGGTAGGGTCTTCACTAGGGACAACAAATGTTGTTTTCTAGCTAATGGCAGGCAGTGAGACTGTAGCAATTTTTGAAGGCAAAATACTTTCCTGGGCTTTACTACTACAATAAGAAAAAGATCAAAGTCTCTTAAAACAGATAGTGCAATCCTCACAGCTCCCTATTAGAGCAGAGTTTAAATTTGTTTTGGGTGTTTTGATCTTGTGGAGACAATTGTAGACAGTTTCTCAAAATAAGTCAATACTGACATTACACTTTGCCATTGTTTGCTCATTTACAGAGGAAGCCATTGTCTTTCTGTATATTTGGAGATGGGAAGTGCAGGCACAGTGTAGTGACATGTCCTTTATCATCCCATATGTCAGAGTCAGAAATAGAACCTACACCTTTAAACAGTGCACTGTCTGTATCCAGCAGCTGCAGCCTTTCAAATGATGGTGCTTTGGAAGCAAGGCAAATGCAGGCAAGTTTTGTTGTGGTGGAGTACCACACAAAAAGTGGATAGTACACATATTTATGCAACTACATCATGTCAGTGAACTCAAGAAGTCTACTGAAGCCTACCTAAAATACAGCTATTGTGCTGTCAATCATCAGCCTCTGCAGATGTCATCTGATATCATTTGCAAGAATCTGAGATCCACAGTGCTACTTTTACTTTTGGGTCTTCAGTTACTACAGACTGACAGACAAAGCACCTGTGAAATATCTTTATTAATCCTGTTGTTCTTTATAAGTAATGTACTGAATTTTCACACACTTGCATTGCATTAACTCTCAGTGTCATGAAGTGGATCTTCATTTAACTCTAAGATTCATGACAGCATTCTGGAATGAAAGTTGAGTTTAGCAAATAGCTTCTGTAGTGTCAGTTCATAGTAAACACACCTCTCCTGGCAGACGAAAATAAGAAAATACAAAGGTGTTACTTTCCAACACTGTGAATGAGAAAGAAAGTTAGGAATAGCTATTATTCCATTTAGTGATGGATGGTAGTATTTTTCAACAATGTTAAATTATTTTGCAAGGGGCAATGGCTTCATAGCAGTGAATTGCTACTTATAAGAGCAAGTCTAGTCAGTCTGCAGGGAAGAAATACTCAGCAATTGTCAATACTAATACAGTGAGCATGGACCACACTGTTCCCTGCAACAGCTGGTAATGATGTCAGAAAATAGTCAACCATGCATTTACCCTTCTCTGTTGTAATATATTCATAATTATTTGAGTTTTAAAGATTCCTATTTCTCTTTTTTGAATCCAGTTTTGGAGATGAGCCATTTTCACTGGCAGTCTTACTAGGTTTAGTCAGAGCTCTACATCCTTTTATTACAGGTGGAGGATTAAGCATTAGTATTAGAAAAAAAAAAAAAAAAAAAAAAGCACCCCAAAATGTAACCACACAAAAAAAAAATCCCAAAAAAACAAACAAAAAAAATCACAGAGGAGGATGGTTAGGCTGCAAAAGGTTTACTTCACCACTGAAAAATTTAGAGTAAGGTTCTCAGAGCTACTAATAATGAATGGTGCTAAATCATGGTGCTGATTTGGCTTGCAGCTCACAAAGTACACAGACTTACCTTGCTAGAGTATCCCATCATAATCCTTTTCTTTTTCTTTCTTTCCCTTCTGAACTGACACCTCTCCAGAGAATGACACCTTCATGGGGGAAACTCTTTAGTAACAATTCCAAGTGAGCTGTCAACAATATTGATTTATATTAGACAAGTGTGTGTGTTTTCTCTCTGCATTTCTGCCTATAAATTTAATCTTCACATTTGCAAAATTTCAGCTATGGAAAAGAGTCATTCAGTATTATTACAATATTTCCTTACCACACCTCTGCCAAGATATGATTGGTAAAAATAATGCAGTTTTCATTACATTATCCAGACCATTTTTTTAAAACAAACAGCATCCTAATAACATTTCCTATATTACAAACTGATACTTCACCTATGTTTATAGTAGGTAAATCTTGCGAATGTAAGTCTAAGTTCTGAGGGAATTGATATTCCTAGGATGAAAGTTGACATGTAACAAAGCTTGTGGCAAGGGAGAGGATAGGAATATCCTTTTCTGGTGAAGTTCTATGAATATTCTTTTGGCCTTTGCTAGGTTAATTTCCTGAGTTTCCCAAAAAATACTGTTGAACTGAGAGCATAAGTGATCTTTTCTCTGTTATTTTCACTGTCTTTGCTATTTATAAATATCTGTGCATGTGTTTAAAGTGCTTATGTGAAGTTTGAGGAATGACTTTTTTAAAATATCTTTTAGATTAAGTAGCCAAAGAGATAGTCTGGTTTTGCCCAGTCTCCCCGAATTTCTGCCTAGTTTCTAAGGCAAAAATATATAATTTCTAATTTACTTAATTAAACAGAGCCTGCTCCATGTTGTAGAAATATAAGTTCTTTTTCCCTTATTGATTACAGCTAAACTTTTATTCAATATAATTTTGAACACTGTAGGGTCTGACAAGCCCCTGTCTTGGCAGGAAGCCCTTGTTTAGATAAAGGGAACTGCAGCATCTCCAGACGTGGGGTCTGACAGGCCCCTGCCCTGGCAGGGAGGCCTAGAGATAAGGAGGTAGCACAATCTCCCTCCAGGCCCCTCTTGGGGAAACAAAGAGCCTTTTTAGTTACGGCGAGAAAAGATAGACCCAAGATCCTCTAGGAAACTGTATGTAAAATACCCTAGTACCCATTGGTTTCTTACCCTTGTACGCCCACCTCTGTACCCCCCTAAAAGAGACCCCTCTGCCCCGAGTCGGCAGAGGATCCGTCTCTGGTCACCCCTTGGCGGAAGATGGAAGAATAAAGCGACTCCTGCGGAACCACCAGCAGGACCTCTCCTCTCTCTATCCGGGCCTGGCCAGGGGGGTTTGCCTTGCAGAGCAGAGCTGAAATCACTGCTGAATCACTGAGAGCTGATGGCTGCTGAGCCAGGCACCTCTGCAGGCACCCCCGGCCGAGAGCTGAGAGAAGCCACGACCCCCTGGGAGACGGTTCCTCACGGGATCACCTCTCCGGGTCGGCAAGGGCTTCTTGGGTCTGAGCTTCAGACCCTGACCAGCCTGGGCCGGGAGAAACCCCCTGCAGCTTAACAACATTAGAACACCACTGTTGTTTCAGGAGCTTATTCTCATTAATGTTATTTCAATATTGTTCTTTTAGGATTTTTCCTCTTCAAGGAAAGTCTCTGTAATTTATCTTGAAAGCTCTAGTCACATAGCCAAATCATTTGAATTTTTTACCCAATGAATTGATTTAGGCAATTGCTTTAGGAGTTTGCATTTTGTGCAATCTTCAGACCTTCTCTTCTTTCAGTATGGGAGGGAGAAGAAATTCACAGTCAAAATTATTCAACTGCAGAAACTTACACAATTGCAAATTTTATGGAGAATTTAACCTACGCTACAGCTGATTGCACAGCTGCTACATGTTTATACTAATGTGGGTTCCAGTTTTTCTTCAGACTCAAGCCCCAGTCGCCCATATTCTGATATGTCAGCTGATCATCAGATTCTACTCTTGAGTGAGCCAGCTGTCTTCCCTGGCAGGAAGATAAGGGATTGCATTCAAGTCTTTTCCCTGCAGACTGTATAGTGACCAGAACCATACTGATTCAAGCCCCTCTTATCTCATACCCTTCAGACTGAACCATATTGTCCTTGTTACCTTGACCTTATTTTTTTGCTGCAGAAGTTCTTACAATGTGGGCTGCAAGACAGCCCTCTCATTTCTGGATGAGTTTTCTGTGTGCCTCTTATATAAAGAGTGTGATTTATATCACAGGGAAAAATAAAGCCCTCATTCATATTTTGAACGTGCCCACAGATGAATTCACAACATCTGGTGTGAATTCTGTGACAGAAAAAGGAGTCAAAATCCTAGGATTTCCTGTGCCTTAGCCAGTAGGGAAGACACACTTTTTTTTTCTTTTTCTTTTTCTTTTTTTTTTTTTTTTTTTCTGGTTTTATTTGATTTTTTGTTCATTTTGTTTTTAAAATAAACTCAGGAGGGTTTTTTTCCTCTATCGTATTCTATTGTAATGAAGCTAAAAATGAGACATCTCACAGGTCAGGTAGCTTTAACTAAGTTTTAGGATAAGTCCCAGCTGAAGCCTCAATGAATGTGAATCCCAGAATTCAAGGAATGCAAAGACGTCCTTTACTCACAACTAGGTCTGAAGCCCCAGTAGAAAAAATTTTATCAGTCTAAGGCTCTAGAATTATTTCCTGGTAAGATCCTTTAGGATCACGTTCATTTCTCCTGTAGTCTACATAAACACACTACTATGTATAATCATTCTGACATTTGTGGCAGAATAGACAGGTGTACGCAATTTGGCTAGAAGAACTGTTTTATGAGGCACTGACTGGTTGGTATGACCTGGCCTCTAGGACATAAGAAATGTTAGAATATATTAAGGCATTCATATGTCCTCAGCATAAAGTTTGTCTTCATCATGCACAAGTTACCTGGAGAAGCTACTTCTAGGTCAAGTGAAGGAGACTACCCTGATTTGTAAGGCTGTGCACATACCAAGTAAATTACTTTTTGGTTTTTTTAATTACCTGTTGATGATTTGTTGTTGCATGATTTGAAACAATCTCTTAACACTTTTTTTGCCTAAGTTTACCAAGCTGTAAAGCCAGTACTCTGGCGCAGTTTTTCTTTTCTATGACACTGGCCATTGAATTGAGTATTACGGAGTATTGAATTGTACATTATTGTACTAAAGAATATTGTTGGATTTGAATAAACTTTTTAACTCCTGACGAGATCCTCAAGATATTTTTGTATTAAAATAACATCGAGGATGTCTGATTTTGTTCTTCCTGAATCATCTTACATTTGCTGAAAATATAGCATCTGTGATATATGAAGACTGATGTGTAGCTTTCTACTACACAAAAGCTCAAGAAATGTGTAAATGGTGTTTTGTGTTATACTTCTTTTACTTCCAGTCTGTACAAGAACCTTTGTCTTAAGCTAACAACAATGAGAGATTAAAAAAAAACTTCCTTCCCTAAATTTTTATTTCAAGAATTTAAAAAATCTTTTCCTAAATTTTAGAATCAAGCTTCTATGCAGCTTATTTGAATACCTTCTATCCAGAGATCCAAAAATAGAGTTCAGAGGATTCTAAGTATGGGGCTGAAAATCACAGTGTCCTGGTTTGTCTTTGTAGCCCTATTAGATCTGCCTAATCTACCCAGAGCAGGACTAAGCTTTTTATAGAACATTTTGACAGGTCAACATAATTTCTCTAAAATGGAACACCATTTATTGTCTATCATTAGAGTAAATAAAAGGTTTTGACTCAGAAACTCATGTTATTCTTTGTCCCCTATAGAGCAGGACAGTTTAAAACCATAATGAATTATCTGTTTTGAGATAACTGTTTTTCTACAATGACATTTCACTTTAATCCATTTATATCTGTAAGGGGGTTGATGCAAGTACTATAGTGATAAATGTGAATGCCTCACTGTTATCTGGTATGATACAGAACTCTTCTGCAGTGAATATTCCTCTTTGGGAAATCTTTATCTAATTTGATTAATCATAATTCAAAAGAATATTTTTAAATTCTTTTTTTAATAATACTAACACTGTCTTGAGGTCAATGAAAATAGTATCCAAGAAGCATCTATAAACCATACTTTATGTGTCACATAGCTAAAAGGACATCGTAAGGAGATAATATTAACAAAGTTAGAGCTTTTTATGTACCATCAAATGATGCTCTATTAAACAGTTTCTTGGTTCAAGAAAGTTTTTGTTTGTCTTTTGTTTATTTTTTCATTGTTTTTTTTTTTTGTTTGTTTTACAAGTAAAAATACAGAGTTGCAAAGAGTACATCTCCAGTTGCCCTTGAAAGGAACACACATTATGTAGAACCATGTCTCTCAAAAGACTTTGTCAATATTTTATGTACCCGAGAAGATACTCAGAATTAGCCTTGCACTGTATATTTTTCCCTCTTTCCCTTTCTGAACTACTCACACCAAGTTCCTTAAGTAGTGAAGATTTTATCCTCTACATTTTTTCTTCTCAATGTCTGCTCAAACTTTTTTCCAAGAGATTATAAAAGCATACCCCAGGCAATGTATCAACAAGCAACTAGCTGATAGAAAAAGTATTCTTAAATTGTCACAAAAACATAGTACATTACCTGCAACACCTTCAGTAAATGACTAAGATTTATGAGAAATAAATTAAGGTGTTTTTAGAAAACCCTGTGTTTTGAAGAAATACACTTGAAGGTGGATTTTGGTTTTGTATGCTAGGATAGAAACTGTTTTTCTTTTACTTTATGTCAAAATAGTAACAATATAAAGTATTCAGAACTACTTATTTTTATAAAGTACTAATAATGGTATGAGAAAAAGAAAAAGAATACTTTCTTGCTTCAATCTCAGTTGAAAGATTTTTGGGAAAGGAGGGAAACTGAACTGAAAAACAAGCCCAACATAATTTTCATTTAAGGTACCTAATTAACCTGGTTTGACCTGAAGCTGACCTTATTTCGAGATGCTGGGACTAAATAATGTCCCAAGATAATTCCAACCTGAATTATGTTGCAATCCTACAATTTAGATATGATTTTCCACAGACTTGAAATGGAGTTGAGAATGATCCTTTTATCTGCTGGATCACTTCTGAATTACGATTAAATTTCTATAAATATACTATAAGGCTGTCATCAGAGATATTATTTAGGATTAATGGTGTATAAAATTGCAATGATGATTTCACACCTCTTTCCAGCCACTTTACAAGGCCTAATTAAAATATTCATGAATGTCTATGTTCTATGGATTTGGGGAGCCCTAAGACCAGAAATTCAGAGTAAGCCTAATGAGAAAAAGGGTTTATTTCCTTCTACTTGGTACTGACAAAGTTGATTTTCAAATACGATCTCCTGTTTTGGATGTCCAGTGGACTCCTGGGAACTTTGCACTGGGAAGAGTAAACAGGCCAAAATCATCACCTCTGGTTAATCCTCCCCTCTCTTACACTGCATAGATTTATAATCACAGGCACACGGACCAATAAAGTGGGATAAAATGATTTCTGACACACACAGCCCAATCAGTCTGAGCACTGCCTGTGCCCAAACACACCTTGAGAGGCTTCTAGACAGTCCAGGACAAACATGGCCTGGAAATTTTGCCAAAATACCAATAGCATGGATGCCCATCCGTTCAAGGGATATTCATTAATATTTTTATACTATCAGTAAACATACAACATGAAGAGTATTAAAATATTTTCTGTATAAATTTCCAAAAACATCTCAGGAGAAAAATCAGGAGAGATGAAGATTAACCATTATAAAAACAATAGGTGCTTAAACCCAACTCTGTATAAGAATGGTGAAAAAGTACTAATGTCAAAACTGGAAGCTGTATTTATTGACAAAAGAAAATAAATTTAGATAGTGAGTCAAAAGGTGTGTATGTAACAATTGTTAAAATGTGATTGTAGTCTAAAAATGCAACATAGCTGCAAGGAAGAAAAAAGCACATCATTCATACAATAATGCAGGAAACAGGAGGTGGAACAGCTGGGTGAAGCTTGAAATTTTTGAATGTCTCTGACCAGTTACTTCCATTCCTAGTCACGACATTTGGGTTTAGAGACAAACATCTCCAAAGCCCCACAGTGTCCATGTGCAAAAATATTTTAATTTAATGCTGTTATCATACATTTGTCAGAGAACTAGATGTGGCAGCTTCAGTTTCCTAAATAGTTCTTAGGAAAAGGTGTGTTTATTTTGTGAGACCAAGGTCAAATGTTAGGGACTTAAAGGCAACTGATGATCACTAGAACTACATGTGTTAAAACTGTCTCTGCTAGTTTCAACTCAGCAGACTTCAATTATTGTCTACTTCTTAGACAAAAGAACGATCTCTCTAGCAGTTTTCAAGGGAAAAAAAGTAGAAGTTAGGATTTGGAGGTCTCTTTCCACCACTGTGAGCACTGTATTAAGGGATGGGTCATGGCTGAGTGCTTCCTAACATCCTTGCAGCGAATGGGGGTGATTTGGAAAGAAAGATATGAGATCTGCATCAGGGCTGCACAAGGGAAAAAACCAACCAACCAACCAACCAACCAACCAACCAACCAACCAACCAACCAACCAACCCCCCAACAAAACAACACGAGCTACTGGAAAAAACTTTTAGTAAAGTACTTTACTCTCCTTTCATTCCAATCACTTAACATATATGCATGAATGTCATGGTCTGAGAGTTTCCAAACTTTCTATCTACTTCAGCTGTTACTTTATCTTGACTTCCAATTTTAAAACACAGCTTGTGTTATCTCAGTACGAAAAGCTTAACTTTTTTTTTTTTACATCAATCAACTCATTCCTTTTTTTTCTTTTTTTCAGTTTTATTATGTTTGATTGACAAAGATTTCTTTTACTCTATTGTTGCTAAAAAAAGAGTCAGAAAAACTCATCTGACAAAAATCCCCATGGCTTGGAAATGAAGATTCTAGGAATATGTCAAAGGCTTGGCATTAAATCACATTGCTTGATTTAAAGATTTTTCTAACTAACCGAATAAAGCCACCACAGAACTGAGACTCAGATTAGATCTTCACTAATCTTACATCTGAGTAGTCTAAATTATGTTGAACACCTGAGTATAAATAAAATAAAGAGTTAATAAATATTGTATCACAGAAAATGAAGTTTATTTAAATAATTGGTTTTAACCCCTAAACAGCTATAAATAAAATGATACAATTTTAATTATTTCATATGAGAAAACTTGGTTTTGTTATTTTAACTACTATCATTAAAGAATGAAAGATGTTTTACCTGAAAAACTAGCATGTATATTTTTTAAACTATTTTAAAACTTCAATATTTCTTTAGCTTGTTGTATTTATTATAACAAAAGCACTATAAAAACCAAAAATATTTGAATTGAGTGGTGGAAGGTTAAAATATTATTTGAGTTCAGTTAAATATTTTTCAGTGAAAATATTGCCAGTTACATTTTTAGTTTTCTCTTGTCTTATTGTCAACATGTATAAAATACATCTAATTAATGAATGTTGATCTAAAATGAAATTTTAAAGTTAGATACTAACAGAAGAATGAAGTCATAGATTCAATAAAAAGTATATTTTCTTTTCATTTAGCATGTACCCAAGATTAATTTTGAGAATAACAAAGAAAAAGGAAAACTGAACCATTTCCAAAGTCAAAGGCAGAAGAAAATGAAAAAAACTAGTGGAAAGAAGTGCTCTGGAAAAAAATTCAAAATAAAGGTACATAATTTCTAACACACTTAGATTTTTCTTCATACATATTTTTTAAAATTCTACCATTTGTTGATACTTGACATTTGGGGCATGATTTTAGGTGAAGGTAAAAGAGTGGCAGGAGTAAGTGATAAAATAGCTTGTATGGCAGCAATTTTTCTTCCTTTTAAATAATCTAATATTGTAATTTTTAGACTCTCATAATTTGCCTGATTTCTTATACATGTAGCAATAGAACAGCAGCAGACCAATATTACTCCATCCAGTAGTAGAGAGGAAATTTTTTAAATTATGTTTTTTCTATTTCCTCTCCAGCTAAAAGATCACACCAAGAAATTTGAAATAAAATTGCTGAACTGCCATTTTAAAGTAGTAATTAAATAGCACATAACATGTCCTTGAGAATATGATCTAAAGAAACATTTTTTTCAAACTAACTTGTCTATGAATAATATCGCTATGTATTATATATTTATTTACTACTGGTCACAAGGCTTAGACTTCTAGAATTACTACAGCACAAATCTCAAAAATCAGAGCCTGTTGCCTCACCTGCTTCAAGTCAGATACCCCAGCAGGCTTTGATGCCTTAAGTCAGTCCTATGAATGTGTTCCTCTTTTAATACCTTTATTGGCTTTCATTGTGGTATAAAATTGAAATAATTCACAGAGACATTCTGAAGAGGAGAAGTTCAAGCATCACCAGCTCAAAACCATCAGTTGCCAGCTGTTCCCTGAATGTGTGAATATCACCTTTTTCTTGGAGCCCATGCTATAGTGGTCCTATGATGAAATCTGAAGCTGAAGTGTGTTCTGGATATAAATAGGACCTAGGATGGGATGTGAGACATGGGATATCAAGCCATATTGGTTAAAATGTTTTTATAAAATAAGAGAAGAAAGAGTTTTCAACTTAAAATTGTTTAGGATAAGCTGAGCATGAAAAGAGCTGCATTCTGACTTTCAATAAAACATCCACCTATGAAGAAACCCACATAAAAATGAGGTAAAATCTGAAACTCAAGCCATCTCTATTTTTCCTCCAGAGCTACACAGTATTCTAATTGCATAAACAGAAACAAGATTTAGTAAAAAAATACTTATTCCCACAGGCATATTTTTTTCTTGAGGTAATTTTCTTAAATAAATCAATTCAAATTAGCTTTTAAAATGCTCATATTAAGAATAACTTAAGTGACAAATTATATTTATAAGGTTAACTAGTGAACTATTGACTAAGGCTGTGAATGGTAACTTCAGGTGTAAGAGCTACACAATTCACCACCCATTAAAGGTCTGACAGTCAATACCTTCATGTTATTACAGTTAACCTGTCCCAAGACTCATCACATCCACAAAGGCCATTTTCCAAAAGTCTGTTTTACCTAGAGGAGTGCAACAGAATAAGCACAAGCAGGACTATCATTCTTGGAGGAGGAACACATTACATCCTTTTGAAAATTCAGTGTACTGCACAATGAAAAAGATGGGTAGCTAGTAGTGTAATAGTCTTTCTTGAGTTCCTTAATAGTTAGTTTTATGGTAAATATTTTTTCAGCTCATAAATATTTGTTACAGTGCTCAAGCATGATATTTATATTGAAAGGTTGATGCTTTCATTAATGAATTTTATAGAGGGTGTGTATGGTGTGTAGGTATTTAGATTCTGTCAGAACAAAGCCATCTTTTATGTACTGAATTGAAGAATATGTTTCTGAAATATCACCAGAAAAAAGAGTAGTTCTTACTTAAGTCAACTTTTCAAGAAGTGAGACAACTAAGAGAAGGAAGGATATCAGAAGAGGCCTATGGGAGAAATTTGGCACTGCTTCCATCTTTGCTAGCTAGACTCTAATTTTCTTGGAACTCTCATGTTTAAGTGAGATGCTCAGTTACTCATGTTAGAAATACATATGTATTGTTTGTAATCGCCTAGGAGGTATGTATACCTGCTCGTTATTATTATGGTAATAAATATTACCATAATAATGAAAGGCTACCATGGAAACAAGATCTTAATTAAGTTGTTGATTTCAAGGGGATCTAGAGAATGTCCAGTGAGGCAGGAATCTGTCTCTGGGGCTGCCTGGTGGAGCATAGCATTTCAGATTTTGTCCTACACAAAGCAAAAGGTACTTGCCACCAAAGTAAAAAGCCTGCATTTCCATAGTTCCTCCTTCTCAGCACTTTTCCTTGTCAAGAAAATGTTTTGTTGTGAGCTAGTTTCTAGAGAATAAGAAAAAAAAGCCATTTTGAGATTGTAGTAAAAGATTTCAAGTGTGACCTCTGGCTGATTGTTCGACATGTCATCAGTGCTTTTCTAGGTGGCAGGTCAGAGCGGCTGATGACACAGGGCTTGGGAACTTATTTTCATGTCATTGCTCTTATTCTTAAAACCCAGATGAGTTCAGTTTTGGTAAATCATTTCACTTAGAGCCTTTAAGTCTGCAAAGCACTTATGCAAATGTTTAATTTTAAACATGTGAATAGTACTATTAACTGATGCGAGTACTCACATACCTAAAGCTAAGGACATGCTTAAGTGCTTCACTAATAACAGTGAAGGAGGGGGAAAGAACACCCATGACCTCCATTTACGTTATTGCTTCATTAATTTTTTTATTTACAGTCTCTTTTATGGTATTCATCATCACAATATTGCAGCATGCCAAGAATATTAATGTTGCCATTCATGTGCCTTTGCTTGACAACTGCTCTGCTTCACAAAAAAAGAGGAAAAGAAGGTCCTGCGGATCCTGTGGAACACTGGATGGTTTATGTAGGCAATCATGACAATTTCTTAATGTAATTAGAATAAAAGCAATTAAAATTTCACACACATCCATCAGAACATTAAAATGATAGTAATTTTATTGTGCTCTAAATTATTCCACAATCCTAATTTCCATCTACAAAAAAAATCCCAAAACCCATATGATGGAAATTCTTTCTGTAAGAATCTCTAGCTTATCAAAGTGAACCAAAGGAAGCTGTCATGTTTTGGAAATGTTTGCTTAGCATCTACTAATTACTGTGTAATTTCTTCCTTTGCTATTCCACAGATGGTATGTTATAGTTCCCACCCTGGCAATCCTCTACTGTCAAGTGTAGGACCCATGCATCTAATTGAAGAAACTCATAATGCTTAAAATGTTAGCAAGACAAGATAACACTTCTTTATACAAAATGAAACCCATGCCACAATAGAATATATTTTGAAATCTGGTCTTTTGTGCTCCCTATTTTGCTTCCGTTTGCTTCTTTAGCTAACATTGGAAATGAAAATTTTAATGGCTGGCAGTGCTGCTGGTTGATGAATGTGAGAACTAGAGGGCTGAATAAAAAGTAATGCCTAGTCTCTCAGGTGGAACTGCTGATTCTCTTGGGTGCTCTCCCCAAGTCTGTCCCCAATTCATTACTGACAGAAAAGATTACTTAAATCTGCTTTTTAAAAATGTTATGGACCATAATAAACAAAAATGAAGTATGACATAATTAATCACTTAGGCAGGATGATTAAAATTTTCATCAAGATAATTGAAAACTAAGTTTTACAATTATCAATTTAATGTTATATAGCAGAAATGTTTGTGATAAACTTGGATTTATGGTCTGTGTTCCCTTGTAAGGATGAGTCTTAACCCTTGCAATTTTTCTGCTGAAGGCAACTCCCAGTCAGCTAGGTAGCTTCACAAAATGGATTCCTATATTTAAGTTTGTTGACCACCTACCTGGTATTGACAGACCTGTGTTGTATCTGTGCTCTGATATACAGACTAGTCAGCATTGCACCTTGCTGGAGCACCAGGAACGTAGGGGAGCAGTGAATAGTTAGCTCTGGTAATTGTCACCCCCCTCACATCCTGTCAATGCTTTCTGAGCTGGAGCTGACTCATGGGCAGCCGGGCTGTGCAGCACAGGCAGAACCAACATGATATACTTGTCCTGGTTCCCGCCAGGACAAAGTTAATTTCTGCAGCAGCAAGGAGAGGGCATGGCTAGGACCCCAAGGTTATTCTACATCACCTCACTTCATTGCTGGGGATGGGAGGAAGGGAGTCTCTTCCAGGGAATAAGGGTTTCTCCTGGTTGAGTAAGCATGGCAGAGAGCAGCGGGATAATGCCAGATCCAAGCCAGAGGCAGGGGTCAGGGTGGCATGACTGCAGTCGGGTCAGGTCAGGCTCTGTGGTGAGCATTTTGCATGTGAATCACTCACCTCCCTCTTGCACACTTGCTTTAAACATTGTTGCTGTTACTGTTCGTGTTCTTATTGCTGTTTTCAATATGCTGTTCTTAACCTGTGATCTTCAGCTTTTGTGCCTCCAGTTCTCCTCTCCAGCCCTCTGCAGGAGGAGTGGGAGTGAGCAAGTGGCTTGTGGTTTGGTGAGTCTCAGAGGGAGCACTAAATTGGAGCGTCCCATTCCTAAACCATGACACACATCTGCATGCATCTGTGAGTACATGAAGCTCAAGTTTCCCAGCTCTTTCACTGAGCTAAATTTGAGTTTGAGATTCCACTACTGGAAAGCATCTCAAAGTTGCAATACTAAACTTCAGTGAGCATTTGTGGATTTAGCGCTAAGGGGTTGGGAATTTCACTGTTAGATAGTCACAAACTGGCAGTGTTACAGAAGCCTTAATTATTTTACTGGCTAGTGACCATATTAAATCATATTAGTTTTTTTGGGTTTTTTTTTAGCTAATACATATCAGTTCTACCTAGAAGGAAAAAATTCAAGATTTGTTCAATTATATTGTATAATCTACTAGACATAATTTAATACCATTTTATGTATTTTAACAACGTTGACTTCAAAGAGCTTTTGCTGTGTATAATGTTAAAATATGTATACTTTCTCAGATGGTTGCTAAGCAAAAAGTGTGGGTTTTTCTAATGTAGTCTACTTCTGAAGCTGTGCAGCATCAGATTTCCAGGGTGATTCTGGTGTGAAGACTCCAGCAAACAGAACATTTTGCATGTTACTCTATTAGAAAGTGTTATGGATTCATGTAAAAGGTTAGGCTTATCACAATTTGTGCAGTACAGCATGCTACAGCACATTAAGAGTTGGAATACATCAAGGGCTAATATTCTAATACATTTTTTTCCTTAACAGAAAGACAAGAAACTAGAAGCTTTACATAATCAAGGTTAAAGGTTTCTGCAAAAGCTTAAAATTATGTTTCCTTTTTAAACATTTAAGCCTGCAATTAGACACGTATCCAAGACATACAAGTATGATCTTGAAATCCAAAGAGAAACTGGCCATGTTCTTAGATCAGAGATTTTTATAAGGAAATTCACTTTGTCTCAGAATGTTTTTGTATGAAGAAAGGTTAGAAAAAACCTTAGAATTTGTACCAGTTCATTTTCTAGTCAGCTCTGAGGCTGAATCTCTGAGTCTAATGTCTTGATGTAGATCTATTTCCAGGTTCAACCTCATCCAGACTGTGGAAACATAACTGTCTTTCAGTAGGTCTATTAATGGCATAAAAAAAAAATATGTATACTGTTTCTTTTCCAAGCAATTTTAAGCGTAAATACATTATACAAACTCAAATACTTAGGCAAAAGGTCTTCCATTCCCCACACTTTCTGATAATACTATGATTACCACTCACCAATTGGTTCAGGGATATCAGAATTCTGTTGTGGAACTCTGGGACCCCACAGAAGTTACCTTATAATTTAATTTTTTCATTGTTAGGATTTACTAGAATGAACTTCTTTGCTCATTCAGCCTGTACCATTCTCAGTTTTTAGTGTATGGCATGATGACAAAAGGGGATCAGGAGTAGTCAGCATGGATTCACCAAAGGTAAACTGCCTTCTGTGGTGTAAAAACTGCCTGGATGGATGAGGGGAGAGCATTAGATACTTTCTACCTCCACTTCAGCAAGGCTTTTGACACTGTCTCTCTCAATATCCTCATAGGTAAACTCAGGAAGTGTAGACTGGAGGAGTGGACAGTGACATGGGGTGAGAAGTGGCTGATGGGCAGATCCCAGAGTGTCATGATCAGTGACACAGGGTCTAGTTGGAGGCCTGTCAGTAGTGGCGCCCTCCAAGGTTCAATACTAGGCCAAATATTGTTTATCTATTTATCAATGACTTGGATAAAGAGGCAGATGTGTCTTCAGCATGTTCACTGACAACACAAAGCTGTGGCTTATACATCCAAGTGCTGTGCAGCCCTTCTGAAGGACCTTGACAGGGTGGAGAGATGGGCAGAGAAGAACTGCCTGAAATACAGCAAAGGCAAATGCAGGGTCCTACACCTGGGGAAGAACAAGCCTCTGCACCAGCACAGGCTGGGGGCTGACCTGGAAAGCAGCTCTATGGAGAAGGACCTGGAGGTCCTGGTGGATAACAAGCTGTCCATGACCAGCAGTGTGTCCCTGTGGCCAAGAAGGCTGATGGGATCCTGGGGGGCATTAGGAAGGGCATTGCCAGCAGGGTGAGGGAGATGCTCCTGCCCCTCTGTTCAGCCCTGGTGAGGCCACATCTGGAGTGCTGTGTCCAGTTCTGGGATCCTCAGGAGAAGACATACATGGAGCTCCTTGGGCAGATCCCGCAGAGGGCAACAGTTTGACCTGTTTAGGCTCAAGGAGAAATGACTGGCGGGGACCTCATCAATATCTATAAATACATGAGGGGAGTGTGTCAGGAACATGGAGTCAAGCTCTTCTTGGAGGTGCCAAGCAATAAGAAAAGTGTCAATGAGAACAAACTGAAGCACAGGAAACTCCACTTGTACATTAAAAAGAACTTCTTCACTATGTGAGTGACTGAGCACTGCAACAGATTGCCCAGAGAGGTTGTAGAGTCTCCCTCATCGAAGATATTCAAGAACCATCTGGAGAAAATCCTGTGCCATGTGCTCTGGGATGGCCCTGTTTGGGCAGGGAGGTTGGACCAGAAGACATACAGGTAGTCCATCTCAACCTTACCCATTTTGTGATTCTGTAATTCTGGGATTTAAGAAAAAAGGAGATATATTGATTGGTAGATACATAGATAGATATAAAATATATGAAAAAATAAAAATGTGTATATGTATGTTATTTTTTTTACCACTGTTAGGCTTTATAAGCAGTCCTGTGTCGTGTTCAGCTGCACCAAAACCTATGATAACCAATGTTATTTATAACATCTCAAAATTGTTGTCAGAAATGGTATCCAATGTGGAAAGAACAAGATATACATTATATTATATTATATCAGATGAATGCCACATAATTTCATTAAAAGGAAAAAATCCTGCAATAACAGAAACCTTATTAATGGTTTTCTCAGAAAACTCAGTTTCATAAGTCATAATGCATGCTTTGTCTTTTTCAGGAGTAAGCTACTTTCAAAAAATGCCAATATTGTGACTTTCTGGAATATTTTGCACAATAATAGTATTTCCTGATGAAAATTTTAGCTTCATAGATTTTATCTAGTACATACTAGGAGTTCAGAATGAGCAGATAACATGGTTCTTTATTTGTATACTTCGCAGTGGTAAAGTATCTATAATACTATATCACAGTTATTCTAAAATACTAAAGGTTATCCATTCTCAGATTAAACTCATTCAATATTTGAGCTCCTATGCTGAAATAGATCTTTATTTATTTTTCTTTCATTGTTTTTTCCCATGTATAATATAGAGATACCTAACATTTATCATATAGAACACTGAAAAACTGCTGCATTTCCTAAAATGAGAAATAAGTGTTACTGAAACAATTTTTTTTTCTGTTTTTCCCTCCCAAACCCATTTTTTCTATGGTATGCATAATTTACATTTCTGTTTGATGTAATTACTATATTGTATAGAAGAATGAAATGGCAGCAAATAAAGAATCTATAGGATAAAATAGTTACTAGGGAAATTTATGGTACTTTACAGTTAGAAATTACTTGAATTGAAGCTTTATACTGAAACTTCTATATAATTTATTTAAGTTTTATAAAGTTGTTAAGAACTGAAAGCAGTGAACTCATTGTTGCCAAAATGTAAAGTGATGCAAGATTGAGCATAAATAGTGATGGTTTAAGAATAGTCCTAAGCAAAGCAGGCAACTAAAAAAGAAAAAAAAAAAAGAAAAAAAAAAAAAAAAAAAAGAAAAAAGAAAAAGTAGTGATATTGAATTAATACACTTTTTTTCAAGGTGGTAAAAGCTTCTTAACACTTTTTTGATCTCCTAGAACGATCTTCTCTTTAATAGCATATCTAACTTATTCTCAAACAAAATGCCTTGTACATGTAAAAGCTAATAAACCTTGGATGATAAATACCATTGTCAATCAAATGCATAATCTTAAATAAGAAAGTCAAATACATTTGGCAAAATTGTTTCTCCACAACACTGTGCCACTGACATAAAAAATGGTTTGCATGTCCACTTCAACAGCGGTATATGGACCTTATGTTCCATCCTGTGATTTTGCTCAACATCCATGCCAGAGTTTTTATTTTTCTAGTATCTGTTATTGGGAGCTTGTGGAGTACCTACATTCTTTTTGTCTGCTGTCACTGATTTCAAATACTGACTTTCAACCTAATGTTTTAAAACAATAGAGACAACAGAGCATATTTTGAAGGCCATTGTATTCTTAGTATCCATGCTGATCTACAGTAAAATTGGAAAACCTGTTATGAATTGTAAGTTCATATTTGCTTATACACTTAATACAGGTAATAAAAAGAATGAATATTCATCAAAGACTATCTACCTTTTGTGTAGTTTTAGCACTCTCCTTTACTAAAAAAAATATGAATTGTTTTTAAGCATTCAGTTGTCTCTGATGTATGCTTTGAAAGATGTCTAATGACAATTTAAATGACATTGAAATAAAAAGGCTAATAAAGTCTAGACTTCCATCCTTTATTCCAGTGGTATGCTGTTAATCTGCTGCTGCTGTTGCTCTTCCATTTTTTTCTCTTTTCTTTGTAACAGTAACTTTTTTTTTCTTACTTTCAACAAAGAAGAAGAAATGCTACTTTACATGTTCAATAACATTGTATATTAACATGTGTTGTAAGGTGTTTTGAATCATGATAATGTGCCCCCACCAAACCATCTGTAGTTATTCTTATTGGAGCCCTCAGAGAGAGACCAGGCTGGAATTACCCTCATCAGCTTCACCTGGCCATCCACCTTCAGGTGCAGCAGGTCAGCTCCTGGAGGGTTCTTACACCCGGCCAGAAGGAGCAGTGAGAAAGGAGTGGAGCTGAGTGGAGCTTGTATCTGCTCTCTGTCCTCTGCTGTCTTGTTTGGATTTCTTGGACTAACTTGGCTGCTGATCACTGGGTGGGTTTTGTTGCTGCCATCATCTGGACTCTGCTTGCCTGGATCTGGAGCTTCAAGGACTGAAAGGTACTAAAAGATAAACTGTGCTAAATTGGAATTGGTATTTAGCCTTTCAGCTTCTCCTTTCCCAAGACAGCAAAGAATAGATAAAGAGGACTGTGCTGCACTGGATTAGGAACCAATTGTGTTATCTGAAAAGTGTGTGTGGAGCTCTTGGACAAAGTAAAGACACCAATCAAGTAATGTGTAATGTCACACACAGCAGTTGCAAAATGTATACGTGCTGTATTATAGATAAGTTAGTAAATGTATAAGTACAGTGTTAGGTAGAAGTACTGTGATAAGTAAATATAAGTAAGTGAACTATATAGGTTATATACAAATATGTAAAACTAGTATGATATGTAAGTATAAAATAAGTAAGCATAATACAAAAAAGAGGTGATAAGTAGCTATTATTAAACAAATTAGAAGATGTGTGAGTTTTCATGTGATGCCCAAAGAGGTGATGCATATTTTAGAGAGTTATAGCTTCTGCATAATCACATCAATTTGTTGTACAGAAGTGCTGAGTTCCTACAAACATGCGTTTTAAATTTAAGACCATAAATTTTTATCCATTGAAAAATATCACAGGATACTTAAGCAGTGAAAAAGCACATTTTTCTTCTTGAACACTTTCCTTTCTGTAGGTAAGTTTTTGGTAATTTATGTATAAAACCACATCTTCTCATCAGAATAAGTTGCTCTAAGCAGAACATGCTACTTCTTCTAGGCACATTAGTAAAGATGGTCTAAATTTATAACTACAGGATTTGTGAGTGGTCACAGAGTTTAGTCTCAGTAGTTAGTCAGCAAGACAATCTGTCAAGCATAAGTTATATATTTTGCATAGGAAAACATAGTACTGCTATGACACTACAGGCAGGTTACCCTTGGGATATCATGCAGACATCTTAATTTATGATAGCACATCAATTAAAGAAGCATTGGGAAGTGACACATGCTTGAGACCTGAATTCTAAGAGTGTGATGGCATATTGCCTGCTATGGTGACCAAAGTTTGTAACTCCAAAGCATGCTGCAGTTCTTGAACTGAATTAAGTCTAACAGTGTGGGAACATGATTTGCTGTAGGCAAAGGTTGCCTGTATTCAGAAGAGGCAAGATGATGAAGTCTGTGGCTCAGAATTTTGGTATCTTTAGATGGAAAAATAGGTGGGAGTGGGGACAGGAGTTTTAACTTATGAAAATGGAACATAAACCAAGGTATGCTGTACTAAGGCTTGGCAGCTTCAAAATGGGATCCTTCTATTCCCCCCCCTTAAAAAAGAAGTTAATTAGAAGAATAGGTTAGCAAGATCATAGTACATTGTCTGTGACTGGAAATTTTGGTATGGTGTACCTTAAAATAAGAATCAACATTTTGGTGTTTGTGCTGAGGCAAACATGAGCATCACAATCGTATGCACTTTATTTATAATTTCTTCTCAAGGGGCTCTTTCCAAGAACATGTAGTGTTCCAAGAAGTGGTACAGTGACATGAAAGAAGACTCCAAGTGGGACTGAGGAATGAACTGGATGTGACCTATGGACAAACACAGAAAAGGTGTCAAAGTTTTACAGCAATACCAGCATCTGAAATATAGCCATATGACTATAAATGACACTATTTTTTGGCTTAAAAAACCACACATTTAATACAAACAATCAAACAAAACACATCAAACTTTAATATCCAATGGCATAAAATCCACATTAAATTACTGAGACATGACCTTTAATTTGTTAAGGATAAAATTTTGCCTGGCATTACTTTATGAGGTAAGTTTTCTTCTAGTATGAATAACTATAGATTATGAGAATCTACTTTTGGAGAGTCCTATCCAGAATTTTCTTTCTTCAAATAGTGGGTACAGCTAGAAACAATTTTAAAAATCAATTAAATCAAGTTTCAACAGAGCTGCACAAACATAATCTTAATTTTTTCACTGAAATCAGGATAAAGGGTAAAAGCTGTCTGTTCAAAATAAGTTGTCTGTCATTATCTTTTTGCATTAATAATTGCAATTACACTAAATTACTTAAATAAAAGAAATTAAACAGGTTGAGGGTTTTTTTAGGTGGTGGTGTTTGTTTTTGTCAGGTATAAGACTCAGTGGAATATTATGTGACAAAATAGGTCTAAGCTAGTTCAGAACTGAAAACTTCAGACATCAATGATGTAGCAATAATTTGATTTCTGCTTCTAAAGCAGAATACAAACTAAAAATAAACCTACTGATATGGCCTGTTTTGTTTATTTTTTTTTTGTTTTTTTTTTTTAGTGCTGATACCCTAGAGAAAAATGGAAAGATGACAGACAATGTGAAATGTCCCTGTGAACACTTCTAACTGTGTAGTGCTAAACAATAAACAATATTTAATTGCTGCTGAAGAACTGACATTTGCCAACTTCTGTTTTTGAGCTAATTCCTATGATATAGACTGTTAGAATTCAAAGGTTCAGGTGTAGAACAATCTGTGTTCAGATGCAGAGGCAGTAAAGCAAAAAAAAGCTAGAAAAGCCACCTTATCATTCAGCAAAATTTTAGTTTTTGCTGCCTTTGCCTAGGCAAATGTGGTCATTATCACTAATTTTCAAGTACTTTCTGCCTTCTAACTCCAAGGAGACTTTTGGGTTTTTCAGTGCTTTATTAGTTACTAGAAAGATTGTGAAGTGACAGAACAGGGCTGATGTGATGTTTTTACCACCAAGAAGCAAAGAAGAGGAGCAGTATTGAAAGAAAAGCTGCCTGAGACTAAAGGCCACAGGCAGGAGGAATACGAAATAGAGTAGCCTTAAGTAAATCTACCCTAAAACCACAAGGAGTTTTAGCATTACACTGGCACATTGCTGTCTCAGAGGGAGTAGTGGGCTTTGAAAGCAGAACCAGACAACCCAGTCTGACAGTTTAAATGCACCTGAAGTTGGGGCCTGAGTCACTTGTTCACAGCGGTGTGAAGATGCTCTAAGCTCACATTTCTGTTCGAGGTCCAAAGTTATTGCTGTACACAGATACTGTCCTCTTACTGATTTTAACTTGAAAATGAAATAAGGCTCTGACAGACAGAATAGGTTAATCAACAGGCAAATATATTTTTCTTCTTGAAGCAGGTATTTGGGTTGACTCCTAGAAGGAGTTACAGTATATCTTAGAACTAAAAACACTGTGATTCTGTTCTGAAGCAGCAAAAAAAATAGACAGCCTTTCAGGACATTAATCAACAGTTTACAGTTTGTATTTCAAGGTGGTTGAAAGCATAATAAATACTGAACAAAGAAAATTAATCTATTCCTGTTGCTTTCTGTCTCATCACTTCAGGGATGTTGAATTACCTTTCCTGTCCAGAGTCAGACACAAAAGTGTCATGTATTACACCTGCTGCTTCCTTAAAATTGTTTTCTTCCTCGTGTGTGTCTAATCCCATAAGCAATGTGAATGTCAGTTTAAATTTGAGAATGTAAGAGTTTTGCCTCGAAAGACACAGGAAAGAGGTGACTTAATTTTATCTCCCTGGAAATTAGAAAAAATAAGGCCATTTTTCCTTCTTTCTTCTCCCCCCTTTTCCTTCTTTCTTCTCCCCCCTTTTCCTTCTTTCTTCTCCCCCCT
>JACBWW010000007.1:21694471-21792777 GCA_020086605.1 Lanius collurio | reverse complement strand
AGGAAGTGAAGACCAGCTCCAACCCTTCAACTTTCAAAGTTGCTTTTGTCATCAGAGAGGTTTTAAGTTCTGTAATTATACCTTCTTAGCGATGTTACATCCAGAGTGAACCTTATGATATGGGAGAGGTCAAGCTGTGATATTCATCTGCATTAAATCCTTTAAATGCAGCTGCACTGGTGACTAATATCCACTGTGAATGCAGAACTGCTTGTCCTGAAATTGCTGGAAACTGTGCTTTAAGAAATTGAGTCTCTGAAAATAAGACTGGTAATTTATTATGTCCTCTGTCAATCCTCGATATTCTCAGAAAGAAAAATGAATGTAGGGAGGGAAATGTGTTACAAAATTGTGGCAAACACGAGAAAATCCAGAAAAACACTGTGCAGTGTTTACAGAGCCAATAGCTAGAAGGTGCTGGGAAGACTATATAGGACACTGCAATCAAGGTCTTTGTTTGGTGGCAGACAAAATGCCTAAACTTCAATGTATACATTTATCTGTGAATTGCAGAAGAAACAATCAGTGTATCATATTTTTTCAAAGCAATGGCAGCTTTTCCATCCTCAAGTATACAAAACAAAGCCCACAAATATCTACTGTCACTGCAATTAAAAGTTCTAAGGATGGAAACACCTGAAATAATAATAATAAAAAAGGGATTGCTAAATAATAATAATGAATTTAGAGACCAGACCTTCAGTTACAGGATTCTTATCTTAGAAAAGGTTAGTCTTAACTGAGGCATAGAAATCTTTAGCAGCACAGGGCAAGTGCACCAATCTCTTTTAGCTAATGAAAGGGAAGGAACTGGAAGTTATAATCTCATGCATAAGTGAGGGAAAAAGACATTACAGTAGTGTGGCAAAAAATAATTTATATCTGTTTAATACTTCAGATTTTTGCCTAGAGCTATGCCAATATCTTTGGAGAAAATCTGAAATTGAATGTCACTGTTGTAATACTCTTTGAAATATTTTGGCATTTATTTGTTTTTTGCCTGTTTGTATGTTCACTCAGAGCTAGGCAACTAAAATGCTCTTTCTTTCCTCCTTTTTTTTACCTTTTTTTTTTTTTTTTTCTGGAAACCTGTTTTTATAGCATCCTCTTATAAAAAAATACAATTAGTCCCCAGATTAATAATTAATATTTACCCATATATATGAGATGTTAATTGAACAGACTCTGCATTTTGGTGAATTTTGCTGTTTGAGATTAGCCTTATTTCTTTGCTTGTGGATTAGCACTCTTTCTTGTAGACTTGATAGCAAAATTAAAAAAAAAAAAAAAAAAGAAAAAATAGTTAGACAATCCAAACTTCAAATAATCATTGAGACTGACAGAGAAAAATATTTAAGCCTTCAGCCTGAAGTCTATTTTTAAGGGCTCTGCTGATATGGAGTCATTATTAATCAAATATTTTTCTTTTCTTAAGACAAGTATGTAGATTTTAACCAAATTACTTTGGCCACAAATAAAAATCACTCAGCTTCATGATCATAAATAATGCATTTTTATACAGAGTGTAAACTCAGTAGCATTTATAATCTGCCCACAGTCTTCCTAATAAATTAGGTCAAATTAATAGTTGATGTTATGCATTCTGACATGAGTGAAATTACATTAAAGATTAATTTGGCCCACTGCTTAAAATTCAGTTTTGAACCTCTAGGGTTAGACAATTTGCATTACGAAGAACTGATTCTGTATTAAGGTTACTTTTAAGTATGTATGTTCTGAAGTCTGATTTAAAGCTCAGATGTATAAATAAGTCCACTGATCAATTTTGAAGAGGAGAAATCATGATAATATTGACAATAACCTGTGTGAAACAATGTCTCATTTTCAAAGTGGCTGTCATTGCTCTTCAGTAGAAGCACAACTCGTTGCACACACAGTTGGAGATCGGGTCCCTTAACAGAGCTCTGAGGTGTTTGTGTATGAGGGGACAGCGGTGTTATGACCCGCCCCCATGGGCAGGATAACTGAGGTTCTTGCTAAAGATAGAACCCTGTGGCTGGATTAGAGTGAAGTGACCCTAAATGGCTGGTGTTTATAAATATATATATATGTATGGAAGGTTTATTTCAGACCAATTTGGTTGCAACAGAAAGGAGATATGTACCAGGTATGGTTACTGTCTATAGAAATATCGAACATTAAAATGTAAACATGAAACTTAAGGAAATGTATAAAGAAAGAAAGTGTAAGGAAGGATAAGATTAGAAAGATATCACCACCTGTGAATCCAGTGAGGAGATCTGATTGCTGAAATCTCAGTGGCTGTTTGTAGAACTGATAGTTGCTGTCTTGATCCATCAGAGTGTGGGAAGTCCACAAAGGTTCAGGTGGGAATGCCCAGGTGGGGCAGTTTTACACTGTTGCAGCACTGTGAACCATGCACAGTGCTCTGATGGAAGGCCCCAGAAATGTGTCTGGGGACTGACAAACTTGGGAGCAGGCTTACTGAAAACTGCCTGGGTGTCCTAGAGAACAGCAAATTGACCATAAGTGAACACTGCATCCCCTCAAGAATGAAGTCTAATAGCACACTGTTATAAGAAGGAAGTGATTACTTCCTCTAATAAACAAAGAAAATCTGCAGAATCAGGTGCCCAGTTTTGTCCTTCCCAATACGGGAAAGACATCTATAAACTGGAGTGAGCTCAGAGGAGGGCCATCAAGGGCTGGAGCAGGTGCCTCATGAGGAAAGGCTGAGAAGCTGGGAGAGCCTGGCTTGTTCAGCCTGGAAGTTGTTTGGCCGACTAGATGTGGAGTACATGAATCAGAACACCATACGCAGGCGGGTCGAGACATCTGCATAGCTAATGTGACACAGCATTTATAGAAACCTATGTCTGTCTGGAGCAGCAGGTGGGGGCCAGGCAGGATCAGATGAATAAGACAGATCTAGATGCTTATGTTTGAGCAACTGTTTGCTGAAACAGTGAGTAATACGTGGTAATAGGACCCCTAGTGACTAACTGTTGGTACTAAGTGCACATAAAAGTGGCACGGCTGAGATAGGGTCAATCGGTATGTTAGCTGACACTGTGACACACCTAAATGGACTTACTGCATTTTAATAGGTGATGCTCAGTGCTGCCCATAACGTGTAACTGCAGAAATCTAGTAAAAACTAGAAAAAGATACTAAAAACACTGTAAGGCATATGCAACTTACTGATGGTTCAATGTACTGTTAATTATTATCAATAAAATGAAGGAATTGAAAAGGAACAAGAATCAAGGACAGAGCTTTTATCTTATCCCAGAGCTTTTATTTCACAAAGTTATAAGCACCTGAAAAAGAAATGCAATGAGAAGATTTCTCAGCTATAACAAATATTGATAACTAAAAAATTAATTATCCTTGTACTACCATAAACATCACCCACCTACTATAGTTCATTGTGAAGCCAGGTTTCAAACATAACTTTTCCTCATATACTTCAGATTTCCTACTGTGACCTTTTCTTCAATGTGCTGTAAGTATTTTAGAGGAACATTGGGCATATGCAGAGAATTATTGAGATGATGGCTAACAAAAGTGAAACAAATAATAAACCATTAATTTATAAATCACATTTCCTTTGAACTAGTTTTTTCCTGCTCTTTCCTGTCTTTGAAAAATTTGGACATCAACAAGCACTTTTTTTTTTTTTTTTGGTAAGAGAAAATAGTATATATAATACTAAATATAAAAGTTACATTAAATATAAAACATCCATACTAAAGTTCCAGTTGCATTGTTGCTTACATGTCAATAATGCCTACACTCTCAAAGAAAGGCAAAGGTGGTGGTGCTATAGACATTGAAAAAATACTTTGCAAGACACACTAATTCTTCCAGTTTAAGGAAAAAAAAATGGAGAGACAGAAGTATGGCATTGTTTCTCTTTTCTCAGAACAAGTAGTGGTGCAGAAGTTAGATGGTTTCTCTAACAGTTTTTAATTTAGTGTTCTTGAGCTGTAGTTGTATTTAAAGTCTCTCACCCATCCAAGACATCTTTCACCTCTTTTTGTTGATCTTCCTAGCTGATTTAGAATTTCTGATATCATTAAAATTGTTTTGCTTCTTCCTAGGTCTCACATTTACCAAGTGTCAGCTCTGGTATAGTAGATCTCACTAGAAAAGTTGCCATTCAAGACATGTATTTAAGGACATGTTATCTTAATTCTGAAAACTATGTTCTTTCTTAGTGATTTCGTTGTAGTAGTCAACCCTAAATCTCTTAGAAAAAAGTGTCATCTCCTAGAAAATTTCACTGATCCCTGTAAAAAAGTGTATTGTTATTTTACCATTATGTTGTTAAATTACTTAGATATTAGGAAATGGTGTTGAGAAATTTAGCCAATGTAAAACAATACTATGAGTGTTAATAGAAATTCATGCAACAGTTCCAGTAAGATGTTAAATTTTGAGTCCTACTTATATTGGAGAGCATAATTGGAATACTAAACATATTACTGAGTTTCAATAAATTTTGATAAATATTTGCAGATAAAAATAACTCCAGAAAAATATAAATACACTCATTGTAATACTTATGATATTTAAAATTTTATTTTGATCAATGTTAGTTGAGTATTTGTTCCTTTAAATATAATAGAAAAAAATTATAAAGAAAAAAGAGAATGATATCTAGTGGAAAGGGAAAATAGTTAATATGAAAAAATAATTATAGAAGGAATTTAGTACAAGCCCATATTTGAAATAAACAGCTTTCCTTCATCAAATAACCTTAAAAAAATCAGGATTTGCAGAACACTATTAATTTTTTGCTGACATAGGCCTTGTATTATGTCTGTAAAAGTTTTCAAATTGAATTCAAATAAGGTTTACTATTGGGCCTAAGTGTGTTTAACTAATGGGAGGAATTTGAGAAAAGGACATATGAACTGTGTACTTGGAGGGAAAAAATGTTAGTTTTTCACAGGTAAACAAAGAGATGCATGTTCATATAGGCACAACTTATTAAACCATTTTTCTGATCGTTGACAGGCAAAACATTGGAAACCTCCTGCCTGGGAGCGAGGAGTCTAAAGCCAAAGATGAAGAAAGACAAAAAAGTACATCTGAGAGCAGCTGTGAGATTGGATGCAGTTTATGTAAGGTGTTTGAGTTAGTCTAGCAGCCTTATTTTTTTTTAAGTACAGCAAGAAACTGAATCAGCTCAGCTGTACTGATTGATCATAAACTCACAGGTTCCATGGTCCTGTCCTGTCTTCCTGATTCTGACCACACCACACACTGCTAGCCCAAACTATCCCAGTAAAAAGAAGGGGGGAAAAGAAAGAAGAATAAAAAGCTGGGTCAGCTTCCAAAACCAGTCCATTTCACTTACAGGAGTGACAATATGAATGGAAGTATGGTTTTTCAAAAAAAGTCTCAGAGTAAAGTTACATTTTGGATCGGACTGAGACCCAGATTCAATCACCTCAATTCATGTGTCTGCAGTACAGACATCTCATCAAAGTCAATGGAGGCCTCTAATTGTCTTGGGTGCCAGTTCAGATGGTGTAAGCTATCCCACCTTCACCTCAAAACAGATTTCAGAAGAATACAGGTACCCCACATATTTCATATCTGCTAGTAATGTGTAAGTATCTCATATACCTAAATACATACTGAGTAGCACTACATAGCTATGTAAAGCACACTAAGCTCAGCTTGTAGTCAAATTAAAACTAATACCTAGTAAACCATGCATCTGATAAAATATAGGTATTTACTTCTGGATGACAAAAGAACTTTTGAGATTCTTCTAATTAGATCTCCACTGGCTTAGACATAATGACTCCATACAGATACCTTTTGCTCTTGTCATATGCATTCACATTGTGTTGATCTTCAGCTGTCTTGATTATGAGCTATTCTCACCCATGATCTAATATATCTCTGTTGTCTGGAGGGATTTGTCAAATTACACACAAACTGAAAAAGGAACTGAAAGAAGATGTAGATCCTTTACAGAAAGTCTTTTCCTTCTTTCTTTCCTACAGTAGTCAGAAAACTATACATCTCAAGCAGAACTGAATCAGTGAAATAACTTCATGTACTATTGTTTCCTCTTAATAGATCACAAGGTCCAAAATTTAGCTTTTTATGGAAGTCAAACCTGATTAATTCTTTTTGACTTCTCAGTAGTATTGCTTTCTAGTAAAGTATATGTAAGATGGTTTTTCTTTTGTCTTTTCCACCTAATCCTGCCATTTTTCTTACCACAGAAGTCTATTGGTCTTTATCCAAGTGAGGATTCAGTGCAATTAATGTTCATGCATTGCTACTCTGAGAGTGGAAATGTTAACACTTTCAGACCACCACTGGAAGGCTATACTTGATTAGCACGCAGTGGGTTTTGAACTAAGCACTTTGAATATTAAGCTAAAGTCATGAAATTGCAATATAGCAGTAAAGGATGGAATGTGACAGGATGTTGGTGTCACTTGGGTTAGAGCCCAACTAATTTCCTTAGAAAATTTTGGGACTTCAACGTGCTCACTGGGCCTCTAGCTTATTTAAGTCTTTTTGTCTGCGTAATTAGATGTGGTTTGAATTACAGTTTTAGATTCAATCTAAATAGATTAAAGTGTTTTCTTAAGCAAATTTATATGAAATTGTGTGGGTGGAAGAGTAGTAGTGACTTCCGAGTGAATCTTTTAATCCAATAATGTATATTGTAAACCAAATATTTAGCAATAGCCTGTGAGATTGAATTTAAGTAGAATCTGTCCTGGAATGAACCAAGAAAAGCTTTCATGGTAAAGCTAATGGCACAGGAATTGTGCATGTCTGAAATTTTGTATACATCTATTATATCCTAGATCAAAAGTATCCTTAACATCTGCAGGAATTATTCAAAAACTAATTTGTGTCTGACTATCTATGGGAAAGCATATACCACAGGTCATGGAAATAAAGTAAAAAGGTCATTGAACTGTACCCAGGCTCTGCAGGCCATCTTTCAGTAGGTGCTTAGTAGAAAGAGAGGGGTAAAAAACATCCTGTCTTGTGTGTACAAAGTCCAACTCATTATGTTGAAGGCAGTAAAAAATCCTCCCCACTCCCCCCTTGATCACCACTAATCATTGCTACGTTTCCATTGTTGTTACTGAAAACAATTGCTCATGTTTATGCCATATGGTCAGTTTTCTGATTTCCAGTTTCCCATGACAGTTTTAACACATAAACTTGAGTATGTACACAACTATTACCTCATATCCACTCTGAAAAAAAAGTTCTATGTTTAAGACATAAAATGTATTTCTAACATACTAATTTGCCATAAAGAGAATCAGAATTCATCAACTTGTCATTTTGCTACTCTTAAGCTAAAGGCTTTCCAGAGGCATGATGCAAATAGGTAATTTTGTAAGGTGGAAGTCACATTGCTTCTGGAGGGGCACCATGTTAAGTTCTCTGGGCCACATACCATACTGTACCTTTGAGAGATTTACAAGGTCCTGCAGGAACTGAGCACAATATGAATGTGCAAGAACTTAATCTGTTCAGTGGTACCCGTTTTTATCTTCTTTTGCTAAAGGATGATATTATTCAAAGAATTTAGCCATAGATATAAATGCCTATGAGGTAGAGGCTTTGGGGAGATTTGTAATGGAAGAACATTAAAACCATAGGAAACAGTAAGGTTAATATCAACAAACAAGTCATATACACAACTAAAATGTTAATTTTCTTTTCTACTTCATATACTATTTATGCCTCTGTTAGTATGTATCAAAGCTTTCTCATTGCTGAATAAACTTTTCTGCAATCAAACTTTTTTTTCTAAAGTAGCACCTGTAATATTTACAGCACAAACATTTCTTTAAACTCTGGTAATGATATTCTGAAACAGGAGAGATGAAGGATAAAGCATAATTACTTTTTCGGCTCCAGAGATTCTTGGATAAATTTTAACATCTGGCACCACAGTATATCCTGGAAGACCTACAAGTTTTCATGGGGGAAGAATTTTTATGATTCTGTGAGTCTAAGTCCTGCTTTTGACATTTGGCTTATTTTTGATGACTAATTTTTGTTAAAATGAGGCTCTTTTTGGCTTGTTTTCTTTTCCTGTGCTACCCTGAAAATAGTTATATTCAAAGGTAGGTTTGCTTTTCTTACTTCCTCTAAACAGAAAATACACAACTTGCCTCGCTGGAAAGATTAATGATTAGGAATTAATTTTTCATAATGCCTAATAATCTATCCTCTGATTCTTCCCTCGTGAGAGTCATCCATCACTTTCATGTAAGTGTCTCTTTCATTAGGTGCTTATCCTTCTAGTAACTATTATAGATATGTCTAGTTAAGCTTACCTTGAAATATAATTCTTATTGGCACCTTGAAAGTTGTTTTATTTATCTTTTTTAAGATTCAGTCATCTGTGTCCAAGAAGTCATAAATTATTATATCTTCCCTTCATAATAAAGGATATCATACATGTTAATACATGAAAAGTATTATTTCTCTACAGTTAGGAGATTAATTTATTTCTGTTTGGTTGTATTGTAATTTGCCTATAATCACACTGTTCTCAGTCATGCTCTGGTAATATATTGTATTGGTATAAACCTCTGACTATACTAAATTCAATCAGTAACAAAATTTAACCTGTGATAGAAATGAGTTTTGCCTGACATGTGCAGAACCAACTGGTCCTTCATTAGGAGTTGGGCTTATTTTGCAGCAGAACAAAATAACTATGTTAATTCTAAGATTTGGCATCTCTGCACATGGCAGGAGGGCTGGAAATAAATAATGTTTAAGGTCCCTTCCAAACATTCTATGATTTTATGATTTCTGAATAAGAAAAATCTGTTATTTGTAGTCATATATCTTTTGGTTTCTATGACTTTTTAAAATAAATTTCTTTTTTTTTTTTTTTTTGTCCCTGTGTTTCACTCTGCTCTCACACTTCTCTTCCCTGATCCCTTGTGCCAGTACAAAGACTCCTTGATGACTGCTATGAGTTAATGCTTTGGAAAATGTAATACTAATGGACATACCTCAGTATCACAGATATTGTCTGCTGAACAAAATTATTTTGCTATGAAACTTTTTTTAAAGAGCAATGAAAAAGAAAGTAAAATATGCCTAGTTCCTGTCTTTCATATGCATCTTCCTCCCCCAGGTTCAAATGCTGTTCTTCCTGGATGAAAAGAGGATGTGGAGGCTGGTGTCATTTAAATATTTTATTCATTACGCTTACTACATGATTTGTGGGTAGGAAGTGGGTAGGGACTGTGACTCTCTTGGGTAGTGCTACAATAGCTATGAATCTATTTCTTCAGGATTTCAACCTATTTAACTCCTTTAGCAGTTATATGGACAAAAAGTCCTGCAGAAATACCTGTAGATGTTGGCATACTGCACAGAATAAAAAAGAACTAAATGCAGTACTGCTGTCTGAAAAGAGACAGTAAAGAGCTATATTAAAATATGCAGTGATATAATTGAATATTTCTTTCTGAATGTGAGTGAATAAGTAATGCCATGGGAGTGATGAGGACATAGATCTGTGTGCAGATTTCTAATAGTAACATAGATGATAAAAGAAGATATTGAAGGCTACAGAACTACTTCAGGTGTGCAGCAGTGAAGTTTTAAAACTCTCTCAGAGTAATTCTGATAACATGAGCATTTAACGATGTTTGTAATCAACTTCCTACAAAGGAAGCAGCATTAATACCAGTTCTCAAAAGTATTCATTTCAATTACACAGTAAAAAAAAAAAATTCATTGTGTTAGTTCACAGGGCATGAGAAACAATTTCTTTCTGATGGGGAAAAAAGTTTTAAAAATCCAGGGCAATTTCAGTCTCATTCACAGCTAACAAAAGGCAGTTGAGAGAACTGGTAGGTACTACCCATTTTATCAGGTCATCAGTGAAGACTCGGGTCTACATGATGTTATTTGCAGTTCTTAATGAAAACAGAATTCAATGATAAAATATCAGTTTCTGGTGGCATATTTTGAGATAACATGGGCTTTTATGTGACAAGGTTGTGAGCTGTTTACTAGTTAAATAGCAGAACTAAAACCTTTATGTTTTCTGCTTAGGTACTAAAATTTCTGCCTCACAAATTAACTAACTAGGTGTTCATATTTCTAAACAAATAATGTTACAAATTTGATCAGTGCAAAACTGTCATTATAAAATCGAAAATACTAATTTCTAAGCACTTATATATTAAATTTTCTATGATGCTTGAAAGAATAATTCAGTTTTGTTCTCAACTAGGCTTCTTAAAAATAAGCAAACAAACAAATCTATCTATCTATTTATCAGTATACTAAATCTCACCAGGCAGGTATATCCTCAAAACAGATTTTTCAAATACAATTTTTTCAATCTCTCACAAAAGTGTAAATTGGGGTATTTTTTTTTGTTAACATCTCACAGGGTTACCTATAGTTAGCAATTGTGTGTTGTTAAAAAAAATCCATTAAAAAAGTGGACTAGCTAGGTAATACTGCAGTTATTGAAAATGTACTGCTGAAAGTTTAGTTCCTTTTACTTGTATTTAGCCCTTGAAGCAGACAAACATATTTATGATTTTTTTCTTAAAATCATAATTAATAATTAGAATAATGATTAATCACTAGAAATCAGATATTTTGAATGAAGTGATTATATATTAACAATTCATTTATTTTCCTTACATCAGGCAATTTCAGTATTGAAGAATGTCACATACACAAATGTAGGAGACCCAAGCAATGACTGAATGGCTTGAAAAAACTGGGGGGGGGAGTGCATGTGTGAGTTCTGTGAAGGTGGGTGTACTGGTTTTAAAGCAAACTAGTGAGGGACTTCAAGTCAGAAATACAATTTAATAAGAAAGAAATAAAATAAATGTAATAGTACAAAAAAAAACCCCAAAACCCACAACCCACTGACAGAGTCAGAGTACAAACCTGACCCCCTGACAGTCAGGGGGTTAGCAGCAGTCCAATTTAAATGGTGGCTGCAGTCCTCCTGAAGTGATGGTTCCGTTTAAGCAGTGGCTCTGTAGAGGAGGTCTCGTCTTCCTCTGAAGGTCCAGTGGCGATGTAGAAGGGTCTGGTCTTCCTCTGAGAATCCAGTGGAAAAGGCTGCCTGTGGTGTTCAAAATCTGCCCTTATATTCAGGCTGGAAGGCTTGGTTCCTCCCTCTGGGCGGAGCATCTCACAATGGGTGATACAGTCTTATCAGTCATGCGGTGATGGCCCATTAGCAGGAGATAGTATAGGAGAGATAAAGGACTCTGCCCCACCTGGTGTCAACAGCTGGCCCATCAACAGAAGATAGCCTCATGAGCTTATCAGGGAGGAGTCATGAGGGAGGTGGGGAACACTGTCCCACCAGTTTTAACAGTTTATGAAGATGGTGACAGAATACAGACTTTTGGGTACATTTTACATTGCCACCCAGGACAGTGGGACAGTGCACTGCTCCACACCCTGTCCCTGGAGCCTTAGTCAGCCCCTGGTCCAGTTCCTAAAAATCTTCAGCCACATGGCATGACAAAAACCCCCAAGTGGATCCAGCTGAGTGCTGAATAAGATCTCAATAACTTCAAGCAGCCTTGTAGTTCTTCTTGGGGGAGGGAAGGATTTTTCTTGATTCAACTTCATATTTGGGGTTATATAGTTATAAGCAAGAGATACTGCAAAGAAATGGAGAAACTTTGGAATATCAATGAAGTGGCAGTAACACTGAATTATTACACTTGGTCATTAAGGCAAAATGTACCCCAGAAATGAATCTGCAAAAACCTTCATCTATTTTTTATGGAGTCCTTGAAACAAGGAAGTGACACAAAATGACTGAATGAAAACATGTGTAATCATTAAGACAAAAATATTTCTTGTGACTACATTCAAATTTTATATTAAAGATGCTTATCTGAACATCATCAGAATCTCCTTCATGAATTTTCATAGAATTAGAGGATAATATGTATTAGAAAGGACCCTAAAGGTTATCTAGTCCAACCCTGTTGCAATGAGCAGGGACAATTTCCAAGAGACCAGGTTGCCCAAAACTCCATCCAGCCTGGGCTTGAATACTTCCAGAGATAGGGCATCTGCAACACCTCTGGGTAACATGTTACAGTGCCTCACCAGCCTCACAATGAAGAATTTCTTCCTAATATTTAACAGAAACCTACCCCTCTTTTGATGGAGCCCAGATAATATTTTATCAAAACTATCTTAGAGCAGTTAAATTATTTGTTCCTACAGTACAGTATATAGGCTTATCTGAAAATTTACTTCACGACTGTAAATGTTTTTTTTCTTATTCTATCTTGGAATTATATTCATGATCTATTTGTAGCTGTTTGCTTTTCACCAGCATTATCTTCCAATTTAATTAGTTCTTTTTCACATCTTCCAAAGCCCCAACTATTTAGCTTAACAAAATTAAATGACTCCTTATATAAACAAGTCAAGTCCTTTAACCTCTTTTCATAAGCCTGGTTTTTCATTACTGTAATTATTTTGACATTCCTCTGAACCTGTTTCACTTTAAGTTCATTAATGTAGGTAACAGAGACTGTAAATTACATCCTATATGAGGTCTTTACTGTTTAGAGTGTTATGAGAATAGAAATGTTTTGGTTCCTTTTTTTCTAATCTGTGCTTTCTGTTGCTTCCTACAAGTGTGAGGCTTTTTCAAATTATTTATTGCACTTTTAGGTCAAATCCATCTCATAGGATTCCAGATAGGAAAAGTAGTGCTCTTAAATTGAAGCAAAGGAGACCAAGGTTCACCTAAAGGAAAACACTAATGCAATATCAGAATGAATGGTTTAAGGACATTGTCAAAGAGAGAAACTTAACAGTTTTGTCAAATACCTGTCAAGAAAGCTTTATTTTTAATTCATGTGCCTCTCAGTATAGGAAGAGACTGCAGGATCTTTTAAAGACCCTTTAATTGTTATGGATCCATAACAAAGTATATCTCTACACCATTGTAGTAGGAGTTTAGGAACCATGTTGTTTATTACTCGCAGCAGCAATCAGTAGCCTTAAATTAAATTCTATTTCAAAATACTTTTCCAAATCCTTGAGAATCAAGGTGAAAATATTTAAATTTATTGTGAAATGTACACAGTGAGAGATGCTCACAATTATATTTCTCTGTTATCATAGAATTTAATATCATGGAAAATCCTGAGGTGGAGGGGACCCACACTGATCATTAAATCATCAGATCCTGGCCCGACATATGACAGTCCCAAAATCACACCATGTACCTGAGAGTATTGTCCAAGCACTTCCTGAACTGTCAGGCTAGGTGCTGTAACCACTTCCCTGGGGAACCTGATCAGTGGTCAATCACCCTTTTGAGTGACAAAACTTTTCCTAATATCTCTCCTGATACAGTCTCATGTCATTTACCCAGATCCTATCATTTGTCACCAGAGTGATAAGTGTCTTCTCTGCTTCCCTCACGAGGAAGCTGTGGACCACAATAAGGTCTCCTCAGTCTCCTCTTCTTCAGGCTGGACAAGCCATGGGACCTCAGTCACTCCTCATATGCCTTGCCCTTATCCCAGGACCATGAGTGATAGAGTTTAGAAAGGTCTGGAGGCAGCAATGTTTGTACCCTGCTGCGATCTCCTTGGGCTGCCTTTTCCAGCCAGACTGCCCCTGGAAATTTAGGCTTTCTGGGTCTGTGAACTCTAACCACAAAGGAAGCTTGGCAGTGATGTTGATGTCCCCGTCACTATGGGCAGCCCAAAATATAAAAGAGCGCTATTTCGAGGCCCTGCCATGATCCCCTTTGCATGCCTTTTCCAAACCCAGTGTCCCTGGATATGTAGACTCTGGTTCTCTGCACCCTAACCCTAACTGTAATGACATCTTAGGACTGAGACTGAGATCACAATCCCCATGGGTGGCCAAAATTATAAAGGGTGGAAGGAGCAGCATTGGCTCTGCTATCATAACCTTTGACTTTTTCAGCCTCATTGTCCCTGGAGCTCTCTGGCTCTCTGAACTCTAATCATAACCATAAAGGCAACATGGTGCTTCTCCCAATGACCATGGGTGGCCCAGATTATAAAAGTGTGGAGGCAGCAATATTGGTGCCCTGACATGATCCCCTTGGAATGTCTTTTCCAGCCCTAGTGTCCCTGTAGCTGTAGGTGCTGTAAGCTTTGTAGGCAGACACTTGATGACTGTACTTTCCATCCATCCCTTTGTTAATGCTATTTCTCTAGCATTTGTAACAAATGCAACCTAATGAGGCAGACAACCACTTCCCTTGATCTATAGGCTCTGCCTGCATTCATATATCTTGGGAACTGCCAGGACATACCATGATTCAGTTCATGAAGTTCAGGCATCACTACCACCATCCCAGGCCTTTTTTACAGAGCTGTTGCCTTTCTCTGTTCTTTGTGGAATGTCTTAATGGCAGCCCTGCTCTCATGCATTTTTACTGATCACCTCAGTTTGAGGTCAGCTGTGAATTTGATGAGTCTGCTCTCCATTATTGCCTCTAATTTGCTGATGAAGACTTTAAGTACAAGAGGAGCTGGGATGGACACCTTTGGTAGGACTCTTGATAGGAGCATCTAAAGCATACTACCCATTATCCTCTGTATCCAACCATCAAAATACATTTTTGCTGATCATGAGGTTCACTCATGCACTATAATATCCTAATTTTTCCATAGTAATACTACAGGGGAAAAAGTCAAAAACATAGCTGAAGTCAAGATATTGGACACATCCTTCTCTCTCCCCGTCTACATATTCAATCACTTTATCATAGAATGCAATCAAGTTGGTCAGGCACAATATACCTTCAGTAAATCCACAGTCTGGTTCCAGTCACTCCCACTTGGCATGAAGTACACTCACACCATGATTTTTCCAGGGATGAAATTAAGACTGGCTAGCCTGTAGTTGCCCAAACTGACCTTCTGGCCTTTTTTGAAGTTGACTATGATGCTTGCTTTGTTCTATTTTTAAGAAGTGTCTTCCAATCTCCACAGTTTTTCAGAGAGTGAAAATAACAGATAGTGATCTTGCAAGGCTCACAGGATCTTGTAAGGTGCAGTCTGTCAGGTCCCTTGGACTGTCAATGAATCCATTACTTAATCTTCATCCACTACTGCTTTCTTTCTTCCTTGAACTGTGTCTTCAGGCACGAATTTAATATAATTCTTCTAATATTGTTAATTCTAAAATAAATTTTTTCTACAGAGCATTTGCAGTCATGAAGTGTACCAAAATACTCAACCCAGCACAGGACACCCAACCCAAAAGTTCCCCAGACACTTAATCTTACTCACCAAAATATGCTCTGTAGTATCATAATCACAAGATTAGAGGGTTTTTCTTTGCTTCCTTCAGGAGTAAGATTTTACTTGCAGCACTTCGTAGTCTGATGACCACAGCAATCAGTTCAGTCCATTGAATTCTTAGTCAAGTACTTGGGATCTCTATTTTCTATCTCAGTTTTCAAAGCCCTCAGCTTTTTTTCAAAAGTGTCTGATAACAACTGAGGCTCTAAGTATGTGATGATGACATAACTCTCATCAGCTGTCTCTATTCTCAGTGTAAGAGAGGGACACGTGGCAGAAAATAACTTTATATCACCAAACCTCCACAAATTTTAGTTTTGTAGATTCTTTGGAAGAAAGGAGGAAAATAAATGAACAGGATGTCTTTTGACTGTCTGGAAAATTATATTACTATGTAAAGTAGATGTCTTCCTGTTGAGGCAAAAATAGAATTTCTTTGGGACATTTCCAGGAGTAGACTTGTCTTGCTACTCTTTGCTGTGTTCATTACTCTTATACCTTTGCTTTTACTTGTAAATGTTGGATTATTGGCTCATGATATTCTTTTTGTTAGAGCTGAAGTTTAAAAGGCTTTAAACATTTAAATGTCTTCTGTTTCACTCAGTATCTCACCTCACTATTTCTCTTAATCTCTCTTAAAATTGTGCTGTGCTGGCAGAACATCTTATTTCTGTTAATATTCTTTGCTAGTTTTAACTCCTTAGGTTTTCTGAATTTGCAGCTATATGCTTTCATTATTCTTTTATAGAGCATTTTTTGTTATTATTTTCACTTTTTCTGTGATTGCATTCTGGTTTTCAGACTATCAAACAATTTTTTCATTCAACTACATTGTTTTCTGATCTCCTAAACTTAGCTTTCCTTTGTATGTGAATAGTTTACCTCAAAGCTTTTGATGTTATTGTTTTTTTAGAAATAACACTTATTCTACGCTTTTTCCTTCAGATTAATTTCTGCAAAAGCAAATTCTCAGGTTTGTTTAATTTCTACCATTGATATTTTCCCTATAGCTTCTTCTGCATTTTCTGGGTTTGTATTTTCTTTACTTTCATGCTGGGAGAGTTTATACTAGACAATTTATTGCCACAAACAGACAAAATTTGTATCAAATATAGCAAAATGCATATAGCAGCTAGAAAACATTCCTCATCATTCTAGAAAGCATTCCTTATTACCATGTACAGAGTAAAACACATTACCAGAAGACTTCAAAGTATTACTAAAAAGCTCTTCACAGGAATTTATAGTCATGTACCATTTTAGAGTGTGTGGCTTTTCAAGCACCACCACAGTTACTCTTAGTTAGGGTCACTAAAGCTTTCACTTTTTTTTTTTTTTTGCTTTCTCTCTATTTAAAAATACATTGCTCACATATTTTATCTTTACAGGGAATGTCAATTTTTCAAATTTTTACACTGTAGATTTATTGTTAGTATTCTATTAAAGATAAAGGAGAATTGATTGATGTTTCTAAACACGATTCTTGCTCCATTTTAAATACCTGTAGGACATTAATTCCTTATGCTCTTCATTAACCATTCTAGGATGGAAGACATATTCACTGGGATGTATCTTCCAGGCCAGTAGAAGAACCTGAGGTAGTGTTGTGAATCTAGGATGGCATTACATACCAACTCTTAAGCAACCAAGTTGCTGTGATTTTTTTCAGGTTATCATCTGACTCATCACTGTTTACCTAACGTGTATTGCTTAGAGATCAAGTTTCATGTAAAACTCTTCCAATTATCTTTCAAATTTTTGTGTCTGTCTATTTTCCCTTCATTCCTTTCAGTTCCATTTATCTGAGTTTGTTAAAGGTTTTTGCTATATTGAGTTTTAACTTCAGTATTGTGCCCTTAGACATGTGAACACAGGAATTATTCCATGGATTAGAAAGTACTGGAAGGAGATACTAATTCCGATGAACCTGCACATTTGGCCTCTTTCCTTCATCCATCTCCTTTTATCTGCCCCCACGTCTTCAACTGTTGGCTGTGAGACTGATAGGTATCACTCTGTCTAATCCCTTTGGATTTGTAATCAATAAACCTGCTGATATCTCCACAATAAATCATGGAAGTTTACTATCCATTGGGAAGAAAAAAAAATCTTTTCATTGATTTGTTTTGAACTGGTGTCCCACAAGTTTCAGTAAGAGCAATGAGTTCTAGTATTATAGGTTTCGATACATTATGATTCTTATTCTTCTGTTCAAATTTTAGATTATTAGATAACTTTTTCTTTCTTGAAAAGTGTTGCCTCCATCCTCTTGTTTGCTGTTCTTCTATGACTCCACTCTACTCAATTTCATCCCTCTTGAGTTGCCTAGACATAACCTCTTCACAGTACCTAGGAAAAAGTCCAACAAGCTCTTCTAAGGTAATTAATTGAGGCCCTTTCTTCTGTTGTCTCTTTCCTCCGATACTCAATATTTTGATACCTTTCCTTGTTGGTGTGCACATTAAGGCAGTTACTTCAAAGAACCTCAGAATCTGTTACCTGAGCTGTAACTAAATACTGTATGTATGTCAGGCATAACTGACAAAGTCCTATGTGACACTTTGGAAACCACACTTTGAGTAGGGATATGTGTCAGTTTTGAATTTCAAGAACTATGCATAGGGAAAAAGCTTTGTGTTAAGTTATTAACAGAGATTAAGTAATCAGCTTTAAATATTCCTAGGACGGGTGAACAAATATGTTGCTACTTCAGAGTTTTATTTCTTGGTGCTTTTCAGAGACAACTTATGTTGACCTTGTTTGTTTGCTCAAACCCAATTTAAAGGACATGAAACATACAGACATATAGGAAGAGATGAGCCTGGAAAACGTTTAAGTGTTTGAATATGCATTCTGGTAGGTGTGTAAAAGTGTGATGGTCAAATGAGGATAATTTAAGGTTTACAAGGATCTACTATTAAAACTTCAATGAAATGAGTCTGGAAAGTTCATGCACCATTAAGGACATCTGTCATGGGGTGTGCATGTGAAATTCTTGCTTACTGGCGTGCTGGAAATGAAATACATTATCAATGTGTTCCAGAAAGAAAAATAAGACAAAAACCAAGTGAAATGTGGTGCAAAGACAGAAAAAGATCCTTTTGCATTAATATCTTCCAAACAGTATGTGGAGAATTTGTACTTTAGCAAAGAAAATAGATTCATTCTCTGGCAAGCAAATGTTTTCAGGTAAATAGAAGCTCTTGCTTTTACTAATTTTCTGTTATAGGGGAGAATAGAAATCACTTCACCTAAAAGATAAGCTATGGAATATTATTATATCAGGTAATTATTTTTACTTTTTATTTTGCAAATCCATAACTGATGTAGTCAAAAGTAATGGGTTTTTTTTATACATTCAGAAAATGTTCATTAAAATGAAATCTGCAGAAAATTCCTCCATCTGGAAAAAAACTTCTCACAAAAGTTTTGTTGACAAAAACACTGACTACTTCTAACTTCTAGTACAGTGGACATAAAACAGCAGTGTGCTCTTGCAGCTCAGAAAAGCAGTGATATCCTGGACTGCATAAAAAGCAGTGCATCTAGGAGGCTGAGGGAAGTGGTTGTAAAGACAGGCTGAGAAAGTTGGGATAGTTCAGGTGAGCTAGGAAAAGAGAAGGCTTCAGAGAGACCTTAATGATGCCTTTCAATATATAAAGGAGTCTTGCAAAAAAACCAGAGATGATAAGGCCTTTAGCTACAGTTTAAGGGACAGTGGTGTTAAACTGACAGAATGTAGATTTAGTTTGAACATAAGGAAGCAATTTTGTTTATTATGAGGTTGGTGAACATGTTGCCTAAAGTAGTCATGGAAACCCCATTGAAAATGTTCAAAGTCAGGTAGAAAGGGTGCAGGAGCTCAGCACTTCTGTACAACAAATCAATGTGATTATTGGTTAAAATATGCATCACCTCTTTAGGCATCATGCAGGAACTCACACTTTTTTTTTTTAATTCATTTGATAATAGCTACTTATCACCTCTTTTGTGTTTTATGCTTACTTATCCTATACTTACACATTATACTACTTTTACATATTTATGCATAACTTAAATAGTTCACTTACTTATACTTAACACAGTACTTCTACCTAACACAGTATTTATACAATTACCAATTTAGCTATAATACAGCATGCATACATTTTGCAACTGCAGTGCATGAGATTACACATTACTTGATTGGTCCCTTTACTTTGTCCAAGAGCTCCACACACACTTTTCAGATAACACAATTGGTTCCTAATCCAGTGCAGCACAGTCCTCTTTATCTATTCCTTGATGTCTTGGTATTTTAGCCATTCAGCTTCTCCTTTCCCAATTCAAATTTAGCACAGTTTATCTTTTAGTACCTTTCAGTCCTTGATGCTCCAGATCCAGGCAAGCAGAGTCAAGATGATGGCAGCAACAAAACTCATCCAGTGAGCAGTCAAGTTAGTCCAGGAAATCCAAACAAGACAGGACAGAAAGGCGCTACAAGCCCTTACAAGCACAGCACAGCTTAACTCCTTTCTCACTGAACCTCCTGGCTGGGCTTAAAAACCCTCCAGGAGCTGATTTGTTACACCTGAAGGTGGATGGCCAGGTGAGAGCTGGTCTCACTCTGAGGGCTCCAATAGGAATAACTAAAGATGGTTTGGCTGGTGCACACTATCATGATTCAAAACACCTAACAACTAGTGAAAGATACCTTTGTCCATGAGATGAGGGTTGGACTATATGGTCTTTGAAGGTCCCTTCCAACTCAAACCATTCTATAAGGCACATATTAGAAGAGTCTGAGTAGAAAATATTGAGTAAATCTTTGGGAAAACTATTGGAACTTTAAAAATAAAAAAATTCAAACTTACTGAAGCAATGATAACTGAACGTGTTAAAGATAATCTTAAAACAGTTCAAGTGGTCGCATAAGCTGTCATTTTCTGGGCTGCAACGCTTCCATGTCCCTTGCAAAGTAAGGGATATTTCAGAACAGATTGACACCAGCCTTGCTAAGAAGGATTTGGGAGTTCTGGTGAACAAGAGGTTGAACATGAACTGTAAATGTGCCCTTGCAGCCTAGAAAGCCAATTGTATCCTGGGCTGCTGTGATGGTTTGGAAGTTTGGTAGGGCTTCTGTGACTGATACAGAGCTGGTAGTTGATAGACAGGTTGTTAGACCAATTAAATAAGCTGGTAACGCCTCTGTGATGTACATATTTAAAGAAGGAGGAAGCGTGGGAAGTGCCTTTTGTTCCTGCTTCCTCTGCCTAGGGGTGACAAAAGGATGGGGACTCCAGACCTCCTCCGGAGCAGGCTGGCCCCTCCCACCCCCCCTCCCCCAGTGTGACAGCACGGGGCTGGGATGCCAGGAAAGCCACCCCATCAAGGCAGTGTGGCCAAAAGGGCAAGAGGGGATTCTGGCCCTCTGCTTTGCTCTGCTGTGAGCCACCTTGAGTGCTGCATCATGCTCTGGGCTCCCCAGCACAGGAAGGACATCAATCTATTGGAGAGAATCCAGAGCCTGCAAGATGATTAGAGGGAAGAAGCACCTATTCTATGAGGAAAGGCTGAGACAATTCGGATTGATCAGCCTACAGAAAAGAAGGCTTTGGGATGACCTAATTGCAGCCTTCAGCAAAGTACTTGAAGTGAGCCTACAAGAATCATAAAATCATAGGATGGTTTGGGATGAAAGGAGACTTTGAAGATCATCTAGTTCCAACACGCCTGCCATGAGCAGGGACACCTTCCACTAGATAAAGTTGTTCAAAGCCCCCTCTCAATCTGAAAACCTCCAAGTATGGGCCATCTACAACTTCCTTGGGCAACCTGTTCCAGTACCTCACTATCTTCACAGTAAATAATTTTTTCCTAGTATCTAATCTAAATCTTTCAATTTAAGCCCATTCCCCCTTGTCCTGTCACCTTGTCCACTGGTAAATAGTCTCTGTCTTTCTGGAAAAGAGAAGCTTCAGGGTGACCTAATTGTGGCCTTCCAGTACCGGAAGGGAACATACAGGAAATATGGGCCACCACAGGAGGGTTGGCACTGGGTGATCTTTGAGGTCCCTTCCGGCCCAAACCATTCTCTTATTCTAGGATTCTATGATCTGGAGCTGGCAAAATATAGAACTTACAAAGTCAGGAGATCTGATGTATGAAATATAGAATTACTGAAGTCTGGGGATTAAAGGTAGGCTTGTGATCAAACTGGACTAATAGAGGCAACCTTTTAGTAAAAAGTACAAAATTCATCTAATGAATGTAGATTTAATCAATTAATAACCTTTCATAGGATGCTAGCCAGAAATGAAGGGACAAATAAGTGCATGCCAAATTAACTGTCCAGTCCGTCTGTAACAGGGAAATTTAAAGGATTCACTTTTAGTAAAATGAAAACTAAGGAGAACAAAAAGTTATTTTGGTTTTTGTTTGCTTGTTTGTTTTGTAAGCTATTTAGGCCACTGTGCCTCTCTATTGCTGAAAGAAAAACTCCTATATCCAAATAAGGAAAGAAATCACTTATGTCAACAGAAGAAAAACAAAAATTATGCAAAAATTGCAACAGAACTTGAAGAATCTACAAAGAAATAAATTGTGGACAAACAGGCAGAACAGTTGTCAAAACAAGAGAAAAACTAAGTTACTTTTATTTCAAAGTCATGCAATATTCTCTGGGACCGTTATGAACAGTATAGAATGGATGATGCAGAAGACAGGTTGCTGTATAATTTCATCACCTGTGGAACCAGAATACAAATGGACTGCAAAACCAAATCTACAACCATGAAACTTTCCTTAAGATACATCTATTGTATAAAATAAGAAGAACCAAGGCTACTTTATGGCTCTGAAATCAAGGAGTATGGACTTGTTTACAAAAACACTATGTTCCTTTGATGGTTGACATAGAATTAGTCCAGACACATTCCCTGTATTTAGACTGTCTTTAAAGTATGGACCAGTTGCAAAGTAAACTTTACCACTTTCCTTGTGTTTGCTTCTTTCTCCACACAGCTTTAGTTTGGAAGCATGAAACTGGTATCCTAATTGCTCTCGCTTACCTTTATCAAGGCAGATGGGAAGTGTCACTGAGATGAAGAGATTTGGTGAACATTTTCATGACCCAAGTATGACTTATGGTTGCTTGCTGTATATAGAGAAATGGCCACAGACAATGTGGCCTTATCTCTTCAAAAATACTACATCACCTGCTGTAACTTCTTTTCGCTCTCACATTTCATATTTTCTCCTGGTGTACAAAAAGCCAAGGTTAACACCAGTGAGATTCATGGATACTGGGTAAATATACATGAGAGAAGAATTAGAGTTAGTTTTTACTTTTGTATTTGCAGTGGAGTGGTTTAAGAAAAAAAAGAGGTCCTATTTTCACTTTGTTCTCTGAGGCCTTTTTCATGTCCAAGTCAGGACAGAGGTAGTTACTGGCAAAAAAATATCCAATCTGGATTCTTTTCTTCTGGTTACTTTTATTAATATTAGTATTACATATGAAGTACTACTTCAGTCTTTCAAACTTCATAGACCTCATTTTTCCCTCAATCTGATTAAAATTTCTCAACACAATTATATAAGGGAAATTTGCACTCCTTTTATGCTTTTATTAGCATAGAGTAATATTAACTATGAACTTGTATATTATATCCTTTATTGATATATCCTAAACTGAATTATAAAGAGGATAGGACACTTGAAATTTAAGTATGTTCTGAGAATAATTTTCTGAGTCTCCAAAAGAAAAAAAAAACAGCAAAACCCACTTGATTACTTCAAAGGGAAAGAATATAGTGAAGATTATATTAACCCCCAACAGAAACAATATTTGCCACACAGAATAGTTAATAGACAGGGAAAAACCACTCTGACTCTTATCAGAAAATAGAACTTCAAATTTTTGACAAACTGATCAAATTTGGAGAAAAACTTGTAACCCTTGTGTATCACTTTCCTAGAATGTATTATGCTTTAATTAATTGCTAACATTTAAGAAGGACAATTTATGTTTTTGAATATGCCACCCAAACTGGAAAAAGACACTTCTTTTCTCTTTGGTTATGTCTACATGAATGCACCTACATCATCATCTCTGCTTCTCATACTAAATTAATGTTATCCTATTTGTTCCTGCACCTAGACTGGTCCCAGTACCTAAGATGGCACATTGCTGACAAGTTCAAGTCTTCTTGTATTGTAATGAAGTTGTTTCCAAAGAAGCCATTTGTCCTTCTTGACAAAAGATGCCTGATCCTGAAAATAATAAGATCCAAAATCAACAGAGAATGATTCAGCAGAAAACTGAGGAGAGGAACAGCATTCATAGCAAGAAGTTTAAATGTCTGTAGCAACACCAGGCCCTTGTCTCCTATCCATTATTCTAACTATATTTGTGGCAATTATACCCAAGTCTTGCTGCCTTAGCTTGGATTCTGTCTGTGCTTAAAAGGTCTTCAGCCTAAATTTTTATACCATCAAGTCCCCAGAAGAGTCGCTTAAAAACCTGGCCTACCTATATGTTGGTGATAGATTCTCTCAATCAGGGGCTGGAGCACAGTCAGAACAAGAAGCCAGTCTGAGAAGCACTGAGAAACATGAATGCTTCACGAGTTTAAAGGAAATTTTGGAGCACTACATTGTTGATTTAGAGGTCTATAGCAACATCAGCAACTAAAGGTGGTCTGATGCTGGCAGTAGCGTCAAGAAAACCTGTGAGGCTACATGGGAATCTGTTTGGCATTAGCCATCTACTGTCATCCCTTTGCACCCTGTAGACATGTGATATGCATCTAGCCCTGGAAACTGTTGTAGATTTCACTGCTAGTAAATATGCAGTTTTACACATGATGGTAGAACCTTAATGGATCCAACAGCATCAAACACCAGTCTAACGCTTGTCATTTCCTCTTTGTGCTGCACCATTCAGAAATACAGATGAACCCAATTAGGAGATAATAAAAATTGTAACAGATAAGGAAATACTGTAATAAACCCTACAGAATTCTGGACAAAGTTCTACAAGCCAAGAGGCATAGTCATGTTGATTATAAGATGAGGAAGAGAAAGGTTAATCAGTAAATTTGCTGCCAACCTTCGCTCTCTACTTACCAATAGAAAAGGATGAGGAACAGTTATAGGAAGAAGTAGAATCCTTAATATATAATTAATATTAGAATTTACTTGGTGTGGTTAAGACTAATAGACAGATTTCTCTCTCTTAATAATAAGTAATAATTAAATTTCCCAAAATACCCAGTGCCATTGAAGCCACTCTGCTATGTGTGAGGCAGCAATATTTCACTGTTAAACAAAACATAGGAGCTACCCTGCTCTTCTGAGGCAGAAGCTGAAGGTCAGCAGGCAAGGGCACCAGAATTACTACTGGATTGAATACTTATGCTTCTGCAGCTAAACTGTGCAATGGGACGCAATGGATGAGGCTCATACACTTAGAATGTAGATGTCAGCATGATTAAGTATTACATCAGTTAGGTGTCTGCATTCCTACTGTTGTTATTGGAGATCTACTCAGTGTAGTGATATACTAACTCAGTCCCTTTCCGATATGCACCTCTTGCCATTTGAACAGCACCCATGGTTATCCAAGACACCTGTCCAGAGGTGGCAGAAATAGCAAGGCAGGTAACTAAACACCTGGCAGCTTACAGGACGCTGTCTTAAAGACAAGCATCAATTCTTCCATTTACATAAGTGTGGTGGCCAGTGAACATACATTACAAGGGACACAGAGTTCTCAGTAAGACAAGTCCCTAGTACCACAAGAACCACTTCATGTTAGGGTGACCAAAAAGGCTTCTCCCAGGATGCATTGTTCTATTATGTTAATCTACCCCAGTTTGGATTCCCCGGCTGGCTGTTAGCCTCTACCCCTTGTCACTCCCCCAGAGCTTCCCCACTGGTCCCTGTTCCCCAATCTTGCCTTTTCCCCGCCCCCAGATAAAACTGTGAGCCTTGGGATCACGTTCATATTTGCCTCTGCATCCTTTGACAGTGTAGCAGCAATAAATGCTCTTGACAGAACGCACACAAATGTCCTTCTTAACTCTTTGCTACCGACTGTAATACTGAACCCACCCGTGCTGCTGTGCATGCACACGGGACCCCACGGAGCCGAGCTGGGACAGTATTACACAATTGAGACATGCTGTCTGGAGTATGAAGGTCTTCTCAACTGAACAGTTACATCTTAACACATTTCTAGGAGTACTTCTGTCTGTATAGATACAACCTGAGCCTGGTGTTCAAAATGCATGAATATTCCTTTTATAGTCTGAAACAAGAGAAATGGAGGCTAAAAATACTGTTCTCATGGGGTTAACTAAAATCACTGGGGAAAAAATTTTGGAAATTTTAAGTATGAGTAAATTTGATGAGAATAATTTTGAAATTAAAAAAAAATCCTCATCCTTAAAAAGGAATGAAAGCAAGAGAAAACTAATGACAATGAACAATAGACTTCTGCAGAGTCAAAAAAACTCTGGCATGCAAGGTCTCCTAGGAAAAACACCTAAGAAATAAGGTGTTTTAGAGAGCAAATGATTCCTTAAAAAGCAGTATTAAGAAGAGAAAGACAAAGAAGTGCTGTTGTTGTAAATGACTGTGGAAGGTTGACTTTTGTAGTCCTCTATGATAAAACTTTCCCTCTGTTAATAATTTGTTAAAACAGTTAATGGCTAATTGGTTCCAAGTTACTATTGAATGGCTAAGGGGTATTTTGTTATTTGTGTAACTTAAATCCGTTTGTGTATTCAATTTGGGAAAGGGGGCTGATTAATTTTAGGTTTCTTTCTTGGACTAGTACTAGGCCTGGAGTTGATTGACAGGAGGGGAACAGAGAACTTTCTAGAAGAAGGGAGTTAACAGTGATTAGCATAAGGGGATAACCCGAGGACCCGAGGACCCGGACTGTACCAGGACTTCACCAATCACTTGATGTCCCTACCTTGGCTATTTGAATGAACCAATCCCCTGGACAACGAGCTGAAAAACACCAATCAAGTTGTCTCCAAGACTCTTGGGGGAAGGGGGGGGTGTGTGCTCCAGGAGGGATATAAAAGGTGATTCCCCTAGCACTCTGCATCTCTGACTATTTGATCTTGGTGTGGTATTGAGCATGGGTTGGGTTATTCTCCCTTGGAATGAGCTAGCCAGCTGTTAGGAATCTTGAACACTCCATTGTTAGTTTTTGTTAATAAACTTGCTTAGCAGGAAATTGGCTGCAGTTGTTTCTTTCACTGTGAAGAATGGTAGGACATACAATGACAGTAAATGGAATTAAGCATAGGATCTTACATGACCTGAAACTATAAAAAACTGTTGAGAAAAATTAGATAGTAGGCTAAATGACTAGAGAAATAGTAAAATTACTAAATAGATGTAATAAAAGGATAAGAATTAGAAATTGAACAAAACCAAAATGTTAGCAAAATTAGAAAGGCTGAGGCACAAAATAAGATACCTCCAGCCAAAGACATCACAAGAGAACCAAAAGGGCATTCTTACTGTATTTGAGGAAGAAAACCCAAGAGATAGTTCATTACACAGTGAAGATGTAAAGCAATTGAAGATTACGCTGAGTGGCCAAAAGGTTGAGTGAGTTTTTGCTTTTCCTGAGACGACTTTTCAGCTGTGATTGGTGAAGAGTCTGAGCCACACATGCAAAGTAAATTGGTGAGAAAGTACTCTGGTAAGTTAAAAGACCTCAAATAATTTTGATGCTACTAAATCACCTTTGAGTATTAAGAGAACTAAATAAAATAATTAGTTATTTGTTGCAGAAACATACTTTGGATTAAACTTCTAAAAGGGTATAAAAAGGTTATCTAGTCCGGATAGTCATCGCTTACATGTTGTTACAGTTTTTCTAATAGAAAACAATCTAATGGTTGAAGTAATTTGCAGCGTTAGCAGTGTTGTGATGCTGTGTAGAAGCAAATATCAGATGATACATATATACACAATTACTATTGAAAAATATGTGCTATACCAAGGTTGGGCTGAATACTTGAAGAAGCCTAAAGGCCAAATGTGTTGGTTTTTACATGGCCTGGTTCTTGGTTGTGGGGAGGCCATGGAGGTGGCTTTTGTGAGAAGCTGCTAGAAGCTTCCACCTTGTTGGACAGAGCCAATTCCTGATGCTTCTGAAGATGGACATGCTGCTGGCCAAGGCTGGGGCAATGAGAGATGTTGGTAATGCCTCTGTGAAAACATATTTAAAAAGAAATCAAAACAAAGTTTGGCATGCAATTTTAATTCCAGCCACAGAAGAGGAGGTGAGAATATGTGAGGGAAACAACATGGAGACACCAAGGTCAATGAAGAAAGTGGGAGGAGGAGGTGTTCCAGGTGCTGGAGCCGAGGTTCCTCTGCAGGCCATGGTGAAGACCATGGTGAAGCAGCTGTGCCCCTGCAGCCCATGGGGATCCACAGGGGATGCAGAGATCCACCCACAGCCCATGGGGGAGATGCCAGAGCTAGCGGATGCACCGGTGGAGGCTGAGTTCCAGTGGGAGACCTGGTGGAGAGAGAGGGCCCTGCTCCCAGGCTGGAGCAGCCTGTCCTTGGAGGGCTGCACCACATGGAAAGAGTGATCCACACCACAGCTGTTTTGGGAGCACTGTGTGCCCGTGGGAGGGACTCACATTGCCAGAGTTCGCAGGGAGCTGCTGCTCATGAGATGGAACCACAATGGAGAAGTTTACAGAGAACTGTCTCCCATGGGAGGGACCCCACAGTGCAGCAGGGGAAGGACTCCTCTCCCTGAGCAGTGAGACAAGCCACAGGTGATGAACTGACCTGTAACCCCCCTGCTCCCTCTCCCTCTGCACTGTTGGTAGGAGGGAGGGGTTAGGGGGATGGTGTTTTTAAGGGCTTTTTTTAATTTATTATCCTCCTCTCATTTTGTTAGTAATAAATTCATTTAGTATCACAAAGTTGAGCCTGTTTTGCCCATGACTGTGTTTAATGAGTGATCTCTCTCCCAGACTTTACCTCAACTCAAGAAGCCTTCATTATATTTTCTCTCCTCTTTCAAGCTGCAGAGGAGTGAGCAAGAGGAATTTATGGTTTTCTGGCATCTGGTCAGGTGAAACCATAACACCAACAATTCAAAACATCCAGGAAAATGAAAAGAATGATCAACAGAAGTTTAGGAAACAAAAGACCAAAATAGGATGTAACAATTTTAAATAAACTAAAGTGGTATTAAAATAAGAGGAACTAATTATTTTTCATGTTCAAAGTAGATAGAAGTAGCTGTTGAAATGAATCACTCCAAGAGGTACTTAGTTTTGACATTTAAGTAAAACCTCCTAATCAAAACTAGTTAATCAGCAAATTACCTTATCCAGTGATGTAGTAAAGTATTCGATAGGAAACATACATGCATAATAAAGTGGAATAAATAAATATCTCTTGGGAATATGCAGATCTAGTTGACAGTGAATTTAGAGGCAGAGCTGCATCCTAGAATACCTTCATGCATTGTTTTTCATTCATTGTGTCTGCAAAGTAAATATGAGGCTCAGTTCACCTTAAGTAATTGAGTGAAACAAGATTTACTGAAGCAATGTTACAGAGATGAATTGTATGTTGGTAAACTTCTTTGACATCTCAGATGAAAACTGCTGCATAGGGGCAAAGTATTATATTGTATTACTAAGTCCATGCATTGCAGATATTTTGGGAGGAAAGAAAAGTGTAAACAAGGTCATCAGACTGATAATCTTTGCAGACCTTTTTCCGCTCTGTCAACTTATTTGGAATTTGCTCAATGTATGCATTTGGATATGCCGAGTTTCAAGAACTGTTTGAAATAATCTTGTTGCTCCATATAAAGTGTTTGTTGCACTGTATTTTTCTTCAATATTATTGTAGAAAATGACAAAGTTTTGTCTATTTGCATGGCACATTTTTCACTGAATATTAGCAACTTCCAAAAATGGTTTAAAGCAAAAATAATATAAAAAATAAAATCAAGGATAAAAAATGTATACTTAGTTTTCTTATAACTTGTGAGTTGATCAAAGATATATGGAGTAGATAATAATCTTTATTTATGAGAAGTTTTTTGAGTAATGTAGAGTTATGAGTAACATTGAAAGATAAACCTTACTTGAGGATATTATTCCAATAAAAAAAATTCTATGTTTTTTTTTACACAATCTTACGAAAAGAAAGAAGACAATTTTAGTTATTTTAATAGAAGTAGTACCTATTTGCAATGTATTTGTTTTCAAATTGGACATTCAGTAGTTTAAATCCAGTATAAACAGTAGCAGATGGAGAAATAAGTTGCTATGCCCTCAGAGAAGAAAGTAATGCAATAAAAAGACAGTGGCAATAAGATGCTTTTCATGCAGTGTCTTCCTAGTTAAAGACCACATATGATTCTTTAGTAACATCTCTGCAAATTATTTTTTTTATCAGAGAACAAATGCTGAGTTCTCAACCAAAAGACTACATTTTTTTAATATAAATATTTTTATTGAATCTTAACACAATTGATCAGCTACTTGAACCTGTGATGATAATTTTCTAATCTTTTTATACATGATTTCATGAAAGAATATTATACTCTAAAGAAGCCTCTTTATATACACAGTGGTAAATACTTTTTTTTGAATCAAAATACCTTAAGGTCTGGGTTGACCCTAGCTGGATGGCCAGATATCCACCTAAGTTTCTCTACCACTCCCCTCCACAACTACACAGAAGGGAGAAAATGTAATGAAAGTCTTAGGAGTCAAGATAAGCACTGTGAGAGATCCTTCACCAAATACAGTTGGGGGCAAAACAGGCTCAACTTGGGGACATTAATTGAATTTATCACCAATTAAAATCAGCATAATGAGAAGCAGAGGATAATGAGAAGTAAAACAAATAATAAAAACACCTTACCCCCACAAATTCTTCCTTCCCAGGCTCTACCTTTTTCCCCCAGTGGCACAGGGAGACAGGGAATGGGGGTTATGGTCAGTTTATCAGAGGTTTTTTCTGCCACTGCTCAGGGAGAAGAGTCCTTCCCCTTCTCCAGCCTGGGGTCCCTCCCATGGGAGACAGTTGTCCATGAACTTCTACATGGATCCTTCCCACAGGCTTCAGTTCTTCACTAACTTTCCAGCATGTGTCCTTTCCATGGAGTGCATGGAGTCCTTCAAGAACAGACCTCTCCAGTATGGGTCTCCTGCAGGGTCACAAGGAAACCTGCTTCTGTGTGGGATCCTCTCTCCATGGGTCTCTGGGTCCTGCCAGGAGCTTGTTCCAGCACAGGCTTTGCACAGGGTCAGAGCCTTCCTTCAGGCACCCGCTGGCTCCAGCATGGCTCTCCTCCATGGGCTGCCGGCAGATCTCTGCAGACCTGTGGTCCGCTGTGGGCTGCATCTTCCCTGAAAACAAGGCATATTGCCTATGAGACACTATCTATCAGAGACACTATCAGAGCCAAACCTCTGTGCTGTTTCTACTCTTGCCAGCACCCTTACTTTCTGATTTGTCATACAAAGCAGTTTCCACACAGACCTTTCTGTTGAATGATGTTTCCTGTTTGAACCTTTAAGCTCTTTAAAGACAAAGAAACTATTGTGGCAGATTTTCATGTTCATTGAATTTTTTTTTTTTTTGATGTCCTGTTACAATGTTCATGGGTTTTAGATTTACTTTCTTCAAACCTTTTATTGTGATTTTCTACTTTGATCTAATTTAGTCACCCATAAAAAGTGTTTGTTGCCTTATAAAATTTTTCAGAATTAGTTTCTTGGAGCCCAGGGCAATTAAGAATAGACAACAGTACTACACATGTTCTGGGCCATACTGCAGAAAGTTTACATATATTATTTATGCATTTAGAAAGTCAGAATCTCTTTAGAAAAAATTCTTGAATAGTGGGCTGGGGTTTTGGGATGAGCAGTTTCTACATGATACATTTTATTTCAGTATTTTAAATGCTATGATATTCTGGCTCTTGTCACAATGCTCTGATCATTTATGAGACCTGATTAAAATAATGGCTACCCTACCATAGGTATACTGCAAAAATCTTACTTTCAAACGGTATGAAAATTTCTTTATTGCTTTAAATGCATACATTTATGTATTACATATTTGTTTACAGAAAATCTATGTTTAAAAATTTTGCCTTTTGATTTGAAGCAGACATCTTACAATTAAGGTTGTATTATCTGTGACTAGATGCAAACAATGTTTCTAAGATCTCAGTACTTCATAATTGTACTGGGATGCTTTTTCAGTCATCATGTGTATATTATCTCATACACAAAACTGACTGCCAAGAAATCAATTTTGCACAACCACTATGAATTATTTGTGTTTTGCTATTTATTATATTCATTTTCTGGTCCTTGAAACTGCAAAAAGAATATAGTGTTTCAAATTGCAATGTCTTAGAATACCTTTTTTTGCTTTTACCACACTGTGAACTTCTAGGACATAATGGAACATAATACAACATTTTTTTCTCACTTCTTTATGTATTAAAAATTTGTATTGGAGTCGCAAATGGTGCTTTTAATAGATCTAATTTGCATAACAACAGTACTGTACAATTAGATGTGTTTTAAAGGAGGAATTACAGAAACTTTCGTTTTATATTAGATGTGAAACATTTGACACTATCGTCAAAACCTCTGCTCATTATCATAATGAATAACTGTCTTTTTTGGTTCTTTCTTTAGGATAATTTCTTATGCCAGCAGTGACTTGGCAAAGAATTTTTAAAATCTCTCAGGCTCTCAAGAGCATGTGTTCTGTCTCGGTAAGTATTGTGTAATACCTCTGTTTGCATTTGTAATAGTACATTGCAATTTAAGGTCAACTTGGATTTGAAACATTTAATGTACAGTACAAAAATAAGTTGTTTGCTTGGAGTTCTTTACAGGTACTTTTCAATATAGCCTTTAATTGCTGAGAACTGTCATTTTGTTTCAAGTTTTTGAAGGATGGAGTTGTGTTAATGTTCAGGACTAATTGGTGGTGTTGGCATGTAAAGTAAGGGAAGCCTTTCTTTGCAACATCATAGGTATTTGCAAGATTCAACCAATGAGAAAAAGAAAAAAACCCTTAAGTTAAACGTAGATAAAACAGAGGCAGATCATTTAATTTGCAAAAAAAAAAAAAAATTAATTAATCTCACAAGTATACATATGCTGAACAGCTTATTTTTTTTCTTAAAAAATGCTTGGATTAGAGCTGCTAGAACTACTGATAAATAAGTCTCCAGTTTTCTTTCCTTTTTTTTTAACATCGAAAACCGAGTACAGTGATGTCACAAGCTCTTCTATGACATGCGTAGGTTAGAGTCTCTAATAGGCATAATGAAGATAATAAGGAAAAATTATAAAGGAGAAAATGGCTGAGAGGATTCTCAGAGAAAATGATCTTGAGGGATCTATCAGAGAAAGGTGATCATTCTAGTGGTAGGAGAAGGGTGATACCAGATTGGGAAAAAAGGCTAAAGAGACATGAGTGAGAGATGAGGAACAGACAACAGGCAACTGAATTGTCTCATGGCTGAATTGTGTTCTAAAATCAATAAGTGTATTGGTTAGCTATCCTTTGACTTTTCAAGGCACTTGGACACACTCACATGTAAACATCCAAACTTCCACTAGAAGTTTAGATTTTCTCCTAGTAACTACACTTAGTATTGCAACAGAACATAAAATCTCTCATCTAAATTGAACAGGCTGTATTTTTCTGTACGCCTTGAATAACAGCTGTTTAGAGGATGCAACAAAGGAGACACATAGGAAAAAATGAAAATATCATTTCACTTTTATACATTACAGTGTTTAAGTGAAGAGCTAGTCTCTTTACACTTCTCCACTTTGGGATGTCACCAATTGGTTTTGAAAATGTGTGATGTACAATGAGAAGATTTTTAAATTCTCAGGACTCTTGCATAAACAGTGAAAACATTTTTTCACTCATTACTTTTGGTGTAGTTACCTGTTTACCATGTATCAAAACAACTCAGTGGTGGTTTTAGGAAGTCAACTGTTTTTAACCCTAGGTCTTCTATGACAAGAATGACAACTTCATAAACTTCCCAAAGCACAGGAGCTTACTGAAAAACAGGTTCTAGAGGGCAGAAAGGAATATTTTCATTGGAGATGCCTAAAGCTCTTAATTTCTATACAAATGCATATATATTTATATATCCTCACTGGAATAAATGACCAGGAAATGCTAATAGCTGTGATCTGTTTTTCTCCCTACTCTGTCTTTATATTTGAAGGATTGCAGTGCAGCATTATGTTAAATTGCTTTCCATATACTTACTCTTCTGGGACCTAATCAAACACAGCTTTTGTCTCTTGGCCTAAACAGTGAATCTCTGTTAGCATTGTTGGAGTGTTTACTTTCCTATCAGTGAAGATCATTGTTTTAGAAGCACAAGAAGTTTCTAAAGCACATTGCTGGGCTTCAGAGGACTTTATTGCCAATGAACCTGCCGCAGCATTAGGAGGAGGAAATAAAATTTGTATGCATCTGGTTGAACCTGATAGAAATGTAGGCTGAGGGGCCTTGCAATTTCAAAAAAGTTCAGGGAGTTAACAAGGATAGGACTCTTCTTCCTTCTCAGAAACACAAGTAATTGACTGCTAGAATTGTTTCTGCTGTGGGTATTGATCAGTGACAGTTAGAGATGTTCTTTACAATCACTTGCCCTGTGAGGCCTAATTAACAAAGGCTGGCTTGCTGAATTAGATAAAACTCAATGTCCACTGAAATTAATGTGATGCTGTCTAAGTGTCCTTCAACTATTAAGGGAAAATCAAGTTTAAGTGGAAGAAACGAGGGAAGTCCTGTTAAGGGCTAAAACAATTGTGACTGCAAAAGTGGATTAAGACAACAGTTTTGCAAGGACAATGCAAGGCAGAAAGACACTCTTAAAAGCTGCCTCTTTGTTTTCTTGTTATATTTTTAATAGTGTTTATGCTGTTTTACTAATTTTTTTTTTTCCTGGGAATCACCAAATTGAAGAAGAAGCAGACACTGAGAAATCAGAACTTTTGAGAATGAAACAAATGTACCACCCAGCATATGTCTGGATATCACCTTTCTGGGTGGTCTAGAAACTGAGTGTGTATAAATAAGTGACAAAGGTTTCACTGAAGCCACCAGCATTGTGGCTTCATGCTCAAAGTCCTCCATTCACAGCAGAATGAGGATTAAATCTGTATTTAATCTGCAGGACTGGTATGGGTTATGAGCTCTTTAGTCTTAGTCTCCATGTTGCTTAACCAGGTGTCAAGCTCCCATGTTTCAGTCAGATTTATAAATCAGCTCTCAGAGGAGCCTAAATAGACCAGATGATCGCAACCAACAAAATTTTCAACAAGACATTTAAGGACTCCATTCAATAATAATTACAAAAATTGCTTATGTCACAACTAGTATTGGATCTAAAAATGACAGTACAGAAGAGAAGAGGCATATGCAAAATTAAGTGGGGTTTGTAGCAGTCATACTCAGTTTAAGGTGGTTCATAATCTTCAATATGGGCTATTCAGCAGTTTATATTTTAAATAAAATGCTTATTTGGGATCCTACCTGTTTCTATATAGCCTCTTTATACATGGACTGTTTACTTACTCAGATAACCTTTTTATCTGAGATTGAAGTCAATGTTGTTTTGTTTTTTTTTTTTTTTTCCCAGATGCACATTTACAGTCTTTTAAAACACGGGGCCTTCCACACATTTTTTCAAGTGTGATTTAATATAGCTTCAGTGTATATTTGGCCAAATATGTATTCTTTCGAATTACCTGATTTCACATTTGCCATTTACACAGTTTCCTGAAAACTGATGCAGCATTGCAGCAGTTAAAGAATACAAATACATATACAGTGCCTTTATGACAACTTCTTATTAAAATCTTAATTGCACTTAATTTATGGTACTTTTTCACTTTAATGGAATTGATTTTCATCAGACTGCAACACCTGGACTCCTCAGATTGCTAGTTTTCTTTTCTCATGGATGATGAGAGTCTTCAGAGGAAAAGCATAGCTCTGGAAATATCTGTTCAAAGCCATAAACCCTGAATCCCACTGAATTATCCTGCTGTCAGGGAAAAATCCATAGATGTACTGCATAAGGGGAAGGGAAGTGTACACTTATATTTGTGTGGAAAATCAGTAAGATTATTCATAGAAGTAACATTAGGCTAGTTCAAATACTTAAGACTGAAAAAAAGAGACCTGTAAGCTAAGAATGGAGGATGGGTTGCTTCAGGAATACTCTGGCTTTGGAACAGGCTTTGATATCCAGTAGCAACTGCTGAAGTTTTTATTGTGCCACAGAGAAGACTATTTGGCAGAATGCCCCAGAACCTCATGCTTTCAGAAGTCAACCTTTTTGAAGCATACACTGGGTAGACCCAAAATCTACCAGCTATTAACTAGTCTCTCCTTCTCCCTTTCTTGATTTTGGTGACAGTTAATGAAATCTGAAGGTCTTAAATGATAATTCATCTCCCAGTTTACAGTAATTACTTACCATCAGTGTGAAAACTTTTGAGAGCGGAAGAAATCAGTCTTGTCATCTTCAGGATACAAAAAATTGAAAGTAACGTAGTTTGGATATCAAAATCTGTCATAATTAGCCACCATCAATATCTTTTTTCTGTCTGTAATCATTGTACATTCAAAAGTAAAATCCTTAAAGCTTAATTTGATGGAAAGTATCTCCCTTTTTGACAGGTTACTGGAAAAGACAGAGCCGACAGTTTCAGGCACTTCAGCCTTTCTGTAACTTTTTGAGAGAAAGACCCTCAGTTTTGACAAAAGGATGAGCTTTGAATCCAAGAGGTTGCCCATCAATTATTGCACACGAATCATGCCAGTAGATTTCTGGTGCTCACAGGGTCAATGACATGAGCTATGAGGTTATGTACAGCAATGCAGACCAATTTGCTTAATATCCACAGGCATTCCAACACCAGATAGTCTTTCAAACACATTTGAAAAATGTGCTGCTTTGTTTTGTAAGTAGAGGAATGATATAGATGCTAGCTGTCAAATGACAGCAAATTACACATCCTCTTCCTTTTATACTATAATTTATCAGAATCAGGTTTTGTTATATGTAAAGTGGTTTAGATCAATAGCTAGAAATCTGCTTGTATTGTATTGATTTCCTGAGAAGATTATATATGAAGATGACAAGTAGTTACGGCTGACACGGACCAATTTCCAATTGCCTAATGGATTTAACACTTTTCAGTTCTGTGAGTACAATAGACTATCGAAAATACTTTAAATAATTTTACAGTATGTTCAGTGACAATAAGAATACAATCTGGAGAGCTTAAACTATAACCATTGGCATGAAAATATAATTTTTATCCTTTAAGCATCATTTAGTAAACATTAGTAAGTCAAATACGTGTAGAAATCAAACTTGTTACTTGCTATTATATTTTTAAATTTGTGCAGCTAAACCACAGACATAGAAAAAAATCAGCAAAGAAATAAGTTCTATGGCAAACATGAGCTGAGTAATGGGAAAATGTGACAGAGCATAACTGATGGTTCATTTATACAGTATCTAAGCTCCATTTGTTCACCTCTTTTTAATAACAAACCTGTTTCCATTCAGAGCTCATAGCAGTTGAATAAAATGTGGCATCTAAAAGGATTATGGGTGTTTTTCTTCTAATTCTTGTCTTTTCATTGACAAGTGTTTCTTTTTTCTATCCACCTGCTATTATTGTATAAAAGGAATTACTTGAATTGAATCAACTGGGACTTCCATGGGAGTGCTGGTGGAGAAGAGGCTGGCCATGAGGAGGCAATGTGCTCTTGCAGGCCAGATTAGGTGTGGAATTATCATTTGTTTCTTTTTTTTTTTTTCTGAATTTCACAAAAAACCCAGCATATATGTACTTTATACATACTTGTTAACCACACTATATTTGAGACAATGAATGATTAAACATTAAAAAGGTCTCATGTCATTACTTGGTTTCTACTGGATTTTAATAAGTAAGGTTTTAATAGCCTGTCCACAAGCAATGAAAATGTATTACTATATGAGTAATTTTCATGAATAGCAATGTCTTAAGAACATTCCCTGAGGGGATGGACTTGGAATTATTTGTTGCTATAAGTTATTGTTAATTTTGTGCCATAATTTTGTACAGCTCTTCATAATGACATCATTTAACTTCCATGAAACTTCCTGACACAGTTGGTGAGGAAGCCAGCTATGGAAGGTAGCCCACTGGACCTACTGTTTGTGGACAGAGAAGGACTGGTGGGTGATGTGATGGTTGGAGGTCATCTTGGACACAGCAATCACAGAATGATAGTTTTCAGTTCTTCAGCAAGTAAGAAGCAGGGTCTGCAGAACTGTTACCTTGGACTTCCAAAGTGCAGACTTTTTACATGTTTAGGAGACTGGTTCATAAAACTCCTTGTGAAGCAGTCCAGAATGGCAGAGGAGTCCAGGGAGGCTGGACATTCTTCAAGAAGGAAATCTTCAAGTTACAGGAGCAGCCCCATGTGTTAATAAGACAAGGCATCACAGCATAAGAATGGCCTGGTTGAACAGAGGGCATTGGCTTGAACTCAGGAGAAAAACAGGCGAGTTTATTACCTTTGTGTGAAGGGGCAGCCAACTCAGGGGACTGCAAGGTTATCATAAGATTATGGAAGGTGAAAATTAGAAGTGCCAAAGCCCAACAAGAACTTAATCTGGCTCCTGCTGTAGCAGATTAGATACAAGGAAAAAATTGTTCTCTAAAAGGGAGCCTGGAACAGGCTGCCCAGAGAGGTGGTGGAGTCACTACACCTCAAGGCATTTAAAAGACCTGTGTGTGTGTGGAGCTGCCTTACCCGCACTACAACATGTGTGTAACACTTAGGGGCATCATTTAGTGCTGGGTTAATGGTTGGGCTCAAAAAGATTAAAGGTCTTTCCCAGTGGAAATGATTCCATGATTATATGATTGCTTAGATTTCCTAAAATGTCACAGTACAAGAAAATGCAATAAAATTTTTATTGGGGTCATATGTTATAAAAAAGTCTACTAATCAACAGTGTTACGACAGTTGGCTATGCAAAAATGAAATAATTATTTCTTAACCGAATTAAATTATTATATAGTCTTTCAAACTCTATTCATATGTTCTGGGCACTACATTTTACCTCACAGGAATCTCAGTTCACACATGATTTTTACTTAGCTTGTGTTACTTCACACACTGAAGACTTGACTCATCTCCTCTTTGCAATATGGCATTGTAGGACCATCCATGATACAGGATTGGGTACTAACAAAAAACAGTAAAGGTTTTAATTAAACAGGGAACAAACACATCTGATTTTCTTGTTGCTGAAATATTTATTCTAATGGAAGATTATAATTTCACCACAACTAAGTGAACTGTATATATTTTGCTTTCTTCGTGTCTGGCTTGGTGAACCCCTTTTAGCCTTGATGGGCTGATAGGAAACTGGTATTGGTTATGGTCTAACAGCTCTCAGAAAGCATTTACTGCTACCACCAAGCTACTCATAGGAAATTTAACTCTGGCACCAGGTATCATTGGCCTTGGAGTCCATCTGGATGGCTTGATGGAATATTTCCTCAAAAGAACATGCCACACAGAGAAAGAAGATAAAGCAGAAGAGTAAGCTCAAATAAATTAATAAATTTATATCTTCATATAAAGATTATTGTCATCATCAGAGTTAAAATCAGTCTATCTGCCTAAAAAATATTCTTTGGACCTTGCACCTTAATTTACTGTCCCTGAACTACTGCTAAATACAGAACCTCCTTACCACTTACATGGAAAACTTCTAGCAAAGACATCTCAAATCATGCTGTAGCCATTCAGTAATGCACAGCAGTCAAATGGAAGAGTATGAAGAAGTTAATGAAGGATATGCACTGCAAAATTAGTGTTGATGTATTCTAAACCTTTTTAGTCTTAAGTGTGTTTAAAATAATAAAATAATGTGTAAGCACACTGTTGTCTGCCAGCTGTTCCTTGGAACATGTGGAAACCCACAGGATTCAGCTCCATAAATATTAAGCAAAAATATTTTGCTTGATTGTCTTACAAGGTGTGGAACTAAGAAAGCAGTCCTACGTCTTTCAACCTTTTCAGGTGCATGAGAAGGACAGTCAGAAACTTGCTGAAATAATGTTTTTTTTCTATCCTTTGTTACTGGAATATTAATATTTACTATATAATAAATTTGAACAGCTTAGATAACACCTCTAAATCCCAATTTTATCTTGTTATACTGCATGATTCTGGCCTGAAATTTACTGCATTGAGTTAGTGGACTTAAACAGCTCTTGTCACCAAGATAACAGGAGTTTTGCCATGTACTCATCAAGTATTTCCACATATGGAAAAAAATTATTAATCTGGTTAATTTTTTTTTTATTTTTCAGACATCCTCTAACTACAGCAGACTGATTCTTGTGAAATAGTGGCTGAAAGTAGAGCTAATGATTGTTACAAGGAAGTCTGACATAAGGTTTCTTAATTTTGTTTTTTTCATTTCTCATTGCACTATGTAGTACTGGATGCAGTAATTATTTTCAAAAAGAAAGAGTCCTAGCATACAAGGTATTTTCCTATGGTTAGGTTCTAAAATTTTTTTCAAAAATCTATTAGAAGAGACTTCTTGGAAAATGAGTTTTTTCCCCAGAACATTATATTATTTCCTTTCAATGGGAAATATTTTTTGTTTCTTTTTATTGTGTCAATATTTTATTTTTGGTTTATATTTTTTCTTCCACAAGCTTGTTTGATGATTCAAATTTAAAATAGAAACTCAGATTTAAATGTTTATGTTTCTAATGAAAACTTACTTTTATTTTATGGATGTGCATAACATATATGCATAAAGTCAATGAAATAATTTACATCTGAGGAACAAAAAGACCTTTAAATGTATTGTGTAATTTTTACTTACTCAGTGGAATAGAAAGCAATTTTTTCAGTAGCTGATAGGTCAGAGCAGCATCATAAAAGTAGTTATGTACAAACCAAAGGACCGAAGTAATTTGTGTTAAGAGTTCACTTTTTTCTAGGCTATTACTTTTTACTATTGTCAATAGTGTTAATCAAAAAAAAAAAAAAACCAAACCTGATGATTTGAGCTGCAAATGATTTAAAAAGTCATGAATAGATTTTTCATTTATTATCTGTGAGAATCCACTCCCCATCTCTCATAACATTTTATCGATTCTATCGATTTTATCGATTGCTCTTTCTGCCCCTTCTGGCCTGTTTATTTCTAATTGTAAACTAAATCACCACAGAAGTATATTGCAACAGCCCTGATACTTCCTTGCCCTAATTTCCAGTCTATTTCTTCTACTACATCTATGATTAGTCTATTGTCCACTGGCAAGAAATATGCCTTTTGATTTTCTTTGGGAGCATCGTAAGAAAAAAAATTATTTCTAAAACTATTAGATGAAATAATAATTATAAATATAAGTTTTGATCTTCTCAATGAATTAGGAATTTTATTCTTAAGAAAAGGTCAAAGGGAAAATGGAAGAAAACTTAGCACTTTTCAAATTCACTGTCATACAATTTTCATATTACTGCACTTATTTCAGCACTATTATCTTTTAAATTATAGAAGTAATTTAATCTAGTTGCATTTTAATCCAAGACTGAAAAATCCCTAGTCTTCAGGTCAGATAAAGTGAGTAAAGAAAAGGAATGTGTAGAGCACAGATCCATCTCATTTATTCTTTGTTTTCTCTAGATAGAGCTGTTACAGCACAGACTGATAATACATGAGAACAAAATGGCAGGAGGTAAAAAATTATTCTGTTGTAGGAGCTCATTCAAGTAATCAAAACTTCCTGAGAGATTAAATAACCTATTTAAGAGTATTACTCCCAGGTAGAAAAATAAAGAAATTTTGGATGTTATAAATGAGCATCAGGTATGGAAATACAGTTCACTGATTAGATACTGAGGTAAGATTTCAATTCCCCCATCTTATCTAGACTATTTTTGTTATTTCAGGAAAGTTACTAATTCAGCACACTTAACTCCAGGAAACCACTCAGTAGAACAAATGTAGGCATCATTGTGGTATTTCCAAAGGTGTCAGAAACATTCACAGAGGTCTGTAAGACAAGTCAGGACAGAGAGGGGCCTCTTAAGGCCAGAGAAATTATTCAAAACAACAGCAGACTTCCTCATGCTTCAATACCTGCTTCAAGGTAGTCATCTAGGGTTTCCTTCACTTTCCCACACATCATTACTCAGTGTCAACACAGATGCCTTGCAACCCATTTCATCCAAAGTCAATACTTAGATGAATGGAGGATGTTCTATCTACAGTCAGAAACACAGAATCACAGAATCATTAGGGTTAGAAGGGTCATATGGAGATCATCCAGTCCAAACCTCCTCCAAGGCAGGGCCACCTAGAGTAGGTTACATGGGAATGTGTCCAGGTGGGTTTTAAGAGTCTCCAGTGAGGGAGACTCCATGAACTCTCTGGGCAGCCTGTTCCAGCACTCTGCTACCCTCAGTGTAAAGTTCTTTCTTACATTAAAGGGAAAGTTCTTGTGCTTATGTTTATGTCCATTGTTTCTCATCCTGCCACTGGGAACAAAGAAAGAGTCTGGCAACATCGTTTTGGCACCCACCTTTGAGATACTTTCATGTATTGACAACATGCCCTCTCAGTCTTTATATTAAACAGTCCCAGCATCCTCCCTCAGCCTTTCCTCATAGGAAATGCAAACCCCTAATCATCTTTGTGGCCTCCACTGGACCCTCTCCAGTAGATCCTTGTGTCTCTTGTACTGAGGAACCCAGAACTGGACACTCCAGATGTGGCCTCACCAGGGCTGAGTGGAGGGGCAGGATCTCCCTTGACCTACTGGCAATGCCTTTCCTAGTGCATCCTAGTGTACCACTGACTCCTGGTTGCAAGGCCATGCTCCTGGCTCAGGATCAACTTGTCATCCACCAAGAATCCCAGGTCCTTCTCGGCAGAACAGAGAAGCACTCAACATAGCAGCCTTTACTGGAGGTCTGAACCACTGAACCAGCAGTGTTTCTCAGTGTCCCTGACCATGCAGGCAGCCTTAAGCTATCAGTTTCAGTTAGTAGTTAACTTGCCTTATGAATAAAGGTGTGTGAAATGAATGCTGTAATCCTTTCCTTTTCTTCATGTTTCTGTTGATTATCTTACCTCACAGAGTGATATGAGAAGAGATTCCCTAAAAAATTTAGAGCTGTGTAGTGATGAGTAGAGCATAAATAAATAGTGTGAAACAATGTTCCTAGGTGAGAATGGGGGACAGATGCCAAATCAAAATTTCCTTAAAAAAAAAGCAACACTCAGATATATGGACTTAGGAGGTTTAGTGTTGAGGATGACTGTCTAAGCTAACATTAAAGAAAAAGGAAATTTTTTGTTGTTACCATTGTCACTTTTAGATTTTTACCTGGTACTTGGCTCAGAGGATCACTTAAGTAATATAAATACATGAAGCTATTCACATTGCTCAAAGAAACTGGGGTACTTTTATGAGAAAGGGATATTTGACTATAACATTTGATTATGCAAATAAAGGCACAGTTGTATTTGTAGTGCAAATATGTATTCTCCCTCTCACTTTAAATTTAACCAACTCATTGAACACATCTATTAAGTGAACCCCAAAGGTTAACAGACAATAGCACATGCTTTTATTTGAAATCACGATCTCCCTTCTCCTAAAGTTTTATGTGTAAAAAGAAGAAAAACAGTCTAACTTTCAATTAACATAATGATATTTATATTGTATAAGAATGATAGTGGCAAAAAAGACAAATACTGCTAATACTTAAGCAATAAATAAGTCAGAGGTGTGAAATAACTTAGAGATATCAAGGGAAAACTGTCTATAAAGAGTAAAATACCTATACAGATGTTGATGACTACTACATATGACAATTTTATTATGTGGTGAAGATGACATCTCCTCTGTGATCTTCAGCAGCAGAAGACACAAACAGTACAAGCTAAAGTCAGTATTTTGTAACAGTAAAAGTTTTTAGTGAAAGCACAGCACATGCCTAGCATGAAACACAGACTTGTCTAGCTACACAGAAACTTCGGTCCACTTTGCAAATGAGGATGTGAAGATTAGATTTTCATGGATGGTAGGTGGGTTCCATCTCCTGTAATATTGAATATTTACAGTGCAACTAGCTGTATCTGGGTCTGTGGTCAGTGATATTATTGGTAATCCCAGGGACTACTGGGCCATTCCAAAGAGTGAATGCCTGCAGTGTGCATGTCAAGTGTGTGTTGTACAGATTTGCTGCCAGTGTGATGCCCTAATTGTTACATCATAAACATAACCTTTAGAATCTAGGTCATATTGTAATGAGTAAGACAGCTGGTGTAAAGTGCTGTAAATCATGGAATTAATTTTATATTTGTAGTAATCATTCAAGGAATTTTCTTTTTTGTTTCTTCTATTTTCTTCTCATAATTTTTCTCTTCTGCTTCTTTCTTGCAGGAAAAGGATCCCACACATAATCACATACACATGTATTCATGTATTTATTTGACTAATTCAGGGACAGATCATTTCTGTCTCTTAATGTGAAAAAATATTTTGATTCTGTATTATAAAATATGCATTATTTAAAGAAATTCCTCTACAACTGAATGCTTGGAGCTTCACCAGGAATTACTCATAAACTTATTGCTTCATCCTGAAGAGGAAATGGGTGTTATGGTTAGTAGAAGACACATAATTTGTGATGAAAAATAGTGGGAAAATAAAAATAATCCTTCTTTACTGTTTCAGTGGGAGATATTTCTCAGTGTTTTCATTAATTCTAATATCTCCTTCTACTTTCTCCCTCAATCTCTCTTCTCAGTCAAGCACCTCTTTTATTGCAGTGGAGATGGATAAACCCTGAGACACAACAGAAGAGAAGATGAATGATGCCTCGTCAGCATGCCAGTACTCTTAGCATTTATGCATCAACTGTTCCAGACAGAACTTTTTAGAATGGGATGTTGAAAACAGGTGTTTGCTGAGGTGAAGATATTCTCAGAACCTGCATATAAAATAAAAATGCTATCATACCTTGTGGTTTTCCTATGTGTAAGACTGAGTAATCATTGTGAAGTAACCACTTTAAAAAAAAATACTCTTCCTCTGATACTTCTAGGACAGCTGGAATTTGCCCAATAGTCCCAAATTAAATCTTCTTAGTTGTTTGTGAGATAACTTTGGTTTAATTTTTTTCCTCCCATGAAGGAGTTAACTTCTTTCATGCAACCAGACAAGTGAGTTAGATTTCATGAGTGGAAATTTTGCAAAATTAAGAGCAAAAGTAATGGGGCAGTGAGAGGAACTAATAAAATTTGTGAGACTGAAGACACATTGAAAGATCCTCTTAGGAGTACCTAATGAAGCAAAGATAGGTTAATCTACAAATCCTCCATACAAAACTCTGTAATGGAGAAGAAAAGAGAAGTTCTGCTAAACTTGAAACTGTTAACAAGGAAGGTGGACAGAAGGTAACTGGTAGAATTTCATGTATGGATGGGCAGTCTAAAAGAAGTATTTTTACTTTTTCATTATGTCAACAAAAAAAAAGTATCAGGATTTTTATGATGTCAGTACAAAAAAAAAAAAAAAGGATAACAATTACTAAACTCTATGAAAAAGTCAATGCAGTGTAATTATATTTTAGAATACTTAAGGACAAAGTCCTACATAGATAAATAATGTGGAGACCCGTAGTAACAGTCTGAAAAAGGTCCTAATCTGAAAGAAGGCAAACATGCAAATGTGTTAGGGAAAGATAGATGAAAGAATGAGGAGTAAGACCCTAACTGTCTCACCCAGTAGTCTATTCTGCGTCTTTAGTAATTCTAAAAGTTCTAGAATGAATGAATGAAAGCCAAGAATTAGTGATTGAGGAGGAAAAGGGGAAAAAAAAAAAAAACACAACCCCTAACTACCAAAGTGAACTACTGAGTTTTTTGCTTTTGCCAAAGGTGAAGAAAAATAAGAAAAACTCAGAAATGTTTCTTCCAAAAATACATTTTTTTTTTAAATTTGGAGATAGAAGAATTTGTTTCTAAGGCTGCAAATATAGAGGCTTTTGTCTAAAAAGAAGTTAAGATGTATATTTACAAAGAGGTTTTTAGATTCACTTTTGAGATTAGGCAAAATAGTTCAAAGGAACATCTCAGGAACTTCAGTGGGTGCTCCAGCATTACATGAAGAAAGATCTTTAAGAAATCATTCCTGTGCTGCATGATAGGCTCAGTAGATTTGATAGCTATTTTCTCTTATTTCACAGAGCTCTGGGTAGTGTTAAGGTGTGGGCCTAATTTTCTTTGAGATAAGGAAAGCTGTTCCCTACTATTCAGGGATATTTCTCCCCGCAAAAATGATGGTGGCATAGCCTCCAGCATTATATTTCTTTACTTTCAGTGATGCGTGCATTTGTAAACAGTTTAATACTTAATTTCTGATTTAAGATACAAAAAGACAACCTTGACACTACTTATTTTTCCCTTTCAAACACACAGTCCATTTAGAGAAAAATATGAAGTCCATTTTCTCAATAGTATTTATAATCATGTCTTCAATGCCTGTAGGTCTCAAGTTGCCTAACTAAATGTATGTAACTAAATCTACAAAAGATGACATGAGTCATTGAATTTTAGAGCCCTTAAAAAAAAAGTAGGGAAAAAGCCCAACCAGTGCTATGAAAGTATATAAACTATTCAGTGAAGAAAAATCTTATCTTTTAATCATTAGCAGTGTGTCATTACCAACTGACAAGACCTTTAAGGGTCTTAAAGATTATCTACTTTGAACGCCCCTGTTATGGACAGGAACACCTTCTACAAGACCAGGTTGCTCAAAGCCTTCATCCAACCAAGCCTTGAGCACTTCCAGACATGGGTCACCCATAACTTCTCTGGGAAACCTGTGCTTTTACCTTATCACCTTCCTAGTAAAGATTTTTTTCTTAACATCTAATCTGAACCTACTCTCTTTCAGTTTGAATCCATTTCCCCTTGTCCTATCACTACATGCTCTTATAAAATATTTCTCTCTATCTTTCTTGTAGGTCCCCTTTAGGTTCTGGAAGGTGCTATAAGATCTCACTGGAGCCTTCTTTTTTCCTGTCTGAACAATCTTAAATGTCTCAGTCTGTCTTTGTAGCACAGGTGCTTCAGCACTCTGATCATCTTTGTGGCCATCTCTGGACTCGCTCTAACACGTCCCTGTCTTTCTCATGTTGGGGGCTCCAGAGCTGGATGCAGGACTCCAGGTGAGGTTTCACCAGAGTGGAACAAAGGGGCAGAAACACCTCCCTCAATCTGCTGCCACAGTGCTTTGGGTGCAGCCCAGGATGTGGTTGCTTTTCAGCCCTGTAAACACACGTTGCTGGGTTATGTCGAGCTTCTTGTCAGCCAACACCTACAAGTCCTTCTCCTCAGAGTCTTTTTCAATCCATTTTCCATCCAGCCTGTATTTATGCTTGGATTACCCCAACCCGTGCACAGGACCTTATAATGCTATAAAGATAAATCCTTGTGTAATTTGCAAAGTGTAGTAGAGTTATTGCAATGAAATGGGTTGCTTCACTGAGCTGGTTTTTGCTGGGAAAGAATTAATTTTCTTCACAGTAGACAGTATGGGGCTATGTTCTGGATTTGTGCTGAAAAGTGTTGAAAGAGGAGTGTTTTCATTACTGCTGAGCAGTGCTTCCACAGCATCAAGGCCTTTTCTTCTTCTCACTGTACCAGTGAGGGGGCTGTGGATGTGCAGGGAGGAGGGAGTCAACACAGCCAGGACAGCTGACTCCAAATGACCGGACAGATATCCTGTACCATATGGCATCATGCTCAGCTTATAAACCCGCGAGAGGAAGGAGGATGGGGGGAGAATGTTAAGACTAATGGTGTTTTTCTTCCCAAGACACCACTATGTGTGGTGGAGCCTGGCTGAGAATCCACCTGCCCATGGGAAACAATGAAAAAATTCCTTGTTTTGTTTTGCTGGCATGAACAGCTTTTGCTTTACCTATTAAACTAAATTTATATCAATCCACAATGTTCTCACTTTTAGTCTTCTGATTCTCACACCACCAGGGGTGAGCAAATGAGCAGTTGTGTCATGCTCATCTGACAGCTGAGGTTACGTTAAACCATAAGGTTCACCCTTGAGAATTTTTCAGCATATATTTTTCACCCCAGTTTATTGCTTATGAAATATCTCTCTTTAAAAGTTTGTCTCTATAACTGTGTCAAATTCAACTTTTGATAGCTACATTCTCTTTACAGATATTAATATTTTGTTTAATTTAGCAAAAGAATAATTTTTCTGTTATCCTCCGTTACTTCAAGTCACACCTTCTATTGCTAAATAGCTGATATATTCCACTAGAAAACTGCCTGGAACACTATGAAAAACTACACAGAGGAACTTCTGTGGAGCTTGATGTTGCTTTTTCATGAAAATATGGTATTTAGGGTAAATATTTATTAATTTCATAGTACTGTACAAACATTTAATTAACTTCAAAGCGTTACTTCACTAATAAATGAATACTATTATTATGCTAGATAATAGTCATTGAGGTCAGAAAGCTGCATAATGGTGATGACAGTTTCCCACTCCCACAGCTTATTTTCATTCTTGAAGATTAATCTTGAATAATTACCTTCTAAACCTGAAAGTGGACATTTCTAAAAAAAGAACATAAGCAAATAGAAAAAAATTGAGTCCAATATAATTTAAATTATAAAATATTTGCTTTAAAATATACTAATGCACAAAAACAATCAGCCATCAGCATCAACTGTATGTTAGCTGTACACAACCATTTCTCTGCATCAGTTGTTTTGGCTATGTTGTGTTTTCTGGCATGTTTTGTTTTGCATATAAATGTTAAAATAACTTCTATTTCCAATTGGAAGGGAAAGAACTCCCAAAGGAGTTGGGATTACTGTGCTACCTATTTGTTTTCCTTTCTAGAACATGAGTACTTCAAGATTCAAGAAGAATCTGGCTTTTTTCTATAGAACTTAGTTCAGGATTTTTGATCCTTAGGCTTAAATTTATTACTCATTTATGTGCATGATACTTTTTAGTAAAAAAAATAGAACAAGTGTTTTATAGCTTCCTAGTGCCTTTCCTCCCTTTTAAATGTCTGAGAGTGTTGTGCTTCAACATCTCAGGGAATCAAGCCCAGAGATTTTAGGGCATAAAAAGGAGGCTGCAGCCTTCTGCTCTTACTTCAACACATTTTATTACAGGGCAAGTACCAAGCTCCCACCAAAATAGATATATTTTGCTGATTGAGGTATTATTTTCCTCCTGTTTTTCTTCCTTTTTTATTCTTCCTTGACCCCTGCCCCTCCTCCCTTTTGATTTTAAATATAAAATCGGCCCTTACTAGTTTAGTGACCCGTGCAGAGCAGGTTACAGCTAAACAGTAACAACGTACTGTTCTGAAATTAATGTTGTTATTCTTATGATACAAGGACATCAAAAGCTGTATAAAAACACTCCAAGTGACAGGTGGCATTTGCTTTGTTACTGAGCTCCTGCACATGTCTGTGACATCTCTTCATGGACACAGTGGGGCTTTGATTCCTTCGTGTTTTGTATTCATGCACTTTCCACAGTGCTGCTATGGATCTACAGTATGCTAGGAATTGCAGAAATTCAAAGCATGCATGTAAAGGGATAAATGATAAATTGTTGATGGGGAAAAATGGCTGTGGTCAAGCATGGGAAATAATCCATGAGAGATTTGTATTCCAGAAAGAGTTTAAACTCCCATGAGGAACATAAATGATTGCTATTGTTTGTCCTATGATTTTCAACCATTCCAGAGAGGTTTCCTACTAATACTAATCTTAAAAATAGTTGGTCATTAACAAAGGCCACAAATGCACCCTCTCATAGCTGGGTGGTATATTTTAATCCTGTAAGTGTCATTGTGCCACTCTCTGGTTCAACATTGGTTTCCCAGTTTAGTATTCAGAGAGCTAATTCATTTTGTTGCTGGCAGCAGTGCATTAATGATCAAGCTACGACAATGAACACTGTCTGCATAACAAATGTGTCTTTCTCAAGCTGCAGTAAATACAAAGTGATTAACATGAAATAACTGTTCCAGCAAACTGCTTCTCTGCTTTTAAATAGATACTAGTATTTTTATTTAACCCTGCAATTGTCAGATATGTCTTGAATGGGCTTGTTTTTATTTATTTTTTGAGGAGGGGCAATTGCTACCTTGGAGCTTTATTTTACAGAGTGCATTCTCTTGGAGATATGCTGTTAGCATACTGGATGCAAATGATTATTAATACTCTGTTCCGTGCTTCTGACATTTACTAAGGCAGAAGCATCAAATAGAACTAAATAACATCATGCTCCTTCCAGCTATCCTAATCCTGCCATCCTATTGGAGATAATGAAAATAGGGTCTGAGCAGGTTAATGTTGCAGTTGTTAATAACCTTTAAATCTAAAATAACACAAGGTGAAGTTGGTTTTCATCCCAAGTCAGACAGAAAGTACAAAGAGAGAAGGTGATGAACAAGAAGAATCAAACTAAAGTTGCTCTCCCCTCGCAGCTCCACCCTCGTCTTTTATTAATCCAGACATAATGAAAGATCTGAGCAATGTCACTGTATTATGAAAAGATGAGATTATTCTATTCTTAGAAGAAGTAAGACAGAGACAGAAACAGAGACAGAGACAGACAAGGACAGAGATGGAAACAGCTGATTTGGCAGTCAATGTCCCTTTTGCTTGTTGCCACTCATTCCCTGTTGGGGGAGCCTCTACCTGAAATGTTACAGCAAAAAGAGAAAAGCATAGCACCCTCCATGAAACTCTTTGAAATGGTTCTCTTGTCATCCAGACAATCCTCTAAAGCCATGCTGTTCACATTCCTGCTGTCATTTCACTTCATCTCATGATAATGTGCCAGTAGCGTAGGCTTTCTACTCCACAACAGTCTTTTAGAGACAGAGTTTTATTAGAAGATGTTGTGTAAGAGAGCTCAAGTATTCCTTTTATTTTTTTTTTCTTGCTAAGGCATTGCTATAAGGACTAGAAATTTTTTTCATTTACATCATATTTGTGTGGCATTTTTACTATCAGTTTATAGAAATTGAATGGTTGCAATCTGGAAATACATGTTTTTACTGTTCTATGAAGGCTATTAAAAGGTTTGTCTCAGTGAAAAATAAACAGCACTATAGCAATGTGATGCATATTCACGCATAATACAAAAGGAAAATCAGAAGAGAAAATTTTGCTTTCCTCAGGGAAATCGCAAAAAGTATTAGCAATATTTTGGGGCTTTTTAAAGACATATGATCAACTCACCAAAAGTATTGAGTAAAATTTAGAGGGCAGGGGGGAAACAAAGAAGTATCTTCAGAATCTGTTTAAAAATTTGAAAAATGTTCTTTTATCATTCATTAAGCACAAGTCAGGTTCATGGAAGCCATAAATCAAAGGAAAAAACCCCTTCTATTCCTAAGAATCCAAATTGTGCATGTGTTATTAAAAAGGAAAAAAGATTTGGAAAACAACTTTGCTTGGAGTGGGATGCATATAGACGTGTGACTATAACATAACCTACCAAAGTCCATGAGTAGTGGAGAAGGGAATGGCTGGTAAATAGGTAAAACAAATTTCCTGAAATATTCCCTTGACAATCAGAGACTCAAATGTAATCACATTTGAATAGGATGGGATCAACAGAGAAGTGCTGGTTCAGAAAGAGGCATAAAGATTCCTATAATTACAGCTCTTATCTTCCATTTTGGTAAGCTAGGATAGTTTGAAAATAGCATCCAGGTAAGGTGAGGTGTGCCTGCTGTGCTCAACAGAGGAAGGTCTGGAATACCTACAACCAAAGAACCTGCTGGCATTAAAGTAGTCACAAAAGAAGTAACATCTTCAGTCTCTTGTTTTTGCAGCATGTTAGGTGTGCAATGAACTGGCATAAGCATTTACTCCCTGCTACTTTACTCCCTGCTTTTTCTACTTCACACACTAAAGCTGGTGGCGTGGGGCAAGAGACTCTCTGACATAGCAAAGCTACAGGTTCAGGAAGACTGAGAGCACACAGCCATCTGGACCACAGGCCCTGCTAATATTTGTCCCTGCTCTTTTAAAATTATGACTACTGAAGTTTTAGTTGGTTAAATCAGATTCATATTAGGGCCATTTAGCTAAGATTTTTTTTCCTTTTGCTTTTCTTAAACCAGGGGTTATATGCCAAGCTTTGAATGACAGACCACTAATGAAAATTCTGCAATTAATGAAAAAATACAGCTTTTCATGAAAATGACAAAAAATAGCACCATATCGTGAAAGCAAAGAAAAATCACAGGCTCAAACTCACAGCTCTCATTAGTAAATCAATTTAAAATTATTTCTATATTAAACAAAATAACTGACTGAATTATTGAAGGAATCAACAATTTAAAAGTATGAAAGAAGTTCTGATTGCCATGCACTGATGGTAAGATGAAGGTATCAAGTCAACATCAGTTTTCAAAAAGGTTGTTCAACTAGCAATAAACTACTGTGGGGCCAACAGTCACTGTTTCTGCAGGGGTTTATTGCCAGAGGTGTGGAAATCCTGATGAAATCAAGGCACAGTTTTTGAACACCGTGGATGAAGCCATACAGAAAAAAAGACTCAATTATTTTACAGGGTCCAGTTAAATTTTACATGAATAAGGTAACTGTAATTCTTTGCTTAAACTAAGGAAAGTTGGCAAGCAACATACCCTTGCACCATGTGGATTCTTACAAGGTATCCTGCAGCATTATTTATGGTAAGTTCATTAAAGAAAATATGATGGTAGTGATTGGATTTTTTAAAGAAAACTTCTAAGTATCCATTTTGAATCTTCCTTTCTCTGCTCTGACTTTTGACTGGAGCAATATTAAGTCATAAGAGGTTTTATTGACACATGCTTTGTGGCTACTCAAGCAGGAAAAACCATCTGGGTACTGGGGCTGTGATAAAGACTTTTAACCATAATTAATCTTACTTCTAGATCTTTTCTAACTTGCTTTATTCACAGAGTTTTTGGCTGGTTTTCTTTTTCATTTTTCCTGCTTTTTCACTTCACAGAAAACTCAGTGCAAAGAGAAAACATCAAAAAGGTCAAATTAAATAGTTTTGGCCTTGTGTTGGTGATTTTAGCATACATTCTCAAACCACTTAATCTTATACTATTTGATGCGAACATCTCATTCAGGTTCTATCTTTTGCAAAAAAGTCTCCTACATTTACATTACTGACTTGTTTTTTCCCGATTTTGATTAAAACCCCCCATGTCATGCATCTTCTCTTTTCACCTTTATTGTCAGCTAAGTTATATTTTACATTACTTACCAACAGAAGAAAAGTTTAAAGTCAAAACTCAAACTGCATGCTATAAAATTGCATTGTGTCCTATTACAATTTGTGTTGACTGGATGCCAAATTGTGCTCTGTTTATACAGACTCCACTGGAGTTCTGTGGTCTGTGGTAAGCTACATAATATTTGGGGATAGCAGAGATTTGAACAGCTTTTGGCAAACACTCAGAAACATAGATAAGAAGCATCAAGGAAGAAAAGAGTACTAGAACACCACATAAGGGTTGCATTAGTAGAGTTGTGATAAATTGAAAGTTTGCTGCTTGCTTTTTTATTCATGTGCAATCACTGGGGAGCATCGGGCTGCTGAAGTAAACATCATGGATGGAAGAAACACACAGAGCACATTGCTCTGCTACAAGCAGGGGATGATTTGGGAATTTATCAGGATTTTTTTTTTTTAGTGATTTTTCTTCTCTGGTGCCAGGCAACAATTTCTGCCCAAATATGGTTGCAGATTCTTATTATCTTGCTTATATTTCTTCTGAGTTGCAATGCTAAAAACAGGGAAATCCAGAACAATAGTATGTCTTTACTAGTGTGAAATTCTAGTATTAAGAATAGTTGTCATATGATATGATGCATCACACCTGGAATATTGATTGATAAGGAAAATCTTGTGCCAAAATTTAACTTAAGCTATTAGTTCATGGAAATATTAAAAGGAAGAAGCTTTTAAAAATGTGTGATGGCGATTGTGTTTTAAATGTCCATGTTTTACCATATTCTTCTTATAAGAAGAGGTAAATATTTGCTTCAGTAAGCAAAGACACTTTTTTTTTAATTTGTAGCAGAAAAATGTTTACAATAGGTCTATAAAGAAGAGTTTTAAGCAGCAAAAATGTGATGAAGTTACTGTATGTTTTTTTCGTTTTTCTCTTAGATAAAATACACATGTAGATCGTATTACCAACGATAAAAATAAGAAAGAATGAAAATTAAAAAAAAAAAACAACAAACACTTAGCTCTCCCCAGTAAATCTTCCACTGGTTGTGGGTTGGGTTTTTTTTGTTTTACTTGTTGGATTCTTACTGTTCCTACTTACTTGTGGGGTGGAGGGAAATGAGGCTCCTGACAACCTGTTTTGATGCCTCTTGATACTGAAGTGATGAAGAGCTGTTGGATTCCCACTGGTTACCCCTGTGGATTAATGAAGGGTGAGACAGAAATTGCAGAGCTGCCATGCAGAATGACCTTACCTGATGAGACTGTTCTGCCTTCACTGCAGTAGGTGAGAAGGGCAGGCTGTATGCAGCAGGCTGGTTTTTCTGTACCTTAATGAGAAAAATTGACCTGTTTATCCACCAGCTGTCTTCTTTGTTTTTGATTCAAGTCATTTTTGGAAAACATTTTCTGATCTTAAATGTTGTATTAAAGCTGAATCTTGCAAAGAATGGCTTATTGTCAGCAAAATCTGGTGTATTGGTACAAACTGTGGGAAAACACCTGCCAATAAATGCATTTATAACACAATGATATTCACAGACCTCTTCAAGACACATAGTATTACTGACTTAATTTATATGATATCAGTGAACAAGAGATTTTTTTTCCCACCTACTAAACTGCTTTTATTGCCTTTTATAAGCATTTTGTGTAGCTTAGCTTTGCTTTTTATTTTTCTATTTTATATTTCGGACAAACTTGGATGAAAAAATAAAAGATGAAAGCCTCCAAATTACAGGTGGTGATGTAGTGGGGGAGGGTTTAATGTAGGAAATAAACATTTTGATAACATGACTATACTTGGCTTTCATCTCATGCTAAAAGAGAAGCATTTTCTAGTACACGTTATAGAAAGAAAACCTTTGTCTATCAGATTGTACATGAAAAAGTATTTTTAAAGGTTACTGCATCAAACACTGAAGAGGTAGGAAATGCAAAAGTAAAGGTTTAATGAACAAATCATTTAGAATCAAACTAAACTGAATGATTACCCATTTCAGTGCTCTTTTTCTGGTTTTCACAGTTCTTGAATCTAGCACCTTTGTGCAGTTCAAATTTTTCCCCAGACACTCATCTCAGCATCTGATTCCTCATTCAGCCATTAGACTCCTGCTGCTCCTTGATTTTCCTTACCTGTTTCCAAATCACAGAAGCATAGCAGCCCTTCTCTTCACCAGTTCTGTATCAAGCTCAGGCTTTCACTCTTCTCATCATCCAGGTTGTCAATAAACAGATCAAAAATCACTCACACCAGTATTCATCCCTGAGGGATATCAGTGTTAACCATCCACCACTGGGATTTTGCACTGCTCATCACAACACTTTGCCCCTGATGATCCAGCTGGCTTTCAATTCACCTTTTAGCTAACTTATCCAGTTCATAGGTCAACAATTTTTCTGCGAAAATACTATGGGATACCACATAGAAGGCTTTACTAAACCCCAGGTAAACAACACACACATCTCTCCGTGCGTCATCTAACAGCAAAACGTAGTAAGTTTTGTCAGGCACTACTATCTCTACATAAAAATATGTTGGCTGATTCCAGTCACCTCCTTGCCCTTCCTAAGGCTGGCAGCCACTTCCAGCATTAATTGCTCCATCATCTTCTCATGCATTTAGGTGAGGCTGAGCAGTCTGTCTCCCTAGATGCCCCCTTCTACCCTTCTTTGAAGATGAGTGGGAGCTTCTCCTTTCTCTCATTTTCAGGAATCTCCCCTAGTCACTGTGATCTTTCAGATCATAAATAGTGGCTTCACAGTGACATTGTCCACATCCCTCAGCACCCTTGGATGCACCAATTTGATCCCACAGACTTGAGTAGGCCCAGAAATCTACACTGTTGCCTCACTCCATTTTACTGCATCATTGCTCTGTGTAGTGCTTCTCCCAGGCACTGCCACCAGACCTGTGAGCAAGCTTTCACCTTACCAATGAAAAGTAAGGCAAGGCAGGCAGTGAGAATCTCTGTCTCAGTTTTTTAAGCCTTTTCTTGGCTGCCCGTTTTTCAAAAGAATCCTTCCTTGTTCTCATCATATCTCTCTGTTTTTAACTACATCTGAGCTTGGGCTTCCTTAACTCTTGTATTTTTGCAGAGATATTTAACATTACAAGGTAACTTTCAGCAACATATCAGACTTTTTCTGTCAGACAAAAGGCATTTTATTAAAGCCTTAATCTGCAGATGGCTGATACAGCCCTCAATATCCACAGACAAACTTTTACATTATACACTTTATGGAGTTATTTGGCTGTAGGCCATTTCCACAGCAACCTTAACCTCTCTCCTACTACAAACACAAAACTTTCAGCTTGTAAAAAATTTCTGAGATCCTAAAGTTTTTTTTTAAATATAATGTTTTAATCAGCTATATTTCACTCCATAGGCTGCTTATTAATTCTGTGCTGAGGGTATCATTTTTAGCAGTATCTTATAATTAACCAATCTTCATGTAGAAGCACATAATTCCCATCTACTATGGTGTTTCAGATATCCTAGTGCTTGGCAGAAATCAGTCTTGACAGCTCCCTCAGACTCTGGGACTATGTGTAGCATCAGCATGCACAGGGTGGTTAAGTTCAGTTAGCAGGCAGTGATATATGTCAGTATGGCCATACTTGCACCACAGGATTAGTAAGGACAGTCAAGTCTCTCGGACTAATTCACCTCCCACTTTGTCATATCTAGTATACTTTTGCCATATACGTAGCTGTTGCTTAAAACTGTTGTGAATCAGTAAGCACTCTCTTCCTCAAGCATTTCTGGAGTGGGGTCCAGAAAACAACAGTAAATTTTCAATAAAAATCTGAAAACAGCACTGCAAATTTTATTTTTTTAGTCTCTAGTTTTAGCAAAATTCTATTAGACAAGAGCAAGGGGGGTAATCAAAGACAGCTTTTCATGGAAACACTACAAAGTGCATATGACATAATAAAGTTTGAACAGATAATGATTGATGGGATCATTATCTAATCTATGTGGTATTAGATATAATGATCCCATACAGATTATATTAACTTATATATATATATATAATTATATATAATATATAATTTATAGAAAATATATATAATATATATTTTATAGATATTATATAGTCTTGGTGTAGGTGTCCAGGAGTTGGTGGCAGGTATCTGTGAGTAAGAGGCCAGGAGCTGCCCTGAGCAGGACACAGCAGATTCCAGCTGGCTCCAATGGACTTCAGATGGTGGTGCCTCTGTAAAAATATATGTAAGAAATAGTAGAGCACCACGCAGTAGAAAAAAAGTGAGGGAAAAATATGTGAAACAGCCCTACAAATACCAAGGAGAAAGAAAAAAAAAAAGGATTAAGTGCTCCAGTGGCTAGGGTAGAGAAAGGGCTGCACTGGAGCAGATACCCATGAAGAATTCCATGCTGGCACAGGTGAATATGCCCTGAAGAAGCTGCAATCCATGGGAAAGGCTGCAGACATTAGAATAAAGTTCCTGAGGTTCACCAGTTAGCACTGTCTGTATAGTCCCAACTGGATCTTATCAAACCCTGAGGCTGTCGGCTTCTCAGGAAGAATGCCTCAGCATTTGGGTGGTGAGGGCAGTACACATGGCCATGCTGGTGAGCCTCAGTAAACACAGCAGGCCTCTACAGACGATATATACATGCAATGTACAACTTGATCTATGTAGCTTATAGGCATGATGCAGTCTTACCCAAATCCTTCTTTTTTGTCACCTTCTTCTTTTCTCCTCTTTTGACAAAAGACCACAGCCATTCTTTCCAAACTCTCTCATGCTCTGACTCATCCAAAGGTATATGCCAATGGATCTGATCCATTAGATAACAGGCCTTTGTCATCCTGAAAATCAGTGACATCACCTCCAGACATCTGGGGGAACCTTAGAGTATCTCTGAAGAATTAAATGTAATTTTTAGAGAAAGGTGAATTCTGTATGCCAAGGGAGGGGCAGAAAGTTGCAGTAGCTTGGAGATATGTCCAGTGCTGGCCCTAACTTTTTGGCTAAGAAGGTGCTTCTGACTATGCCAAGACATAGACTTATGACTGCAAATCTCTTCTAGGACAGAAACTCCTGCTGCACTGTTAATTCTGAGGGAGACCTGTAGGATACATTACTTTCTTGACCACACTAAAAAGGCAATCTGGACATGTCAGGTGAGAGATAGAAAGATAGATAAGACTGGAAAATGGAATAGGTACTGCCTTACATTTTCAATAACATCTGGCTTGAACCAAAAGCTCACAAGACTCAAGTTCATTGAGCTGTAGTCTGACCAGATGGCACTTAAGATAAGAGCTCAGCATCACCAACACATCACAGCATCTTTCTCTTGCATAAATATGTTATCAGGAACTGTGGAGTTAAGCTTAATCATATTGAGAGGTTTTGACACAATTGTCCTGCTCTATCCCTTTGTTTGCTGTGCATTTTCATCTTTTTCTGTTAATTTTTTTGTCACGTGGGTGGTGGAGTACCCAGCATTGTCTAATTGATGTCGTGGGAAATCTAAGAATTTGTGTTCTAAAGAAGGCTTAAAAACAATCCTGAGAATTCAGGTTCAGAAATTCTTGGCAATACATGGAGACAGACACAGTGGTAGATTGTTATTTGGGGGAGTCCTGCTCATTGACTCCTTGTCAGATGTGAGAGACTGAAATCTGTCTTCTCATTCCCCTCTTCTGTCCTCTTCTTTGCATCCGCTCTGGGCTAAAGAGAGCTTAAGAAGTGGGCATGTGGCTGTGATCTTAGCTACAATATTTTAAAGAGCTTCACACACAACCTTTCCCTACTTATTCCCATTTTACATAGATTAAATCTCTGATTTCTTCTGTTCTTCTGAAGAACTGCACATATTTTTCTTTTTGTTCTATAGCTTGTTAACAAGTAGGAATTTTTGTCTTTAATATATTCAAAAATAAACTGCTGGTTTTTTCCTCATCTTATGAATGTGTAACGTGGCTAGAAACGTGGCTCATTTTTGCAGAAGTTAGTGCAGAGATAATGACATCCACTTTTCTTACTATCAGTCAGTTATTAGGTAGAGGTCCTTATTGAAATCAATAGGAATTCTGCATAAAAGAAGATGTTTTACTACATCCCTTTATTATCAAAGTAGGGAACACATAATTTTCTTTTTCTGTTTTCTCATTACTATAAACTACAATTTCATATGACCTTTTTTCAAGACTGGTATTAGTGTTATGGAATTCCATATGAAAATCATTTTGCAATCTAAAATAATTTCTGTAAGTTTAATCTTTCATCTCACATTTGTAGTGTATTGAAATGTGGTCAAACTGAAGGCAGTAATTTATTTACTTGCCATAGCTTAGAAGAGAGAGTATCAGACTATCAACTACTACAATAAAAAGCACCAGATTCCATAGCTAATTTAATACTGTCCTGTGGCTTCATTAAGAAGAAGACACGCATACAAAAATATTGTGCTTTTCCAGCTCACTTTATATGCCAAATTCATAGTGCTGCTAATGATGTAAATAAAAGGAAAATAAATCCCTGCTGGATCCTAGTTTGTTTGCTCATATGAGAGGTCTTATTAAAAGAATGACTATTGTGTACAGGTATTCCACATGATTTTGAAAACTAACATTAAATTAAGAAGTGTAGCTGGGAACACACAAAATTTTCTAGCCTTATCCTACTACCAGAATTATCTTGCTATGAAATAAAAGTAAAACATTCAATTATTAAATTAAAAAATAACATTCCTGGCTTTCTATAGCAGATTATCATTTAATAATTAAAATTACTCAAGCAAACAATGCAAACTTTTTTTAAAGTATTTGAGTGGCAATATTGCTATGGCATTATTTTGCAAGCCATTTCATTTTATTCTCTGCATCATGTACTTCATGCTAGTTAGATGTCATCTAAAAGCTTCAGAAAACACATTTTTAGATCTTAAAATTAAGAGGAATATAAAAACAGCTTTTTGGATAGATATTTATCAGCATAAGAGGGAAGTCTTACTTTCCCAGATTGCTTTGTTCAAGAAACTGTATAAGGATTAGAAAGTGATTATAATACAGTAGTCACTGAACATATTAATGCATTAAGTTCATTTTCAGAAAATCAGGAAGGCAAAGAGAGTTACTATTTTGCTTTTAGATAAATGCTATACATACATAACCATACATAACCTCCATATAAAAAAGAGTGATTGAGAAAATTGTAAAACGTCAAGGAAGTTGGGTGGAGTGGGGCAACCCATGCAAATAATTATCCCCAAAAAGCACTATTACTTCAACAGACCTCCATCCTTCCTAAAAATTACTGCCCTTCCTAAATTAATTCCCTCTAGCAGCACACTATAGGAGTCTGGACACTTCTGGAAAAGCAGGACTGATGACTCTCCAATTAAAAATACAGATCTGCTTTTATAAATGTACTAAAGGCATCCCTGCTAGGAGAGAGGGAATGAAACTGAGAGGATCAATGAAACTTTAATTTGTCTTTACTATTAGCCTATGGTGAATATGTTGCCATGGCCCATCATGGGATCATACAGCCCTAACTCACCAGTGCTGAATGGGTTTGCTTCATCCTCTGAAAGAAACTTTAATCCAGAGGACAGTGTTCTATGGAGACCAGCTGCATCTTCACTCTTGGGAAAGGAGACTTCAGACCAAGAAGTAAAAATCACTCTTTCCCTTATGCTATTGCCTTGGGAGGCTGACAGCTCTTGCACTGGCAGATTTTCCAGCCTGATGCTGTGCCTAGGCTATAAAATGTCGCAACCTTCATACCCATAACTTATGTAGTGTTAACCAGATTAATTGCAAGATATGCAAAGACAGGTGTGGTTTATCTATTTATTCTATTTCTAATCATGATCCCTTGATTTTTCTTTTGATTTCTTAGCAGGCATAGGTTTACTTGAAGAGTTTCAGCTTTTCAAATGAAACTGCAGTGGTGGTTTGGAGTAACAGGCTAGGCCTCAAGGGAACCCCTCAGAAAAAAAACTTCATACACTGCAACACTTATAATTAGTATTTTATGTAAAAACGGGAGTGTACACTTTCCTGTCCCCATCCTTCTCTTTCTAATATATGTTTATATTAAGCACCTCGCAATGGAAAGGTTTGCTTGGTCATATAACTGTGAATTAATTCATATTGCTACTCTGCCATTGAAATGAAATTGCAAGGTTCTTTCTGTGTTTGACAAAAAATAAAAATAAAAGCTTTTCCAGCTAGACATCATCTAGTCAAGGCAATTTGTAACTGAGTTTTATGCCTACCCTTCATGCAGGGCATTTGTTCTCCTCATTGCTGCATGGGTGAGGTAACGTACTTGAAATTCTGATGTCTGGCTAGGATCTTGAGGAAGCTTAGAAAATTATCTGCACAAAAACCCAGTGTCTCCAGTTTAGTCCAAATTTTAAAAATTTCAGGATCTTTAAGCAACCAGGTGGGTAGATCATAGGGGCATTCTCATGCAAATTGCTTGTAGTAGCAACAAAGCTAAATACTGAGTATTGTGGGAATGGTCTGCAGACACTTGCTTTCCATTATTGCATATAAAAAATGAGGTATCCCACCCATCAAAGAATGTTAAATGTATATTAGACTCTGCAAGCTATTTCCTACTTCTGTGCAGAGCTGCAAAATACTGTGTATTTAGTTATGTTCCCTTGCCATGTGTACGGTGTGTATCAGTTAATATGTGACAATCTTTTAGCTGAAATTTATATGATGAGAGAAAGTAGGTGAATGGAGGAAAAAATTCAGTCTTCTCCTAATGAGTTGGGATTGCATTAACTTTCCAAAGGGGCACAGAGACTTGTAACTATTCTACAGAAAAATTTTTTTTTTGAATTTTGGATTTTTGAGACATGTTCTCCTTTATTTAGAGATTCTTTCTTTTTCTTTGCTACTAAACTATTGATGAACAGGCTGTTTTCTAAATAAATTCATAATTAATAGAAGACAGAGCTGGAGGAAATAATTACAAAAACATGACTAGAGGCAGACTTTTTTCTCAGTCTTCAACTACAATGATTCCTTTATTGGAAACCAGAGGCTTTGAAAAGGATTTTCCTAGGTGAATTATGGAGAAGAAAAGAGTAAGATCTTAAAAAGTGAGAAGGAATACAGAGAGTTCCTGGTAATATATTTTTTTTTTTGGATGAATCAGTCTAGTTATGATTGGGTTTAGAGCTAAGAAAGGGTGAAGGATGATTTTCAAGAAACACATAATGAACCCCTAAACCAGATATACTATTTGAGAAGCGAGGAATATGCACTTTCAACAGGAATTGCAATGCAAACCACAATACTTTAAAATCTTCTGATAGTATCCATAAAACTGTAAAATCCTCTAACAGTCAAGAATTTAAGCCTCAGGCAGCGTATGAACAGTAAACATTTAACAAAAACAACTCCCATCTCATTTTTCCACCTCTTACTTCATGCAGTTTAATTAGTTTTATTGTTTCATATTTCAGTTGATCACACACTACCTTTTCCCTCCCCACAATACTAGTTGAGACAGTGTATGGTAATTAGATAGCATGCCTCTGGCACAAGTTGTTCACTGCAGTGGAGTCAGAAGGAATTTCTTCCAGTGCACAGTTCAGAGTTTCATTCTGCGATAATTTAATTTCAAACTCCTTTGTATTTTCTGTGGTGAAAAAACAAACCAAAAACTCATCAAAGGAATAAACATGAGGGAGGGGAAAAGAAGGAATTGAAGGTGTGTTTTTTTCCTTAAAGCAATGAAAATTAGGCATGCCTGAAGGCACAGATGACCAAATGAGGCCATGCCACTGCTTCTGGATTTAGAGTGAACCCTCCAGTTTTATTTTCACCGTGTATAGATTTTTTTAATGCCCACTTACATTCTTTCCAACTCCAGCACTCCTCCCAGCTGAATACATCTTTTCCCAAGCAAACCCCCATAACTAATCTTCAGAGATTTTTCCCATTAGAGTGAGCATCCTGGTTTTCCTCTGCATATTTTTTAAACTAGGCAGCAGACATCTCGGGAACCTCTGGGATATAATGCTATCTGTTCAGGACAGAAGTCTTCACAGAATTTATCTTAAAGAGAGATTCCCCGGGAAAATTTCTAGATATGTCTATATAGAAAAAGACAGCAGGAATAACATAGAAGGGAGGGTAAATACCATCTCTGTGGCTGTTCAAGACAATCCCCTTTCAAAAAGAAAATGATGGCCCATTCCACTTCCCTCAGGCTCTAAAAGTACAGCAACATCTTTACTCACAAACTGTATCTGGCCTCCAAGCAGGTTCAGAAGGTATTTTTAGTGCTTGAGTTTGTGATTTCTCAGGGTCTTTTTTGAGCAGGTGTTCAAGAAAGCCTATGAAAAACTGATAACCTTCATTTTTTCAGACATGCCTATGGTACATAAAATAAACACTTGCTTTAGTGTGCAAATATACCTAAATTAAGCTGATCACAGGACAAAATGTACTTGGATATATTTTGCGTTAATTCATTTTTAGAAATGTCAACAAAGTCTTGCATTCCTCAAAATTTCCGGGTGAATCTGGCAATACAGTTATTTTATAATTTTTTAGGTATCTACACAGATAAAGAGAGATGGGGCAGGCAGTAGACACCCCTCTTAATAGCATTACTCTGCCAGGATTTTCCTGAAGGAGCCAGCAAATGATTACATAGTGGCAAAAGAGATACCCTTAGCATACAGATAGTGCCAAATCTGCTCCTGGTTTGGCTGCATCCCTTTTTCAGGGATGCATCCCAGGAACCATAAAGAGGATGATAGCAGTATTTTTAGTCTTCCTGGGTGGTGGATATTGTATGTAAGCCAGGCTGCATGTTGCTGGGCAGGACTGTGACAGAGGTGGGAGAAATGAGTTGTCACATGGCAGACCCTGGCTAGGAATGAGTGTATTGACCTACAGTGTTGTGAGTTACCCACAGCATGTGCAAGACATATCTGGATTAGTTTACTTTGTATACTCATAAATTAACTAAAATTTGGCTTGGATGTGAGACAGCTCTATGTGGGTTTCATCAATCTACTCCTAGATATATTTGTCTTGCTCCAAGACCATACAACTGTTTAGAAGTCACTTCTGGAAGTCAGTTAGTCAAGGCACAATTAAATTCAAGGTTAAATCAGGTTGCTTAGAGCCATAATCAATCAAGTTTTGAATATCTCTGAAGACAGATTCCACAACCTTCTGGGGCAATCTGTTGCAGTGTTTAACAAGTTTTGGATTACTTTTTCTCCAGTCAGAATTTCTGGTTTTGCAACTTGTTTCACCAATTGCTTTTTTAATTTCTACTTGAAAATAGTTCAGCACTGCTTTCTCTATAGTCACCCAGTAAATACTGGAAAAGAGCAATTAGGTCCCCCTTTAGAACATTTTTCTCAAGGCTAACTTCTCCACCCACTTTCTCCAACTTACCAATATTTCTCTTGCAGCAGGAAACCCATAAGTGGTGCAATATTCAAGATGAAGACTCAGAACTGGTAAGTAGAAAAGAAAAATTATTTCCTCCAACCTGCTGGCTGTAATCCTATACTGCAGTCCAATATTCTATTAGCCTTCATCTCTGCAAGATGTACTGGTGGTTCAGTCAGCAGAGCCTCATTCTGTGGAGCTCCTTGGCTAGCCAGTGCCTTGCCTGCATGGACACATGAAGCTATGCTATAAGTGAGCCTATGTCCAGATATTTATGAAACAATTTTTCTTTGCCACCATTTGCTTTGGACCTGACTGACCACATCAGCTTGTCCCATGATCACTGGAGCACTGAAAGTGTCTCTTGCTATCATTATCCCTGTTCTGCTCACTCTGCTCAGACTGTGCTCTGTTTCAGCAGTGCAGCACCCTGTACTGGGTGTACTGGGTCACCTGTGGCTCCCAACTCATCTTCCCTGAGGAAGAGCCCTGTTCTAGCTGCTCCCAAAAATGGGAGGACAGGACTTCCACTCAAGTCAAACTCTGCTCGTCTGAAATCTGGGATCTCCAGTCTGCAGCTGGTCCTTATGCTGTTCTTCAAATGTAAATTTTGCCATTTCATAGTCACTTAAGTCAAAGCTGTCATCAGCTAATCAGTTTTCCTTTATTGGTGTGTGCATAGCAGATTCTCCAATGCACTTTCCATTTCTGCCCTTTCAGCACAAACATTTAACAATTTTACCTGGTATACACCAGAATTTTCTGTGTCAGCATGGATTGGAAGTTCAAAGTTTCCTATGGAAAAATTCATGTGATTATCAGGCTTTCCTTAGCATTTCAATTTGTGGTCAGGGGATAGGAGGCACGGGGCAATTGTTTGAGAAGGCAGCAGAGGGAACGTCCATATCCAGGAAAAGATGGTTAGACTTTTCTCCATTTTGTGTTTGTACTGCACAGACATAAAATGCCTACAGTTAAATTCTGAAAGGGTAGATACCAAGGATTTCAGAAATGCATACAAGTTTTGCCCTACACTACCCTTGCAAATGTAATGTGACTGTGATATTCAGACAATACTCCTGCCTAGGAAAGTCTGCACTGGGTAACCCAGGGCTAGCAGTGGAATAAGGTTTCCACAGAAAGTGAGGAATCTTATCTCTCAGAGCCACCACATCAGAAAAAAAAGGGGTGTTGCTGAGGCAGGTGAGCAACTCTCTGCTTATTAGTCTATACGTATAGGGAAAACTCCAGTTCTGTTAATTATTATGCTCACAATTTTTTGATTATGTGGAGCATGATTCCTTCACAGTATGGAGGGGACCATCCTGCTGCACAGAAATCATAGGCATATGCTCTATAAATGAAACAGAGTTTAATCTTCTGCCTTATCAACATGGCAGCACAGTGTAAACTCCATTTTGCATCCTTCTCAGCATATTTTTAAGCGTCTAAGGCATGCTATGAAGAGGCCATTTATGACTGCTGCATGACCTCTGGAGCACATGAACAAATAGGTGCCCCCTGGGTGCTCTGATTATGGCTCAGATGTGTTTCAAAATATCATAGAAAGCCAGGGAACTTTTCTTTGGGAATATAGTTAAAAGCATTGAAAATAGGAAGTGCAGACATAGTTAGCAATGTGAAATGATCTCCCCCCAACCCAGGAAAATACTGGAGAGTTTAATGCTGAGTTCAGGCTACCTGAGCCTGAGTCAAGTGCTTTGACAGTGACATGATCATTTCTCTGATGTTTAACTGAAACCTTTGTCAGAGAATTGCTTCCTGCTTCCTATACATTGTATTGAGTTAATGTGATTGGGGCTTTTTGAAGGTTGTATTCTCCAAGATATGTCCTAAATTTGATATTGAAGTTAAAGCTGATAAGAACTAACCAGAAATGCTTGAGAAGGCATGTACTAATGAATGGTAGGAGGCAAACAGCAAAACTAAGGAAAACAGACAGTTCTTAGTATCAAAGATCATTTCCTAGCTCTGTATCAAGTTCTATAATTTGCAGGAGCCTCTGCAGCCCTAATTTTTTGTTCTTTCAGAGTTTCTAGCTTAAACTGTCAGATAAAACATCAAAACCATCAGATAAAAAAATCAGGAAAAATAAAAACCAAAAAACACACACACAAAAACCACCAACAACCAACAAAAAAACCCCCCACAAAATAAAAAGACTCTTCCAAACAGAAAAAAAAGGGCAGGAAAAACCATCAGATTAAAAAATTATATGGGGTTCTAAATCTAAATTTCTTTTTTCTCTTTCTAAAATTTGAATGACTCAAACTATCTTCTGTAAGATTAAAAGATAGTACAGAGAAACTGAACAAACCAATAATGCCAATGATAGCTTATTGGTATGTTCTAGTATCTGATGCTTATATAATTAGATGAATAAGTTTTCAATTATTGCTTTATTTCTTTATATTCTTTAGATTAATTCTCTTATGTTTTTGAATCTTCATGGCTGCATTTTAATAACTGCATTTGCTCCATGTCTTGCAATACTTGGAACAGAACTACAAGTCCTCTGACAGTAAAATAAGATACATGTTCCTGATTAAAATGTTAAGGAATAAAAATTGCAATAAAGAAAAATTTAAGTAGTTATTTCAAATTTTAATGAAATCTAATGGATAGCTTTTAATTTTCTTGCTTCATTTAAGTAAGCTATGATTAGTCCCATTTACACAGTTTTCTATCACAACACTGAATGTAGATCCTCTTTACATTAATACCACAAGGTGGAAAAACAAAACACAAAAAGCCCCAATTATATCTCTCTTCTACTCTGACAATTTAAAAAAGCATGAAGAGATGAAATGTAGGCTGTTTTTCCATGAAATCTCAGGCAAGGCACAGGCATGGAGGAAAGGTGGGAATTCAGGTTACCTAAAAACTGTCTGCTGAACCAGAAACTTCAGCTTCCTTTATAGTCAACGGGGGATATGTTGACAATTTTAGAATATGACTCACACAACCTATTTTAAATGCCTGTTTAAGGATGATACAAACCCCAGTCTGCAACAACTCTTTCTGCTTGCTAAAACAGGAAAATAACTATTCAAAGGTAGATGTCTGTGTTTAACCAGATGAGCTAAATGCAAAACCTTGGTTTCTTCTTCTGTTAACTTTGACAGCACATGTAAACAGTAAAGACCCTACTGATTTCCTTTGCCTTTTCTAAAGCAAGAATATTTCTCCATAGCTTGCCTTGAGAGATTAATTACGTTGCTCTTAACAGGATGAGACAAGGCTCTGGCCTCTACTCCTGTATTGACATGATGGTTGTTGAGGAACATTCAAACCACTCGCATTTCCACAAAGAAAATCATTATATCTCCTATTAAAGTCAAGTTTCCCACAGCTATACATGAGAGTAGAACTTGTCCTTTAGCTGTACTTATTGGCTACTCTAAACTAGTGAATTGAATAATGTTCCTGCATGCTAAAACTCAACCATCCATGCACTTATATTGTGAGAATGGTCCCTGGCATGATTTTTGCAGTGGACCAAAAGGCATTCTCACAGGCATGTTCTGGACTCATAGGAGTTAGTAAAGAAAAGAGATAATCCTCAATATGCAGTCAGGTTACAAGGGCCATTTTTTGGGAGTTAAAGCAATTAATCATACAGACACAGGCCAGAGCATGGCAATGGATCTAAATGATAGAGAATAGTAAACCTTCTGGAAATATTTAATTTTCTGCTACAGACAAAATTCAACAGCCTAGGTGAAGGAGTTCATGTTTTTCAAGTTAACGTGCTTGGCAATATTTTTCTTCCTAATGATACTAACAATTTTAACTAGACATAAATTTCTTCTGTAATATCCTCGTTCTTCGGCTTTGTTTTACAGGAAAATGGCTGATCATAAGGGAGGAAGTGTAATGTCCAAACCGCTTTAGTTTATTTGTCACCAAATAAAGCAACTAGGAATAAATTTAGTTTGTTGTGACTCTTCAGCTTCAAAGCAGCCAAAAAGGGGACAAGGGATAACAAAAAGGTATATCCCAGTATAATGAAGTTTCAGTAAATCTCTAAAAAAATAGCTATCTCTAGATAGGATCACAAAAAATTATCATTGCAGGAGGAGTTTGAGATTTAGGCATGCTTAATCTGAAAGTTTAAAGTTTAGAATAATTTTTATACCAATGGAATAGGATTTCAGATGTATTTTGCCAGAAATTTTTTCTTTTTTTCTAGCACCCTTGTTTCCTTCTATTCAGATTGAATTGTGTCAAGTGTTCAATGCATACTTAAAGAAAATTCATTACTTTATATTGAAGTGCTTTTTACAATGAAGCAATACGTAAAATACACCTGAAATTAATCAAATTATATTGTAATTCAGGTTACATCTTCACTTTAAATAAGTACTGCCTATAATTAAAGGAGCAAAAAAAAAGTAAATAGAAAGGCAACACAGCTGTTACTTCTGTTCTTTAGACTCAGTGGTTCAAAAAAAATTCTTGCATGTTTCCTAGAAGGAGGATGTAGTTTTAGTTTGTCCCTGTCCGAGGAAAATAATGGAGTTTGAACTTATATTGCTTTACTACAAATAAATAAACGTCAAAAGAAAACAAGGGTCTGGTCCCACACCCAATTACACTGTCACCTTAGCATCCTTCTGGATCTTTCTTGTTACCAACTCTGTAATTCATACAGAGTTTTTTTTACTTCTTGTAGACTTCTTTATGCAGGCTATTTTTAAATGAATAAGACTTAGTATCTAAAACCCAAGAGATTTGACTCCACTACAGGAAAATTAAAATTATGTTGTATTATGTAGATGTTTTTATTTTTTTTTCAGTATTTTCATCATGTTTTGGTATTTTCAGTGTGTTCTTGGCAGTAGAAAATAAAATCTTCATATCAGAATTGATTCACAAATCTTTGAGAGACTCCTTAGTGCTTTACATCTGAGGCATTAACTCGAACACATCATAGATCATTCTTTTTTTTCCCCTACCTCTTTTATAGCAAGAGTTAAAAACTATCTTTTATAATAGGACTTTAAAAAAATAAGACAAAACAAACTCTTCTAAAAAGTGTATTCCCATCATTGATTACCCTTTTTGAATGAGAGAACAAACCAAATAGGAAGGAATTTATTGTTCAAACTATTAAGCACAGTTTCCTTTGGCATTAGAATGAGTGCTACAAATACATATATAAAAAATATGTTTTTTCCTAATTAACATATTAGAAACAGGGGTATAATAGATAAAATTAGCCATACATTGATCTGGTGAGATATTGCTAGAGAATGCTAAATTTTCATTTATTTATATAACTAATAAGATTTCTAATAAAGCTTAATAAAACAAAGATACACAGATTTTATATACTGGATTTTGAAAAGTTGTAACTATTTCTAAAATACCGCAATATTATTAATATTTGGTTGACTGATGATGCGTTCATAAGAGGTTAGCTTTAACCTAAGAAGTGGGAATTAAGAAATCTAGACCCAAAGATTACCCTTAGAGCTCACCAGTTTGTCAGCTTGCCCTTGATGGTAGTGCATATATACTGGGTTATTAGAACAAGTAAGAGAATTCTAAATTAGTATTTTGGACACTCATCAGGACATTCTTCAGTCCTAAAAAACTCAGTCATTAAACTCAGTGTTACCATGTTTTTTCAGAAACCAACAGCGAGATAAATATTTTTACTCACGTTGTATATGTCTGTGAAGTGCACCTGAGAACTTTCATCTCCAGCAAACATATTTCCATTACAGGGGTAAATACTGAGCTTTAATTTGCTTCCCAGTCAACAGAAGACATTCCATTTGAAACATACACTATTCTCTGTAGCCAAGTTAACCCCAGTCAGTGACAGCTTCTTTTGTCACCTGTGAGACATGGCTCAGCATGGCTGTATCTGTCAGGTATTGATGTTTACAGTGACTGGTAGATTTAGAGACATTCTGTTTCTGGGGTATGATTGGAAATGTCACTTTTGCCATATTTTACTGGCTATCACAATGACTACCACTCTAGATCAAGATGCCAAAGAGGGAACACAATTTTTCCACACTAACCTGCACATCACTGTTTGGATATTGGTACAGCACGTTCCAGACCTCTGAGGGAAGTTCTAGGTGGAAGCATTAGTCACAGTATTCCAATTCTCTGAGAGGCAGGAGAGGTTACAGTGTCCAGTCCCCAAGAGTCTTCACTAAAGACTGAAGAGTATTGAAAAATGTCTCCACAGCTGAGCTTTGTAACTAGGAGAATGCAATTAAGGGTTGGGTGTGGTTTTGTCCTGGAGGGTTTGGGGTTTTTTTATGCTCAGTTTCTCAACTTTCTGTCCCACAGAAGGCTAACTTTAATGTAGCTACACAATAAGATACACACACAAGACATGACTATTATTGAAGGATCAAAAAAGACTATTTCAGAAATTCATGGGAATAAAAATAATCCTTCCAGAAATAATTAATCACGATTTCCACAAAAATTACTTTTAATACAGTATGTTTCTCTCTGAAGAAACGGGCCAGCTGCTTTGGCAAATCTTGTATTTCTTATCTGAGAATATTGTCTTTTGCAGCATTCTTGCCAATTTCATCATTTTGGATACAAATCTTAATGAACTGAATTAATATAATTTTCTATCTCTGCACATGTCTAGCCACAGTGACAGTTTCTGGTTTTTTGTTTTTTTTTTTTTTTTTTTTTTTTTTAGTTATATTCCTTCAAAGAGGAATATAATCTATAAGCAATTTGGAGACTTCAAACTAGATGTATTTTTCTGTTTCTATGATTTTCCTTTCCACTTTTTCATCAAATATTCCTTGGCAACCTGTCCATTAAAACAACACAGAATGTAACATCCTCGGTAGAGAAACAAAGTTAATGAATTTTCCTATGGATGTGTCTAGGGTCTTTTTTTATTCCTTTATAACATTTTCTCTCAAGGCTGAAATTGTTTGGTTTTCTCACCTGGTTTTACACTCTGATGTAAATGAGTTTTTCATCTCTTTTGCAGTGTTCATTTTCAGTGTGAACAAAAGCTACAAGTAAATTTTGAATAGACATCTGTCTTCCATTAACTTCTTCTGATAATTCCACTGCAAAATGATGGTTAGATTTTTCTGTGAGTTTCCAGGGATAAGAGTGATGCTGGTCCTTTTATAGCACTAATGGAAATTCTGGCAAAGCATGTTTTGTGCAAACTTTTGACTGATCATAGCTCACAAGTCTTCAGTTTTTTGTTTTTATTTTTTTTCTCTCAGTTTTTGTTCCCAGTATTAAGGGAACCCCTACCTCACCCCTTTGAAACCCAGAGTGAAACTGTGGGTTTGCTCCTTTTACTCTTCTAGTCCTTCCTCTAAAATTTGGAAATAAATATTGCATTTTTGTTGTACCTTTTGTTCATATGAACTGGGAGTACACTTGTAAGACAAGCATTTCATATTGTTACGCTTCGATAATATCTATTACAATAAGTAGAAAAGTACCAAGAAGTCTGAATGGAAAATGTAAATTAGAGTGGTGGAAGGATGAAAAGTAGTCAGATAAAATGAAAAGTCAGTCACTTCATCTTAGGATGTGCCACTTTTTATATTGAATATATCTTATAATTTTGACTCTTGATATAAAAAAAAAACTTTAGCTGGTGAAATGTTTACAGGGGGAGGAGAAAAGATGTACTTGAAACTCCACTACAAAGATGTATTTTTCCTGATCTTTATATTTCACTTTATTGCACCTCAAGAAACAAAACCACTTTCAATAAATAGAATATTATTTAGCAGTAACACTGACGGCTTTGCCTTCAACTATAAATATTCTAGCTAAATATAATTTCTGGGTAAGAGTGGTTGTTTACCTAGTACCATTTCAGCAAGATTTTTTTTTTTGTGTGTGACCATATCTCGACTAAAAAAATTTGAACAGAGTGTTCCCTTCTCACTAAGTTAAAATTAAGTACTAATACAAAATTGGAACGAACACAAAATTTCTGCATAGATAAGAGATTGCACCTTCATTTATTATCAACACAAGATTGTACATCTGCAGTTGTGATTTGAAGGTTGTGTTCAAGACAGTGATTATGACCCAAAGATGCTGGGGAATTGAAAACTTATCCAGTTCAAAGAAACACTTTCATTATGATTGCCATAATGCCTAGCACCAGGAAATAAAGCTGGGGACTTCCAAGTTAAAGATACAGAGTAACAAAGTTTGACCTTAGGTGAGATTATATATTTGTAGGGTTTTTTCAGAAAAAGTTGGAGGAGACATCAAAACACCCTTGAAATTAACTGTCACACAGTTTATCTCGTTAAATAAACCACATTTTATTACTACACCTTCTTCTCCATGTTTTAACTATTTTTAGACAAGTGGACAAATCTCTTTTCTGCAATCCTCTCAGCAGTTTCCAGTGATTCTATGGAGTCCGACAACCCTGATAATTTTTTCTAAGGTGGTAGATCACTGTCAATGCAGTTATAACCACAGAGTCAAACAACTTAAACTTGTAACCTATAGACTAATTTGACTGAGACTATAGTACAGCATTTACTTCTATGATGGTTGGTATGGAACATCTGCCTTCCACAAAGTTTCTTTTTTTCCTGCTTTCTAGCATATAACCAGGATTTATCCTGATGATCCTGCAGGAGCATGATCATAAGTCTTTTCAGTTTATCAGAGGTTATCTGCAGGAACTCAGCACTTCTGTACAACAAATCATTATGATTACACAGAAGCTTTAAAACTCTCTAAAATATGCATCACTTCTTTGGGCAACATATGGGAACTCACACATCTTCCAATTTTTATATCATACCTACTTATCACCTCTTTTGTGTATTTAGCTTACTTGTGTATTCTACCAACTTATACATAACCTATTCAGTTCACTTACTTATGCATAACTTACAACTTGTACATCTTACTATCTTATACTACTTATCCATGTTACTCTACTTATACACTTTTTTTTTTTACCTAACACATACACATTTTACTTGCTTATGATTGCTTAACACAGCATTTCTACCTAACACAGTACTTACACATTTTACAACTTATCCCTAATACAGTACATGTACATTTTGCAACTGCAGTGCATGAGATTACACATTACTTGATTGGTGTCTTTACTTTGTCCAAGAGCTCCACACACACATTTTTCAGATAACACAATTGGTTCCTAATCCAGTGCAGCACAGTCCTCTTTATCTATTCCTTGCTGTCTTGGTATTTTAGCCATTCAGCTTCTCCTTTCCAAATTCCAATTTAGCACAGTTTATCTCTCAGTACCTTTCAGTCCTTGATGCTCCAGATCCAGGCAAGCAGAGTCCAGATGATGGCAGCAACAAAACCCATCCAGTAATCAGCAGCCAAGTCAGTCCAGGAAATCCAAACAACCAGACAGTACAGGACAGAGAGCAAATACAAGCCTATCCTTCTTCTTCTCCCCTCACACCTGACTGAACCGTCTGACTGTGCTTAAAAACCCTCCAGGAGCTGACCTGCTACACCTGAGTGTGGATGGCCAGGTGAAGCTGGTGAGGGTAATCCCAGCCTGGTCTCTCTCTGAGGGCTCCAATAGGCATAACTACAGATAGTTTGGCTGGGGCACACTGTCATGATCCAAAACACCTTACAAGAGTTACCCTTAAAATTGTTTAAACAAAGCCTTAAGCCTTTTCACTTTTGGATTACAGAATTCACGCATTATGCAAATTCTTATCTTTCAAAATAGTTCCATTCAAGAATTTAGCACATCTCCAAACTTCTGTAGTGCTGGGTATCTTTTCTTCTCACTTTGGTTTCTGTCATAAAGGTGTAGTTAATTCTGTATACACATTATAACACTCTTAATACAGTCTGAAAAGATGGATAAACAAATATGCAGCATTTGCTGGAACAGTTGCCTTGGAAAATAGGCATAACAGGTGGCATAATTTTGTATTCATAGGCTCATCTAATAATTACTTCTTTGTTTTTTAATGAACATCACAAAGATAATGGTAGATTAAAAAAATTACTTCATCCTTGTTGCAAAAAACAGTCAACACAAGTATTTTCTCAGCTGTCCTGTGTAGATATATTATTTGTAGGGACATAAAAAGAACTAACTCCATTTTCATTGCAGTCCTTATGAGGTTCTCACTGTCTTCAGCTCTCCTGTTCCAGGATACAATCTCTCACTAGTGATGGTGAAAATATTTCCATAGTCACAACTCCCCTTTGCTGAATTTGTAAAAGGAACATCCCTGCACTGCTGTAGAATGCAGAGTCTCCCCTTTCCCTTCCCTCTCACTCATCTGTCTGCTTAATGTACTAAAGTCAGCTGGCTGTGTTACAGCAGTAAGTAGCATTTATGGTGTTGAGCCAGTTTTCAGCCTTTCGAGCAGAAGGTGCATTATGCATCACTGTTTCCAGAGGCAAAATTTCCCTGTGGTGCTAGAGCTCTGGTCAATCCTCTGAAGGACTCTAAAAAACCTGATTTAATTCTACACTATCTATAAGTTTATTCCTTTCTCTCATAGCCTGATAACTGCCTTGAGAAAATTCTGCGTCTGCAGTTTTGTAATTTTGTTCACTTTTTATTTTGGCTTAGACTTTATGGGAAAACATTGGATCATATGTAAAGATTTGTATTTGTAAAGGTACCATAAAAAAGGAAGAGGCTGTGTTAAGACCTCTCTGTTAAAAAAGGGTGTGCAATCCTGAATCTTAATTCTATGCTATTAAAATGCTGACTGAAAATACATTTAAAATCATCTTATACCATGTTTTAATACTACTTTCTAACATTGAAACAAAAATGATATATCTGTATAATAGGTTTGATTCAAAATGTCCTAAAAATGGTAAAAAATTGACTTCTGCTTTTGATGGCCAATGGAGAAAGCCCTCTCTCTATATCTATATCTATATATATATATTTTTTTTTTCTCCTCTATTATTTCTATTTATCTAGAAACAAACTGTAGTTGTACTACTCTGTCTGTTAATGGCAAGATGAACTGCAGCAGAATGGTAGAACATTTTGGCAAGCTGGACACTTCTAGTTCCCACAGCAGTGCTCTTTCCTCCCCTTCTCAGGATCTCCTTCCAGTCTCCAGGACTTTCCTCCTCTACCATAGACTGCACTGGACTTTTGGGGTCCTTGTGTCTGCCACAGAATATTTCTTATGTTACTGAAAGGAGCAGTTTCCATTAGAAATCTGATATATTTTCCCTTCTTGGCAAACCCCCCTGTACTCTGAGGTGACAAAATTGTGCACTTCATTCACCTGTGATATTTCACTTTTGGCCATAGCTGTCTATTTCTGCACAGAAAAGGATTTCTTGTCCCATGAAAAAATTTTAGATTATTTGAGGGGTTTCCCACCCTGAAATGGGACAGAAAACTGATCTCCTAAGTTTCCATGAACACACTGCTAACTAGAAAAGGTGATCAAGGAGTTTGAAAAATTTCAGGTTTGAAATATTTTTTGTTCTTAAATATAATAACATTCACATTAAAAATTGTTGAATAAAACTTTGACTTTTAGAAGTTAGTATAGAATATTTTATAATATTTTTCTTTTATTAGGATAGTCACTTAAATGAGGTTTTTTTCTCCAGGTGATTTTTTTTTTTAATAAGTCCACTCTTTCTGTTAAAAAAATGTTCAATGAAATATTTCCAACCTATTTTACCTGTGCAATCAATGATTCTTCATAGAAAGTTAATAGGAAGGGATCCACAAGTGCTGAAGTGTAATCAGAAATTAGTAAAGAGTTTAGAATAAAATACAAAAGTGAAAAAAAAATCATAATATTTGAACTTATGTATGAACAAAACTGCTGAAAATAAGTTTATAGAATACTAGAGACACAAAGAACTAAGGTGGCAAAACCCATCTGTGCTGTATTTGTCATAGCTGTAATCCTGAAATGTAAGGCATGACTGAGAAATTGCATCTGAGAGTCAAGCAACGGCTTCTAATGCCTGTAAGAAATACAGAGTCTAGAAAATTTAGAAAGACACGGGATTACAGAATAATTTAAAATCTTCACTTTAAATGTCAGAAAAAAAGCAGAACAACAAAAACAATCAACCAAAAAATGAACTCACAAAGATGAGAAAATATAAGAAAACCTGAGAGGCAGTCCTTGCAGAAAGGAGTCCAGAAGTAAAAATGAGATTTAGTAGATGCACAATTTTGCTACATTCACAGGAATCAGAAAAATGGAAGATTGTATCCTTTACATATTGATTAACTAGGAAGAAAAATAAACAATTAACTTTGAAAAAATAGAAGAAATATAAAAGCATCTTTTGAAAACGCAAGATGATAGTTTTGTTTAATTATATGGCCTTTATTAGTAACAGCTATGGTCTTAATCGATCTCAGTAGCCATAATTTTCTAATAGTAGAGCTAAATGATGAAGTAATGACAAAGGCAAGCAGATGTTAAGGGAAACCTAATGTATCTAATTTGTAGGAGAATAATAATACATCTCTTTGATTTTGTAGTGTCATTTGTAAAGCACTAATACTTTGCCTATTTTAATCTTATATTAAAATTATAAATATTATAATATTTCCATATGTTGCTGCTTAAAGCAGAGTCAGCAACCATAAAATCAAAATTTCTAAATGGTTTCTTATCTGCATTTTCTATCTATTCTGTACTTTCTATCTGAAATTTACATTTATCTTTTTCAATTGTGTCTATAACGTAAGCATAAAGTTACTAATGTGTGCCTGTTAACTAGCTCCCTGATTGCCATGAGAATTTTACTTTATTATTTTTCTTTCTTCTTTCAGTTTTTCCTCTCTACCCAAGTATTAAAGTCTGTCTGCTGGTTTTGTGTCTAATTAAAACTTTTCTGATCCAAATATGTATTTAAATGCACTGAAGTATTCAAAAGCTGCATTTCAGATCTCATTATCTTTTTACATTCTCTGCAAATGGATAGAATCTGTCTTTTTTTCTGTGATTTAGCTTGAATCACTGTTTTGGTAGCTCTGTCAATTCAATCTGCAAAGATAATACTGTCCTTCCCCAGAGAAGTGGCCAAAATTTCTATGTGTGGGAATTTCTAACATTTTGAAAAAAATTTCATGTCTCTTTGCAATGGAAATAGAAACCTAAAACATAAAAAAAAAAAAAAAAAAAAAAAAAAGAAAACACCAAACCAAAAAAAAACCCAAACAACCAAGCAAATTGCAACTTTGATTTCAACTGCAAAGAAAGTATCTATAAAAGATATTCAATCTCTCTCTCAAAAAAATCAAACTCTGCATTCTTTAACTAGAAGACCTCTGAAGAGCTGAACCCATTAATTGTCACAAAGACAGGTCTGATGGAAACACTTTGAGCCATGTCACACCTGGGAGAACCCGGATGCTCTATGGAACTGAAGTCTCTAGCCCTCACGCAGCAGAGACTTCATCAGCCACATTGCCCAAGGGCAACCTGCCAGCTCAGCTTCCCAAGTGCCTGTCCAAAATCAGTCTAGACTTTTCGTAGAATTTCTCAAAAATGTCTTTTGGCTTTGTTTTGCCAAGACTAGATTTTGCACCCAAAATGTGATGGAATTTTTATTTGTTTGCTTTGTTTCCTTGACCCATTTTATTCCCAGGATATTTCTACAAGAAATAAGTACTGAGAAGCAGGGACTTGCCAGGACCAACAGGCTCTGTCCTATTCTGGAAGTCCTTATCAACATTCTGACTCCTGTAAGCAAGTTCTGATATCAATTCCCTAACTAGTTAGAATTAACTAAAGCATGGTGTTGGCTAAGACAAGGACTGTTCTTTCATTGAAAAAACTGTTTCGTTACATGAAAAGAGAGTCTTAAGTAATTGAACAAAAAAATATTCTTGTGCTGATTACTGCAATAAATCCAACCCACGGCACGGAAATTAAGCCACAGAATCACCATGATACACCATGTTTCCTGCTTGATTAGTTCTAGCTATGTAGGTGTGGTGGGCTCACATTTATCCTCTGATTGTCAGAAGGTGACATTAAAGTCATTAATACTAGAAACAATTAATAGTAATTGTTCCATTTTATCTTTTTCCTTAAAGATTTCTGTGTCCTTAGAATGAGAAGAAATTTTTCTTAAATTCAGTCTAACCTAAATATTTTAATACTGGCCAAGCAGAAAAAAAGACTGCAAATACTTCTTCTTGAATATGCCAAAATATGAAGTGTTTCTTTACTAAAAATCTATTACCTATCTGTATCAACAGAGGAACAAAACAGGCAAATAGAAGGATATATTATACAGTCATCTACTACTTACAGATTCATTTTGAGTGCTTGTCCCTGCTCTGGTAATTTGCACAAACTAAATGTGAACAATCTTAAGATCAGCCAGTGAAACTTTATTCCCCTTTTCATGTGAATATTTAGTAACTCTGCCAACAAAATACTATTTATCCTTGTGTTTCCTATCTCTGAACTATTTTCAAGTTCTCCTCTGTAAAGATTCAGCTGGAACAATATTGATTGCTTCTAATATTGAACATTCCCCAAAAACCTGTACTCTACCGACTATCTGATCCACCAAGAAATACGAGGAATTTGAATTTCCTCAGGCAGAATAAAAACTTTGATCTCCCACATTCTCTGTGCATGTTCTGACTATTACACTAGACTGTAAAAAGACCAACTAACTTAAACAAAGGGCTATCCTGCTAGTAAGGATTTCTGTAGCAACCATGAGAAGAAGGCAATTCAGGCCTTTAAAAATATAGCCAGTAACTCCTTTCTGTTTATTAGAAAGAAAACATCTTTTTAGGCCAAAAGAATGTTTAGGTTCTCAGCAATTTCTTTGACAACAATTAGAAAATCACCAAAAACAGAAACGTGGAGCAATTGCCGAGTCAAGTTATTTGCAGCCCTTTAACTTTCTCTTCAGAGAAATATCTGGAAACTCCAGCTCTGCTGCACAGTCCAAAGGAGGGAGACACAAGAAGTAACCATGAAAGACTACTGAATTGTGCAAATTTACCGTATCTACAATGGTTTGCTTGCTGTATATAAGGGACAAACAGTTTAAAGCAGGTTTGCCAGTCAAGGAGAAATCAATTACTGACTATAAACTAATTTAACTAAATACCATGACATTTTTTAAACTCCTTGTTGTTCTCTAACACATCTCTGCTCAGAAAAAACTGGCTGAAAAGCAGTGCAACCAAAATGCCATTCACTGTCTACTTCAGGGTGAACTGAATAACTTTTTGACCACATGGCTAGATTTACATAAACTGTGAAAGGAATTCAGAGACTTGGCTCACATGCCACCTGAAGTGGGTGCTCTGGGATGACATTAATCCTATGCACAGAAATGATACAGAAAAGCAGTGGCCTCAAGAAGGGGAATATTTAAAATTTCTATGCGTGTAAAGCTATAGGTCGCCAAGGTCTTATGAAGGCTGGATTTACTGTTGAATTGATTTTGTTTTGAAATACTACTTACTATAATAATTGAAATAATTCGTCTAAACTGAAACGTATAAAAAACATCAGCATAAAAATATATTATCCCTGCAATTTCAGTGTCAAAAGACCCATTACAAAGACTTTGGACTGAAGCAGACTTTGTATCTACATCAAAAAAATAGAGATAACACTTTTACTCATACCTTTAAATGGACTTCTCGTCCAGTGTTCTTTGCTTCTACTTTAGTTCATTCATAGTCACTTTGATATTGAGAAGTACTTCAAGAAAAATGTCAAAGCAATTTTAAAATTTAAATTGCTTCAAGACTCACTAATATTTCTAAATTTTCCCTTTTAAGGATTCCATTATGTGAGTCCACCATAAGAATTCATAAAACTTAATTCTTGCTATCAGAATGAGAGACTATGACAGTAAGCACATGGTGCTAAATTTTACAGTGATGGAGAATCAACAAAAGAGTAAATCCATAGAAATAAAGCAGCCTTACAGTACCTAAAAGGTACAGCAAACCTGGAGAGGGAAGGGCCCTTCTTAGAAGGGCATGTAGTGATGGGACAAGGCGATAAAATGTCTTTAAACTGAAATAGGACAGGTTTAGATTACACATTAGTAAGAAATTCTTTACTGTGAGGGTGGTGAGGCAGTGGAATATGTTACCCTGAGAAGTTGTGGATGTCCCATCCCTGGAAGTGCTCAAGGCCAGGTTGGATGGGGCTCTGAGCAACCTGGTCTAGTGGCAGGTGTCCCTGTCCACGGCAGGGATGGTGGAACTAGGTGATCTTTAAGATACTTTCCAACCCAAACTGCTCTCTGATTCTGTGAAATACATCTGAGATTTCACCTTGGTAGATCAGCCTCATATTGAACACTTAGTGGAAAGATACCATTCATGTGAAGTGCAAGCTGAATATGGTAGAATTTCAGATACAATTTTCTTTCTTTAGTTTCTGAATAAAGGATAGGATTCATTCATACCATATTTCAGGTAAGAAAGTGATATTTTGTATATGGGATTGCTGCAGGCACGACACCATGTCATCATGATATTTGTAAGATACAGAAATGGGAGTCTGCAGTATTCACTGATCTCCATGAGCATGTAATTTGTTCAGAGTATTCTATGAACAGAAAGCGAGTTTATTTACATATGGATTTTTTTTTATTTTCTGTACTAAGTGGTTTTCAGTACCAGATTTCATTAAACTGAAAAGTTGGAAGAACATTTTGTTTTCTTCTCTCGGCTCTTCAGTTTCTTAAACTGCTTATGCAACTGTAGCACAGAAATGCTGAAATAGAAAATATTACTATCTTTTATCAGCATTTAAAAGCCAGAGTTGATTTGATTATCTAAGGCTTTTGATTCTTCACTCATATTCTTCTGCTCACATATATTTTGTCAGTCTTCTGCTCCTTGTTTGGGAATCTGCAGAATATTCTTGCATTTTCTTGTTAGGATTTCTCCCTGAGAAAAGCCCTGTCTACGTTGTCAGGGTTTGGCTTTAGGAACTTGCAGGTTTTCCTCATCATCACAGATTTACCTCCTTCAGTTCCTAATGAATTCCCCTTAAATATCTCATTCTAGTTCTCCATTTAGAAATTCACTTAACATGGCCAAAATAGTTTTTTATTTTCCAAGTTTCACATTTTTCTTCTTTATGATAATCTCCACAATACTTTGTCTTGAAGATATTTTATTAGGGTTTTGTTTGGCTTGAAACAACCATAGTTGTCATTTCTGGTCACAAAAACTTCTATGTTAACCTTCTTCATATCACACAAGCCATTTATAAGAAAACTGATTTTCACAGTGATGAATAAGAAATGAAACTGATATTTTGATTGCCCCACACAATCCTTCCATTTCAACATTATTATTTCAACATTATGAGCAACAATTTTCTACATCATTTGTTCTTGTCTAAACATTTATGTACCAAATTCATGCAGCCTCCTACATGTATAATTACCCATTTAATGGCTATACAAGAAAAAAAGATGTACAGTTGTACCAAATTATTTTACCTTTTCCCTTTGTCACATAATTTTCCAAATGTTCTCTTTTGGGGTTTTTTTTGGTTTTTTGGGTTTTTTTTTGTTTTGTTTTGTTTTTTTTTGTTTTTTTTCATTTTTTTTTCTTACTGTCATGCTTTAGATTGGCTCAGAATTGCATGGACAAAAATATGGGGAGAAGTTATTTAACTAGTGAAATGTATAGTGTCTAATACAGAGATTCTCCACAAAGTGATTATAATATTTCTATTTGCTTTCTTAATTAAAAAAAAAAAAAAAAAAAAAAAAAGCAAAACAACCTAAGACTCATAAAACAGGAATTGCAAAAAATTAACTATAAATTTTGTTTAACAATATCAATGAATTGGTAAATATAAATGATAGAACTTTAGTTTCTGATCCTATATAAACAAATTGTTTATGTTCTATTGATCTTACTGTGAATATGCTTAAAACGAAACACATTTTTTTGAAAGTAAAGACGCCATTACTAGTATGCCAAAAATTTACAACATAGACTTAATATCTATATTAATTGCTAATAAAAACTGAACCATTGATAGACATTTAAGCTCATTTTATCTGCTTGATGCCTATTTGTGTGTCTGATATCTTTTTGTGTTCATTATATGCATGTTTGTAGTACATTATGGATTAAATGTATTCATAATAAATTCAAATTGAGGTTATGAGCTATGCAGTAGCTCATAACTGCCTCAGATATCCCTTGCTAGTCAACATGAAAGTTAACCTGGTCTTTTTAAAATGCTGAGCATTAGAGAAACATGTCATTGAAGTAGAATTTTAATGAGATGTAGATGGAGTTGCTATGGAGAAATAATATGGTATGGCGATATATAAAAATGTGTAAGAATTTCTTGGAACAATTCCTTGTAGAAACAACTGCTATACACTCAGATTTTCAGCTATCAATCACTTTATAAAGTCTGACAAATAATAGGTCACACGGTCCCACTGATTGCCATGTGTGTAATCTGGCACAAAAATCAATACTTCCCTAATAAAGAAGGGGTGAAAGTCCTAACATTTCATGTTCTGGAGGACTGTGTTTTGGCAGAGTGTCAAATCAAGAAGGCATATGGAAGTAGTTGTAAAGAACTGGAGATTACAGAAATTATTTTATTTTTCCCTGCAATGTGCTGATGTGCCAAATACCTTAAAATTACGTCTGTGCATCCTTTCTCTTAATACAGCAGGGTATGGATGCAAAAACCAGCTTCTCTCACCAGGCTTTATGAAAGTGCTTTTCCATTATATGTGCCAAGTAAACCATACATTTTTCAACCCCAACAATACAAAAATCCCCTGTAGCAAACTTATAATCTTTCAGTGAGTGAAGACACAGGTAAGATGAATTTGGCAATTAGAATAAAACTGAACCAGAAGTGAAGAGAACAAGACAAGAGAAAAGGAGAGAGAGATAGTCATTGGCGGTACATTCAGATCCACAGTTGTCTCTCAGCCACCTGCTCCTTGGAGAAAAATAAGGAATGATTTACATCTAGCACAGGATGTGACTTCACAGAAACAAGCATGCTAGGGGTACCTTAGGCTCCCAAGTTGCTTTTTTACACCTTAACAGGAAATATTTTTCAGCTTCTTTAATTCATCAGACACATGTGCAAGTCAATCCAGGATACAATCACACACTATTTTGCTTGGATTTTCTACTTCTATGCAGAGAATACAACATAGGTTTGACAGTCTCACCCTGCCTCAACTTGTCTTTCTCAAGAGAGGCAGCTTACTGTGAAACAAAGAAGTTTCCTCAGAAACAGAAAATAAAGATAGAATATTGGTCAGAAGACTGGAAATAAAAAAGCATGGAAAACTAATAACAAATCAGATTTTATTGAAATTTTACCAGCCTGTGGTTGCTCTGTTTTCAGATACCATTTTTTTTACCTGATGAAGTTAATATGACAATAACTCACATACAGAACTTAGATGGTCAATCTTACTCTATTACATGAACTTATTAACATCATAAGTCTACTAACAATTTTTCACTATATTAAATTTTGTATAATCTGTCACATAATACTTTACATGTTTCACTTTTCTGTATGATCCCCCACAAAGAACACAAACAAGGTCTATTTCCCATGACTTTGCTATAGCTACAGCAGTATCAAGGCTGATAGTTAAGCTAAGTTAGTTATCTTAGTGGCAACTGCAGCTCCCTGTAAGCTCTGAGGAATGTAACTGTACTGCTACCAAGACACAAGACTGATTGGCAGATTCTCTGTCTACAATACATTCAAGGCAGCTTTCTCATTGTAGATAAACACTGAGCCTTATAGAAATGCTCAAGGTCCATCAGAATTACTCCATTCCAGAAACTGTATTAAGACCCATTAACTAGTTCCTCCCTTAGACCATTCTTTCCCTGTAGAGATGTATTTCTGACTGAACAATATTTCAAATGAAGTTATGCATCGCATAAGTTTATTGATTTTTATTGACATCAGTGGTGAACATATATAAATCAACAAAAACAAATAAATATAAATCAGGTAGTTACAGACAAAATAAGAGAATTTAAAATGTGAAAAACATTATACTCAACTCTTTGAAGTTGTATAGGTCCTTAACAGTTCAGAATTAAAGAGTTATTTATGGTATGAAAAATACTAAATAGAAATAGAGACTTCACTATCAACAACTGGCAATGAAATGCAATGATTTTATTTTAAGAAAAATTTTTTATGTCCAATAAGGGTGTATAGACATGAATAAAAAATAAATAGCTACTTGAAAAATACTGAAAGTGTGAAGATACCTATATAAGATCCCAGCAGTGTCACTGAATCAACTACCTTGTGGTGTGAAAAAAATTTAGACACAAGCAGATGGAATACTGCACAGCTGAGAAGAGACTCTAAGGCACTAGAAAAGGCAAAGGGGTAACATTCTAATTTAGTCCCAAGAAGTCCATAACTATGTTTTGTCCCTGTAGTTGTTCTGGATACCTTTAAAATAACAGGATAGAGATTAAGGTAGTCGTCAGTGACCTATGGTCATCCTGAACTTTTCAGATTTTAGTTTCAGTTATGCATACTTCCAGAAGATTTCTGAGGAATTTTCAGGAGTAGGTTCCCTAAAAGATACCCCTGAGAAAGCTTCAACTATATTTCAGAAGACAAGTTTTCCAAAATTTTCTGTCTGCTGTAGAGACAAAATGAAAATGCAATTGAACTTCTGTAAATTAGAGGAAGTACATGTGTGGTGCAGGTAATAAGATCATCAACAGACACTCCACTACACCATCACTCATGAGGAACTCCGGGAGAAGATTGGTTTTCAGGATCATAGTTCAATGTTAATCTAGAAAAATGTTCTAGCAAGTTATTGTCTAAGAGAATTCATTCTCCATGTCTATTCTATGGGCCTATTCACACATTCTGTGTTTTCACTGTCTAGATGTTTATAGTAGGCTTGTGAGTTACAGTCAATGGAGAGAATGAACTCTTCTGAAGTGTGATTTATTTCATTTTAAAGAGGTATTAGAACAAACTATAACACACTATCTACAAGTGTCTTTTTTTTTTTTTTCCATTGTCTTCAAAGGAAGTCCAGGCTGATTAGCTGAGATTTGGATCTCTGGACCCTATATGTCTATTTAAATTAATTTTAGTTACTGCATTTCTAAAGCTTTCCAGTTCTCCCTTTCACAAAGCCCCACTTCACAAGGTGTTCTAAGAAAAATCATGTTGCATTCCTAAAGAAGTTTCACTTGCCTTTTGTTCCTGAATCTGCATACCACTCATGTACCAGAATACTACACTGCCAAATACGTAGGTTCCAGAAGATCATGCTTGGTCCTCCAGGCCCAAAAATGGAACAGAGGAGATCATGTTCTCTCTGCTTAGGGATAACTCCCTCTGGTGCAGTCTAGTGAGAGCCAAATGAATAGCATTTGGTCCCGGATTGTCTCATGGTGCATTTACAGAGCTATTAAACTTACATGCTCCATTTCTCCTTTGGATTTAGTAGCAAAGGTGTCAATAGTAGTAAGAGAGACATTTGTGTGTACATAAAGAAATGCAAGATATTTACTTTGGGACTACTTTAATTGAGATCAAGTCCTGACTAATTAAGGTGAGCTCTGACTTCAAAGAATGTCATTCGGTCCTTGTCTGTGGAAGGAACATCCACAGGGACTCTCTTACCATCTCTACCTACTACTGCCTTGCTCCTTGTAGTCTCATTTTGAGCTGATAACTGAAAGGAATAAATTTTTTCTTAATGATACAGTCATTTTCCTACTAAAATTTTTTTGTTTTCTTGCATCTAGGAGAAAATATTCCTAGGCCTATGAAATTTATCTCTAAAAAGAAAGACTAGATGAATTTTAAGGTCCATTCCAACCCTTAAATGATCTTTTATTCTATGATATGCTTTGATCATTCAGAGTCCAAAACACACATATTCCTATGGCAGGTCATACTTTTATACTCTTAATTAAGTTTTATGTAACATTCTGCTCTCTTTAGATCATCTAGAGACATTTGTGCAAAATTCTAAACACTTGGTGTTTAGGAATGAATCATATCTCCAAGTGTTCTCATCAACTCAGAATTTTCAAAATATTTGTTCTAGACATAGGTTTGAGAGTAATATTAGGAGGATTTTGATAGCAGATGTCTCTATATCATCTTAGTAAAGCAGTACAATGATTATTTCCTCTGTGTCAACACATGCCTATTACAAGAAGATCTGATTTTCTTCATTAGATGAATCAAATAGCTGAGTGCATGAATCACAGTCTGAATGTCTTCAAATTTAAAAACAGTCAACAGGATCTGATATAGCATGATCCAAAAATTATTGTTGCATAATTATTATTAAATTTTGAGTAATGCAGCAAAACCAGTGTGCATCATGAAATAATGCTTTCACCAAAAACCACCCCTTCTATGATCAGAATCTGCTACCTGCATATTTAAAGATACTCTTTCTTATACTACTTATCATATGAAACCCCACCATTATCCTAAATTTTGTTTTCTTCCTATTTTAACAATTCCAAACCAGTTCTGTTTGCCAAACTCAGGTATCCTATTCCTACTTTTCTTTCATAAATTACTGGACACATTCTGTCCTATAGGCCGATTGCATAGCTGAAATTTATAAACTGTAACTGAAGATGTTTCATTTAGATTACTGCCTTTTTTTTGCCTTTTTTTTTTTCTTAGACCAATACATTTCGTAGCAGAGTACAGAAGTATAAATGGAAAACTCAGTACTCGTACATCTTTGTCTCTGAATTCTATTTCTGACATACTAATCTCTGTAGTTTAAAAAAAATGAAATAGCACATCTAGAAATATGTGTCTGTCTTCAGACACTGTTCTCTGATTGTCAATGTTCTGTTTCACAAGGCATGTAATGCTCTTGCTTGGAAGTGTGCTCATGTCAGTCTAGGCTGACCTCTTTTTTTTTTTCACTGGTCAAAAAATTATCAATGGCTTTGCGTGCACCTGCTAAATGAGTTTCCTCTCAGATAATTCTGAAGACGAGTGAAGTTGCCAGATTTCCATTTAACTTAGAAGCTGTCTCTGACTGAGGCCAAAAGCAACTACCAAAACAAAGGGAGGAATTTTCCCCACTGAACAGGACAAGCAGAAGAAAAGTTCTTTCCAAAAGAACAACGCACAGGTCACATATGAGAAAACTTGAACAATTAGTGTGATATAACAATTATGGCAGTGGTCTCAGAAAGGACAGCTTCTACCTCCTATTCTGCCTGACTACTGTATTAACAGCACTTGCCTAAATTATAGCTTATTGGAGATCAAGATTTCATGTGTGTATTTCTTCACCAGCTGCTTGGTGACTAGTGAAATTAGAATAAACATGACTGTAAACTTGGGTTGTTAGAGATCTTGAACTGTACCAATTTGTGTGGTGCTAAGAAGACAAGAATCATGACAACAGACTACAATTTGATCTATTACCTAAATCAGTTAGCATTTTTGTTTCAGTGAGTAAGGCCCACACAGAGGCGTTCTCAATACCCTCATTGCTTTAGGTCTGGTCAGTTCTTTTTCTGGAAATTGGACAAGGTGTGAATACTTGAGGTACTTTCTAAGACTTTATTTGAGTTAGGAATAAGGAAGCATTGTGAACCAGAGATCCTGTCTACTCAAGTATCTTACAAGCATTAAGGAACCTAACACCCAAACTAATGGCATATTATTTTTATTTCAAAGAGGTGTATGTTCTCTCCCTCCACTTTCTGATCTTTCATTACTTAAAAGGTTTAAAATCTTAAATTCTTTCTAATAAAAGATTTTCTAGTTCAGAAATCACACTCTGAATAATTCAGAATCACATTTTATTCCTTGGCTGTTGGTAGCTGTTTTGAAGTTACATATTTTTCAGGATGCCGGAACATGTTACAAGACTTCTGCATAAATAACCTTTGGGTTGTAAGTAAAAGCAGTTATCAGCAGCAGTGCAAGCTATATGCTTACTTGATAGTTTAAAGCAATGTTTTATAGGTTGCTCTGGTAACCATCCTTCCTCAAGATCCATTGGTTTTCTTCCTGCTTTAAAAAAACCTCCTCAGGTGCCATTTAATACATATTGTAAAAGATGGAGCTATACTCATGAAAACTTTATATATTCCATAGATGGCAGCTTATTTAACTTTGAAATAATATAACCAGAGGTTTCTTCCTTCCCCAGAGTAGTATGTTACTGGAAGGAACAAAATTATCAGAGCAACTGAGAGTCTTGGCTTTGGTGTGGGAGGGGGGAAATTCATTTAGACTATTTTCATTGACATAGAAAAATGATTGGAAGATAAAATAAGATAAACTATGACAGCTATATTTACTTCCCCATTGTTTTCCTTTAATTTCTGTCCAAATTTTTCAATACAAACAGAAATTAATTTAATGGAGACAGTAAGGACATCTATTTCAAGGTAAGTAGCAGATATGTTTATTTCTTTTCTATTTATATAAAAGACAGTTTAAATTATTCAACATACTGTGGTGTACTAGTATTTATTTACAGCTTTATGTCTTATGCAATGTTGTCACAGACTAGTTAAGAAATAGTGAAAATATAATCAGTTATGCAACTTAAAAGAAAAAAACTAATTGCTATTTAATACAAAATTTCTCAGAAGGTATTTCTTATTGTTAAAAATTTCTTAAAGGAAAGATTATCTTTTGAAGTGAAAACTGATGCATTTTTCTCACAGAATTCAGAGATTTGACCAGCTTTGAATTTAATTCTCCAAGCTGAATCAAGAAGAACATCAACAACCCACAAAAGCTGTTGAAAAGTGAAGCAATTCAAAGAATGTGCAGAACTACTCATCTCTTCCACTTTACTTACATCAGTCTCACCATAATGGAGAAGAGAGAGGGATAGCAGTAGCCATGAATAGACAGAATTTAGGGGGTGAGTTATCTAACTGTTAAAAGCACGCAGTCTTCATAACTGGCCTAAGGTCTTTCCTCAAGACTTTCCTTAAAAAAGCCTTTGATCTTATTTACTTCCCTCAAAGGCTTAAAAAACAGGGAAACTCAAATAAGAGTAGGCATAGAAATAATAGCACTTAATTGGTACTTGGTCTGAAAATCTTCAAAGTACCCTACAAATATAGACTAATCATCACAAGATCATTTTTAAGGAGAGATAAATGTTTATATGCTAATAATAAAGTTTTAAAAATATTCCTTAATGTTAAATGTCTTGACTCAAGGTTAAAGCAAAACAGCCAAAGAATTAGGAGATAAAAAATTCATAAGCTTTCATCTAGATACCATGTTTAATCTAAGTTCAGGGTCAAAAGTAGCTTTTAATTAACACAAAAAGAGAAAACTGATTAAATTGTTGATAAATTGCATTTTCACAAAAACTTGCAATTATAAAATATGAAAACTTCCATATGATAAATTTATAATTTTTATTTTTTTTTTTTTACTTTTATTTATTTAAATTCAGGAAGTGTAAGGCTCCAATTGCCATCTCACAGGCGAGGTGTACCATCCCTTGTGATCATCCCCTGGACTTGCTCCAACTGGTCCATGTCCTTCCCGTGTGAGCACCCCAGAGCTGGATGCAGCACTGTGGGTGGGCTCTCACCAGAGCTGAGCAGAAAGGCAGAATGCCCTGGCTCACCCTGCTGGCCCTGCTGGTTTGGATGCAGCCCAGGGTACGAGCGGTTTTCTGGGCTGCAGGGACACATTGCCAGGACATGTCCAGCCTCTCTTAGTCCAGCACCCCCAAATCCTTCTTGGCAGAATTGCTCTCAGTCTGCTCATCCCCCAACCTGTGTTCAAACTGGTTCTTGCTTGGTTGTTTCTACTCTCTGCCCATACGTGCTATCAAAAGGATTTGAATTTTGATGTGAGGCTGCCCTTTTGTTGGAGGAATTGTTTCATCCTGACCGGACATGTCCTTAACACTGAGCTATTGTCCCACCCATGTGGCATACTTGCAACAAAAAACCAAAGGGAGACAAAATAGACTTTGTACAGTGAGAAAAGGACCTTCAGCAGACATTTTTAGAAGCTCTTTTGGTCCATATGAGGTTCCATGGAGGTAATCTCTCATCTTTTCCTACAACAGAGAGATCTCCTCCTGCCGCTCTGCACTTTAAAGGCTACAAGAGAAGAGGGAAAAAGAAAGATATAAAGAAGTTAGGATGTATCTAAATGGAAGAGGAGTCTTAGACTTTCTCTTTGTTGTCAACTCCACAACTGAAGACTCAGAGAGGTGACAACTGTGCATTTTATACCTACAGGATATCTCATCTATGAAGGGTGATTATTACTGCTTTTTGTGAGCTTTTGAGCTACTAAAGTCTTTCTCTGAAGTGAAAGAGAAATAATCACCACCCTTCACTGAAGAGATTTTATTTGTTCTGCAAGAAGTCATGTCTTCATAAAAGCCCACATTTGAAGACTGAATTAGTAAGCACATCAGCTTCAGTCAGTTTTTATTTCTGCTTTCTAGCCTTAAGGAGGAATGCTAGTCCTTAACTCTCCCATGGAAGGAGGCCAAGATCTCTGACAGCAGAAGAAATCCTATCGAACATCAAGAATGTACATATCACAGGGAATAGCAACCCACAAGCTGTGTGGAGCTCAAGCTTTTCCATTAGCTGAAAGTATGTCACATATCAAATGCTTCTTCATATAAAAATAGTAACCATTTTTTGTGAATTTTTCAAAATACCTTGGCCCTTCCCCCATATCTTGAAGAACCAAGTTTCCATTTAAAATTTGCATATTAAAGTTAAATGATTCCACTGGTGCTTCTGACAACTGGGGCTTTTTAAAAACACATATAATTTTCAAGACTATGTGTTCTGTTTGCTGTCTGACCTGGGAAAAAACAGTATATAGCTATAACATCTTGATACTCACTCAAGTACACACTGATTTTCTGCACTAAGGAGTGTTTTGTGCATTGTTAAAGGTGCCTGGATTGTCTCAGCATATGGAGTTCTGCACGTTATTCTTTTATACTTCGGAAGTACTACTGGCACTGAGTGTTGTATTAATACATTAACACTGAGTATCATGTTGTCTCTGACTCAAAAGACACTGCACTCAAATGTTTCTTATTTGAAAATTGATGTGAGTTGTAAAATTCAGAGTAGACTTTCAAGACTTTAATCTCTCAAAGAGGAATGGCAATACTATGCCTCATAGAGTACAAGTAACATTTGCTTTGAGTATTCTACTCTTTAAAAATGAAATAGAATTGTATTAACTTCATTGAATTTAGAGTCTATCTTCCTCAACACTGAATTCTAGTGTATTCACTCTGTAAGTCTTATCTGGATGATTTCACATTTCTGCTCTCATTCTAGTTAGCCCCTAGCTGTTTAAAACATTTAACAGCTCTGAATGCACTTAGGAGTATGGAGTTATGTTTTCATGATTTTAAGCTTTTGCTGTGCCACCCACTGTGGATGTAGGCACTGATTCATGAGTTTTGTCATCTGGGCCTTCTTATAAGCTAGGTTTATGGATTTGCCGTGAAATCTGCATATTGCAAAACACCATTAAATTTAAAAAAAGTCCATTTTTAATCATTGGAAAACTGTAACAAGCTATGATATTAATGGTAAAACCTCCCCCTCTTTGGTAGTTAGATATCAGTGAGATGTATTGGATGTATTCACAGGTGACTTTGTTGCTGTGGAGCTGCTCCTGAAAGCTGCCCACTTGATGAACAGCAGGTTGGATTTCCTTAACACTGCAGGCCCTGCTGTAAGCTCCAGAAACCCCCAGCAGCTTCTTGCTGTGCATAACAATGTGTGCTTGGTCCCACCAGACACCCCAAACTCTGTGAAACTCCTGAGAAAATCCCTGCCATCCATCTCTAATTCGGAGATCATTTACCCATATCCCATAAAAACCACACGAAGCTCCAGGTGAAGGGTCCTTGAATGGCCACCCGTGCTCTGCAAAATGACCCTGTTGAAGCAGGGTGAAAGGAAACAACTCACAGCTCAAGAACTTGAGGTAGAATCAAAGATGGAAGACAGAACAGAAGGAGAGACAAGTTACATAAAACTTTTCATATGGCTGTCACCTTTTCCAAGGTAGCACAAAACGAACTCACTACTCTCAGAAAGACTGAGAAATACTTAATTGCAGCTCTCTAAATGTAGTTTGAAAAGCTAATGAAAGTAGACAGTAAGCCATATTAATTTAAAACACAAATTTGAATCACTCTGATGTCACTATTACTTATAAAAAAGAGTCATAATAAAAAGCAATATGAACCTCTCCACTCCAGCCATATAAAAAATGACAAAGTATGTTTTCCATAACACCGTACTATATATACTCTATACACCATGCTGCAATGTGGTGAGCTGAGCTTGGCTGGGCATCAGGTGCTCACCAAGCCACTCTCTCCCCCTCATCAGCAGGACAGGGGAATGAAATAAAAAGAAAAGCTCAGAGGTCAAGATAAGGACAGGGAGATCACTCCCCAGTCACTGTCTCAGGAAAAATACACTCATCTTTAGGGAAATTGATTCAGTTTTTTGGCAATTAAAAATAGAGTTGTATTGGAAGAAACAAAAACAAACCCAAAAATATCTCTCCCACCCTATTTCCTTCTTTCAGGCTTAACCTCATTCCTGACACTTGTACCTCCTACCTCCCAGGTGGCACAGGGGGATGGAGAATGAATTTTGCCTCCCCTGCTTCTTCCTGCTCACACTCTTCCCCTTCTCCAGTGTGAGGTCCTTCCCACAGAAGATTCTCCTTCATGAATTGCTCTGATGTGAGTCCTTCTCACAGGCTGCAGTTATACAAGCTCTGCTCCAGCATGAGTCCTTTCTTCTTGGTACACTCCTTCAGGAGTAGGCTGCTCCAGCATGGGTTCCCCACAGGATTACAGTTCCTGCCAGAAAATCTCCAGTGTGGACTCCTCTGCATGGGCCATGATTCCTGCAGAAGTCTGCTCTGTCATGGGCTCTCCAAGGGCTGCACAGCACATCCACCTATTCTGGTGTCTCCCACAGTCCCACCGTGTGGATATCTGCTCCACCATGGGCTTCTCCAGGGGCTTCAGGGAACTCTCTGCTCCAACATCTGGAGCACCTCATTCACTCCTATTCTTACTCCTCTCAGTTGCTGCACAACATTTTTAACCCTTTCTTAAATAAGTTATCACAGAGACACCACCAGAGTTGCTGATAGGTTCAACTTTGGGCAGCAGCATATCATTTTTTTAGCTGTCTGAAACTCAGTTTGACATGGGGGCAGCTCCCAGCCTTGTCTTACACAAGGACCTTCTGCAGCCTCTCCACTACCAGAAAAGTCATGTTGTAATGAGAATCTAAAACAACCCAATAGAAATAAAAGTCCCAAGTTGATGACAGGATGGGAAGGATTCTCACATCTCTAATATGATTGCAAAGTACTAGTTTCCCAGCAATTGCTTAGTATATTTAGCAATCCTTTATCATCTAGACAGATTAAAATGTGGCTAATCCAGCAATTCAGAATTGTGACATGTGATTAGCAACACTTGATCTGGGAAGAACATTAAGTGTTGAAAAGGGAAAAAAAACTAATATATTAATGAAACAAAAGCATCATATTGGTTGCTATTATGGTTCCACTGCAAGTAGATTAATGATCAGTGTTTGGGTGAAAGACAGCTCCACAAGAAATGCAATTGGTCATAAACCCAAACATCTACTGTCTTAAATAAATGGTCTACAGTCTTCAGAACTGAAACTAATGCTTCATTTTCATTAGATAAATATATAAAAAAAATATTTTTATTACATCATTTCTTTCATTGTGTTTCCAGATCACAGAGCCTTAAAACTCATGCCCTTCACATAGTAGGGATGGCTAATGACAAATGACACCTGCTATATCCCTGGTTCGCTTTTTAGCATTTTGCTGCCTCTGTTAGCTAGCAAAATGAACTTTTTGCAAGGGGACTAAATTTATTTGGCTTCTAAAAAAAATTACTATTTAACAGATATGCTAATAATTAAATGTTGGTCAACAGGTGCACAGCACCAATGGCACACTGTGCAATTTTCTTTGCTAACCACAGTGAATATAAATGTGTTTATATTTAGAAATAAGCCACTTCTGTAATTAATAGAATACTAAATTCAAGTTTATTAAAATGAAATGCACTGAGTTGGAAATATCTTTGCATGTGCACTGTAAGGTTTACTCACAGAGAGGAACTTCCCATGGATCAAGTTATGCCTTTGAAAAAATATCAAGCCAAAAAAAAGGAGAAAATTTAGAGCTCTGTAGTTTTCTTACAGACTTTTTTCTCTAAGATGTGTGACAATAAAGAAGTAAACTGGCTTTCTCAAAACCAATATCATTATTTTTCTGTAACTTTTTGTACAGCTGCATATTATTTGTGACTTTTTAGAAAAGTCTCAAAAATATCAGAGGTTTTCAGTATTTACCACATTGTAATCCAAAGGACAGAAAAAGAAAATGTTGCAGAAAAGAAGCACAGCATATGAATACAAATTGTGTAGTTGAAATTAAATACACAAATCTTTATTTTAACTGTTTTTTAATAGAATAAGACAATCAGATAGGGATGAATCAGGAGCAAAGATAACGTATTTCTTGGTATGTCAAAGAAAAACTTTATAAATACAAGGTACTTCAAGAACAGGACAAGAACTAGAAAGGCTTTGAAATCACTGTCTTTGGAGTTGCTTATGCCAAGACAAGACACCCCATCAGAGAGATCAATTCCCTAGTTATTCAGAAGTTACTAAAAAAACAACCCACTGCAAATGATTTCTACCTGAATATTCTGTGATTCTAGAAAAATCTCAGAAGTTAAATTGTATACTGAAAGATAGAAGCTATACACATGGTTGGAAAGACCTGGCTAATTTTCTCATTTTTGAAGTTCTGATTAAGGAAAAATAAAGGAAAGATAAATTTAATGGCAAACTCCCTTGACTTATTTCTCTAAGTCCTGCACAAATTCCTGTTCAGACAAAACATGCAAAATATTTTTCCCTCAAGATCTGGAAATAAATTGAACTTTAATGAAGATGAAAATTACAGTTTAATGGGATCTTTTACAAGTTCAGCTTCATCCTATTTCCCATTTTACTTACATGAGACAAAAAGACAAAAATAGCTCTAAAATGTATTTGGCTGTTGCTAATATTTTGGCTTAACTCAGCAATAAAAGTCTGGCAAATATGAAGGAGGTGTGAATATTCTGAATAAATATATTAGCTTGTTTTGTAACTGCATTACTTCTTTCTGTGCAGGTAAAAAATTCCACTGACATCAGCATAGCTACAGAAGTGCAGACAGGCTATAACAATTGTTCCATTGAAAATCTGTCTACTCATGACACCACACAATTTTACAGCTTTCCATTCTCCAGTTACAGATATGTTAAATTTCTAAATCTGCAGATATGAATGGTATTATTAACCCAAATTTCTATTTCTGACTAAAGTAGAAAAATATGTCAGGACAAATCATTTCAAAACCTGGTTTCTTTCTGCAAAATAGAAGCAGTCCTTGATTACGAGGACAACCACTTTGACCAGTGGTGTGGATTACAAAGGATGAATTAGGTAGGAGCTAGAAAAAAAGGGAGACATCTCAAAGCAGACCCTTCTGTTCCTCCTCAATTCACACTGACTAGACAAAGAAGTGTGGTAGTTGTGCTGGTTTGGCTTCCATTTTATAGTTTATGGCTATTCTGTGGCTGGAGGTTGTCAAGAAGCACAACTTTTTCCTATGCTGTGATCCCCCATCACGTTATAGGGAGAGAATCTGAAGATACTGGAGGTGACACTATTTGTTTGGGATGAGAAATATTGTTTTCCTTCTGGGATGAAAGTGGTAAAACTTTAATAGCTTGTTCACCTTTGTTCACCTCCATTTCAGCAGTATTTAGTCAATTAGGTTTAGAACCAGGTAGGCTTGTTAGTTCTTTACAATATGCACCTCATGCCCACAGTGGACAAAGGAGCCAGGTCACACAAATATAAGAGCCCTGAGTAGTTGTGGTCACTGCAATATAAGAAAGATATTAAACTATTAGAGAGAGTCCAAAGGAGGGCAGCGAGGGGCCTTGAGGGGAAGCAGTATGAGGAACAGCTGAGGTCATTTGGTCTGTTCAGCCTGGAGAAGAGGAAACTGAGGGGAGATCTCATTGCAGCTTCCTCGTGAGGGGAAGAGGAGGGACAGGCACTGATCTCTTCTCTCAGTGATCAGAGACAGGACCTGAGGGAATGGCCAGAACTTGTATCAGGGGATGTTTAGGCTGGACATTAGGAAAAGATTGTTCACACAGAGAGTGGTTGCCACTGGAACAGCTCCCCAGGGAAGTGGTCACGGGACCAAGCCTGACAGAGTTCAAGAAACATTTGGACAATGCTCTGAGGCATATCTTGTGACTCTTAGGGATGGTCCTGTGCAGGGCCAGGATTTGGACTTGATGATCCTTGTGGGTCCCTTCCAGGTCATCACAGTCTATGATTCTGGGATTATGTGATTCTGTGATTGAGTCTGTGATTCTGTGATTCTGTGATTCTGTATCAGCATAATAGAAATGGTATGACTAGAGCCTGACAATCCCCCATAGTGCACTTCAATGCCTTGTATGTGAAGGGGGAAAGGAAGAACAGATCATTCTCTTCCTAATCATTGAGTGTCATACAATAATTTTATTAATTAACTTTGTTTGTCTATATTAATTTCCACATGTCTTGATGTTTGCCTTTTAATTTCTGATTTTTGAAAATAAGTTATCAACTTCAGGATAAAACGAATAAATAGAACATGAGGACCAAACCAGTAGAAACAGAAGTCACTAGTGCAAATGTACCACACTGCAATGCCCTTTCTACTGTAACATGACATGTTCTTAAAGTACCTCCAGGCCATGCCAGTCTTATTTCAGACTACAGAGCATATTACTGCAGACTGCACTTGCATGTGCACACTCTCCTCAGCTCTTCTACTTGTCTGTTTCATGCACTACTGCCTTCACCTTGCTCTAGTTTAAAAATAACTCAGAGCAGAGGCAATGCTAAGTGCATTTTGTTCTGGTTTGAGGTGGAGTTAATTTTATTCCCAGCAGCTGGTACAGTGCCATGTCCTGGTTTTAGTATAAGAATAATGTTGATAACACAATGAAGTATTACTTGTTGCTGAGCAGTGCTTACTGTAAGTCAAGGAGTTTCCAGTTTCCTGTGCTCTGCCACTGAGGAGGTGCACAAGAAGCTGGGAGGAAGCATGGTCAGGACAGTTTAACCAAACAGGCCAAAGGCATATTTTATGCCATATAGTGTCATGTCCAGTATACAAATTGGGGGAAGTTGTCTGGGAAGGGCTGATGGCTGCTCAGTGTCAGACTGCATCAGTCAGCTAGTTTTGAGCATTTGTATTGTGCCTTTCTCTTGCCTTTCTTGGGTTTTATTTATATCTGTCCCTTCTTTCTATCATTATTATTATTATTAGTAGTAGTAGTAGTAGTAGTAGTAGTAGCATTTCATCATTATTATTAAGAATATTATTATATTTTACTTATAAATGTTAAAATTACTCACAAGGCTTAGTTAAAAACTTATACTTTACTTGAATTGCTCTTGTCCCAACCCATGGGTTTTCCTTTTTCTTCAATTTTCCTCCCCATTCCACAGACAGTGGAGAAAGGAGTGAGTGTCTGCACACTACAAAGCTTCCAGATGGGGTTAAACCATGAAGGCCCTTTCATGAAGTCCCAATGTGCAGCACAACGGGTTGAGATAACAAATCTGACCAGAGTGTGTTAAAAGCAAGTTGTCATAAGCATTCACTGTATAGGTTTAATAGTTGCTGGTCACAATTTATTTAGTCTCAGAGTTGCACTTGTTCTCAGGGTTGTGCAGCATGCAGTCCCTGTGGTGATCTTTATCATTCTTGGGGGCTGCGCTAAAATTATCATTTTGTTGCACTTCATAGCATTGACCTGGCCCACAATATGATAGAATGGCCGGTCATGAAACTAATTTAGTGAGTGCTCTCAGCATTGCTGTAGTTTGGGAGCTACCTCTTGGGCCCTATTATTAATTACATCTTTATTCTGTTCTCCTCAGACAGCCAGCCTATGAGGGAGATGTTTCTTTCCTTCCTTCCTTCCTTCCTTCCTTCCTTCCTTCCTTCCTTCCTTC
>JACBWW010000007.1:21538128-21689475 GCA_020086605.1 Lanius collurio | reverse complement strand
ACTAGCAGTCTGGATATACTCTCAGCTGCCTACACATAAGGAAGCATATGTGTGTATTGTTTTATTGATTTTACTCTTTAAAGAAAAGAATAAATGCAACGTTAAACCAGTAACAGCCTTTTGTATTGAAAAGCATCACATGCATGCTAGGCTCATACAATAGATGGCTCTTTCTCTTATGTTAGATATGTTTTCAAGCTCAAAGCACAGGGCAGCTTTTTTTGTTGCTTTTCTGTTTTAAATATAAATTTTAAGTAAATTATGCAAGGAAACAATCTTGTATTATCTTTAGAATCAGTTTTTCCTAAGCTTTCATACTTGTTATGCCAAGCAATATCTAAGTAATTAGTTTCCAAGAAAAGCTCTGGCCTTCTAGAATTATTGTATTATCTTTAAGATTTTTTTTCGTGTCTGTTAACTGAAAACTTGCAGGAATAGAATTACTTGAATAAATTAGTTTTTCTCTAATAGACAAAGAGCAGCTTAAATTCTTACTGTTGTTATAAGAAGTTTCTTCCCTTCATAAAAAAAAAAAAAAAACCCCTCTATTATTATAAACCCAGTTGGTAAAAAGAGAAATGTTATCACCTATTATATAGGTAAAATGCAAAGTGATTTCACAGTGCTTAAAATAGAGAGACAGACACGGAAATCCATAGGGAAAGGGAAAAGAACGCAAACCCAAAACATACTTTTAAAACTAAATAAGAGGAAAATTAAAATCTAAACATCTCAAATATTTCTGACCATAGTTAGGTAACACATTTCCTGAAATGTTACACATTATTCTTTGTCATAGCATACTAACTATGTCATTACTGATGGTGGTACTGTAGAACTTCAGAATGGTCCACTATACAGTTCAGATCCCTGAAGACTGGGGAAGTACTACAATAGTAATGAATGCTAAAAAACTTCTGACTTCAAAGGCACTGATATTAATTTATGTCCTGCAACCACTTCCAGTCACAGTGATTGGATGAGATGTGCATTGCAAGTCCCCTCCAGCTGTAACTATTTCTATTCTATTGTAACTCCAGTATGTGTTTCCCTAAAAGGAGTGCTTCTCAGAAAAGCAAATTAGTCTTTGTGGCTGGCTTTAAGAGAGTTTGTGTACAGTGCTCACTCTATGTCCTTCCCTCTTTGTATTTACATGCTCTCTACATGATTTTCCTCAATCTGTCAGACTGTACAGTGGCTTCTAGACTGTATGGTAGAGTGTAACAAAGATGACTCCCTAGAAACTGAAGACCAGACAGAGAGACTTAGATCTGCACAGAGAAGGTGCTGTTTCCAGGAGGGCAACAAACAGCCAGAATCCAGGAGGAGGAATATCATGGTATATCCACATTGCATCAGATCAAACCTAAGCTTGTTACCTTGTAGAGCCACATAATGAATTCACAGCCTATTTCCACTCTCCAGATGTAAAAGAAAAAAAAAAAAAAAAAAAAGAAGGGGAGTTTTGGTCACTTTTGGTCAGTGAAGAGCAGCATGCTGACAGCTCTGGGCAGAGACACCAGAGCCAGGCTGTCCTCAAGCAGATGACAGGCTGAGAATTGCAGAAACCTCTGAATGAATAAAGCCTATTAACAAATTCAGGATATAAAACAACAAATGGCAGCCATCAGTTCAGGAAGATGGGTAGGTTTGATTGCTAGAAGTAGTCATCACAAATTAGGCCCAAGGAGAACCTGTCAGAGCAGGGTTTCAGGAAAACACATGAATCTCACTTCCACCTCTACTAAGCTCAGACTTTCATGGCAAATACAATTCCATGGAACATTCAGCTCAGAAAAAGGATCAATAATCAACAAATATAGATTCACTTCCCAGTGAGGAAGTTATTAGAAACAATTTGTTGAAAGAGATTTGGAAATATCTTAGGAGTAGTGATTTGGATAGAAATAGTCAACAATAATTCACAAGAAAATACAGGAGTTGGAATTCCTTTTCTTAGAATGCAGAGTTTCTTGAAGAAATTACTGTTCAATTGACACAAAACATAAAATGTGCCATCAATTTTTTTTTTTTTTTTTTTTTTTTTTTTTTTAACAGAATTACATCTTCTTGGATTGAGAGGTGTACTGGCCAGGATGGAATTAATTTTCTTCATAGCAGCTCATGTGAGTCTATGTTCTAGATTCATAACAAAAACCAGTGCTGATAAAATGCTCATGTTTACCTGCTGGGGAGCACTGCTTGCACAGTGTCAGGACTTTTTCTGTTTCTCACTCTGCATTCCCCCAGTAAACTGGGGGGGTGGGGAGGGACAGTGGGGTCTGTGTGCACAAGAGGTTGGGAGTGTGCATGATCAGGTAGATGACTTGAATTTGCCAAAGAGGTATTCCCAGCCATACAACATCATGCTCATCTATAAAAAGGGAAAAGAGGAGTTTTTAGGGAAGTTAGTCATCTTTTACTCGGGAGCTGGATGGACACAGGTCTACCCAAGGGAGGTGGAGAGTCATTGCCTTTATGCTACTTTTTTGGGGTTTTTTTCTCTCTCCTTCCACTTCTCCTCCACTAATTAAATTTTTTTTTAATCTTGACCAACAAATATTTTTGGTTTTACTTTTCCTCTGCTCTCCTCCTATCCCACTGGGGGTGGAGGGAAGTGAGGAAGCAGCTGTGTGCTGCTTAGCTAACCAGGGTAAACCCACAACAGGAGGGTGAGGGGGCAGATATCGCTGCATAGATAAACAGCTAAAAAATAAAACTGTTGCAAAGTGCAAGAAATCATGGGAATCAACATTCCTTAAGCTGGAAGAAGGTATGCCAGAGTCCCAGGACATGATTTATGGCTGTAGCATCTGTTAATTTATCTCTAGACTTATTTAATTTGCTATATGGATGAAAAAAAAAAAAAAAAAAAAAAAAAAATTTTAAATTGTGACTGTGATTCTAATTTAGTTAGTCAAATAAAGCCTTCAATACCTATAAACATCCCCAAAATTATAAGTGTGTATAGAGATCGTGGTTATAGTTTTCTTTTCTTTGCACTGTAGTGACAGATTATGTTAGGTATTTGAAAACACCCATGTGAGAAGTACATACATCATCAGCAGTGTAAAGTAGTAAGCTCTGGATTGTGCTAATTACCAAGGCATATTGAAAATTCTGACTGCTTAACATATCTTCATTTTCAATCTAATCCACTTCAGGAAAAAAATAGAATATCTTAACATTTCTGATTAAGCATTAAAGAGAAGAACCAACTAGTGTTTTCTGAATTTAGAGTGTTATTTCTTTTTAAAGATGAATATATTTAGTAGCACAGTAAAGAACAATGTCCTAGCTATTGAAAAAGGTTAAGTACTTGCATAATGTTTCCATCTCTTCATTTTCTGAAAGAAGTATAATAATAATAATTACACTTTATAATAGAATTTAGTGGCTGCCTAACTGTGTTTTGATTTCTTAGGATTAGCAGTTGGCACTGTAATTGTTATTCCTTCTGATTGCAAGAAGCACAGCATTTAACCAATCGGTTCTCATTTAGCATTTCACAGACTGCATTCTTTTTGAGACTGATTTACAGGTAATGAAGTAACCTATATTTAGACATTTTTCAGGGGATGATTCTTTTGGTATTTTTAGCTGGAAATTAAATATGCACATTCTAGGTACTAAATGAATAATGCTGCTAATTTTTTTTTTTTAATATAGGATTTAAAGTCTTACTTATTTTTAATTGTTTTAGAACAGAAAGCAGAAAATAGACTTGCATATCTGCATTTTTAGTTGGCAAGTTCACCCTTCTGACACACATAGCATGCAAGAACAGATCAATTGTAAGATTCACAAAATGGAATATTTGAATAGTGATTAGGTTTTGAATCAATACTTATGTCAAACTAATCTACTAACTTCTTTATTTATTGGATTGTGTAGCACCTGTCTCTTGACATCTGTCAAAGTATGACTGAGAAGGGAAAGATGGCCATTAAGATTGCCAGTTTTCCTCTGAGTTTCTTTTTTCCATAATGTAAGTTAAAATATGCTTTTCCTTAGTAAAATATTACCTCAAAGTCCCACAACACTCAGGTACAAATTCCCATTGATCTCCTATGGAGTTAGGGTTTAACCATTAAGACTGAACAAAAAATATAAACCAATAAATTTTATTTCAGCTTATCAGACATAAATATGCACTGGTTTAGATTTCACATGTTTGTGGAAATGTTGACTGAAGGGACATCACTACTCCAATGCTCTGACTGAAGCAGGACTGTTTCCAGGAGTAAGTTGGTTCATTCAGAATGGTCTGGTCTTATTCTAATCTTAACAGTTTACAAGGATGGAGGTTTCATAGCTCCTCTGAGCCAGACATTCCAGTGCTGCACCATGAATTTTCTTTCCTGATACTCATCTGACACTCACAAGGTGCAATCTTCAGCCGTTGCTCCTTCTATTAGTGCCCCTTGCATTAAGCACAGAGGTTTAGCTCCATAACTTTGCCACTGCCTTTCAGATAACTGCAGGCTTGTGCAAGAACACAGTTCAGCCTCCTCTTTGTCAGACTAAAGAAGAAAAGCTCCATTGGCCTCTCCTTCTAGGTGATGCCAGCTAGACTGTAAACACCGTAGTAACTCCCTCTAGGCATTGTCTGATTTATCTATGTCTTCCTTGAATAGAAGAGTTCAAAACTGAACACAGTCGGTAGAACACTGGTGTAGCCTCACCAGTGCCCAGCAGAGGGAGAAAACAACTCTTGATCTAGTGTCCATGATCTTGTTACAGCAAAGTGTGTGGTTCACAACTATATCGGCCAAAACTCAAATACACACGTGAGCCCATGTTGTGTTATTTTTTAATAATCCATGGTAAAATAAGTTGCTTAAGATTCTATCCACACTCCCTGCTGTAGCGTTATCTGTTGTAATGAGGAATGTCTATTTCTATCCTTTGATAATGAAAGGTATGACTCTGAGGTAACTCTGTTAGATAACCTGAGGTTTCTAAGTCATGTTCAAAGGCTGGCATAGGACATTTCAGTTCTCTCTGTATCTTAAAATCAATACTAAAACAGTGATCTCAGAAGAGGTACTATGCAAGGAATTCTGCATCTACTGGAGACACATACCTTTATACAAGTTGCACATGGTCAATATGCAGTGAAATTTTCTGGTACATAGAAGTGTTAAAGTTCTACCTGTATTTAGGTTAAAGTAAACACATTCCACATATAAAAATTCCCTGTGTTACTAACCTACTGCTTCGCAGTAAAATAAATTTGATCTGTTACACTTTATTTACATGTTGGTGCTAGGCTGGTTGCATTTGATATCCCTTATGGCATTTTAAATACTATAATACATAAACAGCAACAATGGAAAAGCTTTCTGTTCTCAGAATAAAAGTCAAAGGACTCCAACATTAGTAACAGTACACATGAATGGGGTCAGATGGAGTCTTCATACTCTTTATTTTTCTATTATATTGCCATGAATAGGAGTCATGGCTTTGAAGTGTTTAAGTTTCAAAATCATTATATCTACCAACCTTTTGGTTCCTTATTACTTGCAGACTACTACTAATGTCTGTGGAAATTGATGGTTACAAAAGTTCACCCAGAGTAAAACGTAGGATGTGAGAATTACTTTTGCTGTTATTCCTATTTATTTTAGGACATGACACTTTCTAAGAGTATGGGAGCACCTAAAGTTACATGCACTGAGATTAACAGTTTCCCACTAACCTATAATGGATCAAAGCTCGGAAAACTCTCCTGATCCAGCTATACAAACAGCTCCCCCTTGTGTGATGCTTTCAGGTAGAATATCTTCTAATACAAGAGGGTTGTTTAATGGGCATCTTTATTTTTCGTTGACAGTGAATTCATCCAATTCAAAGGGCAAGTACAAGGTCAATGGACATTTAGGTCCCATTTGAGTGCTCAAAGTAGAGCCAAATGGGATGTAAATGGTCTTGTTATAGACTCAAGGTAAATTCTGCACTGATTAAATAGGCCATAGTGTCTCAGTGAGAGACAATGGTTAACAGCAGTAAGGGTGGAAAAAAGCTGTTCAAGTGATAATATCTATATAAAGTGTCCTCTTTGCCACTTCAGAAATGTAAAATTAAGCCTGATGAATTTAGAACCATGATTAAGGCTTCTACCATGAAGAACTTGCAGAAATGCAAACTGCTGTCAGGTAAACGTGTGCAATTGCTATCACCTAATTTCACAGAGTACACTTATTTACCCTAATTCTTTTCAAACCTCTCTCTGTTTGTATACAATGCTGCTTTCCCTGTCATCTGTCAATCCACTTGAGAGACTACTTTCTGTTTTGCTTCCCACAGAGCTTGAGTGTCACATTCCTGAGAATTAACACTAAAACAATAATTCTTAGCATTCTAATTGTAATTTTGAAATAAAGGCAAAAATCCCATTTTAGTAAAATTTAAAGTAAAGTAACCCCCTAGATAAAAAAAAAAAAAAAAAAAAAAAACAAACAAACAAACAAAAAAAAAAACCCCAAAAACTGGCCTCATTTGTTGGTTCTTTTATTTTCAAAAAACTTTCAGAGTTAGAGCAATTCAAATGAGTTACAAAATAGCTGAAATCTGCATTGTCTATGTAATACAGAAGGTCAGAGCACATTCATAATTTATCATATAAATTTTCTACAGTTCACTCATCAACTTTTCAAATATCCAGAAAAGAATTATCTGTGGATAATCCAAAATCTTCCTCTAAAAATGCCATTTAGTAACTATCACTTTTATTTCTTTAATTATTAATTGATTATCCATGCTGCCTAGCTGAATGGCATGATATTCATAGATAGTCCTTTTGATGTAATGAGATTGTTCTCAAGAAAATGGACAGTAAGGACACATTTCCATGGTATTTATAAATCAGAAGACTTTTGTGTGCTCAGCTTTCTTTTAATTTTTTTTGGCATTCTTTGTGTAAAGCAATGTGTATAATTTTTTTTTTTTTTTCATTATAAGTCATCACAGTTCTCTGCTCAATAATTGGTATTATTCTGTGATTTTAATTAGTTTACCCACTGGGAAAATTAAATGCTCCGTGTGTACACAGAGAAGTAGTGAATGAAAATGGATTCCCATGGAGATTTCCTAGCAAATAGTTTACATTTATTTTATGAAAACTTGGTGGTTAGTTTTTAATTGTTGCACTATTTAATTTATAATTGTATTTATTTAGTGCAGGTTTTCTTGAAACCGATGGCAGTGATAATCTAATGTTCAGAAAATAGTTGACAGCATTATTGGTAACTGTAGTTTCGCTATCTTTCCATGTATCTGTACACAGTGCCAGCTAATACCGTTACATTACTGATGAAAAATTAGGAGATATTGATAAAACCATCATTGTAAATATGAATAGCTTATCCAGTGTGAACACTAGTCTCTGGTACGTAAGCTACTATCCTAGAAAATAAAGTGTCTGTGTTTAGCAGCATTGTAGAATAAGCCATGACTCATGAACCATTACTCATTTCTTTTCTACCTGTTTCTGTGATCTCTGCTCCATGCAACTATTAGAATTTTCATAGTTCTTTTTCCATATTACCTCCGGCCCGTGTTTGCAGCTATAATTTTCTCAATCTTCTCCGTTAGTACTACAGGTGACCCTGCTTGTGATGCCATCGACACCCCACATTACTTCCTTCAATATTATTCGTTCCTATTTGATAAGGCTACTCCAATTTCATACTTGTGTTTTGCCACATCATTTTATCCATCCTGCTGTTCAGCAGTGTTAAGCTCTTAAAGAAAGCTTATTTTTTATTATACTTTCAGTTACTAACTTTGTAAAGATCTCCAAGAGTAGTAACTTGTCTTTTCTCTCAGTTTATAATACCTGTGCCCTGAGACCATTTCTGTCCTCAAACTATCCATCAAAGAAAGACTTGTATAATCTCAATTTGCATCTTAAAATTTCTATCATCTCACTTGTCCACCTTTAAATTTCTGTGTTGCTTACATTGAACCTGCCATGTCTATGTATGTCTCAAGCCTATGTTCTCCAGAATGTTCTGTATTATTTGTGCACCCACACATGAACCCACAAAATTCTACATAGATCTACAATTTTAGTGTGCGTGAAGGATCCTGGATTCATTTTTAAAACAGAGGTTTCATGACACAGCTGAATTATCCAAAACCATTCTACCATGGGGAAGGAATCCTCCATTCCTGGCTACGTGGTGGCAGTTCTTTCCTGCATTTCTTGTTGTCAGACACATCTGACACTTCAGATGTGGTAGAGTCACAAGATGGCTGAGGCTGGAAGGCACTTCTAGGAATCATCTCCCTCAGGTTCATATCTGGTGGTTGACTAGCTTGTCCACTGCTTAATTTCTATGGCGAGCTTGCCTCTTTATGTCTTGGAATATCTTAAACCATTTACAAACAGCCTAAATATTCCTTGACTGGCAGCCCCACTTTAAGCCAGTGTTAGTTGACAGCTACTCACCAGAAGCAGAAGTTGAGAAATACAGCTCAAACCCCCTTGATGATCTTAATTAATTTATTTCCTCTGTCCCAGGGGGGACAGAGCACTGACCTGGGTGAGATTCGGCCAGGGTAAGAGGGCGAGGCTTTGTGTCCAGTTGGTTTTGTCACAGACAGGAAGAAAAGGGGATACCGGGGCGGAGCTGGGATAAAAAACCAACCAGATCAGAGCCCGGGCTGCTTGAACATTAGACAGACCCAGCTATCTCAGAGTCACATGGCAGGGACCCGGCCGGGGGGGCCCCAAGGGTGTCCCCTGCAATATTTATGCTCCCAGGAGAGTCAGAACAGGTTTTCCAGGACTGTGTCCAGATGGGTAATCAGTATCTCCAATGAAGGGGACTGGACATTGAGCCTCGGTGGTCTCTTCTTAATGTCTAACACCCAAGTCCCTGTAAGCAACAAACCTGCCTGACTGCTCAGCAGGCAGTTGCCCTCTGCTGCCAGTTAACTCTTCCTCTTGGTTCTGCTCTGGGACTCACTCTCAGCTGACTTTTCTTCTTCATTGGACACAGCTCACATCTCCCACGCACCTGCTGCTACCAGGACACAGAACACATTCAGGAGCTGGAGATCTGCATGTGGAACCCGAGGAACAGGAACTGTCTTCCTGGTGCTAGAAGACATGAGATTCCAGCTTTTATCCCATTTTCCCAACCAGCACAGGCCTAGCCTGCTCCTGTTCTTTGGTATAGCTGCGGGGCTCAAACACTTGTACCCTCAGGATCCCATAAAAGCTGAGGTCACTCTCCTTTTTGTCATCTGTGACATCACACAGCCTATTGACCTCAACCTGCAACTCCTGTCCTGTGGGACACAGAGACTTCTCCAGCACACACTTCAAGTGGACAAGTAAACACTTTGACTCAGCAAGAGGCGCCAATCGCCTGACTGGAGGTGCAGAGCAGCTTCCTCCCTCAGGACATCGCTCTGCCATGTCGGGAATAGTTGCTGCCAGACTGGTGCCTGTGGTGTCATCACCACTGCAGATCCTGCATGCTGCCCTCAGCAGAGCTGCTGGCCTCACTTCTGTGTGCCTTTCTACTCTGGCTATGGCCTGCATTGGCTGTGGTCTGAGCTGGACACACCCAGGCACAAGCTGAAATGTTGTTTGAATTTTCCTAATCATTTGGAACAAAGCTTTTTGACCAGGGAGCTTAAGACTGAATTCAGTAGAGGTTGATAGGACATATAAAGATAATGACAAAAGAGTACATAAAAGATGTTGTTTCTTTGGTTTGGTACAAGAAAGCTTGAGGAAGACCAGGAATAGCTGACAAAGATTAAGATCATTTTGTCTGTCTCACAAAACAGGAGGGCAAGGGAGGAAGAAAGGAGCTGCAGGACTCAGCCCTGTTAAAGCTCTTAGCTTTAACACTTTTTGCAAAAGGAGGAGGAATCATTGATTCCTCCAGGCAAACTTGAGGATGTACTCTCCTACTCATGCACATGTTTTTCTTCATTCCCAAGTTTCCAACAAAAGTGACTCATAATTTTAGAGGAAGTTTCAAGGACACAAACTTCAAGTCCATGTAAATGTGCCACTGAAACTCTGGGCAAGATGCCGAAGCTTTGAGAGCTAACTCATTTTGTTGCCTGCTTTATTTTCAGTTCAGGAGTACTTATTTTGTCCCCAAATATCCCACTGAGTCTTTGAGAAGCAGCAAAAGCAATATAATATATCAAACCGCACTGATAGTACTGTTGAATAGTACAAACTTTTTCACTAAATAGGACAGTGACAATTTGCAAAGGTTTTGACTAATGTGAATAAAATCCATCAGCTAACATCAGTTGGTGCATTGGTTTTCAGAAAGTTCTTTCTCATATAAATGAAAAACTAGTTAGATAATTGAGTAACTGTTGTATTTGTTTTGTTTTGTTTTGTTTTTTTCTATGTTTATAATTCAATTAAGTAAATAACAGGAATGCTAAAAAGTTACATTTGGGTCACTTAGAGATATTTTTAGTTTAAAGAAAAACTAACCAAACAATCTTGTTCATTGTCAAGTTCAGGAATTGAATGAATTTGTGCTTCACTATGGAAATCCTTTATTTAAAAATCAAATACAGAAAATTCGATGGAAATTTGAATTTAAGTAATGAAAAGTTAAGGAGACAGTTATGGTTACTAGACTAATATTTCCACTACTCCATTTAGTTATAGATTATTTTTCCCCCAGATTTTATAATAAGACTTATACTTTTATTTGTATGTAATCCACTAAAATTATTAATGAGTGCTAAAAATGCTCCTCTATTACACAACTTGGAAAGATGAAGACTCTATATGCTTTTGCCAGAGGTAATAATGTCTGTATCTAAAATTAATAGATGAGAAGTCATTTATTATTTAGTATTTGGTGGCATTCATATGCTCATTTAGACACTACCATAGGGCTTCTCTTTATTCATTAGTAGAAAGACATAAAAATATTTTTCAAACAATATTCTGTGGTTTTCATTTTTTCTTCATTAAATGCATCTAAATAGTTGCAGAATTATATTGGTTTGATACCATCTGAATTGGGAAGCTTTCTCATCTCCAAGAGAGACAGGAGAGACAAAATTACATGAGTAGGAAATAGCCTGGAAATTATAACCTTCACCTGAGAAAGCAGAAACACAGGCTTGGGTTCTAGTTTTGGTTAGTGAATACACATTGTGGTTGTAAGGAGAGATACAATTCCTTTTCCACTAGCCTTCTCCCTCAAAAAATAAATTAAAAAAGAGTCTAATCCCCAGCCAGAGAGACAAGAGCCTACATATTGCATGACATTTTTCTCTAGCCATTGGATTATACCTATTTTGGGTGGGATCCATTTTCCTTGGATTTTCTCATCTATTTCTTTCCAAATGAAAGATGAAAAGAAATCACAATCTCATCTCAGTAAATTATTTAACTCAGGTCAGTAGAGAATATTTCCCAACTGTTCTTATGAGTGCAAAAGGCAATTAACTGAACTGGAAACTCTGAGTAATGTCAGTGAGAACTGGCACACCAACATTTTGGCTTCCTGACTTTTGGACACATAATTAATAAAAATTATTTTTTCCATTAATTGATCAGAATTCACTACTGTTGGGTAACACAGACTGGTTAACAGGGGAGGTACTGCTTTGTGGGAGGGCATGGCATTAGGTGGTCCAGCAACGAAGTCAGGAGAGGCTCTTGCTCTGTCTCAGTGTTGAGGAGCTGTGGCTGAGCACACTGCGGGGGCATAGCCTGAAACACATGAAGGGCAGAAATAAAACAAAAAGGCATTCCCTGCAGAGTCACCAGTAAAGACAATAATTATCACCATGGAGAGACCTGCTAAGGACTCAGCTGGATGGGGTACCAGGAAAGCGGGGAGAAGGACTCAGGGGTGAGATAACTTGAGCCTGGTTGGAGAAGAACAGTCGCTCTCCTACACCTTGTCATTAGGAAATATTCGTAGGATTTACTTTATTTACTTTATTTCCTTCAACAATGCTTCCTTTTAACTGTTCCATGGAAGCTAAACAAAGCCTTCTATGATTCGAATTTTACCAAGCATAAACTTAAGTATTTGAGTGATTGTAGGCATATAATGGGTGTTCAAAAAATAATTCCAATGAAACTGTTTTCTTAGTAATAAAAAACCTGGTATCTGCCTATCTTTAAAAATGCATGGCATTATTGTTATTCTCTTTCTATTTAGAGAGAAACAGTTCTACAGATCTTAAAAGATGTTAGATGTAAGGTGATGAGGATCTGTCTGCCTCACCTGCACGTTTATTCATTAGCATGTGAACATCTGCTCCTCTGTAATTACTGAATGTAAAGAAAGTTGGATATGTGTAGTATATAATCAGTTTTTACTCTTATGAGTCTTTTTTTTGTTTGAAAGTTAACTATGTGTTTTTTAGAGTCAGATTTTTTTACCATTAAAAACAGACATTCATTACTTTCTAGAATGCAGTTTAGAGGCACCCATGTTTGTTACATGTGCTTATTGTAGTTGAAATGTAGTTATTTTTCTTCAATAATTTAGAAAAAAAGAAGTACAGCTGAATCATCCTTCAACTTTATGATACAAGCAAATTAAAATGTGCTCAGAGAGGAATGTAATGCTCAGACCTTTTCTAAAGTGTTGACACAGAACTTTGGGAAGGAATCAGAACCTATAGTCTAACTTTAATATTGCAGTGCAGAAATCATGTTTTCTATGACATTGAAGTCCCATTCAATATATAATTAATCTTCATTAATGTACTGAAAAGAGAGAGATTTTGTGCTGTACTGTGTCATCAGTTTAAGTCAGAAAAGTTGGTTCATTTCACACTACAGATTTAGCTACTCTTCTAAATTAATATTGACTTCATATGTTGAAATTTCTATTTTTCTGGAGGAAGATATCATCGTAGTTTTTAGTATTCCTCAAGACAATTGCTCTGGTGTGCTGGTCTTGAGATTTAAATCTGGACCTCCACAGGGTTGATGAAAAGAGATCAGGAACCCAAAAGGGCTGCTGACTGTCAAAATAAACTCCTCTTACAGTCTTGATGTGCTTTTCAAGTGACTTTAGAGAAATCAAGATAAGAACCCATGAAAATGTAACAATGCCAGAATGACACACTGTAATCTCTATATGGTTATTCAGTTTCATACGTGGCAAAAATCTCTTTCCTGGATCAGAAAGAAAACTCTGAAAAAAATGACCCCCCAAAATATATATATTTTTTATTTTCCCTTTTTTTTTTTTTTTTTTTTTTTTAACTTTCTTAATGACAAATTAGTGATAGGAGAGGAAAGTCTTCTGGCTGTATGATGTATTAAAAAAGTGTCAACAATGAACAGTGAGCCCTGTTTATAGAAGGAAATTCATTTTTGGACAAGAAAAGTAGACAAAGATTGTTTAAATTCTAGGAGTGAATAAATTCACCTGTCTTATGCAGAACTGAATGCCCTCCTGTATTTTGTGTTTAAGTAATCCATGAAGAACAAGACCATTTCTTGTTACACAAACAGGAATGGAAGAAGAATTAAAACACTTGGGAAAGTTAGGTTTTTAATGAAATCAGAAAGGAAGCATAAGGTCAAAAAGGAAATTCACACTTAAAATATCCCACCACAATACTTCCCACCAAGGCATTAATTTCTTTTGGCCACTAGAGGAAGAAGAAGAGGACCAAAAATTTTTAGTCTGCTACATTGCTCCAGTATTATAAGTATACTTTGCTATGGTTTTTTTGTGTTCTTACATCAATTAGGGATACCAGAAATCAGATGATGAGAACAAAAAACTGCTGTGAACTTCTGAAAAAAAGTGGACAGGGCTTGGCAGGGTTGGAGAATTTATAAACTCACCATAAACTCTAGTATGACAGCATCCTGATCCATGATAAAATCACCTGAAAAGATGACTTTTCAGTTCCTGTTCTGAACTCTGCATGTCAAACTATTTACTGACATTTCTTTTTCTTCCTGTTGAAACATACACATTCCCTGTCCTGTTCACACATTCACAGTAACTTTCCCATAGAGAAGTAGATGACAGAATGACCTTTCCTTGTACATAGGTAATTTTTTCTTCTTATCCTCTGTGTGGTTATTACCTTGACCTGTTCAATTCTTTTATAAAGACAAGACTTCTAAATCATAGTTTTCCATTCTAAATGGTTGCTTTTTCTGATCACTTTACTCTTTCTCTCTCAGCACAGAGTAAGCCTGCTACATTGGGCTCTCCAAAGGCATAACTGGAATTTTTAGCAGATAAGTTAGGAGGAAAAAGATATATATATATATCTGTTGTAACACTACTGAATTCCTGCATGACTCCTGAGCCATGGATTAGCAGTCTCCAAGAGGCATTGATTTAGATTATTCACTAACATCACAAGGCTTACACCTCTCTGGGGCTCAATAACAAAACCGTCATCAATGTCAGTAGGACTCGAGGATAGGCATGACTTTGTAGAGTGGATATCTTTTATTCTCAAAGTTTTTGTATTTCTGCTACTGTATTTGCCCAAGGGCTATATTTTATGCACAGTTTTTATTGTTCTCACTCAAGGTTGTTGACATGATGGTTAGTGTTTTGCTTCATCTCTGACCAAACTGATGGACAACAGTCACTCTTCACTTGTGGTTGTAGCACTGCTTTTATGGGAAAAGAGAAGTCACATTGTTGGTATGGAATTATGATAGAGATTAAAACAAAAGACTATTTCATCAAATATTAGGTAGAAACTTGTCTGACAAGTTCCAACTGAAAATGACAAAGACATCCAGACCAGTATTTTCAAACAATAATTTTGTCTGTTTCCATAATACTGGTGATATTGGTAACCCAGCGGGAAGGAAGGAAATAAATAAGCAAATGCAGATGAGTGCTCTATCTACCTGTCTGTTATAAAAAAAAAAAAAAAAAATGGGGCTTCCTCCTTTTTCTTTTTTCCTTTCTTTTTTTCCTGAAGTACCTATATTATGTACCGTGCTGAACACATATAAACTTTCCAATTTGCATCCATTTTGTACCAAGTTAGCCAACTTTTATGGGATCTGTAGGAAAACAGACAATGTGAGCTAGTAAGACAGTGAGATTCATCTGTTGTTTCACTATAGATCCTAATGTTTCTCATTTGATAATAAATAATAACCTAGACAAATAGATTCAATGTGTAAGCCTGTGTATAGATGTCTGAATTTAGTTCTTCCGACTAAATACTTGGAGAGCTTAGGATAGGACTCAGTGCCTGAGTAGGCAGAAAGAAATTCTGCTGCATGGGGGTGGCACTTGGCTTAGAAGTTGATACTCAAGTCAAAGAAGTTGCTGATTTAGACATCTTCAGCCTGGGAGAGTTGTTGAAGGGATCTTTCTAGATCCCTTCACTCAACCCAGAAATTAGTTTTTACCTAAATCTCATTTTCAGTGTTTACTGGAAATCATGCTTATGGCCTTGTCATGACTGCTGTAAATTGGAGATTAAATTTTACTGACATGGATAGAAATATTGTCACTTTAACCTGTTATAAATCAGTGTAGCTCTATATAAATTGACCAAATCTGTACTGATTTCCATCCAAAAACAATCTATCATGCTGAATTTATTTGAAGTTTAGCAAGTTGTGTTGAATTGATAACTGTAACATGGCAGTTGCTGTGATATGTGTGATATGTAGAAGCTTCCAGTATACTTACCACCAATTAAAATACAATGTAACCCTATAATTTTCTTTTTTTCTTTTTTTCTTTTTTTTTTTTTTTGTAAATGCTCAAGAGATGTTGAATTTTTGTTTGCTTGCTTTGTTGAGAAAACAAAGTATTTATCACTGGTTCTGGAATGAAAGCTAGTTGTTATTGTTTTACATCTGCTGAAGAAAATCGAGGTTTCATTTCATACATTAAGCTGGGTGAATCAGATTGCATATGACACCTCTCCTGTGTGACAAATGGGTTTGTAAAGTATTACTTGCACAGCATAATGGTAATTTGTCTACTTGGTGGCTGTAACAAACGCATTACATTTTTGTTTAACGGTTATAATTCATCATTTCAATACCCAGAATAGTTTATTTCTCAACAGGGGATAAATAGGATGTCAACATTAAAGTTACATTTGTTTCCCAAAAGCAGCACTACTAATTCATTCTTGTGTCTCCCCATAAGTAGTAGCCAGGCTGAGTCTGTGGGATTGCATTTTTAGGAACAGCCAGAAAATTATACTGAAGAAAGAACCATGCTGCATGACTGCTCCATGCTCATCTGAGGAAGTGTAGCACTTTGGGGGGATGTCATAGAACGCTTTTGGTTCTGTCTATTTGTGATGGAAATTGTGACTGCTTTATCCTCATTTGCTGATATGGGCTTAGAGAATATTTATATATCTAAGTAAATATAAATTATTAAAGCTCTTTTTCTCTGCACAACTCCTTAGAACGTTTTGCTTGTCCATCTCAGCTTCAAAAAAGAAAAAAAATCCTTAGTTTCAGAAGACCTTTATAAATAGTGCAAACAGAGAGAAAAATATTCTCACACTGCATGAAATATCTACAATAGAAAGTCTCAGTAACAATACTTAAGATAAATATAGACACACCCATTGTGGCTTTTATGTGCTGGACATAGAAGAAATGTTATCAATGTAACATTTCAAATAAAACAAATATATGGTAATCATTAATAATCTCATTATAACCCCGAGATAACCTCAGCTGGATTTTAAGACATTTTTTTTAACAGGTTTAGCACAACAGCGGTCATGTTTATATGAGTAATTAAGATTTGCAGAGTTCTGAAGAGGATTTTTTCCAGATTAGAAAATAAGAAGTAGATTTAATATTTCTTCAGATGCAGTTATGCCTTTAATCTTAAAGACAGAAATCTAGGTTTTCTTTATGTGTTTGGTGCAGAATAGAATAGACTATTTCAATTTTAAGGGACTTATAATGATCATCCAATCCAACTACCTGACCAACTCAGGGCTTCCCAAAGGTTACAAAATGCTGTTAAGGGCATCATCCAAATACCTCTTAAACACTAACAAGCTGGGGACATTGACCAGCTGTCTAGGAATCCTGTTCCAGTGTTTGAACACCCACTCTTTGAAGACACACTTCCTTATGCCCAGCTAAACCTTCCCTGAAGCAACTCTAAACCACTTCCATGTGTCCTATCACTGGATGCCAGGAAGAGGAGACCAGAACCTCCCTCTCCACTTGCCCTCCTCAGGAAGCTGTAGAGAGTAATGAAATCACTCCTCTTTTTCTGCAAACTAAACAAACACAAAGTCCTCAGCCTTTCCTCCCAGTACATGCCTTCCAGACCTTTCACCAGCTTTGTTGTCCTCCCCTGGACACATCAAAGGACCTTCTTAAGTTGTGGGATCCAAAACTGCACAAGAGTGATTTAAGGTGAGGCCACACCGATGCTGAACACAGTGGGATAATCGCCTCTTTGGACTGGCTGGGTATGCAGTGTTTGAGTCACAGCTGGTTACACTGTGTTTTATGCACCCCAGGATGCTGTTTGCCTTTGCTGTGGTTTAACTCCTGCTGGCAGCTAACTATGACGCAGCCCGTCCCCAGTGCCATGGGGAGGGAGAATCCAAAAATAAATTGGATTAAAAAAGATTGACAAAAGAAACATAAGATCAGTTTAATATTTTAAATGAATTTTTAAACCCCCTACTACTACTACTGCTACTAGTAGTAGTTGTAATAAAAGGGGGCACACACACTTTCCCTCCCCCCAAAAAATAAAGAAAAAAAGAGGATGAGACTTGATGCCCAATACAATTTCTTACCACCTACCCATGCACAGCCCATCTCCAAGCACCATTTGGCCCTTCCTGTCCAACACCCCACAGTTTATATCCTGAGTATGATGTTCTGTGTATGGAATATCCCTTTGGCCAGATCAGGTCAGCTGTCCTAGCCATGCTCCTTCATAGCTTCTTGTGCACCTGCTCACTGGCAGAGCACAAGAAACTGAAAAGTCCTTTACTTGTACGCACAGCTCAGCAACAACTAAAATATCACTGTGTTACTGACGTTACTCTCATACTGAATCCAAACCACAGCACTGTACTGGCTACTAGGAAGAAAATTAACTCTGTCCTAGCCAAAACTAGGACAGTCCTCATGACTGCCAGAGCACCCCATAAATGGGGTCCTGTTAAGCTTATCATCAGCCAGCATCCCCAGGTCCCCTTCTGCAGGGTTTCTCTCCAGCCACCCTCTCCCAACATGTTATTGTGCCCAGCACTACTCCATCTCAGGTGCAGAATCCAGCACTTTGGCTGGTTAAATTTCATGAAGTTCTGCTCACAGAGGGAAGGGCAGAGTTTAGTGCTGCGTGGGTGTGACCAGGTTGTTATTTTATATCTCTCACATCATTGCTGAGGGATGTCGTTTCAGCAGGAAAAGATGGACACCAGAGGTCAGCCATTTCCTTCTCCCTCTCCAGCAGGAGGGTGACAGCATCAGACCTGTAGACCCCATCCTCTGTGCCCCATCCATTTCTCTTCCCCATTCCTCCAGGACACTTGTGGGACATGGTGCTGAGGAGAGGCTGCATGCAGCACAGCTCCTGGGCATGGTGCTGCAGGACAGTGCCTAGGAGTGGCTGAGCCCAGCAGAGCTGGGGCAGTGTGGAGTCATCACCCAGGCAGGATCATTTCCCCCCCACACCAACAAGGAGGAGTGTTAGATGAGGCATCGAAGGCACCTGTGCAGAACTGAGCTCACTTTGCTTTCTTGAAATCCACGGTAGCAATTCTGCTCACTTTTTTCTCATTACAATAAAAATTTTAAATTCAACCATTTCATGATCACTGTAACCAAGATAGTAATCTACAATTACATAAACCAAGAGCCCCCCTCTATCCAAAAATAAGGGGCACCTTTCATAGCTGACTTACTGTGTACTTGTGACAATAAATTATCTTCAACAAACTAAAAGAATTTCCTAGATTTGACCATCACAGAAATACGATATTCTCTGTTAATATCTGGGAAGTTGAAATTTCCCATACGGACAAGAGCTTCCAATTCAGAGATTTTTCCTAATTTTCTACAGAAAGCTCATCCTGGCTGGGTGATTAGTTTTTGTTTTTCATCTCCCTAATCCTTACCCAGCATTTCTCAAACACATCAACCCTAAATCTAAGGCCTGTGCAGCCAAGTGTCTCCCCTATATAAAGTTCAACTCCTCCACTTCAACTTCACCTGTCCTGCCGATTATATATGCAACATTAACCAAGTCCATAAAAGTGCTCTACTTGATAAAAAAGGAAAAAATAAGAGTTTATTTTCTCTTTACACATTGGGAATTTTTTTTCCTACAATTATTATTTCTTCACAGGTGGCTTTTAATAGTAGTAGACTTGATTTATAGTAAAAGAAAATGAAATTTTTATAAAGGAGTAATATTTTTAATCTATTTCTCCCCTACCTTTATGCTAGGCCCTCATAATTTCTGCTCTTTTTTCTCACAAAGCAAAGAAAAGAACCTTATTGGATGCTTAGTTGCTGTTTAGTAAACTCAGTTTACTAAAGTTTATAAATGTTTATAAAAAGAATATGTAAAATAATTTAATTCTGAAAATAAATATGAGATTAACTTTGTGAACAGGAAGGTCATGATTCACTCTTACTGTAAATCTTTTTAGACCTTCCAGAACTGTATCAAAAGTCTTATAACAGCATGATAAAAAATGATGATCTGATATAAATGCACTCTGTTAGCTGAAATCCTTTCAGAAATACACAGTGAGTTATCCTTGTACTGTCAGGTGTTACGTAAAATTTAAAATGTTTTTTATTGATAATTTTCTAACTTTATACTAAATCAAATATAGGCTCTCCTCTTATTGTTGACATGAAAATAACAAAGGTTTTGTCAACTGTATAAGCCCTGGCTATTTCAACAGAAGCAGTGCAGACCAAATGCGTTTACAGGATGTATGCTGTTTGCTGGAGTGTTTCAACAGTTTTAGGATTAACAATCGTGGAAGAAATTTGAGACAACCCCTGATCTGTGAAATGAATAAATTTATCTCCAATCTATTATGTTATTTTAGCATAGGTTTCTGCAGAATTAAAGTCTAATATGCCGTAATCAATGTCAAGGGCAATATAATTTCACATAGCAACAAATCTGAGGGTAGTAATGGCCTCATGTAAAAGGGCTAAATGCACGTCTTGGTTTAAGACAACAATACAGGGTGGACACTCCAAAATAAGTTACTTCCCTGCTCAGTTTTAACCACAATCTTCATTCATGTTGAGGAACAATAAAAAAAATCTGTTGCATATGATCAAGAAAGATGGGAAAATGTCTTTAAAGAAAAAAAGCAACAATTTTGTCTTAATAGTGCCTGTCACTCCAGCTACTCCAGAGACATTTCCCAGAGACTTTCTCTGCTTTTAGAGTTATATGAAACAGTTTAAAAATTAGAAATATTAGATTTATGATTAAAAAATAAGAAACCATTTGATTAAATTGAAATGAAACTGAGTGATGGGGAAAAATTATCATTTTATAGCTTCAAAGTGACCGATTTGTCAGAGACATTAGCAGTCAGAAAATCCACTGATTTTATACTTAAAAAATAGGCTAAGAAATTTAATACCCAATCTGAAATTCTGTTTCGTTATGATGGAAATAATATTAAAATTAATAACATGCATTGCAATGGAGAGTGAATGAATATAAATAGCTCCCTACATGGGCAAAAGTAGAGAGCACTGACTCACTCCTAACTCCTAATGTGACCCAAGATGCTAAATGCTTTGTTAAAAAGTATTGAAGAATTCCAAATTTAAAAAAGGATATTGGAGGGAGGGGCAATAAATCAGTGCAGTGTAAATGTACAAGGGTAAATAGACACTGTTTACCTGGTTAACAGAATTAGTTGACAGATGTAATAGAAAGCTATTAATATTCAAAATTTCACCCTGATCAGCTGTGTATTAGTTTTAAAAATTAAAGGCAATATTAGAAATATTTTTTAATGTGCTTCCTTTAATCAGATTGTCTTTGTGGACAATAGTGTGGAAACCTATGATTTATAGAGATGAACTTCTGGGAATTTAATAAGGAAATATATTCTTATGCCATATTTATTATGTACAGATTCCTTGGGATAGCAAAATTGAGATTTTATATAGCACATTTTATGATGCTTCTTTTGTGGGAGTAGAAGTGGAATTTGGATTTGGGAAGTAAAACAGTTTTTCTGTATATTTGTCTAGGTATCTAAATTCTCTGTGCTCCTTGATTCACAAGGGCTACAAATAGATATTTCTCTCTGATGGCTCCATAAAATTATGCAGGGAGGTAGCCCCAGTAGTCAAGGTGTTGTCTGCATTCCATACTGCAGCTCCTCTGTGGAGTCACAATGCATAAAGCAAAATAAAAAATAGGAAACTGGAAAGGGACAAGAGTTTTTAGGGCTAAGTGTGTCTTACAGTTTTCCATGGTAAAGTTTATTTTCATATGTCTGAAAAATCAGACAAATTATGATTTTAAGTTACCAGTATAGCAAGGTGTCGCTGATACTTATATTTGATTATGAGAAGACACACAGAGGTCATCTGTAAATATCTTCCTTTTACATAGGCAATAGTATTTATCCCTCAGGCATGAAAAAAGTCCTTCTATGACATATATAGGTCAATCCACATGAATGGCAAGATTTTTACATCAAAACTATATCATGATTCACTTTTGCATGGGACTGCTGCCAATTAGTCCTCTTCCATGTGCAGTATAACCTTTGAAAATCTTAAGGGCTATTTTATGTATGCACAGTCTGGAAATTTAGTTATAAAAAGCACAAGTGTAGAATATTCAAAGAAGTTATAAAAAGATGCAAAATATAACCAAATTCTACAAGGTTTTTTGTTAGTAAAGAAAATCTGACGTTTCAGAAATTCTTTAAAACTTAAGGGCTTCTTTATAATCACGTATTTTAGATTTGGAAGGTCATGGGATCATATACCTTAAAAACATACCACATTTTTAAATGCAGAAAAGTTGTTTGCCACAGAACTGTACATCAGTGACCTGAGGCATTATAGGGTTAGGTTTAGGGTAAATAGTTTTATTGGGGTTAGGAGGGGAGGTGTCTAGCAAAGTCCCAAAACCAGCAAAGTCTATTTGCAGCAAAGTCTATTCAGAGCCCTTTTGAGTCCTAAATCAACTAATGAAAAATAAATAGAAATTTGATAAATGCTTATGTAGCTCTGTTATTCTTATGCATAAAATGCAGATTCTGTTTACAGAGGTTGCTGAATATCTGTACATACTAGTGAAGTCATAAGGAGGAAGTTTTTCTCCACCACCTTCTTCTTGTCCTGTGATTTGCAAGCCTAAGTGGAAAGGAGACTCATATCTTCACTAGTCTGCGTTTTCTGCTCAGTGCCAGTGAAGAAAGGCCTGTTGAATGGCATCTAAAGCATCCAGCTAGCTGAAAATACTTGCTGTAAGTAGCCAGTGGGCTAGCTACATAGTACAGGCAAATTTTGTAACCCTTCTTCATTTCTTCAATATTTGGCTGACGTTTATGGGAATTTGCTTTTGTTTAATTGACATACACAACCTGTGGTCCCACTTTGTAGACTTCACTGACAGTATTTTTAAAAATAGTGGATATTTGTGCTGTGATAGGCAGAGAGGTGTTTGTGCTGCCATCCTTATTTGAGAAATGGGAAACCCTAGGTGAAGTTGGTTTTCAGGTTTAGTAGATTGAAAGTCAATGTCTTGGATCACATGCTAACTTGGATAAGAGAATTGGGAATTACTTCTTCCTTTTGTAACTGTGCCACAGTATACACAGACACGTAATCTATATAAAAACATAATTAACGGGCAAAGTATATAAATGAAAATATGTTCTTCATGAATAAATTGGTTTGAGTTCTACCCAATATTTGATATCATATTTATATTTAATAACTCTACACATAGAGATATATAGGGGCAATAAGAAGTTTCCTTTTAGTAATTCTAATGGCAGAAATACAAAGCAATGAAATACTGTTTGGGGAGTCTTAGGACAATAAACAAGTGTAGAGAAATAAAATACCTTATAGTTTGAAAAAGTGAAAATTGTTAAGGGAGATGCATTCTGTAAATAAAGATTTTTTTTTTTTTTAATTGTTTCTTCCTTGCTCCAGACAATGCTGATAATATTATTATCTATTTTTCTACTAATGCAAAAAAATATCTTATTCATAGCTGGGGTGCATCCAATTTAAATAACTACATGTCCAAGTGGATTCAGGGACAAATTTATTCTAAATAGGCTTCCTCACAATAGATATGTGCTTATGATTAGTGTTCTCATAGAACAAATGGAAACTCATTCAATGAAAAAAACATTAATTAGGAGCTCTGTGTAAGAGCTATGCCAACACAGAAGCACAGAATGATGGGGATGTGAATACAATTTCTACAAGAAATACGAGCTAAACTTTGCAGTTAAACTTGAAATAGATAGATAATTATCTTTCTAGAGGCCCTTTCCAGCCAATCTGTTCTGTCTCAGTATGTGTAATATAAGGACTTCTATTTGAGAGTGAGAAACACATGCCCTGCACAAGTTCATGGATGAACACAATATTTTCATACCTGATCTATTTATTCTTTGGTCTGAATGAAGATGAGAACATGTCATATCTGAAATATTTTAATTTGCACTTAGGATGAAAATATCTTAAATTTCTTAATACCTATTATCTAAATTTCAAACAAGAAAAAAGGTGGAGAATAAGCAAAGTATTTATTACATTTTTTCTATTTCAATACAACTCATGCTTTATGCAAATAACTTTGAAATAGCTTCTGTAAAATGCAAGCAAAGAAAGGGCAAATCAGAATGAGTACAACAAAAATATGTTAAAAACTAATGTATTTTTGAGAAAACCTATCCATTGTTTAAATGTTATGTATAGCATATTGATAAAGAATTTGAACAATACTTGCTTAATTTCAAAACCTTTTGTAGGGAACATTTTTGTGAGATAAATTACTATGTATGGGTTTATATTCACACACATTATGTTTGTGTAACACCAGTTCTAGTTTAGATGAGAAAGTTTAAATACCTCAGGCAGAGAAGATTCTTCAATCCTCTCTTGGAGTAGATAAATACACTAAGTCAAGACTAGAGTAACAAGAACCTGATAATCAAAGTTCTCACTGACAAAAACCCAAACCTGCCTACAATTCCTAAATATCCTGTTTATGTAATCAAAGGGTAGCTCCTATGCATTTCTCATGAGAGTCAATATCCTGATTAATATTAGCAATCTGTATCTGGGAAAATATAAGTGAGAGCATTTGGACAAAACATAAGAAAATACAAATATACAAGTAGATATTTCTTCCCCCTCCTTCACATCTGAACATAGACAATGCTCTATAGTTGTGTGTAAGCCATTAACAATTTAACATTTGTTTCTTTAAAAACTAGATAAATCCAAATACCTCTTGGGGATTTTATCCCAGAATTTTGCTGCAGGGTTTTTAATCTCCCTGAATTAACAAAATCAAAGCTAATTTTAAAAGCTTGTGACAACCTAAACTAGATTTGACTGATAGATAAAAAGACCTTGTAATAAACTGTTTTTCAGTTGATATTTGTGACACCAATAAATTATGTATCACTGCTTTGAAAGTCTGTGTAAAAATTAAAATGAGATATCATTTCTTTTTGGACAGGCGATAGCTTTAAGCTATTTTGAAATAGGATAAAGGGAAAAAGAGGATAGATAAAGAAAGACCTGAAGGGACTTTAGTTTTATTTCACATAAAATTTGTTGTGGTAAGCATTCACAAGCTTTCTTCTTTAGTAAGGTGTGAGAAATCCTTGCTTTCAATAAATCTGATTTTTGGTCTATTTTGTTTCATTATCAAATTTAAGATCTGGAGGTAAACCAATCCAAATCAGTGGTTTTAAGATGTTGGAAGTCCAATATCAAAGTCTAAATGAAGTGCTCTGACTGCTGTCTGTCAGATATGAAGGTGTCAATCCTCTATTTCCTTCCTTGTCTGTTGTGAAAAGCAGTTATGTTGAGTGGCAAACATCTACCACTTTGGGTCCATCGGTGAAGTGATGGAGTAAAATGCTTAATTTTCAGTTCCCTTGGGGTTGTTTTCTTAGAATGAATACATTTTCTTTGACAATGGAAAATAGGATCCCTAGAAGCACATATCAGGATGTAAATGGTAGTTAAAATAAATTTGTGGAGCAGAAACAGAATTAAATAACTTATTAGTTGCCTAAACTACAAGTACATTTTGAAAAAAAAAATAGACAAATTGAGGAGTGTTAGAGAAAATCATCCACAGAATCTGCATGAGAGAATTTGTCTGCAAGCAATTTTATCATTTCAGATTTCTACTTAAGGATCATAGATTTCTAATGTGGGATTTCCCTGCCTTAAAAATTCAATAAACCTTTGGTAAATGCCAAGTGTTAAATGATAAATCCAATGTTTTTTTTCAAATTTTTCTTTTCATAAATACAGATAAAATTAATCTCTACTCCTTGACAGGTAAGCATTTTCTATACATCTGTTTAAATATTATATCTATGTATTCTTATGTCAAAATTATTTTCTAATCCAATAACTGAATATATTGTTCTTCATCCACCTTGACTTAATAGGAATTGGTAACTCCTTCCTCTCTAGCAGATCAAAAACAGCATCACATTCCTGGTTGTGCTCAGGCAGTCTTTATTTTTGCGGCTTTTTACTGCTTGTTTTCAATTCCTTTGATATTTCTGGAATCACCAATTGCAAAATTTGGTTTAAAAATTACTAATACTTCAGAAAAAACATAAAATCCTTTGACTGAACTTATATTTATGCTCAAAATCCATACTTGTGTTTACAACCTAAGTCATAATATGATAAAAGTACAGACTCTTCTCATGTAAAAATTTACGGTCCTGCAATTACAATTTTTGGAAAGAGACTGTCTCATTAGAAGTCAGCAGAGGAACTAGTACCATTACAGTATTCAAAGCCACTCTTGAATAGCCAAGAACAGTAGGTTTCCTCATAGAGTCTTAGATTATTGCTGTTTATTTCCTATTTATGTGGGAATACTATCATATCTGGACACAAAGAGTCATGCTGTATGCTTTGAAAAGAGTGTGTTACTTTTAAAAACATCCTCCATCTGTTTTAAGTGAATGTGATTCTGTTTGGCATGCATTTCCTGTATACTTTTCAAAACATAAATCTGTAGCACTCAACACATTGTGTTCAGGCTCTGATAGCACATGTAAACTGCCACACAGCATATTTACTTTCCTTTCCTGAGAAAAGTCCTGGAGAGGCTTTCTAGAAACCCTCAGTCATTCATTACAAGTCTCTTCCTGAATATTGGATCATTTTTGTAATATTGACTTGCCTTTGCACCTCTTGACAACATCATTTCTCTGTCAGGTTGTTGGTACTACATTGTCTTTATTGATTTGAAGATGTGTGTACCTATTTGATTCAATATCCTTGTGAGATGTTTATCCTAATTTTACTGTAGTTTAGTTAAGAACAGATACTCTCTTCTTCAAATGGTAAATATAGGCAAAATGACTATTCTGTGGTATTTTAACACTCATTTTTTCTGCTTGTGATTCAATATTTGTGCTTTAAACTTTCACAAGAAATAACAAAAATTTGAAGGATTTTATCTCCCCTCCAGGAGTCATTAAGAAACTTAAGGAAAATTGCCAAGGAAAATTTTTGTCCCCTGCTTAATAGGTTAGCTGAAGACACCAGGAAAGGATGTACAATCATGAAGCTAATCATAATTGTTTCCTTTAGCGTAAATGGCGCAGTATCACAGTCGTGTCCATTTAGGAGATCTTCAGTGGAGTTGTTTGAGACTGTGTCCATCACTGTCTTCTGTTGTTAATTCTCTTGCTCTGATATAGCAAGAAGGAAGAAGTATTTACTGTCATTCCGCAAAACCTCAACCTCCAGGAGAAATTCTGCAGCTCTTAATAAGTTTCATGACCTCTATCCCTCAGTCTTGTTCAGGTACATGTGATATGTTCCCACATGCAGCCTTCGTGCCACTGGCACAGTCCATTTGCTGTGTGTTTATGGTTGCATTTTTTGGACTCGTTTGCAGGAAGCTAGCTGAACATTTTAACCATAATTCATGTTCCAAAATATAAATCTTAGTTCTTGAAACACAGATAAAGTAGAACTTACTTTTACTGCAGCATTGTATATTAATTCAGCCTACTGACAAATGAGACTGCATAGTTCTTCTATTAGGAGTTACAAACAGGTCATGGTGATATGCTGACCAACTGAAATGTACCATGTGCGTGGGAGTTTCTATTTTTCCCCAAATTATAAGGCTGAAAGCAGAGTGCACTGTTCCATTTCTACTAGTTTTATCCTGCACAGTGCTTTTTCAGACACAGTAAGTTACATGAAGTCACTCAAGAAAATGTTTTTCAAGAATGACTTACAATGAGAACTTCAATTTTAGTAGTGATATCTTCCACAGACTTTGTAGTTTTCAGACCTTTAAGAGATAATGAACTAGTTGGTAAAGAAAGTGCTGAAATGCTTCACACTGTGACTTGTTCCATTTACCACTAACTTCCTTCCTGCTACCCCTAGGACATTCAGGAATATAAGTTCTATAGGATCATTACAAACAAATTTAAAGTGTTCACAGCTTTCACATTCTTCTGGAAATGGTTTCAGTGAGACACGCTGAAGGTCTACCTAGGCAACAATTCTTTCACTGCCAGCACAAATTGGTGATGTTAAGGTAGTGTATAGGAGAAAGAGCTGATGCACAGTGATAAATCCATCAATATATTTTCCTAGCACCTCAAAATCCAATTTGTATGGATTTTATGGGTAGAGACAGCATAATTATGTTTATTAAGGACTGATAATTTTCTCTTTCATGAGTCCTGCTTTTCTGATCGGGCATGATCCCTGTAAACTCGAAGTCTTTCAATACATACTTCAAGAAGAGTGGTCCAGGATACTGAGCTAGGGTTTTTGGAGTGGCCAGTGAAATGCTGACTTTTCAGATGCTTTTCTATGGTGTTACAATACTATTTTGGAGACACAATCTTCCAAATGCAGCTAGGTGAGCTCGGTTCTGAGGCAGATGGGGTAGAAATTCTTTCTTTGTCCAAGTTCTCGAGGAAATCTCCCTCACTGTCTCAATAAAAATTATTCACCTAATGAATGGTATGCTGCCAGATAGGAAACTAAAGAGAGATCATACTTGTTGCCATTTTCCATATTTTCTGTCATCAATATGACTAGTGAGCAATATGTAAGTCCTTTCTGGTTTATAAGAAGTACTGCAAATAATAGAGCAATTTTCACATTTAGACCATAATTTGATTTCAGGATAATATTTTAAATGTTTTACAGTATTTTAAAACTTTTACAGTTGCTGTAAAAATGCATTTTAAACAGTTGTGTTTACTCTGCTTTCTGTGTAGGTGTCCTGGTTTCAGCTGAGAAAGTATCAATTTTCTTCTTAGTAGCTGTGGAAAAAAAACTCAAGTAAAAATAAAGTAGTAGACAGACTCAGGAACTGATGAGAGACTCAAAACTACATTTTTTTTTAAGCTAGGTAAATGGAGTCATCTATTTAATAATAGACCTTCATGCTAAAATTCTTGTATAAATTGTTCTACAGCAGAGAGATTTTGCCTAATGGATTGGGACAATTTAAAAAAAAAGTTGAAGGACATATATTCATAAGCACAATAACAAGGTATTTTTAGTCACAAAAACTACTTTAAGTACAGAAAAACTAAACAAAGGAATCTGGGGGTGGAGTTGTTTTTCTTAGTTTTCTTTTTTTTTTCTCACATTGTTCTGATTTATACTGATTTTCACACCTAAAAAAAAATCAATAATGAGACTACATATTAATGCTTTTCTTGCTGAAATCTCATAATAGTCCAGGTCTCACTTTTACCACTCAGCAGCCTGGTAATGAAATTCTTAACAAAGAACAAAATATACAGAATATAAAATCTAAGTAGCAAGTTCTTGCCACATATTGGAACTAGTATGTTTTATTCTAACCACACTTCTATTGCAAGTTCAGTAAAACATGAATGAAAAAAGTTTGAAATGTTTTGTCAAGCATGAGCTTTCTAGAACGGTTTCAATGCTTAAAAAAAAGGCTGAACTTGGATGAAAATCTCTTTAAACAGGAGAAGACCCATTAATAACAGGACTGGAGAAGCCTATGTGGTAGTAGGAAAAGTCCTTCAGAACTGTACAGTAAAAATGAACAGGGAAACTGTCTTCCTTTAAGATTTAGACGGTTTAGGAAAGTTAAAGACTCTCCCAACCTGAAGGGAAATCTTGCAGCATTCTTCTTCAGGCAGTATATGTTGTTCAGCATCTGGACAGAGTTAGACAAGAACAAATGGGTGAAATATTACAGGTACTTCTTCCTCCCATGATTTTCTGAATTACTAATTCTGTACCCAAGTCCAGATAATGAGATAATTCCTTTTCCAGAATTACTTTCTTTGAGGCAAACTTCTGTACGTGTGATCACAAAAGTCCATAGGTCACTTTTGTGTAATGTATATAAAAAACTTAGTGAATCTTTGAATTTACTAAATCTATACATAAGTTGCTTCACTATTGGACTACTAGGAAAAAAGTGTGAAATATATTTTTGAAAGTACTGGTAGATTATAAAGCAGTCTGCACATGAGACTGCTTTCTACTCCCAAACCTTATTTTCTAAGAATGATGTTTTATCCCATTTAGTTACAACAGACAAAACATATGTTATTGAATAAGATATAAAAATTTTCTAAGAAAACTCAGCTTTGTGAGGAGAAATTTCAGGATCTATTTTCTATTTGTTGCAGATTTGTAGCCACATATGCCCAAAGCCATTAAAATATCAAAATTTTTCTATAGTTTCTCATTTTTTATAGCTGAAAGGTGAACTCCCTATTGATTTTTCAAGGCAGTGATGAAATTCCATTTTGAATATTTGGAAAGGTAGTAACATATATGAAAGTGTAAGAAATTCAAATATTTTGAACTTTTACACTGTGTCCTTGTTTGTAGTTAACAGTGTTAATATGAAATTCAGAAAATATTCTTGTCTCCACAATACCCACAGTAAAATGACAATGATTATTTGCTCTTCTGCAATTACCCAGATAATTTATCACATGATACAACAGAACAGACAATCAATAATTCATTACTTAGTCTGTGTTATCAAAGTTGTACACTATTTTTTTTATAACTTTCAAAAAGAGACTTGCAATAACAAAACAATTTTTAATATTTGGAAAAGTTGAGATATTGTCACACTAATATTTTTGACTCCATGTTGAAGTTTAAGATGCTCAGGGCATTACCAGGTGTTGTCTTTTATGGTAGGTGTCTCTTACTAACATATGTAAGTTTATCAGACAAGATGAATAACAGACTATTATTTTTGTATTTCTTACACTGTGTTAAGAGATTGATCTGCACAGAGAATGATAGCTTTATTACCCCATTAATTCCCTTTTATGAAAAATCATTGGAAGCAATTTTTTGTCTACTAATCGGCCAAAAATGTAGTTATTATATGAAAACAGATAAGACAAAGCAAAAGCAATTCAGAAAGAATCTGTAGTAGGAGCAAGGCAGTGACTGCCTCCTGTACTGGGCACTGGTGGGGCTGCACCTCAGCAGGTTTTTCTTTCTGGGCCCCTGACTTCAAGGAAGACATTGAGGTGCTGGAGTGAGTCCAGAGAAAGCAACAGGGCTGGAGAAGAGTCTGGAGAGTAAATCCCATGAGGAGCAGCTGAGGGAGCTGGGGGTGTTTTACCAGGTGAAGAGCAGGCTCACAGGTGACCTTATCATGCTCTACAACCACCTGAAAAGTTGTTATAACCAGGGGGGGCTTGGCCTCTTCTTCCAGGCCAACAGTGACCAGATGAGAGGAAATGGTGTGAAACTGCAGCAGGGGAGGTTCAGGCTGGACATCAGGAGGAATTTCTCCACGGAAAGGATTGTCAAGCATTGCAGCGGGCTGCCCAGGAAGATGGACACTGTCTCTGGAGATGTTCAAGAAAGAACTGAAAGTGGCACTTAGTGCCTGATTGACAAGGTGGTGGTCGGTCAAAATTTGGAGTCGATGATCTTAGAGGTCTTTTCCAGTCTAAATAATTCTATGATTTTATGTTTACATTTTAAATATCATAGCCAACAAAATGATTTTAGCAAACAAAATTTATCTGAATATGAATTAGCTGCTTTATTTGTAAAAAAATGCTAACTCTTCAGAAAATTTTATTAAAAAATAAACCTAAAAAAATACCTGACAAAAATTAAGAAATAAATCATTTGGTGCAAGGTTTTTGTGCATGTGTCAGGAAGCCTGTCAAAGAAAATGACAACGATTTCTATCTTCAGATCCTGTTTTTCATCATTTAATGAAGCTCAAGAAATTAGTCATATCTTAGATTTAGTAACAGAAGTAATAAAGTTTTTCTACTTGAATGGGAATTTTGCCTTCTAAGTGTTGGACGCTACCTCTAGACCTTCAGATTGAAGTATATTTTCACTAGGCATAGAAACAGTTATTATTTATTGAACATTTTATTGAAAAATATTTTTAAAATAATATTATATTCTCTCTTGATATAGCCAGCTCTGCTTTATTATGGTTTATACTCTTAAATAACTAATGGAAGGAAAGCCATTGGTTATGGAAAAGTTACCTATCTCTGCAGTCAAAGATCATGCTTCATATCAGACATGGTGGGGAAGTGGACATAGTTCTGGTTTCTTACATCCATCTGCTGAATTTTTACTTAGCTTGCTTTTCCAAATATCAGGACAAATCTCTTGTTAGCCATCCAAGAGTTGTGGTTCTGTTCTGCTTTATGAAACAAAACAAAAAAGGGTCACCACCGGAATCATGCCTCTCAAATCAGAGTTCATATTCACTTTTCCCTGTTTTTCACAGAAACAACATTTTGTATACTTTGCAGAGGAGTTGCTTTTTGTTATCTGATGTTGTGAAGAATAGCTAAGGAATTAGGCTTCTTTGTCCATTTCTCTTGCGTGTTTAGTAGAACCGGTGTAATTTCAAACTAAACTGTCTTAGTTCCTGACCTTACTAGGGCTAAAGCTGGTCTTGAATGCCACTGAATTTGCAGCCTTGCTGTTTTCTATTTGCTGCCATGTGTGACCCTTACGTTGGCTTGATGTCCCAAAAGGAATTCCTAACTTGCTACTAATGTATCTATCCAAGCATAGACAGAGGGCATCAAAAAGTTTTTGTTAGTCCCTTGATCATACTTCACAATCTGGAATTTGGCAGTGGGTGTCAGAGCATTTTTTCTGAAGCATATTTGGATCTGGGATTTGGCTTGCTTTAAAAATATAAAGCTGAGTAATAAAAAATTATGCCAGACCCAATTGGTTTTTGGTTAGTATTTTGGTGTTGGCTTTTTTTATTTTTTCCTTTTAGTCTGTGATCTGAAGTCCACTAGTTCATGGAGTTGGGGAAAGGACACTTCTTCAGTTTTCCTTCTTATGGGCAGCTTTGAAGTAGAACAGAAGTAAATTAATGAGGATATGGTCAGATTGAACAGCGTTTCTAATAGTGATTCCAGAATAATAATAATAGTAGTAATAATAATAATTATAATCCCTTATCCATTAGAATTAAAAGTTGCGACAAAAGCACTTAAAGAAATGTGTGTGTTTATGCTTTGCTCAGCAGTTAGAGTTTTGAATCAAGGACTGAAGAAAGAGATAGGTAGTAGCATTTATTTCCAGAGAAAATACCAAGAAAGGACCTGACTGAGAAAAATTAAGTACAGTCTTTTGTTAGGTGGTTCCTTGTGTTACTTTTGTCTGAAAGTCACTTAGGCGACTTTCAGCTTGTCTTCATTCAGCCTTTCAAGGAGTTCCTGAGGTCAGGTTGCAAAAAACTTCAGAGAGACATTAATATTTTAATCAGTTTGAAGCGATTCAGTAAAAAGGTATTTGTTAGAAAGTTGCAATTCTCAACTTATAGTGAAATCTACTTCAGCAGTATCTTCATTCAACAGATCAGTCTGGAAAGGCAGCTGTCATTCACTCCCTTGAGGAAAGTGCAAACGATATCTAATACTTACTATTCTACTATCATAATTATCAAGGTTCCAATTTTTGAAAAATTATATAAATATCTGAGGAAGGTTGTTGTAGTTAAATATTATGACTGTCACTAAAAGAAATTTCTGAAAACAAATGAGTGTAATGATTTTTGTGTAAATTGTAGATTTTTGAAGTATTTCCAGATGCATTCACCTATGTTGGCATATAGAACTATTGACAATGGCCAAACAGTAACAGTCACATTGGTCAAAGCTTCCTGTTGAGCCCATAGTCATATCACAGGTGCTTGATACATGCTGTACCAGGAGGATTTGCTCAGAAGTTTGTCAAATTGCTAAGCTTTCACAAAATATATTGTTGTGGTTAATCAGTTTTGAAAATCTGACATTCACAGTTCAGGCTGGCGTTACCCAGGCTGACACTTTACTTTCCAGTTAAATGGTCTTTGTAGTCCTATTCTAAAATCTGTAGGGACGCATCCAAGTTTCTGACTTCTTCCTCTGCCTTCCTAGGTTTCTTTGGCTTTTTTTCCTTTTTTTAATTTTTCCCTTTGCTTGTTCTAGCCCTCAAAACAAAACAAATGAAGCTTTAATGTTGAACACAAGAGGATTTTCTAATTTTTCAATGACAATACTGCAATGTCATGATAGAATTTGATCACAAATGAACACAGATTAGACATCACCACCACAGGTTGTCAGTAAGCTTTTCTTCTAACTGATGTCTGATTAGCACTTAAATTGTTTCACACCATTAGTTGCCTAGGATTTTAGTGATCATTAGTGGGTCTGAAATTGAACAAGATAAAAGGAAGCTTTATTTTCAATTCAGGGAATGGTTTCCTTTTTCCACGCATGGTCATTTGCCACTAAAAAGGTGTGTGGTGCTGATTAAAGTTTAGTTTTATGCATCGTTGTTTTTCGTTATGAATAATAATGGTATTTTCAAGTTAGGCAGGATATTCTTTATTTTGTCCTCTAAATACTGAGCACTCAGTGGTTTTGTGCACCTGCGTAAGTTGGATGTAGCTTACTTTAGCAATACTATTCTCATGCTCTGAGGATATTTATGTCTACACAGAAGGTGTATCATCATAAACTTGTACAAAATGGATGGTACAGTTTCCCATTGACTTATATGGCTGGTACTACTGCCTCTGAGCTATGATGTGCGGCACCCTGTAAGGAATCAAGTCAGTGTGAGGTTCTGTAAGAGGTCTATACTGAATTGTAATTAATATGTAGGTATTCAGTGTCAGTATGAAAACATAGTGATCCTGCAAAATTACAGTTAACATGCATTTTTAAATGAAAAAAATAAGAATCAGTTGTTAAATTACTTAAGGATGTTGTAATAAAATCAGAAAATTGACTTGAGTCTTGTTCTTTGGTAGAGTTCATTCAGTGTATAGAAGAAAACTCAAGACTCTTCCTGAGCCTTTCCAGAAGTTAACTGCAGGTCTTAGTGGAAGGACTGTGGTATTAGAATAACAACCTCAGATTGGAAGCAAAGTGGTAATTAAATATAACCATTAGATCATGCTTCATATCAGACATGGTGGGGAAGTGGACATAGTTCTGGTTTAGTGGTATTAGAATAACAACCTCAGATTGGAACCAAAGTGGTAATTAAATATAACCACTCCCTTCTTGAAACAGCTTAAAAGAATTGTCTTCAAAAAAATACATGTCCTGCACATATGTAATGCTACCTTGCAATGTGAAAGGGAGTGTAATTTTCCCAAAATGCATTCACCTTGCCTTATCTGGGGAGATCAGAGTACCATCCCAGAGCATTAAAGTTACTTGTTTCTGGCTCTGATTTCAAAGCTTTTAGAGTAGAATATTGTTGTCAACATAGTTGTCTCCACAGGCATATTTTCCATCTGCAATGAAATAGATGCCTCTGTAAGAGCTAGAGTCTTAAGACTGTCTTATTATGCACAACAGCACCACTTCTACATTTCATATCCATAAAAACATACTGCTATAATTAATTTTCTAGTTGCATAAAAATTTAGTTTGATTTAAGAAGCTGTAAGTTCTGTGCTGAAGGTTAGGCACCTCTATTTAAAGACAATTTTCACTTCCCATTATTGCTTTGATCAGCATCATTATAAAAAAAAATAAAAAAGAACAAAAATACTATTGTAAAGCACTTGTTTAATTGTGACTTATGTCATAGTATCTATTTTGCAATTCCCTTTTAATTGCTGAGTAAGGTGCAACAATTAAGTCTTGAATTTGAAGCCCTTCATTTGGTTGTACTGTTTGTTAAGGGGAAAAGGTTAAACCACTACAGTGAGTGTGAGATTTTCTGCAGTCATAAACATTATTTTGACTTTAATAACAATTTTGAAGAAGCACTACATTTTTCAACTTTTTCTTACAGGTAAAGAGATGGAGAATTACTTTCATTTAACTGTGAATTCATCTCAAAATAACCCTGATTTCTGCTGCCTAAACAAATACTGGAGGAAAAAGAGAATAGAGATGATAAAAGCCTTTTGAAAGCCAGAACTAGAGAATGGGTCTCAATTCCTTTCACCTAACCTTAGTCACTAAATTCAGGAGCTCTTAGTCTTGCTTTGTAAGGCAAGAGACAGGCTTATTCAGTGGGGGTTAGGTCTTCCTGAGACCTGAATCAGTCTATAGAAGTCTGCCTCTCTTTAATTCCCACAAGAAGGATAGTAATTTTCTAATCTGAACTTTTCAGTCTATTGTGATTTGCCACAACCCTGAGCTTCTCTAAAAGCATGTAATTGCTCAGTGATTCAATTCTGCCTCTTCTTCCCTGCATTCTTGGATAATCTTTCCTACGTCTTTTCACCTGATGATACTCGAAGTGGTTTGATTCTGAAGTTATTTAGGACATTAAACATTCAAGAAATATCTATTCTTTCTTCTAGTATTAGCTTTTAATGCCTTACATCTTAAAATAGTTTCACTGCAGAGTCAGATGAGCGTCAGGGGTATCTTTTCTCCTATCCATATGGTCAACAACCTCAGCTTTTTATAATACCTTACTTTAGCTAAAAGGTCAAGAGGATGGTACAGGATTGAAATGTAGGTTTGTACAAAGGGAGTCTGAGGTTTGAAACACTCACATTTAGTATAAGTTAATATTGCATATCAAAAAATCACTGAGGGATGGGAAGAGTGAGCATTTTAATAACTAGGGTTTATCATCTCAAGTTAAAACTGACAGATGTCATTCTCTGGTTATTCCTGATTCATATTTGTTCAGAATAACTTTTGCAACTATAAAGATGAGAAAATGGCTTCTTGCTCCTAGATGAAGATACAACTGCAAACTTCAACTTGTCATTTTCATAAAGAAATGCCAGTCAGTAGACTGACACAGGCAAATTATTGTGCCGTGTAATTCAAACAAGAGTTTCATGTGGGTCATGTAATTCGCTAAGTGTTCTGTCAGTTTACTAAATGATCTGGCAATGTATATTCAACTTTTTTTTTTATTATTTATTTACTGGAATGGACTTAAATAGCAAAGTCAGGAGTTAAGCATTTACAACACAGTTTACCATAAAGCCTCTATTCTTGCAACGAATCAAGAACTGTCAAAACAAAGTATGTATAGAAAACTGTCAATTTCATATGCTGTGTTTACATCTCTATCTCAGATTTCCTCTGATTTCACTTTCAAGAATAACTTCCAAACAAATTTGAAATCAAAAGAATATCATTCGAGCATTCAGTTACATTTAAAATAAAGACATGCTTTGCAACATTCTGGTGTGTTAGTATAGTGTATTTTTAAAAAAAAACGGAGGCTTTTGACTGAAGATACCGTAGAAGAAGGAGAGAGGTTTTTCTGAGTTTATGAAAAGCTTGAAAATACTGCCTTGTGTCACAAGGAGCTCATTTGTTTACAATACTTCCCGTTCAAATTTGTTAAGTATTGACTTGGCTTGCACTGAGAAACTGAAATGGTAGTAGAATTGAATCTCAGCCTTTTATATTGATATTGGTCTTCTTGTCGACGTCCAACTCATTAAAATTCTTATAGATTTCTCATTGCACTGTGGTGAACACAAAGCTTTTTCAAGTGAAAGATAAGAGTTCAGTGAATGTCATTTTGCTCTGTTATTATTGGTCTTTGTTATTATTTATTATCAAGTTTTATTATTATGACTTTAAAAAATAATTAGGAAGAATTATTTTGCTGTTAATGCATCCAACTGAGCTAAGTAATACTGATTCTTTTTTTTTTAAATAGCTTTTCTACTTTAGAAAAGATGCTGCTTCTGACAACATGCCTGAGAGTTCTTCAGTGTTAATGAAATATTGATGACTTTATTATATTACCTCTCCATGAAAAATCACACTGAAATTCATTTGTTGTCTGGTATTCAAATATTGTTTTATTTTCTCCCAACTTTCCAAATAAAATTTTTGGGCTACTGAAATGTTTTTAATACAGATTTATCAGAATAAGCATGAGATAGTCCCTGACACAATATACCCAGCAGGGAGGTATTTGTGAGGATTAAAAGCTGACCAGATTTGCTTCTGAATATGGTCAATGAGAAGCATGTTAATGAATGTATAACCTAAAATACCTAAAATCTCACACTTTGAGGAAATATATTTCTATTTAGACAGATTATTCAAATAAACAGTATGTGTGAGGATTATTGCTTTTCACTACTGCTATTATTATGAAAAGATCACAAGAGAACTATGAATTCTTTAAAATTTTAAATGCTCTCAGGAAAATTTATCCTAGGCACCTTTTGGCTTGAGAAGAATTGGCCTGGGTGTGAAATTGAGGGTAATAAAACGTCAAGATCTTTGCATGTCTATCATGAGCTATGCTTTGCTTAGTTGAACTACATAAATGGCAGCCCTATGCCTTAAACCTTGAGGTGAAAGGGGAACAAAGCATTAGGTGTGTTGAATTTTAATTTTCAGAAGGTTTTCTGTTTTAAGGACAGTAACCCGCTCCAGCTGCACATAGCTTCAAAAACTTCCACAGCAGTCATTCCCATCTGACATTTATATACGCAAATGTTCCTGGCGGAGGGACCCGAGTACTGATTGCTCCTCCCCACCAATTGCCTTTCCTTCCTGTTCCAGTTTTGACCTCTGAAAGATTCTTCAGTTTTATCTCCCATTCTACATCACCTATATAAAATGGTGAGTTATTTTTACAAAAAACCCAGACTGCATTAAGTCATAAATGGAGAATAATCTAGGAAATCAAAAGCAATTTGAATTCATCATAAATCAATCTTTGCATCCAAGAACACCAAAACTAGCTCCAACCTACAGGAATAAAACAATTTGTACACATCTTAATTACTTTAATCCTCCAGCCTAAGTAGTGAGATGCTGGCTTGGACAAAAATTTTTGACCACAGAAAGAGACAACAAAATACTTGGGTTTTTTTCCCCCATATATATAAAAATACAATTATTTTGTGTAAATATATATATGGTTTAAATTAGGTGCTTTAGCTGAAGCAATTGTAGTAAGAAGAAAAAAAAATTCTTGACAGAGTAATTGAATTCTGTTTTCTTAACATGGTCCAAGACAAGTGTATATAGCTCACATTTAGGTCAATAGTGTTCACAGCTTACTTAATGAAAGGGTGTGAAACAGATGTCACAGATGTCAAAAGGATTGGAAACACTAGAGGCTTCCCTTCAGTCATGCTTCTAGGATGATGTCTTTCTAAGATTTTCCTGAGAGACTACAGAAGATGTTGAGTTTGCCAAAAAACAAGTGTGAGAGAACAATCCAAATGGCCATGGAGTGTTTATCTTAAATTGCCCCTTACTAGCTAAACAACATAATTTGAATCACTAGCTTTGTACCCTTCTTTTATAGATTATTAGATTGAAAGATATAAGGGTGAATAGTATTTTATTTTAGAGTGATGTCTTGTTTGTTAGCAGTGTTTTACCAAGGGTTGTCTGTGTCAAGCCCATGATATCCGGTGGACCAAAACCACATTTTTAGATATGTAACTTACCTCAATTCAAAGTTTGTATCCCAACAGAGATGTGTGAGATACTGAAGGTAGTTATAATAGTTTATCAGTGTACCATACTTACTCAGGAAAACTACAATTTCCTAATGGAAATTTCTTATTTTGAGAGCTGTGTCTAGCTTTAGCAAATTCTGAACTGCCCTCATACACAACAAACCTTTCTACACAGCCCCTTTCAGTGACTTTTCTTTGTTGTCTGAGAAGTAATTTCAAAATCTAATTACAGACTAAATCAAATTGTTCTATTATGTCCTCATCCTTCTCCTCTCACCAAAATCACCATGACTTCCCTGCTGATATCTGAAATGCAGTTCCACTTTATGGAGGTGAGATCTGTATTTATAGCTCCCAGGTGTATGCCTTTTCATTTAACTGTACTGGAATACATGCATGAATGTGTCTTGGCAAATGAAATAACCCGACTATTTTAGTTACCGTTCCAGCAATGCCTGCAAACATTACATGTTTTGCCAGTGTTCCTGTTTTCTTTCAAGTTTGCAATATTTGTTGAGAAGTCTTTCAGTAGACACAGTCAAAAGCAGCTCACACTATGTGACTACTGGTAGAAGTTCAATTTATGGGTATTTCTTTAGATCTTTAATGTAGCTAGAGTTTAAAGTATTGAAATTCTTTTTTAATTTGCATGCTGACAATACTTTTAATAAAAACTCTGGTTTGTCCCTTCCACACCTTGAATAAGTTTTGTGATATCTGATAGCGAAGCAGATCTGATGAAAATCTCCAAATTCTAATTCTAAGAAATTGTAAAGCAATGAAAATTTCTGAAGGGCTCTGAACAGAAAGTTCTGCAGAGCAAAGTTACAGACAGGAACAAAGAAAATTTATTTTGCTCATTGTGATATTTATGCAGTAAGTTAATTTCTTAATTTATTAAGTAACCTCATTTTAAAATGGTAAAACCCAATATTTTTGTGGTAAAAGTTCCTATTATGAACAACAAAAAAAAAAAATTTTAAAAAAAAATTGTTACTATGACAACTTAAAATTCTTTAGACCTTACTCCCTGATGTAGCTTTCTAAACTTAGTCACTTTCACAAATTAAAAAATTTCAAGTAATAATTTAACAACAATCCATGTAATAACGTAGCAATCAATCCATGTGTTTCTGGGGAAAAAAACCCTCACTTTAGGATTAGACTAAAAATAATTCTTTAAATTATTTATACCTGATGTAAATGGGCATTCACACAACCATTAATTCAGTTAAGTATCTGTGTACTACTAGTGCAGCTATCACAAGGCTAATTAGAGTTTCATTTTACATGGAAAAAAATCCCCTTATATTGGAAGGAGGTACTTGGATTTTTGTTTTGTTGGATTTTTTCTCATTGTTTTTGTAGGGGAAGCAGAAAACATTGACAAGAGGAGGAATAAATCTGAAGCTGAACTTCTGCCTAGAGATAATTCCCAACCTAATAATTTTAAGCATTTCCTTTGAGATATTTTTTGCACCCATATTGACAGTCTCTACAGCAAAAGACAGTGATTTGTGTTTGAATTTGCAGGCAGGAAGGAATTTATTTTGAAGTTTTAAGAAAAAAATTATTTCATAACAAAATTTTTAAGGCAGCCTTCAATTTTATCTGACAGACTGTAGATGCTGTCATCAGACAAAGGCAGTCTAAATAAAATACAATATATTTGCTGAACTTCTGTAGGTTCTAACAGAAAGACTGAGTGAAAGCAATAAAAGTGGTCATTTTAATGGAAAATTCCAAATGTAAGCCTTTTAGAAAGAAAATAATCGAGTATGATTGCAAACCTCCCATAAGGTTCTGATAACTGAGTTTGGTTTTGCATGCCTTTTATTGTTGTAATGGTTGTCACTGTTAATAAACCTGGCTCAATCTAGTAGATAATAGTGTGACTGTACCATAATGCCTTATACATTTTCCAAGCTGCATATTAAGCTAATAATGTCATACTTCATGCTCTCACACAATGCAGAAAGTTACCAAGAATCTGTGCAGAGCTCACAGTTATTTAACAGGCTAACTGGATTATCCAGGAAGGGGAGTCTTTTCTTAGCTGAATTGGTTTGGCCATGTAAGTATTTACAATAGGAGATTCCTGCAGCTGCAAGCATGAGTTTACTGCTGTGTGAGAGAAGGAGAGAGGCTTGTGTAGCCAATTAAGAGATGCAGTGTAGTGATTGCTCCAGGCAGGCAAAATGTCAACATCAATTTCAGGTTCCTCACATTAAACCAATCAGTAATAGACTTTGTTTCAGCTTCTGCTCTCTTGCAGGTTTTTGGTTAAATTAAATTTTATAAACAGGCAAATTGAACTGAGCCCTTCACCATTTTGAAGCAGGTTTTCTGCTTGTGCAAGTGAAGGTTAATAGGAAATGCAAATATCATATGCATACCAATAATTCTTTTAAAACATTTCACCTTCTGCACTACCCTTCAAGTCAATTTCCTTCCATGTAGAAGTGCTTCACAATGAGTTCCCTAGAGTTTAGCCATTTAAAAATATATAAGCATCATGAATACAAATTGTATTAAATATTTCTGGGTTTTTGAGTGATATCCAAACAAGATATGTTGTCCAATTTCATTTAGAACAGAGATTTGATGGTTTCTGTAATTTAATCTTGTTTCAGAGCAACTTCCCCTTCAAAACACAGAAGTTATAATTTCCAGCTCTTCTATTAAATTCGTAGTTGCTATAGGAAAACATCTGAGGAAGTGTTCTTCTTAGAAAGTGATATAGATATTCCCTTTCTCCTAACATGTGTGTATAATGGGCTTCAAGGATAATTTCATTACTTTTTTTCAGACAAACACTATCTCCTGAGTACACTCATTTCACATTTCATGTGCCTTTTTTGGTTTTTTAGCCCAAATGGTGGTTTCCTGAGGAAACAGACTCTGGTTAGGTGCTTCCTAGCACAGACCTCCATGGTATCCTGCAAGTGTGAGTCTAACTTTTTAATGGGACAAAGCTGAAGGGAAGATAGTACATTCTTCAACAATTTAGCCCTCAGATAAATTTTTTCTTCACTACTAAAGAGACAAGCCTTTCAGGCTGATCTAAAAAATAAATCATTTGGATGAATCTGATCCATCCATGCAGCAAGGCCATTCTATTCTTGTGAAAAAAAAATAAATAAAAAAGGAAAGAAGACTTATTGGTTATATAGTATGACAGTTTCAGGTCTTTGGACTATAATCATCACAACTGCTGTGATCAACCCACGGATGGGTGTTCTCAGGAGTTTTATCACTAAAAGTATGAATGTGATTTATGAGTACATTTGCATGCTATGGATGCATCAGGGACGTTGTTTATATAAGCATGGGAAGCATCACCTTTGTCAGACAGTCCTTAAACACTGTCCAAACCTTCTGATACTGTTGGAGATATCATAGAAGTGAAGTCTTTATTTGAAAAGGCTGGGAACAGATTACTTCTGCTTCAGACACTACTTTGTCAAATTCTTTCAGAATCACAATATTTAAAGATTTATTTAAAGTTTTGAGGTATGACCAAACGTATAATTTGATCACAAGATCATTCCTAGAAGAGAACTGGGAGAATAGGCACATATGTGTTTCCATTCTTAGGGGTTGGCCTACATAAGACTATCTGAAATTTATGCCAGCAAATTATTCTCAAATGAATGATCACACAAATTGTGTATGATTGCAGGTAATTTTCTCAGTTTGCTGCTGCCTCTCATGAAGTTTCTGGTGCTATGGTACTCGATAGCAGCCTAATGAGAGCTTAATGCTAGCCTTGTCATTGGTAATAATATCATGTTTTATTATGCACAGTTGCTACCAAAGTAACTAAATCCATGAAGATCACGTTTGCTTGAGAGAAAAAAAATCTTTGACTGCTGGGGAATACTGAGCTGACATTTTGAGAGATTAGCAACTGTGGCTTTGAAATCTCCAAGTTGTAATACAGCCCACCACTGTCTCTAGGTAAAGATGACTAACTATATCTTTAAGGTTGACTCCTTTTAGTGTAAAAGAAGAATGCCCCCATGCCCCCAGGTGGTTCTCCACACAATCAAATGATGACTTACCTCACACAGAAACATCTTTGCTTGGCTTTTATAAATTAAACAAATCTTAAGTATTGTTTATTATTTTTCAAAGACATAGAATTTAAACTGAATTTTCTGCTTCAAAGTTTCACAATTCCATCTTTCATTTCCTGAATTATTACATTGCAATAGAAACATTGTGTATTCAACACTACATTTTTTAGTAATTTAAAGAGAAGAAATATTAAGTTTTATTTTGCTATTATCAGTCACTAAGACATTAACTTTCATTTTATAATTTAGTTCAGTGGCAGAGGGATGTTTGAAATAACCAGCTTCTTTATTTGTCAACAAACAAGACAACAGACAATTACAGACATGAAATTTAAATTAGCTGTATAGAGTCATTGCACAATAAAAAAGGATGTTTATTTAACCTACCTAAGTAACTAGAAGTATTGAAACATTATCCAATACTAAGTAATAGATATTAAAAGAAAAAAAAATGAAAACCAACTTACTAGAACCCATGGGAGGAGGAATTTGTGTACTTTAGGAAATAACCTAACCAATTATTAATTCAAATCAGGTGAAATTCATAACCCAAAAAGATGTTTTAGCCAAAGATGAAAAGCAGTCTTCATATACAGAATACTATGCATGCAAGCTTTAACTAAGTTTAGACTGTCTTTCTCATTCCCTGCTTTTAAATCAAAGGTGAGATCTTGAGTACTCAGGCAGAATAGAATATAAATGAAAAGCACAAGTCTGTGATATTGAAGCTGATTAGCCTACCCAACAGGATTTCAAATAGAGGAACAATCAAAAAGCCAATTGTGTTGTGTTTTAAAGAAAAAAAAAAAAAAAACAAAAAACTTTAACTGCTTTGGAAAGAATAGGAAAACATCAGCCAGAAGAACACTTCTGAACACAGAAACAAATTTCAGGGTTTTATAGGTAAATGAGTATTGCTGATGATACAAAGCAGCAATGTGGACATTTATAGAGGAATTTAGTGACATGTGGAGGGAAATGACAGTGAACAATTTCTCTTGAATGTTCTCACAAATAAAGATAAACAGAAAAATACCAGTGCCCTAGATTAAGGGGCAGAGGAATATGAGACCAAATTTAAGAAACACAGGATATTCATTACAAATATTTTACGGTTTTGATGAATTTGTCCTGTTTCTAAGAGAAAATTCCCATTGATCAATTAGTAAAGAAATTAGAAGGCTTGAATTAGACAGAAAATTGAATATGAGGGCCAAGGTAATCATGGTTCCATAATTTCCATATGCAAAATATTTTGTTGCCAAAATTACCCAAGCAAAACCAGGTATGCAGATATTTAGCAATTCCTTATACCAATGATAAAGTAAAAACTTGAGATGTTTGTAGGGTCAAAGGAATATGTCATGTTTGATATAACTAAATTGTCACAATTACTTCAGAGATTATTAAGGATCACAATGCCATAAAAAATTAAAAATGTAACCTTTAAAACAGTAAGTGCTATTGTACTCTGAGAGATACTAACATCTGAAGGAAACCTAGTCCCTAAGAATCTATCCATTTTGTGTATTATAATTCTATATATGCTTTTCTACCAGTTACTGAGAACACAGTCTGTAAAATGGTGTTGTAAAGTGGTATACTGGGTATGAAACTAATAATTTCTTACTGCAAGGCTTGCATTCAGCATGGGCATTTTACTTGTGAACTAATTTTTGGCAGGCATCAAAAAGTTGATCACTGATATGAATTTTGCAATTACAGAATCACAGAATACTCTGTGTTGGAAGGGATTCATAAGAATCATCAGCTCTTAGGTGAATGGCCCATATGTGGAGTGAATCTACAACTTTGGTGTTCTTAGCACCAAGCTCTGACCAACTGAGAACATCTCAGTGACATTGCTTAGTCCAAATTGATTAGGATCTTCACCCATATGCTTGATGTATCTGCCTAAGGTAGTTGGTAACATGTACAGGTTTGCATATATGTAGACCAATAATTTAGTTCTAATTGTAATAATAGGCCTATATAAAATGATATATATTTTATCACAAAACTATGAGTTAGCTTAGACCGGTTGAACTTTAGTTCAGCTAAATAAGATGAGAGATTGAAGATATGAAACAGACACTAACCTGGGCCTCCCTAGGGAACAAAGTTATCAGGAAGAGCTTGACTGCTAAGTAACAAATCAATTTAACATTTACTTTTTTTAGATTTAAATAAGATTATTATATCTCATGATTTTATAAAAATTAATATTATTCTTAGAATTAAAAAAAGAAGCTGCCAAAAAATATCACTAAATTCCTCTATGGCTAAAATTTTACTTATGATGGAGGCTTCCCTCTGCAGACCTTGAAATTGTGCTTAAAAGACAATAAAATTTTTGATCCAGAAAGCATTTTTTCTATGTCTTTAAAATGATCCATACATTTTTATTTTTGCTAATCTACTTTTCCTCTCTTAAAATTGTCCTTTCTTTTTTTTGTTTGTGCACAGTTTTTATTGCTGTACCAAATGACTCTGCCAGCTTGTTGACTCAGCTATATTTCTTTTTTCTTTATTTCCTTACTGTGCTGTGTGATGAAGTTGTTGAACAACACTCACTTCATCTGTTACTGTGAAAGACTTACTCTTCACGAAAAAAATTGCTTGAGGTCTAGTGATTTGCAAGGTTACGATCAACAAAAATGGAAGTCTCTAAGAATTTGATGTTGAGGCATTAGATAAGATTGCAATATGTACAATTTCTTATGTTTGTATATACATAGACATAGATATTTATATATACAGAAATTATCTGATGTGTGTATGCCTCGAGGGATAACTGTTGCTGATATACTTGACCAAAATAATTAAAACGAAAAATTATTTAATGAAAATGAGATATAAAAATTCATGTGTCCATAAACTGTGTGTTTAAAATGCACATAATCTTTTGGGGAAACAGTTAAAAAAACTTAGAATTTTAAATATGTTTTAAGGACAAGTAACACCATAGATCACATATATTCATTGCTAGATACAGAAAACATTTCAGAACTCTTTGATAAATGCTTCTATGCAGCATCTGAATCAAGCAGAGATGAGTATAGATGTAACATGATGCTGTTGCAAAGAAGTGAAGACATCATGGCTGAAATTTACAAATTAACTTGTCCATATAATGTATGCTGAAGAATCTGAAAAGAGTGTCTGAGAATTCTCTGAATCTCTAACGTGAGTAATTAATAGAGGGAAAATTGAAAGAAATGCTAAAGAATAAGGTACAGGGGGTGACCCTAGGAATTAGACACTGGTTGGAATGTGACATTAGCCCCAAAAATATAGTAACTGCCATGTGTTTTAAGTAAGTAGCAGATTTTTTACTTTTTTGTGTTGTAGTTCAATCAACCATTGGGACACGTTGCCTGGAGACCCTGTGGAAGCCATCTTTAAAGGCTTTCATGGCCTGTCTTGACAAAGATCTCAGCAACAGATCTGAATTCAGCATTGACCATGGTTTAGGCAAAGGTTAGTCACTGTGAGGATTGAGGAAGGCTCACCCTTTCTCCTTACTTACTTGCTAATTCATAGACAAGGAAGGACAGAAGGCAGAAGGACATTGGTCAAGATACTCTTCTGGTGAGGAATGACTCAAGCCAGGTTTGGAGGAAACACACGAAATTTGAAATTTTACTCATAAAATTTGGATGAAAGCATTTATTCACGATATTCAGAACTATCAACACAGCTAAAACTGTGACACTGATAAAGAAATGGAGAGGAAATGCTTAATCTGTTCACATGAATATTTCTGTAGCAAATGAATACATAAGTGAAACAGGAGATGGGTGCATACAGTATCTCTCTCTTACAGAAGCAGAGCTAATCATTGTGTAGCTCTTTAATTTTAAAACCAGAAAGCTCTTCTCCTTAATCTTTCAAAAGACCTATTGTATGCTTTCTTAAGGCATGACTGTTTGGGGTCCTGCCCCTTCTTTCTTGACAGACTGCATGCCCAATTATATTCTATTTGGAAGAGTTGGAAATATCCTTTGAATCCCTCCAGGATGATTTTAATCTTCCACTCTAGGTATAGTTTAGCACTGTCATATCCAAGATGCATTCTAGTCTTTCATCTTTACTTATGTGGCTCAAATGCCTTTTTCTGTCATCACATACTTAACTGCCAAAATCTCTGTGAGGCATAAAAGTCTCTCCTCTTTCCCCTGCTGCTGTTGATAGTGTGCACACACGTGTGTTCATCAAGGTGAAATCTTCCTCTTGGGAGATCCTCTCTGAATTGCCCTGGTCTTTAGCAGACATATTTAACACCATTAACTTGATAGAGTAAATGCACTCATTTAGATGAGACACAATTGTCTCATTTGTACACTTCTGTGTAAATTGTAGTTTTGTGTGACTGAGTTTCAGGTCCCTTTCTGAGATACCATACAGCAGGAAATCAGGTTCTATAGTTTCCTTGTGTGTATCAGGTTTTAAGAGTAAAGAACTTATTCCTTACAGATGCTGTTTTGTGTGCCTATTCACAGATATCATTCACATTCTGGGATGTGTCTTCAGAGATCTATAACCATAATTTGTTTTGCTATTTGGACTGCTCATAAAATGCAGTCTCTGATTTGCATGCAAAAGTCCTATAGCAATATCCCTTTATGCATTGTTATCATTACTGGACTGCTTTGGTTTGGAGCATGACAAATAGAATGACTTTGCTCAGACTTGAGCCAACGGTTTGGTAAAAGACATTGTCTAAATCCCCATTAAGAAGAATAAGTGAACACCATAAGGAAGCCTAAGTGTTCAAGGCAGAGAGATAAATCTTCCTCTTCTTCTCAGTAACAAAAATATATTTGCTACAACTCTCCATTAGCTCAAGGCAGAGATGATACTGGCTTATTAATACACACTGGGAATTCATGCAGATGACACAGGTTTTCTTTTTGCAGTTAAAAATGTGTTCTTTAATTTCAACAATACTTGCTGTGTCAAAAGATATATTTTTAAGATATGCATATCTGCAAATCTTATATATTATATATTATTTATGCTGCTCTTATAATAAGAACTAGCTTGTTATGAATGCATATCCACTCAAATGTCTTTATTTTCATCCCAAAACAGAGCTATGTCATTTTAATTGCATTCATGTTGTCTTTGGTGAGATCAATAGCAGTCTTAATTTACTAATAGAAAACTTTAAAAGACTTCCCATGAATATTAAGTAGCACAAATCAATATTAATTTGTAATTAATTTCTTGTTCTAGACAACACGAACCATGGTTTTTATTTCTTGAAATGTCTTTCAAGTTCATGAAGAAAAAAATATTCTATTTTGTTGATGCTGTGTTTGTACATAATGCTATACATAGGGATGGCTACCAAAATCCATTCCCTACCAGAAATCTAGTATTTTTATATGCTTAAGGATATGAGGCAGCATTAGTTAAAGAAAATTGTAGCTTTCCTTTTTCTCTATTAGTGAGAGATAATTCACATAAATAATAGTGAATTACAGAGGGATTTAATATAGTTCAAGAATATTTGTAAGAAGTAATCTTCTGGAGCAAACTATTGTATAGTTGGTCTATTTACAGGAGGAGATAAAGGTAGTGTTTATCATATTTTCTCAGTTTCCATCTCAATAGAAGTCAGTATTGAATCTTGCCTCAAACTAAGAGCTTTTCAGGAAAGGAGTCATTACACAGATTCCCATCAGTCATCCCATTGTAAATCTGGATTGCCTCTATTGAACTCACCAGCGTAACTGTGGAATTACTGCAGTGTAATTTGGCACATGCAGTATAACAAGATAAAAACCCCAGTGGCATGATACAAAAATATATATATGCACATAAAAAATCATCATTCTTTCTGCAATGCATTTAACAAGTCTGTGTAAAGTTCTTTGCAGAGAAGTGTGCCAGGGAAGCAGGTTAAATGATATGCACAATGTTCCAAGCTACAACTGCAGGAACTGATTTTTCTGCAGCTGCTCGTGGTATCTGCTCACTGCACAGTAGGCAGAAGTATAGACAGTCTGAAAATGACTTTAGGAATTGCAGGGAGTAATGAAAAAAGTGCTTGTGTGCAAATATCCTGTAAATAATTTTAAATGGTTTAATCAGGTAGCACATCCAAAATCTACTCTTCAATTTTTTTAATAAATTTATTTCTGAACTTGAAATATTTGCTTTTACTATCAAGAAAGCTGAAAAATACTGTGATAAAATGTAAAGATTTCATAGATTATATTATTCTTTCAAGAAATGAGCATTTCCTCAATGATTCTTTTGTTTGTATACTCAAAATATATATAATTGTGTGATAGGATATAAATATTATTCACATGAATTAGGACTACTGCAATTCACAGGAGAGGCAAAATTGCAAATGATTTATACAGCTTAGCCTTGGACTGTAATTCTATAAAATTTTCATATCATATCTGTTTTTTAGTCATGAATGTCATGACTAAAAGAATTCTATTGTTATAATAGCTTCTCTAAGTAAAAAGGTCTGTTAACCCACATGCTCTAGTTCTTGTTAATCACTTTTGTAAATAAAATAAGGCTAAGTGGAAAGAAGCCCCAATTCAGAGCTGAGATAAATCTTACATATGTAATAATGACACTCACATAAAAGATTAGTTTTTACAAATACAATTTATCTTAGAAAACTATTATGGATTCTTCCGGTTTGAGAGAGGTCACTGACAAGTCAGACAAAATTATTAACTTTCCAGTGCAATTTGCCAAGACAGTAGTTCCTTCTTGCTTTGTGAATCTTGCCTTAAAGTCAAGGGAGAAAAGATACCATGAATACACATACATGAACATTCTGGGAAAAAAATTGCACAATTCTTATGAACTTAACTCTAGCTACAGTGATATAAAGCTTTTTACTAATTCTGTAACTATAAAAACAGATGAACCCTGCTAGACAAACTAATGTCACTACACCAAAAATAAACAAATTCTAGAACATTTATAAACCATTAAATATTAAACTCCATTCTTATAGTTTAGAAATCTGCTGGTTTTTGCCTTATGCCCCTGTGCCAAATGCAAATATGCACAATGTTCACTGGCTAGTAGCCATTATCCCAAACAACTATCCACTTGTTAAATTATACGTGGCATTTTGTAACTGATAGGCTTGTGTCCCCAGTCTGCTTCTAGGAATCTGTCCAATAAAATATGTATTAAATAAGAAAATATTGTATATTGTGTTCTAAGCATAGTGGTCTTCAGAACAGGGGAGGGAGTATAAATGAAAGAATTGAAAACGTTCTCCTGTGTTGTATGTGAAGCTGGTAGTTCATTCCAGCTGAAGGAGAATTAACCTTATTTCATGATCCTTGTTTAAAATGAAAGATTTCTGTTGACTCGATTTATTGTGCATATTCCTACTCTTCTATCTTCATTGAATACTTTATCCAAGTATATAAGGATAAAATTACAAGGGTACAGGGGCTTGCTTCTAGCAAACGTTTACTTCAATATGTTGTTTGAAAGAAGCCAATGGAATCAGCTCTTGCATTTTGAAGTGGCTGACTTTTTTAGGAAAAAGAAATAAGTCTTTATACTAATATTTATTTTACCCCTGACAGGTTTTTCAGTTTTCTCCTATATGAAATTATTGAAATTTTGACAGCAAGAGGACTGTAATTTTTAAAAAGTTATTTGTTTTTTTGTTTGTTTGTTTGTTCAGTGTGCCCTTGGAATAATGAAAATTTTTGGGGGCTGCTTAACATTTAAAACCATTATGAATAATTATTTCTAAAATTTGCATCACCCTTTAAACAAAAATAAAATGTTTTCAATAAATCAAATAAATCAAGAGTAATTGTTTTGCTCAAGCATTTGTCTTTGATCATCCTGATGGCCTAGAAAAAAACAAGTTAATGAGAGTGACAAAAACCTTCACTCCATATGCTGACAGATGTTTGAAAAAAATTGCATCTGAACTTTGTGGATACTGCTGTTTTTTCTTTAGTAAGTCTAAGCTTTGTTAGACTATCTATAGCAAAGTAGATGGATCTTTACATGTTTTGCATGTAGACCAAGACTGTGAAAAAACTTTGCATCTCCTGAAGTTAAATGTGATGCAGTTGATGCTTCATTAGAGAGAAAGTAGCAGACATACTGCAGATTCTGTTGTCCTTGAAAAAAGTAAGGCAAAAAGGCTGGGTTTGATGGGGCTGGCTTTGATTCCTTGTTTTTTATTATTACATACTGGATATATTTCCTTTTTTTTTTTTTTGTAATAGCATGCTATACAAACAAGACAGGGGAAAACCTAAAATTGTTCTAAAACTTGCTCCAGTCTGCTCTTATTATCCTAAGACAAATGTGACAGGACTTATCCCTGTTCCACTCATAACACGGAGAGGAAGACCCTTCATGCAGGTAATAACACCAAGAATAGTTAACGTTCTGCAAACCCACTCCCTAACCTGCTACTTCAAACTTGCTCGTGTTGGTAAAGTTAGGATACTAGTGCAACTTGTACGAGAGTACAGTTAATAACACATTCTAGATGCGTGTTGTTGGCCATGTTTCCTGTGACAGATTCAATGGCTTAGTTGCAAACACGTTTAATAATGCATTTAAATACAGCAATCAGACAAGTTTTCTGTCACAGACACAATGGCTTAATTGCAGTCACTTTTTAAAGCAGCATTTTTTCTGCATATTGCTATCTGTGTACAATAAAGAGGGTAGTGTCCTACAATATATCTCCAGAAAAAGAAAGCCCCCTCAGTGCATAAATTCACTTCATAAATGGATTTTAAAGAAGTAACTACTGTGCCTTTCTTAAGTATTTTCATTTTTGTGCTGCTTTATGTCAGTAGCTTACAGATTTTCTTATACTTCTTTAAAAGATAGTGATAAACACAAGCTTACCTAACAGACAGAAACAAGACAAACATTTTTCTGAAAATGCTGTGTCATGATGAGCTGTTTCCCACTGAAGTAACCTTGAATTGCAATGAATGATATTTGGGAGATAGCTTTATTACCATGTGCAAGTTTATTTATTTCAAGTAAATTCCTCTCTGACAAAACAAACATATTTCAAAGCCTTTCAACAAATAAAAGACTATGTCTGAAAATATATAGGTTTCTGAAGAATCTTGTAACTGTCACAAATTACTACCATGACTGCTGGGATGCTGTGAAGTAAAGTGAGTCTCTAGCTTCAAATAGAAATTCTAACTTTTTCATATGTAATTCTTCTTGGAACTTGAAAAAAAAATAAAAAATATAAACTTTGGCTTTCACAAGCATGACTTTTAACAGTATTTTAATCCATATAATCCTCAAGACAAGTTCAACTGAAAAACTGAGCATGTAAAATAAAGAATATCAAGTAAAAAGCAAAAAGGTTTTGCTGGTGACCAGTGAAGCATAAGATAGTGAATTTCTGGAAACAACTGTACTGAGACGCAATGTCATGGAGCTCACTCTTCAGCCTCTTCTTTGTTGAAAGGAGAATAATCCAGGCAAAGGCAAGGAAGAGTGCCCCACTTTTCTAGACCTTTCTGTACTGTGGCAACTGCTGTCTGTCATAACAGTATAAGTACGATTTTAGTGAACAAATATGCACATAGTTAGCTGCTGTTCAGAGAGCAGCATTCACTTTGAGTGACACAATTGTAAAAAATTGTCCATCTGTATGGCAGACTGAAGCTCAACAGTAACACTTTCTTTGTTCTTAGCGGGGGCTGAATGTCATAAACTGAATGTTTTTGCTATCTAAGCTAACATTCAGTTCATTCAAACTTCAAACACCTCCATGTAGAAGATTATATTCTGGATGGAACCACAACAGGATGATGAACTTGGACAAATTTAAATGTCAGCTAAGTCAAAGATCAAATAGACATAAGTTTGGAGACCCATGACATCTTCTGAATATTAATAAGGAATACAAGTACACAGATCTTATTTTCTTAAAAGCACTGTCCTATAGGTTCTTTTTTTTTTTTTTTTTTTCAATTGTTTGGTTTTGCTATCAGTAATTTACTGAAGAAGCAAGATTAAGTATAAACAAGAGTAGAATTTTCATAGCTTCTTTTGAAGATATAGTTTGTTTTTTACAAATTATGTGTAAGTGTATGTGAGTGTGTGAGAAGAGGAACAAACTAATAATGCTAATATTTTCACTATAATTCATATATTCTTTTTCATCTGCCTCATTATGTCCATAATTAAAAGTTTTTCATTTTAAGTTCCAGTATGGAGCAGATATTTTTAACGATAAATAAATCACTTTATGAGGAACACTATAAAAGGAGATTTATATTTTATAAAATTATGTCTTTCCAGTCATCTCACTTTTTCTCATGAAATATTGTAAAAACTCATGGATGGTGAATGCTGTAAGTGAAACTGTTGTTTTCTGACATGTTTCACATGACTCATTTAAACTACAGCATTAAATAATTACATAAACTTACTTTACTTTCTGCATATGGTGTAAAGCATGATTTTAAAACTTCAGGAGTGAAATGCCTGTGTTTGGGTGGTGTTTACTTTTTCCATATTGAGAAGCTTTTTTACATTGGGCATCTTCTTTTCCTGATAAAACAATATCCAGTTTAATGAATGCTTTCTCTCTCAGCTAAAAAATCTGCATTTTTGGGCCTGATCCAGAAAGAACTGAAATCAATGAAAATCTTTCCATTTGTTTCAGAGGGCTTTGAGTCAAGCTTTTAGCTAAGCAGATGTTTGGTACATCTAATCAGTATAAATCACTCTTTTGAATGATATGCATTTTCCTGCACTATACAGATACTCTATATAAATTTTGAATTTAATAGCAACAGATCGCTTTCTAGGTGACATGCTGTTTCATTGTATGTGCCTGATCTGAATACAGTTCATAATAGGGATAATTGTTAAATATGATGATGAATTTGACTACAGTGAAAAACAAGGTCATCAAACCGGAAATGCTAAATAATGCAATTTCCAGGAAGCAACTAATGGTGGTGACATTGCCATCTATTCCTGTAAAAAGCCATGATGAAAATGAAATACCTCAAATACAAATTCAGATGATTTATGTCATATGTAGCCTTTAAAATACTGCCAGGATAAATTAAAGATGTAATGTCATTTGCAGACAACTGCACATAGTTCTACCATTAGAAACACGGTTGAGGTTATAAATAGTTATTTTTACACAAAGCAAATACTACATGTAAAACAGCAGTTTAAGTTTTCTGACATCAAAAGAAATAGAGTGTATTAGGCAGAAATTATAAAATGTGGCAGTAATACACTCAAAGGCGTAACACCTTCATTCTTGACACTATATTCTAGCAGAAAAACATTATGTTATCATGTTGCTAATAACACTTTGTTGTTCTTAAAATGGTGTGCTGTCTTGAATGATCCCAAATCAAACCACCTGTTGGTCTAATGCCCCATGGGCTAAGAGTATCAAGTAGTACATTGGCTGGCACAAAAATTTTGCTAGATTAGCATAGTACTAATCTCCAGAAACAGGGGAATGCTTGAGTCCCAGGTTATATATATGGCCTCATTCTGATGCAGTTCTGTTGAGATACTGCATTTCTTCCCTTCTGCTCTTGCATATGGGTTTTTCTCTTCCCATGTCACATTTCTTTAATATCCTCTCCAAATTTTTGGCATGAATTTGCATAGATCTTGGAAAATGAACTGTCTAGATTGCAATTTTTGGTCTTTTTTCTGATAGAAATACTTCAGATGTATACTATGCTGAATATTAATCTCTTCTACTCACAGAAATAAAATATTGCAGTAGTCTAAAACAATACTTGCAATTAAGATAGCATGCAGAACATTGTTCTGACTAGTACATTATGGCTTGGGAAATAAACTTTCCTTTAATTGCTTAATAGAGTCAAATAGTAATTTTCATTTAAAAACTAGTGACCAATGTAATTCTAACTTATAAGGATGCTTCTGAAATTCAGAAAGACCTTGTAGAAACTCCAAGCTTATTTTTAACCTACTTGGGGGTAAATAAGGTCATGTAGTTCAGCTGATTGAAGAGTGACATTTGGCAAATCTAGTGAAAGGAATGACTAAGGCCATCCTGCAGAAGAGGGTTAGAATGTCTGTTTGGCTTTCAGCTATGATCAGTTTCCCTTCTCTCTCTGATTTCTTGGATTGCACACAGGATCACAGGATGGCTGAGGCTGGAGGCATCTCTAGAGATATTCTCATCCAAATGTATGCTCAGAGCAGGGTCAGATAGGGCAGGTTGCTCAAGGCTGTGTCCAGTCAAGTTTTGACTATCAGCAAGAATGGAGGCTCCAGTACATCTCTGGGCGCTCTGTTCTGTGGTGGCTCATATTAGAAAAGCATTCTCATAAATTCAGACCGAATTTCCTCTGTTTCAGTTTGTGCCTGCTGTCTCTTCTCCTGTGGCTGAGCACTGACAAGAGCCTCTCTCTGTCTTCCTTACTCCCCCAATGGTGTATTAATACACATGAATAATGTCCTCCTGAATCTTCCCAGCTCTCTCAGCTTCTCCTTACATCCCAGATGATCCAGTACATTAGTCATCAACAGACTACAGAAAGGCTGTTTATTATGGTGTTTCTGCATAGGTTCACCACATACGCTGACATGCAAATGAGAAAGGGTCAGTCAGTGAAAAAATATTTCAACAATATCAGAACCAATCCTGGCAAGACAAAAGCATCACTTCATGTCTATTGTTCAAATAGAGTATATTTCCAGACTAATATTTATTCCTGTATGACCTACTTTCAGCTGCAGCTCTTATTTCAGTAACAAAAGATTGGGATGTGTGAGTAGCTCATACTGAAACTTAGTCAAGTGCCAGCTTCTCATCATCACACAGAACACAAGCAGCAAAATCAAATGTGCTTGTTATGAAGTGCTAGTGTATTCATCCCAACACACATTTTTTTCTGCTTGTCTATTGCTAAGGCTTAGGCCTTTCTGAGTCACTAGAAAAATTGAACTTGGTAGGCATAATTATTGAAATATCTCTTAAAGAAAAAAAAAAGGAAACTGTGGAATGGAAATCTGTGGCCATGAAAGTGTTGAAAATAACTGAATCTTCAAGAGCTTCTGTAGTATAGATTGGGAAGCACTGAAGATAGCTAATTTGGTTTTGGTTAAATGGATAGGAATGACTGACTCGTTTGTTAGCAGATTTCAAACCCAGCTTCATGAGGGCTTTTTTGATTTTCTGTTCCTTTTTTGTTACAACAAGGTAAAAGAACTTAGGGCAGATGGGAACCCACTAGAAAGTGGTTAAATGGTTTCTGAGAGCATTCTTCCATCTGTTTCTATTTTCTTATGCACATTGACTTGGTTCATTCTCTTTAAAGGGTAGCCAAATAAGAAGGAACAATTTTTTGGATCTGTTCTTAGAAAGAGATTTTTTTTCCCATTGGTCCAAATCCAAAATCTGCAGATACTTTCCTCAACAGCTGCAGAAATGACACAACTTGAGCATCATTATTTTTGATTTTTTAAAATTAAAATATTTAAAAAAATATTTTGATTCTTTCCTAAATTGATAAAAATATATATTAAAAAAAATACTGATCTATCTGCTGAAACCTATCTTACTTTTAGATGATACATGGAAGCTGTTTTGTCCTATGAACTTTTTCCTTGGACTTTTATTTTCATGCCATGTATATCCATATGAGCACTAATATACTTCTAATATTAATTAAAACTTGTTAAAAAACTCTAAATTTCTTACCGCACCACTTTGGTATGGATTGTAGGAATGCAACAGTACATTGTGTCTTGCATATACAGACTAATTACTCAACATTTTTCTAATATTAGTAAAGGGACTAACTATTTAAATGGCTTAAAACTTCATTCTTCTTGTTTTTAATGGAAATTTCCAAATGAAAGTTAAGAAGTCCATTAAAAAAAATCAGAAAAAACCAGGTAATTTTACAATTTCCTACTGCCATGACTTCATACTATATATATATATACCCAAACATATGTATGTGTGTGAGTGTCTTTGTAGCATGAACAGGTACCATTCTTTTCTCATGATTTCATCACTACATAGGGGAAAAACCTGATTTATAAGAAAAATCAAACACTGGAATGCAAAAGTTTGGGGTTTTTTTAATGCAATTAATGCATTTTTAAGGCTGAGTGCACAGGATACACTAAAAAATTAGAATCAATTATATTAAATGAAGCATGTGAATTTACGGGTTTTCTGTAAAGTCAGTAAGGGGCAGTGAAGGTAACACAGTATATTAACCCAAAAAATATTTTACATTGACCTCTTCTTGTGAATTAATGTGGTATTTAGAAGATAGTCTAAGACTGAGAGTACTAAACCCACTCAAAATCTTTCAAATAAAAGGCAGGAAACGTCCCTGAAAATTCAACATATTCTGTAAATTGTTAGAAGTGTAAAATACAATTTTTTTTTTTCTGTAAAAATATGTCATCTGGCAGTGTGTGGTTTTGTAGGCCATTTCACTCACTCATTATTCAATTATTTAAATGTACATTCTTCTTTAATGCAGAGAAATCAACACCTGTATTTTGTGAGGGGAGAGTTATTTAATACTAGAGTTATAATTGTATAATCTAGCTGTAGTACTGAAGGATATTCAGCTACACATAGACTAGAATTATTGCATCATTCTTTTTAGTTACTGTTATGATAGTCTAGAGAAATCATAACTGTGGCTATTAAATAATTTTTTATTTTTAAATGAACAAATTATTAGAAACTGGTGTATTGAGTTTAAGCAGCAAAGTTTTGGAAGCAGTGGAGGGTTATAGCAGTGGGCTTCTGTGACAAGCTGCCAGAAGCTTTCCCCATGTCCAGCATCTGGCTCCAAGGTGGATCCACCACTGGCCAAGGCCAAGCTGATCTGTGATGGTGGTAGTGCTGTTATCTGAGATAACAGATTTGAGAAATGGGTTAAAAAACTACTGCACAACAGCATCTGTAAAGAGAAGTGAGAATATGTGAGACAAAGAACCCTGCTGACAGCAAGGTCAGTAAGGGAGAAGGGGCAGGAGGAGCTGCAGGCACAGAACAGAGATTCCCCTGCAGCCCATGGTGCAGACAGCCCATGGTGGGGCAGCTGAGCCCCTGCAGCGCATGCAGGTCTAGGGTGGAGCAGAGCCATCTGCAGACCCTGAAGGACCCCAGTCTGGAGCAAGAGGATGCCTGACAGAGTCTGTGACCCTGTGGGAAGCCTGTGCTGGAGCAGGTTGTTTTATCAACTCGTGGACTTGTGGATAGAGTACCTCATGCTGGAGCAGTAACAGGTTTTGTGGTGGGACATGGGACTCCATGGGGACCCAATGGACTGGGAACAGTCTGTTTCTGCAGGAGACTGCAACCCTGTAGAAGGGACCAATGATGGAGCTGTTCAGAAGAACTCTAGTTATGGAGGTCTGTCTCCAGTAGGAGAGACCCCATGCTGGAGCAGGGGAGCAAAGTGAGGCGTCCTCCCACTGAGGAGAACGGAGAGCAGAGACAATGTGTGATGAACTGACCATAGACTGCATTCCTATCTCCCTGTGCCATTGAGAGATGAGGAGGTAGAGAAAATCGAGAGCAGTTAAGCCAGAGTAGAAGGGAAGGGTGGTGGAAGGCAATTTAAGATGTGTTTCTATTTCTCATTAGCTGCACAGAATGCAGCAATTAGTTTTGTGCCTTGGTTGTGGAGTTCTATCACATGAAATCAGTTTACATGAAGCATGAGAGTTATACTGCCTTAAATGAAAAATACGATACTAATTTTCATAATAGAAGTTTATAGTGATTTTAGTACATACTGGAATTGGTGCAATTCCTGGTGTGTTTATAAAATTTTATCTTCTGTACTCCATGTCTGTTTGGCTTCTGTCAAAAGATGCCTTGAGATATGTAGCCTTTACGTTCTGGATGTTGTGAAAATGTGTGTGTGATTACAGCGCTGGGTTTTACATTAGCAGTGGACACACACATATATGTGTGTGTGTGTGTGTGTGTGTGTGTGTGTGTGTGTGTGTGTCCATTGTCCATGCATATATATGTATATATGTAAATAATGCCACATCTATTCTGAACACCAGTTCACAATTTTGTCACCTGCCCGGTATACCATTCCAAGTCTCCCTAGCAACACACCAACTCTTTGCAGTAACAATCCATCTGTCTGTTTTACCAATCCAACTGTTCACAAGAAAACCCAAAATCTTTCCAGGATCAATCAATCTCAGTCTCCTGCCAAGCTATTTTCTCCTCCATGTTAAAATGACACAGGTTCTTATGCAATACACTGCTCTGTTTTTTTTCGGGCCACATCTGTTGTGGTCCACTGGTCTTCAGACAGTCAGGGAACTCAAAGTTCAGTTAAAAAAATGAGGTAACTAAAAAGGACAGGAGAAAACCAATTAAAGTTCAGCACCTGTGCCAGAAAAATTGCAGAATATTTTTTAGAAATCATATACTCTTACAACGCCTGCAACACTGGGCACATCTCCATATGGGAGTACAACACATAACTTTGAACTGAAATTGAAAGGAAGATAATTTTCTGCAATCACAGAGCACATTTTACACTAGAAAATATGCAGTATTTCTTTTTGTGAGTGCTGAGTACTTCATATATATTGCAAAATTCTAAATGTAATTATCTGTATTCATTTTTCTCTCTCTCCCTAATGCTATGAAAATAACAATTTATGTATGTCATTTACCCTATTTCCAGTCTTATTTATTCTGTCTTTATGCTCCAGTTACTCTGTGTTTCCCTGGGTCATTTTTCTTTATTTCACAATACAGGATCAAAGCATATTTCCAACATATATCTTTGTTTTCTATGGTACCAAAGAATAAGTGAGGCTGGCAGAGAGTTCAGGAATCCTCTAGGCCACCCCATAGCTCAAAGCAGGTCCACGTTTGGGGGGGACCAGGCTGTTCACAGTATAGTCTAGTTGGGAATTTAAATCCCCCAAGGACAGATATAAAACAGTTTTCAGAGCAACCTAATGTCCCCACAATATAAAAGTTCCTTCTTATATCCAGTCTGAAACTCTCTTGTCACAATGTACACCTGGTGTTTCTTGCCCTTCCTCCTGCCTCCAGCCTGTCTCCATCCAAGGATTGTCTTGTGTGCTCTGTGGGGTCTGTTGGTGCATTGAAGATGTTCTTTCTCCAGGTGACACAGCCCAGCTGCTCCATTCTCTTCTCAAATGGTCAGAACTCCAGCCTCCAGCACACCAGTGGGCCTTTGCTGAGCTCCCTTCAGTTTGTCCATGCCTTCCCTCTTGGAAAAGTATGAGAAGTTAGATAGACTATCTCTATGTTATCTGAGAAGTGCTACATAACCATTCTCTCAACCTACAGGCTATGCCATGGTTCGCACAGTCCAGGAGGTTGCTTGCTTCCATTTCTGCCAGCAAACACCATGAGCTAATGTCCATCTTGACATCCACCTCCACCCCAGGGCCTTTCCCACAGAGCTGCTTCATGGCCTCTCCTCTCCAACAGTATTGTGTTGTTGCAGGAGCTCTTTTTTTCCATGTAAAAGGAAAAGTTTCTTGGCAATTAGAGAGCTTGAGATTTGTCTCTGCTCCTGGTGGCCCAATTCTTCAGCCTGTTTGGGCTCTGTCCTTGAGTGTAATGACTTCTGCCCCTAATTTGACATAATCTGCAAAGTTGTTGAGTGTTCTGTGTCCCCTGCTGCTTGTCATTGGTAGAGGTGTTAAAGAGGAGAGCTCCTAGTGCAAGTGCCTCTGGTAATCCATCTGTTACAGGCATCCAGGTAAAGTATGACCTTTTAATCACCTTCTGAGCCCCCTATTTGATCCATTTGCTTGTCTAGCCATACAGACTGTAACACTTCAATGTAAATAGCATGGATGACAGTGCCAAAATCTTGCTTGGTCTAAGCAAAAAAAAAAAAAAAAAAAACAAACAAACAAACAAACAAACAAAAAAAAAAAACACAAAAAAACAAAAAAAACCAACACCCAAAAAAACCCCATTGTTGTCCTGTATTCACAAATGCAGTCATTGTCATAGGAGACAACCACGTTAGTTAGTTAAGTATAATTTACCCTTGATAAATCCATGCTGGTGACTTCCAGTTACCCTTTTAACTTCACATGCCTAGAAATATGCTCCAAGAAGATTAAGTCCATAATTTTTCCAGAAACTGAAACAAAGCTGGACATCTTGCAGCTGCTAGGGTTAATTTCTTGGCCTTTTTTGAAGGTGGCTGTGACATTTGCCTTTCTTCAGTGAACATTTCTCAAAGACCATGAAAAAAACTGAAACCAAATTTCTATTTTTAAAACTTTTTAAAGCTTGCACATTTGTCATTGAATACATATTTTATTTTGCTGAATAACAATAGAAACATTGAAATTACACATCTCCTCTGCAGATGGCTTAACATTTTATTTCAGCTGAAGTTGTATTCATTTTCATGGTACATAAATTCTTCTGGGTATGAATTACAGATACAAAGTTTCTGTCTAAAGAATATATCTTGGAAATCTCAAAAGGATTATTGTGTTGGATTGCTGTCTAGTGTACTGTAGCTTGTAAGATGTCAGTGGAAATTAGAGATGCATGGACATTAAACCAGCCAACTTAGCTGAGGAAATTTTTAATGATTCCAAATTATCCTACTCTTCACTCACAGTAAATTCAGGCAGTGTTTCAAGTGAACAATCTAAAGATTATTCATATGAATTAACAGTGAAGGTCTGAGTACACAAATTTTCTAATTGTGATAATGAGACTAGTATTTTAATATGCTTCCTGAGAGTTTAGAAACTGTTTTAAAATGGTTTCTGTTACTCTAATTACTGCATTTCATCTGAAGTTTAGTCTATTCATATTCTTTAAGTTGCTGGTCTTCTCAGAGAAGTTAGCACTGTATTGATGTGAAACAATTAAGAAAGGCAACATGACAAATGCTAATATGCTACTTCCCTGTCTAGTCCCTTGTATATAGTTTGTCTTTTAGATCAATCCTTAAATAGATATGTTTGGATGACTTAAATCCCATTCACCGGCACAAGGAGATGGCTTTGCACTGCTTTCTTGTAAGCAGAAAACTTTATTTATTCTCTCTTCTGTGTGTACTGTCAGCATAAAGTAATTTCTGTTTTACAGTCTCCTACTCAAAAACCTCAGTATCTGGGAAACTAGGTAGGAGGAAGTTCATTTCTTGTGCATGAATTTTTGAGGCCCCTGTGGAGAGCACTGGCAACACAAGAAAACGCCAATACAATTCCACCCCTGCTGCTGGATCGTGTTATTAAGTGAGGTTTGTGCTTATTTGGCTTTATTGATGTGTGAAAAACATTTTTATTTATGCTTGTAGCACAAGCAGCACATCTTACTGTTTCTACTGGCTTTTAAAAATAGTCATCTCCTCGTAAAATCTTCTGTGAAAATCAGGTCAGCTTTATTTTTATGTCCAAATCAGCACTGAGATGCTGGGGATAATATCTTTCTAGTCCTTTATACAAGTTGCTCCCTACGTGCATGTGTACTTCTTCTTTCTATATCTGTACATTTTTTCCAGTGTCCAGCACATTCTTAAGAGGAACTAACATGTTAAAAAAGTGGATCATAAATAATATGAACTGGAATAAAATACAATTTGAATGCAAAAATATAGTAATGATAAAACTGACTAAAATAATCAAATTATTACTGATATTGGAAGTAGATTCCTAGGTATTCTTGGCATTTTATTACATGGAAGAATTTCAGTCCAGAGAGGTAATCTAATAGTCCTGGTCAGTAAAATCCAGCTCTCAACAGTCATCCTTATTCAGATGAGTTGCCCTGTACATCCTGAATAATTAGATTGCATAGTGTGGCTTGAACTCCAGCGCTTGGTGCAAAGAGCTGACCAGCATCTCTTCAGGCCATATGAACTTAATTTGGGATCTGTAATGTAATCGAGGTTAGGCTTTGTGCACAATTCACATGCCAGACTGACAACAGGGGATTCACAGGGGTGATAGGGTTGAATGGATGAAAGCACTGCTGTATTACAGACTCACACTTTAAACCTAATTTGGAGACAGAATTTCACCTTTTCAACTCTTCCCTACATTCAGTCACAAAGCACAATTGCTCAGACTTTATATGAGCCACGACTTTGGCCCTGAAGTCATAAGCAGAGATGTCACAGTAAGTTGATCTAAAATGTGTATGACACTAGGCTCTATTTAGGAAAATGTTTAGAAACAAGTAAAACTAAGTGCTGAGTACTCAGAAGTTGGATAGAGTGTTAAATTGATGAGACAAAATGTGCTACAGAGGCTCGTGGGAAGCAAACATAGGAAACAGCTGTAGATCTAATATTGCAGAATGTTCTAGCTGAACACTACAGAAAGAAATGAAAAAAAAAAAGACGTAATTTTCCATCTTTGGTTTTACAGGTGAATATATTTATTCACATTTTTAATTTTTTATGGTAATCAAAAAAAAGAAAGTGAAACCATAGTTACATTCCCCTTCTTTTGCTTGCTTCTACAAAAACAGAGGATGTTTTTAGTATTTCTTATGTCTTTCCGAATTCTTGGCATGATATAAAAATGGCTTGATATTGTTATAAAAATTAGAACATGATGGACAAGTAAAGGTGATGAAAGAAGGAAAATAAAGTTAAATTGAGGAAAGAGAAGAGAGCCATTGACCCAGAAATATAGCCTGATTTTACATATTCAAGAAAACCCAAGCATAATAGATTTCCTANTTGTGTGCTTACAGATAACCCCACCCTTTAAAAAGTACTCTTCCTTGGAGAAAGGAAATCTTTAGATAGTGTCTACAAAAAAAGGGGGAAGAGTAGCAATTACGTAAGGTGAACTTTTAGTTTTATTACCACACACAAAGATTAATCTTATGACTGCTAAATTTTAGATGATTTTAAGATAACTTGGAAGTCATAGATATTAAATACACTACTAAATTGTTTAACTACATGGCGGATAAAAAAACTGTCAAGGTAAAATACATTATTTTTTGCCTTCTTGGCAAAAAAAGACCAGTATTTTTATTCAGATACCATTTTTCAAAGTGAAATTTTCGAACCTTTGGAAATTTTGGAACAGAACATTGCACATCCTCCAAAGTATCAGCTGGAATTCAAGATCAGCAAATCAGTAACTTACTTATTTGTTGCATTCAATTAATATTCCTTCACAAAAAAAAAAAAAAAAGTAATTTTTAAAGGCAAAGTTAATCTTCAGTTGGACCAAAGCAAATAACTACCTCTATCTTTATGAAAGTATAACTATAACTATATAAATTATTATATATAATTATCTTTAGGGAGGTTAAGGTTAAGGTTGCAAGATAAGCTGTAAAACTGGGTCAAACAGTCTTTGAAGGAAAAATTGATAATACATTCCTCTGATGGCTCACACCTGCTATATTAACAGCCTTTCTAAAATGTAGTCCAGGTTTGCCTATAATCTCAGGCTGATTTACACTGAGCTGGTGGTCCAAAGTAATTGTAAAACTGCACAGAAAAAAAACCAAAACAGGTCAGAGTGGGCTACATTTTGATGCCTTTAGCCATAGCAAATAGTTACTTCAGGAGTGATTTCACTCAATGCAGCAGACTTCATACCAGTAATACATGCCTGTTTTCTGCTGGTGTGTGTCTTGAGCAAAGTGCTTCCTAGGTAAAGTGACAGCAGGTGCTACCTGCTTTGCAGAGGTGAAAACAACTGCACAAGAGAATCAAGTCCTTAAAAGACATGTGCAAATCAAAATGTCCAAAGCAGCGAGCTGCAACATGTGCTAGAGGGATTGCTTTAACTTCTGCAAATTTTGGCTCAATTTTAACAAAGAATCAGCAAAACCAAATAAAGTATATCTAAATATACTTTGAAACTATGCCATTTAAGCATTTTCTATTACAAATTTCAAAAACCAGTCTTGTGCATATCAGATGACATTTCTATTTGTAATCAAGAATACACTTCTATTTGTATTCTCTCTTCATCTTGTTCTAAGTAACATGATGAAGGCTACTGGCTGGTAAATGTTCCAAAACCTAGGGAAAGCAGATAACTAAAGCTACCAGCAAACCCTAATTCAAATTCAGGGCTACTTGTTAGAAGATTTTTCTCAAAATTCTTCTATTAAGAAAAAAAATAAAAAATTCTGTGAGCAGATCTTGGTGATACTCCTATCTGCTTAATGTGTAAGTTTCGTGTGGCATAAATTTTTTAATACCTTTTTTCCTCTGTTTCTTACTTTATATAATTTATTAATAATATACTGCAAGTTTTACAAAACTAAATGCATCAAAGAGAAGGAAAAGAGGAGTCTGGCACAACATCTCCAGAGAATCTTGAATTAAAATCTGATGGGGCATTTCAAGTCTCCCACATTCCCCTCTAGGAAGAAGATTTCTAAAGCATTAAATTCAAATGCACTATATTTTAAAACTTGTTACTACAGTATTAATTTTAACAGAATTTTTTTTATTTCCAGCCCTGTCAAGCATATCAAATGACACTGTAAACAGCTGCATTGTGCCAACACTGTTAAAAGGAAATCCTGTTTCTTGTCCAATATGAACAACTTTATTAACAGTGTTTTTTTCTTGTTTAACTTCTACAATGCAATACCACAGCGAGTTGGAGACAATTGGAAGTCGTGATTAAGAGTATTATTCATGATTCCCTCAGAAATGTTTCAGATTTTTAGTAAACACAAATAAATGATGTCATAGAGAAGATGAAGAGTGTTTTAATTCTTCATTCCAAAGCAATGAAGTAACTGTGAAGCCTTGTAAGTAGCATAGATAAGTCTTTCAGCAGTAATGTATAAAAAAATGTATATATAAGTCAGTGCAATTTACTAATGTTGACACTTCAAGGTCAAAGTTCTTTTGAGTAGGGATAGATCTTGCAAAACATAAACATATGAAAGAACACAAAAATTTGAATTGAAAACCTAACAGTAAATTTCTAAATCAGGGTACAGAAAATACACATACAATAAATTGTGAGAAGTTTTGTGTTGGTTTTCTGAGTATTTTAAGTATTGGTGCCACATCTAGTTTTCTTATTTAATGATCAAAAATATTATATTTATTCTATTTCAAGAATATATGTAGTTTTACCATGTTGAAGGATATTTTTATGAGTTTCATGAAACTTTTTGAAGCCTTAGAAATTCCCTCAAAATGTCACACAAAGGCTAGGGATGCCTAAATGGTGTATCTCCTACCAACCAACAGTTAGATATTTTATCAGCAGCAATAAGTACAACCTTCCACATTACACTTTGGCATTCATTGTTCTGACCTTTTCATCAAATATCATATAAAAAATTGCTTCTCAGGTCAATGAAGATGAACAACTGAGGTGTAAATCTGAAGTGACAAATCCTTTGAAAGGGGCTTCTCTCTCTCCGGTGCCTATAGAGGTGGACTGGCTGCCACATTTTTAAAATTCTGTAATTAAGTGAGAGAAGTCCCATACTTCATCTGACAAAACGATATATGATCAGTGATACGTTCCAAACAATTAAGCAAATAACTTCAAAGCTCTGCATCCAAAACAGAATTTGTTATACGACTTAAAATTAAGGACCTTTCCCCCCAAAAAACTGCTTTGTATTAGGAAAACAACAATAAAAAGTGTGTATAGGATTGCTATAAAGTTAAATGGCTCATGAATTGAGCATGCATTTTATCTATGCTTAACTTCACATTTGTTATTAGCTGTTGATTAATGCAACACAATAAGGCAATGAGAAAACTGTAGAGTAACAAGATTTGGGGACACTCGCTGTAGCCCATTACACTCGAAAGTTAAGATAAAAAACCTTTTCTCCAGACAACAGGAAAAATAATTTTAAATATATAGGTATATAGGTGGTTCCTATGTGGAATATAAAGGAGATAAGTAATATCAACATGTCTTGTCAAGACCAAATTATGCTGAGTTGATTTAATTTTCTTTCATAACAAGGCAACATTTTTTTGGGGTAGAGAAGAAGCAGTTGTCACATATTTTGAATTTCAGTCTTATTCTGTGTGAAGCCCTGTCAGCAAGTGAGGGAAATAGAGAAGAGCTGCTAATTACTCTCTAGAAAGGATATATTGACTGATGCTACTTAAAGTTCTGTCTTAAGTCTCAGTTTGCTGGCTTTATCTCTGATTTGCTTTCTGTTGTTCTAAAGGAAGTAGAGTAGCAATGCTGGAGGACAGCATTGCAATCAAGTAGATCTTGACAGATGTAAGAAAAAGCCTGGAAACTAGGGTTAATTGATTAATCAGTCCAAATATATGTAGAATTCCTCCATTTTGTTCACTCTAAATGCAGATGGACATCAGCTGTAGAACACATCCGCAAATGAACAGTTGATGTCACTGGTATTAATTAGTCTAAAGAAGAAAAGTTTAAAATGAAATGAAGCTGGTAAAGGGTGTAGAAAACTTAGGCCATGAGGAATGGCTGATGGAACTGTGGTTGTTTAGTCTGGAGGAGGCTTAGAGGGGACCTCATTGCTCTCTACAACTGTCTGAAAGAAGGTTGTGTTGGGGGCGGGGTTGACATCTTCTGCCATATCTCATCTCAAAGGATGAGAGGAAATGGCCTTAAACTGTGCCACATTAGATATTAGGAAAAAAAACCAAAACCAAAACCAAAACAAACCTGAAAGAGTAGTTAGCCATTGGAATAGGTTGCCCAGGGAGTTGATGGAGTCACCTTCTCTGGAAGAGTTCAAGAGGCATCTCCATGTTCCATTTGGGAATATTGTTTAGAACTGATTATCTAATACATTTAGAGTGTATGATCTTGAAGGTCTCTTCAAGAGTCTTTGATGATTCTGTTTGTCTATGAAACATGGAAAAAATTTTTGGATATTCATCAAGTGGGGGCTGGGCATTGCACAGGTCTCTGGTTACCTGCTGCCAGTTATGGTTCTCACTGGCCACCGTACTAGTCAGTCTAACTCTGCAATTACTGGAACTTCCAAAGGGTTCTTAGGCACAAAGTTTCAAGGGAGAAGTCTGCCGATAAAAATTATCTCCTTAGTGATTTAGTGGAAAGTGTCCCTGCCCATGGCAGAGGTATTGGAACTAGGTGAACTAGGTCCATTCTAACCCAAATTATTCTGTGATTCTATGATTCTGGGATTCTGGGATTCTGGGTTTATTGCATATGTTTACTGATGATATTACAAAAAGTACAGATCAACTGTAAAGAAACTCAAAGGAGAAGAACAAGAGAAAGAGGAGGAAAAATAGGAGAAGAAGGAGAAGAGCAAGAGAAGAAGAAGAAAAAGAAGAAGAAGAAGACCACAAAGGAATAACTTTCTAACTCTAGAAAATAATAACTTTCCAATTCTAAGGATAGTGATTCCTGAGAATTTCATGGGACCTAGATGATCAGGGAGAACTGAACTTTTTTTTTTTTTTTTTTTTTTTTTTTTTTTTTTTTCATAAGCTTATGGGATAATGGGATTTCTTACTTTGGAAGTCAAACTTTGTGAGTCATATTTGTTACTTGTTTCTTAAGATGAAAATTGAGTTGTGCATCTTGCCCAAATATTACTTAACTGGTGAAGGAAAGTCTTCAAATTTTAAACTGTGATAATGAGATGATCTGTCTGTTTTGATTAAAGCTGAATTGTTAAACTCAGGGAAAGATACACATTTCGTGGCATCTTGTATTACTATTACTATGGAGAGTCATGTTTTCCTTCCACTATATTGGAATATGTGATAACCTATAGCACTTCTTTTTCAATGTTAATTTTGGAGGAATGGTGTCTCTTTTTGCCTCTACTTAGAAAAGACTATTATTAAATTGAACGCAAACGCAGTTTAAAATGGAAAAGTCAGGAAAGCTTCCTCCTTTTTGCACTTAATCCCACCCATATTTATGTTGGTAGTAATTAAAGGGGGGCTTTGACAGTAGTACAATTAGACACATCTTTCATTGTTTCTGAAGATTATTTAATAGGGCTAATATACAATTGAAAACAACAGGTGTTGTGGCAGTATCACCAAAAAACAAATAAAATCAAATCCATAGTCTCAAACCTGGCATAAGGTTGACTTTTATGAGCACATGCAGAAATTCTACAGGTTTGAAAGGAATCATACAAACCAACCTAAGATTAAACTTTGTTGGAAACAAAGAAGAAATTTCTTCTCTTTTAGGAAACAAAGTCTTTATTACAATTTCTTTTCATGCATTCTCTGAAAATAAGCAGGATAACTCAAGAGCTTTATAGCAATAAGACATGTTTCAGAAAAAGAATCAAAATTTTTGTTATCTATGGTTTAAAATGTCTGCTGAGATACTGCTGCTCCTTCTTACTGGTGTGAAAATATTACTGCAGATTTTAGTTCTGATATGTAGATGTATCAAGTGTTCCCAACACTTAAATATAGTATTGCTTTTGAGCAAATAATTAGAATGTAGAAAACTCATAGAATAGTCTGTTTTATACTCTTTCTAGTACACTTCCCTAATTCCACAGAATCTGCATTGTACTGGCTAACTAAATGTGATCAACTAAACAGAATAGAATGTCAGATTAAAATGTTTTGTATGACCAAGCTGACTGAAGTGGCAAAGACAGCTAATTGTTGTGGTACAGTAAGCATCCAGAAAGAACATATGGCCACTTAGTTGGCAACCAAGCAACTAAGTGCCTAAGATATAGGCAGGTGCTACAAGGAATCAAACTCTTTTATGATTTCATTTACTCACTTTGCAAATCTACGTATTTAAGTAAATCTGATAAGGATAAGAAACTCAGGACTTATCAAGAGTTTATTTTGCTGTTACATTTATGTTACTGCACCTTAATGATCATTAATATTAATCTCTAGAAGTTATTCATTTCCAGTTAGACTAAAACCCAAAATTCGTAATACCATTTTCTGCTGAATAAATAACTATAAATTATGAATATATGAATATGTAGATATTTATATGCTCTTCTACTAAAGGGAAGTAAACTTCTCCATTAATTGCAAGCAGTAAAAATGCTTTTTACTATATTACGTTGCTGAGCATTTAAAGCCTGGCCCTTTGTAATCTAATAGCTGTTTGAAAGCAAAACAGAATAATTTTATTTTATTTTGTCACTTCTTTGCCTTACATTAAAAGTTTAAAACCTCTGGGTCAAAGACTGCCTCTGCAGGATGTATTTATGATGTTTCTTTTTTATATTTTGTTTTCTTTTAGTACACTAAGAAAAAAAAAAGGATTCAAAAACATTTAAAAATATAGAAGAAATACATGTAACTGTAAAAGCATGCTATTTATAGGTGACACAGCAGTAGAAAAGTTCTATGCACAGCAAATTTTGAGAAGAAGAAAACCCAAAAAAGAACCAAAACCTAGAGCTCAAAACCTACAGTAATGTTGAAAGTGGAATGAAACAATGCAAAATGATATCCTGAAAGCTGATTTTGTGTGTTTAATTGTACAGGTTCTATGTACTCCAAGGAAAGTCTAATTGGACTTCTTGAAGCAAGAATCTAAACCTTTACAACAGCAGGCCTCAAAAAGCAGTATGATATGAGGCTAATCATTTCATATTAAGAAAAAATTGGCATAAAAATATAAAGTACTTTATTTGTCAGAATCTGAGTCATTTATTTTCTTGACTAAAAATGACTATTACAGTTTCTTATGTCTCCAGTAGAAGAAAGCCTTGATCACTGCACAGCTGGTAAAGAATACATTTTAAAGCTTCCTTTGTTGATTTCTTTTTGGTTAGTTTTCACTACTATTTTAGAAAGTACGAGGAAACAGCATGTCTGTCTTTGTGAAAATAGTTACAGCTCCAATATTTTGCAAAAACAAAAGTCATAGACCAGTGCTATGCTTTGTCTATGACGAGCTCAGCAAACCATTTATTTTCTGAGCAAAGAAAATATGAAAAAATGTCAGAAAAACTAATGATAATCATAAATAGCAACTTTCCATCTTTCAAAATGGAAATCTGAGTATCCTTTAGAAAAGTAATGATGGGGTTTGGGTTTTTTTAAATTTTTTGTTTAAATCAGCAAGGAAGAGATTATATTTATATATGAAAACAGTTTATGGTAATGGCCTGAAATTGCCAAAGATTTTTGCATATAGAAGTCTGAATATGCTGAATGGTGAAAGATCTTCAGAGGTGTGTGTGGGGGCTGTGTATCTCTAGGGATTAAACACCTCTAATTATTCAGTTCATGTATGCTGTGTATTTCTAAAGGGATATTAAAGAAAAGCATCACTGGTGCTATAGGTGTGCTTGAAAACATCTCTCCACACCAAGGTCAAGTCTCTTTTCTGATCAGATATTAACATATTCATTCATACTCTCTTGAAGTTCCTTGTTCCTCAGGGACTGCAGGATAGATTTAGTGACCCTTAATTATGGTCACAGAGAAAAAAAGTCATTAATGAGATAGTGCCCTTTGGCTCACATAGAAAGCAAAAACAAGTAAAAAAAAAACCCAAACTCACAACAAAAAAAAAAAAAAAGAAAAAAAGAAAAAACCAGAAAAACCCTCAAAACAAACAAATAAACAAAAATGCCTCCAAGCCTCTCCAAGTGAAATTAATTTTAACCCAACATTTACATACTTGAAAATATGTATGTGAGTCTAATAAAGCAGCTGTCCCTCCCAAGTTCTGTTCTTTTCTGATTTTGAAGATCAAGGAATGACATGAATGAAGGCAGAAGGGAAAAAGACACATTGTGGTGACCACAAACAAACACTGGGAATAAGACAAGAAGTGTACTGAGGCCATAAATTTCTGCTGTATTCTAGTGGAATTTGATAGACTACCAAGGAGTAGAATAATTTATAATGTTAAATATTATCCTCAGTGTAAGGGAAAAGGAGATGAAAATTATAACACACATGGAACTGTTGCTATGAAAACTAATTTTTTTAGTTTGTGGCTTACACAGATTATTCCTATTTAAAAGCATTCACAAGGGTTGCATTATAACAGAAGATGTCATAGTCTGTCCATGAGTGGCTATTTGTCATATTTCCAGGGTATTTTGCATTGTCAGTTGATTGTAGAATCATAGAATCATAGAATGGTTTGGGTTGGAAAGGATCTTAATGACCATCTGCTTCCAATATGCTGTCATGGTCAGGGACATCTTCCACAAGACCAGCAGGACATCTTCTTGCTCAGATCCCCATCCAGCCTGTCTTGAACACACCCAGGAACGGGACTTGCATAACTTCTCTGGACATCCTGTTCCAGTGCCTCACCATATTCATAGTAAAGCATTTTTTCCTAATATGTAATCTAAACCTACTCTCTTTCAGTTTGAAGATATTCCCCCCTTGTCCTGTCCCTACATTCTCATGTAAATAGACTCTCTCCATCTTTCTGGTTGGCTCCCTTCAGGTACTGGAATGCTTCAACCAGATCATCACAAAGCCTTCTCCTTTCCAGGCTGAACAAATCCAATTATTTTACATTTCCTTGAGGGAGGGATATTCCATCCCTCTAATCATCTTGGTGGCCTTCTCTGGACTTGCTCCAAATGGTTGATGTCCTTGATGTGTTGGGGACCCCAGAGCTGGACACAGCACTTCAGTTGGGATCTCACAAGAGTGGAGTAGAGAGGCAGAAACCCCTCCCTCACCATGCTGGCCTTGCTGCTTTGGATGAAACCAGGACACATTTGGCTTTCTGGGCTTCAAGTACACATTGCTGGGCAATGTTTTGTCTCTCCTCCACCAGCACCCCCAGGTCCTTCTCAGCAGGGCTGCTCTTGAACTGTCCATCCCCCAGGCTGTGTTGATAACAGCAGCTGTCCTGAATCAGATGCAGGACCTTGCATTTGGTCTTTTCAAACCTCATGATGTTCCTATGAACCCACTTCTCAAGATTGTCCAGCTCTCTCTGGATGACATCCCACCTTTCAGTTGTGTCAACCTCATGACTTGGCTTGGTGTCATGTACAAATTTACTGAGGGTACACTTGATGCTTTTGTCTATGCCATTATTGCAGATGAAAGGACAGAATTCAGTTTGGACTGGTACGTGCATATTAACTCTATTACTGTCTGACTGCAATGGTAGGAGGATTTTTAAATCTACCATGCAGGAGAGGGAATTAAGACATGTTAACAAAAGTATATTTTATACCTTTTTGATATATATCTGTATAAACATAGACACAAAGTACAAGGACAAAAGGACACTTGTGTATAAGGACACTGTTTTATTTTAGCAGAGTATTCACCAGTCATTTAAAATGTTATCAACTTTAGGGGTTAGTAAATTACTACTACTGGCTATATAAAGATATTTGTTGAGTAGAAATTCCATGGATTTTTTCCAAAATTTTTTACACTGAACTTTAACGTCCACCTAAGCACGGTTTGACATATATATAGCAGTTATCATCATTTAGAGTATTCTAATATAATGAAAACCTGAAGAAAAAAAACATCTTGTTAAAACATCCAGCTACTGTTGACCAATGGGCACAGTATTGAGAGAATTACATATTGCAGGCAACAACATCCTTGACCCTCTTATGACTTCAGTTCCAACTGCTGTTAAAGCTTGAATAAGCAGTTTTAGCTTCTCTTGACTATAAGCAGTTTCTCATGGGACAACATGTTGCCTGGGGCCTTTAAGTGAGGCCACTGATTGATCAAGACAGGCTTTCTTATGATTAGCAAAAGAGAAGACTAAAATTATCAAAAAGAAAACAGAGAGTTGTAAAAATCTGATTCAATGTTTTAATAAGAATGTAAGAAAAGAAATAGAATTTGAGGAATAAAGCAATTCATAATTTATCAAGAAGATTTTCCTCATCAGCGACAATTTTACTTTTGCCAGGACATGTGTTCAAGCTGTTGTGACAGTTTCAGTCATCTTTGATGAGCAATTCTCAGTTATTCAGTCTCAAGAATGGGAATTAAACTCCTTGATCCTGCAGGATGCTTCAATTGAATCATGACATAAGTACCCAGAGGGATACACATTTTTTTTAATGTGTATACAGCTGCTTATACAAACAGGCTATAATGAAGAACTAAATATTGTCTAGATAACTATGTAAGGAGAAAATAAAACTGGAAAATTCCCGAAAGAGACACTTTCATACCAGATATACTGTTTTTTAAATTTTAAAAACACATGACTGTAAAGATCATTCAAGAACTATTGGTTTTCAGTTATTACAAACTATGTAGTAAATCAATAATAAAAAGAGATACAATCAACTAGATTGAATAAGTTCTAATTCTTTCACATTGGACAGAATAGTATAGAGACAGAATTTTTTTATGTGGCATGGGCATTCATAACTTACCGAAATGTATATTTTCATATATGTACATATGCACTGGATCTGATTAAGAATTGTCTTGAAGGACTGAAGAAGCTCTGGGATCGAAACTCTTTTAGAAATCTAGCCTGTCAAGAATTAATTTGAATGTGTATCTGGCATTGAAGCAACACATTCTTTTGAATTACTATTTTTCTTTTCTCTTATTCTAGTAAAGCTTTTTCTAAACTTTATGCTTATCTAACCAGTACTAGGGTTTGCTTCTATACTTAATCATTCTATCACTTCATAAATGTTTGTATAAATCAGCTCAGAGAGGAGTAGGAAAAATAGACATCTATAGCAAATGAACCATACAACCCTCTTCAACTGGTACTTTCATGGTCATGTTCTGAGCTTTAACACTGATGCTTAACAAACCAAAATCTTCTTACATAGTAAAACTGAAAATGTATTTCATAAGAAAGTAGAAAAAAAGTATTGAGTATTTTGAATAGTACAGAGCTGGCTCATGAGTCTTGACTATCAATAAATGGGATTCTGCAAAGCAATCCTGACTGGTTTTCTAATTTTCAGAAGTTGATAGAATAATGCTTCAGTAGTTTTTCTGTTCTTCGTAATTAAACAAACAAAGAGAAACACTCCCAAGATTAAAATGCACACAGAGCTCAAGTGAAACCTAATTTAAAATAACTTTACAGGAGGGACATAAAAGTAGTTTACTGTCTCAGCTTAAATAAAATTATATACAGCGAAGTATATTACCAAGAGTAGGAGAAAAGAAAATTACATCTACAAGAAATGAATGTGTACTGTTCTGTGTTTCTCTCAGAAGCTAAGGGAGTGACTGTGGTTGGGGAATGTGAGAAGGATGACAACAAATTCCACTTCTAATTTCGACTTTTCTCACAATGACATCAAGAAAGTCTCCATACAAATAGATCTTCATCCTTTCTCTTCTCATGTGCAAATGTAAAATGATCTTTCCATAAAAGATAATCTCAGAAAAGTTTTCCCCTTTCTAAAGTATATTCTGGGTAGGCATGTCAGGTATCACGGCTGGTTTGGAATAAACACTAGCAGATCTGTCAGGCGAGCACCAGAAAAAGTCACTATATTGGCTGAGAGTAGATGTACCATTAAGGGTTAAATATATGAATGAGTTGGGCTACCATGCAAATATTTCTTCATATGGTCCTTTTCTTTTTGGAAAATTAATGAACATGTAATACCAAATGATTTTCCATACAGTATTTTCCTTTTTGTTGATAAAAAGTTACTACAGGAAAAATCTACCATATATAGTCTACACTCTTTTGGAGGTAGCATATCTTTTTAGTATAATAGGATCTTATAAAAAAAGGCTGAGATATAATCTAAAATGGTGCTGAGGAATTTTTTGTCTGTTTTTTCTGACAACTTAGTGCATTATATCAGAACCTTTACCTACACAAAATATTCTCAAATTCTGACAATTTTATTTCTCTCTGAAACATTCTCCAGTTCAAAATAAGATTTTAAATAGAAAGAGTTGGCAACAAGAGTTAGCCTAACGTGTCATTAATCCAGGGGTGTAAAAGTGACTCATCTGGAACACTGGAGACCTTAGTTTATCTTTCTGCTCTGTATGATTTCAAACAGTCATTTTGAACCTTTGTATTTTATATTCAAGGTGGGTGGGATTATCAGTAAACTAGAAAGTTAGTCTCTCTAACCTAATGAATATTCATCTATATAAACAAAGTAGAACAGCCTCAGTAAGAAAGAGAGAGCAACTTTGGTTATTCATATGTATTGTACTCATTACAGGGGCCAGAAATTCAAAATGAAATCTGACATTCACTCGTTCTGCCAAAAGGGAATCATAAAAAGCATGCCAACTGCAAACATATAAACAAGAATGGTAAACATTGATATAATTACATATTTTAAAGACTGTGAATGTGTGTAAGATTTCTTTGTTAAAGTAGTATCTTCAGTACATAGAATTTGTAATTGCCATCAAATGGATTCTTCTGTAGTCCTTATGCCCCCTTTCACGCCTTTCCTGTTAATTTAAATGCTGCTTGTGCTGCTACTGACACCTCGTTCCAGCTGCAGGATCAGCCTTTAAGAGAACCAGGCAAATTGGAAGCATCTTTTCCAGGATATATGTTACAGCTAGTCATTAGTCTTATAACATTTAGGTACAAAAGAAAAATTACAATCTTTGTAAGTCACACAAATATAACTTCTTGTTCCTGTCAGGGCATAAATCCCTGATGTTTTACAAGCTGCTCTTGCATGTCTCTGTTTCTGTTTTGTATGTCTGAATCTAAATTACTTTTTATTACTATTCAGATTGATTTAACCTTTCTTCAAGAGCTATCATATCCATTTTAAAGAGGAAATACTGTGATCCATACATAGCAGAGTTATGATAAAAAACTGACAAAATGAAAAACTAGTGGCATAAGTGAAAGTTTCAATGTCTTATGTTGCTAAATGTCAAAAGATTAAAAAAAATCAAAAAACGCACTCCATTTGGATTTGAGTTTCTTAGTGAAATGTCTGCTAATTTTTTGAGATAATTTGAAGTAATGCGGAGGGGAAAACCACTTGATTGAAGAATTTTTAATTTGTGCTTTCAAAGCATACTTATATATCGATGTCATAATATGGAAACAAAGAAATAAAAATATAACATTTATCCAAAGAAAATATGTCAAAATGCATAAATTTAGGATTTAAAAATCAATACTTGATTATAAAATCTCCTATATTCTATCATGACTCAAATGAATTTTCCTCCTTTGTGTCTTAGTTCCCAGCATTTAGAAGCACAACCTGTTATTGTCCCCAGTTACAAAATATCAGTGGCTTTCCACTACAATGTTCATATTCACTTAGCAATACTTGTTGCCCCTAATATTCTAATGGTTCTTTATGTTAAATTTGCATTTTATTATTTAATGTAACAGCATGTACCCATTAATTCTGCTCTTCTTTAAGAGTCAGCCGAAGGAAGTGCACAAGATAAAAGGACAGGATACAGGACTATAAACTGTTCCATGTTAGTTGTCTGCTTTTTAAGTCGGAAAACTTGAAAGAGGTGCTTTGTAGTCCTTTGCATCATGGCAAATGAGTTTTAAGTAGGTCAGATGGGTTCTCAGTATTAGGAGATCTATGTAATGTGGTTTAACTGGCTGTAGGGGGACATGATTCATTGTACATTCCACGTGGCTTCCAAATATAACTGCATTTTTTCCTGTGAGAATCACTGTATAAATAAGTTATTCAAAGAAGTTTTAATAATAGTGATATATTTTTCTGTATTGTGTTACATCAATTTCTCCATATTAAAGAATAAAAATTCTGTTTATTAGTAATGTCTTTTCTATTTATTGAATTCACAATTCATCATTATAAATGCATAAAATGAAATTTCTCAGTTAAGACATGCAAAATATAGCAAGGGAAATTTTTTCTTCATATCTATATCAATATTTAGAATTCATGAGTATGATGTATGCCTGTGTTTATGAAACAGCCATGAACAAAGTGTGGGAGATGTAGGGAAATCAGCAATTGAGCTTAGACCTGCCTGAAGAGCAACATATTTTCTAAGCTAATTGGCAATTTGTGGTGCATTTCAAGAGCAGGAATGAACATTAAGAATAAGCTAGGAAGAGACATAGATACTTCAAAATAATAAATATATTATGTTAAGAAGATATTTGATATTAAAATTATCCACAATATGAATGCACTAGTGTAATATATAATCCAATTTTTTTCTGTGTATGTATTGTTATTTCAATGGTGCTAAATATTTAACTAGTTAAAACATTTTTAAAATATTTTTAAATGGGAATTTTGCAAGGGAGCTGAGACAAATCTTAAGAGAATATAAATGACTACCTGCTCAGCTGGGAAAAAGAGGTGGATATCATCTCTGTGGCTAATTTCACATCAAATTAGATAGCTGAAGAAGGGAAGCACTGCCTCTGGGGATAACAATCCATGGGGAATGGCTGTATAATTATTGTGTTTGGATTTTAATCAATTTTTGCCTAATAACTAGTTGTGTCTCAAGTGGCTACGTGCTTCATGTTGGAAATGTTAAATCAAGAAGGGAACCCAAAGTTCCCCTGGCCTAAGGCTCTATCTACAAAAACAGTCAATAACCATTGCCTTGGCAGAGGAACACAGAGCAAGCACATGGTGATTCTCCTCTTACACGTTTCTCCCACCACCTGGCAATCTGTGCAATTCTTAAGCATCCAGACAGCTGCAGTCTTGCAGGACTTCCTTTACTCTTCAGTCCCTTAACAATATTTTATCAGACAGGAGGATGAAAGGGGAAAGAGTGCTTTCTCTAAATGGGAAAGGACCCCCTGGTGTAACCAGTGTTGGTTGTTGTAGCCGGCCTGGTGGCAGTGTCTTCTCAACCTCGAAGAATGACTCAGGTAAGTCTTCCACAAGCCAATATTTGCTGATGGGTCTCAGCTTTTTATCAATAACATTTATACAAACTGATTAATCTCCAGAAAAGAAGAAAAAGTTCTGTGCAGCCAAAACAGAAGTAATCCATCTTTTAATTATTTTAAGTTGTACTGAGATTCCCTTCAGTGTTTTCGAAATTCCCAATCTTTTCAGAGATCTATTTTGTTCAAGCTTTTCACACTGCAGAAAAGACATAACGGAATAAGAGGAGTCTGAACATCTTGAGTTGGATTCCCATTGTTTGCGTCATCATTTATGAATATTCACTGGACTTGAATTGCAACTTTGCTAATTCACATTATTTAAGTACATTGCACAACTTCAGAAAGGCAATGGCCAATTCACATCATTAGATATAAAACTGAACACAAACTGAAGGTTTTCACATGAGATGAGATAGGACAATGGAGAAAGATGGTGAGGAGGAAATTTGATTCAAGTTATAAAGTGCAAGTCAGTGAAGTTAGGAAGATGTTTTCAGAAGCTTCATGGTAGAATATAAATATTAACACTGTATTAGGTTCTTGAGTAATTTTCATGAATAAAAATCTCCTTTTAACTCATCCTTATCCTAATGTACCATTCACCATGTCAAGTACTTTTTGTGAAAGACAAGGTGGTTTTCGTATTTGTTAAAAATAACCAATTAGCAACTATAAATAGCACTGTAACAACCAGTTACAGAGATAAGGTTTTCACAATATTTACAGATGTTGTCTCAAAAAGTGTGTTGCAGAATACAACTGATATGTATTTAAAGAGTCATTAGACAGCTGTATACTGTTTTGGTTTGACTTCCTTTTTACATCTTATATTATTTTATTTTATTTGGAGCTCTTTTGTTTTTTTTTTTTTTTTTATTTTTGCTTTTTCTTTGCAGTACAGTGTATATTTGAATTATAGTGTATGCTAGCTGAGAAGTAATTTAACTGCCAATTAATTTCTTATTTAATATTGTAATGTTGTAATGAATATTTAATTTCAGGAATTCATACAAAGTTTTTCTTTTTTAAAAAGTTATTTTAAAAAGGTGTTTATAGTGGAGGGAAGAACTGTTGTTTCCCAGCCTTGAAAAACCAAAGTAGCCCTTGAGAAAAATTGGAAAAAAATCCTGAGGTTCTTTACTGGCTTACATCCACTCTGTAATTTCCCGGGATCTTACCCTAAAACCTATTAAAGATTGTCAAGTAAAGGTATGTGAGGAGTTACAGAGTTGTTACTGCAGGTTCTACTGCATTTACTACTCTTAGGTATGTTATCTAAGACTCTGTCTTTCAAGAACTATATGAACAGCAAAATAAAAATGAGGTGCGATTTCCTGCAATGTTAATAATAAGAATCACATTGATGAATAACCAAAGTGATACAGCAAAAATGACAATAATGATGATATGGATGGTAATGTTGTTGATGATGTTGATAATACTAATACTACTAATAAAGAATTTCTGAAACAAGTCTCCATACTCTATATACCTCCATTCCTCGGGAAATTGCCACAAAATTACTCCATGTACATTGCTTTCCCTTGCCTCTAGAGAGTAAAGAAAAGGTCTGGAACTAGGTATCTTCTGCAGTAAGGTGCCAAAAGGAAGAGCCATGTTGAATGAGAATCATCAGTGTGGGACTGGAGGAGGTGGCTGGAAGGAGACCAGCTGAAATGTTCATCTGGACATCTGAAGAATGTCCTGTCTTAGAGCAGTACTCTCCCAAAATACAGTCATAATTCTTAATTTTCACGTTATGCAGCAGCTTTTACTGGAGAAGAAAATCTCTAGTAATATTAAATCATTTGAAGAGTAGGAAATGAAAGAGGTCTACATCCTCCATGCACAATTTTTAAGGCCTTGCTGATTGCCTGTTCAAAGATTTAGTGATAATGCTTACCAAGATCAGAGGAGAACTTTTTTTTGGTCTTAGGACTGTGAAAGGTTCAAATGTCATCACCTACTGCAGAGCTTGTGTCTCAGAAAGAGTCTGGTTGCAACCTAACTTCAGAGATACTTTCTGATCACAGTTCACTTCCTGGAGAAGAGCATATTTATCAAAGACTTGTCCCTCTAACACAGTACATTCAAAATAAGACTCAGACTGAAGTCAATCTGTTAAAAAAATCAGAACATTACAGAAGGAAGAAATTAATCAGGTAAAGACCTCTCAAAGTGATCATGACATTATATTTTATAACCAAAAGTGGTAATAGACCAAAAAGGAAAAGTAGTGCCTGGGTCATTTTGACATGGCACTTGTAAATATCACACATTTTACAAATGTGGCTAAACAACCTTCAGATCTTTCTGAGTGTTATTTAGCATTGAATAGGAAAAAGTGGAACAGAAGCTAGACAGCAATGTTCTCTTTCTAAATTTCTTTCAACAGAATAAAAACTTATCTTGGATGTCAGTCCTCAGATACTCCTTTAAAAAACATTAGTTATGAGATCTGAACAACAATTTGCAGACATGGAGATGTCCATCAGAAGCCTGTGTAAGCTAAAGCCCACAGTGTTTTTATCACTCTTAAATTTGAAAAAAATTCAGAACATGAGAGGAATTGAATGCATTTTGTGCTTCTATTCATTAAACACCTGTTTACTTACTAATTTTGTCGACAGAAACATAACAATATGATAAAAAGAAGTAGCTTTTATCCTACATATGACTTCAACTACTTCTAGTTGTAAGGATTTCTACATTTACAGCTTAGAATTTATCTTTCTTGTCCTCTCACACCATTTCCTTTAGCACTTTCATGCTGGATAATTGTCAGGATCCCTTCTGGAAGGGCATAACTCCAACTATGAGAAAACAGAGCAATTGTTCCTGCAGGCAATAAGAACCAGATGATGTCAGATTTCAATCCTTCTACCTAACTCAGTATTCAGGCTTTCTTCCCTCATTTCTTGTGCCCTAACATATGTTATGTGTTGTGTGCTAGGAACATAGTGTGAGTAGCCACAAAGACCTGCAGTCATTTAACCAGCTAGAAACTCTTCCAAGTGCTTTGCAGTGTGGGCACAAGTCAATGCCCAGGAAATTTCCCATTCCACAGATTTTTCTCAGAAGGAGATTGAACCCTAACCCCATGCTCTGTGAGGAAATAAATCTTAGCTATATGGATTGTTGTATTTGTTATGCAGAGATAGTATTAGTGACAATTCAGAAAGAATAATGATAATCAAATTATTCTCTTTTAAACTATTTTTGTCATTATTGCCATTATTTACATTGCAATATGATCTATCAACAAATAAAAAATGAAAAAAAGTTAAAGTAAAACCATTTCAACTGCTGTAGATTATGCAGGAAATAAGGATGTGGACTTGGAAATAGAGCACTTCTTGAGTAAAGGGGAGGGTAAATATCCTGCAGAGATGTCATTCTCCTCTGCTACTCATCTTCACCTACCACCTTTACAAAGGTATCACAAGCAGAAAAAATATATCTAAACTCTTTCCACAATGACATTAAGTTTTATTTGTTAGTCACAGGAACACATAGGAGCAGGTTGCTCTGGATAGGAGCAGGTCATGGACTGCTTTTAAGTTATGCTGTTTAATGCAAGATCAGGGGGCTAATTATTTTAGTATTATCTTCCATTATTCAAGCATGGCTAAGGCTCTGAACTTGGTATAGAGATATTGCTAAGGGATAATACAAGGCAATTATGGCTGTACCTTTCTCTCTCATAAACATAGAACAAGATCATATTCAAGAGCATGTTAATTATGCAGAATTAAAGCCCATAATCACAGCAACAGGACTATCTAGAGCATATGCTTTCAGACTCAAAGGACCTTGTATAACCCTACATACTCCACAGGCAACTTGGAAGCACTTTAAGACAGGAATCTGCAAGTAATCCATTCTCCATCACTACTCAGGCTTTCAAAGTTCATGAGAAGAGAGGTGGAGATGACACCTGTTTTAACAGCATGCTATGTTAACACCTGTACACAGATATCTTCTCACTCATGATCTTAGCAGGAGCTGTGACTTTCACTTGCATTTGAAAGTATCTTCTTGTCTTGGGTAAAAAAAAGGAAAGAGGAAAAGTATTTAAGTATCTTTTACATTTAAATGCAAGATGTGGTTAAATACACTTTTTGTACACATCAGAGCTACTCTGCAAAATTTCTCAGCCAGTATTTTCCTCTCAACCTGCTGGGGCCAAAATCTGTGACAGCATCCTTCCATGCCAGTTCCAATGACTCCTCTTACCCAGCACTGAATCATGGTGTTGTTGCTGATACTGTGCTGTGTTTTTAATACCTATTATAGTAGAACCTGTGTCTTAGCATAGCCTGGGAAATGGTGGGTTGAAGGAGAGCTCAATGGCTCATCCTTTTAAGGCAATCCAACACACATGGAAATCATAGACCTCTAAAGTGCAGGTATTCCTGCTAATTAAGAAGTTCACACAAACACAGTGGGCTGCACAGTAACAGAGAATGTGTACATTACCATTTTCATATGAACAACGAGAGATAAATTTTTATGTTTGCCAAGTGACCCTAAAAGCTTCATGGATGCCACTGGGATGCTGAGAATTTGAAGCTGTCTGTGGAGGCCAGAACTATTTTTGGGCCTGCATGACATTGCCAATGATTGAGAGTCCTGACAAGTCTTTTGGTTACAGCTCTACAAAAACATTCACACATATATTATTTTTAATGCAAATTACCTACTGCAAATGATGGGGTTTAGATGAACACTAAAAGAAACCAAACCAAACCAAACCAAACCTAAACTAAACTAAACTAAACTAAGCTTAACTAAAAAACAACAGTAACAAAACTCAGCCAAAAAAAACAAAAAAACAAACAAAAAAAACCAAAACAAAACAAACAAACAAAAAAAAAAACCCAAAAACCCACAACTAAAACGCATTACAAAACCCAATAAATGTCTTGGACAGATTTCAGTGCAGATGAAACTCGAGTTGTTTAAATAACTTGTTTTTTCCATTGACAGAATGAAAGAAATTACCTTGGAATTGCTTTACTTTTAACAAAATATATTCCTTTATGTAGAGAGGGGTTTAATTAATTCTTGAAACTGTACAGCTTTCTTAGTTTTCCTTAAGTTCTAAGTTTCAGAATGTTATTTATTCCATTACATTTGAACAAAAGTAGAATGTCTCATCTTTTATTTTTACTTTCTCATATTTCCTTTCCCTCTGAGTCTTTTCATTAGATCCACATATAATTCAGGAAGTCATAATTTGGTTAATGTAATGCTTACACTACTTGATGAATAAACCTCAGACTGTAAATTTCATCTATCTGTAGTCACAACCTCAGGAACAATAAAAGCTTAGATCAGTCAGGTTCTGATACACGATACAGAGGATTGTGGTACACAGAATCCAATAATTCACAGAAAATAAATTATTTGTACCTGGATACAAAATTTCAAAATTCTTATTGTACTGGGCTATATAATATGTACTTTCTACAGCAACATGATTGGATGTAGTACAATCCAGAAAGATACTTTTATCTACTTTTAGGAAACTGCATCTGTGAGAATTTTGGATCTTTAAGCTGTAATTATTTTTTTCGTTCCCATCACCTCCATTTTTTGATGTTATCTGTTGAATTCTAGCAGGTCAGTAACAGACTGATTTCTTTTCCTAGGTCTCAAATAGCACAACACAGCAGTGCTAAAGGAAATTCTTCATCCGTACAATGCTACATTGCAAGTTGGAACTATCTGTGAAGGAAAAAGGTAAAGAATAACTGTCAGCTCCAGGCAGTTCTTTTTCCTACACTTAGCCACTCTTTTTACTGTGCTGTTTTCATTAAAGAAAAAAACATAGAAAAAAGAAACAAAAAGTAAACCATATCTGAAAGGTAGAGGAAATCTGTAAAGCTGTACATAAAACAAGAGAACTGGAAAGACACTGATTCTCTCGCATTACTGTGGTCCGGCATTGAAGGAGTTTTATTGTAACATTTTGTTTTTCAAAAAACAGAATTCTAACTTCCTTTTCTCTTGTAAATTGTCTGGATAGTGCACAAGCTATTTTGCTTACTCTATTTAAAAACTGAGCCTTTTGACATTTTTGATGATTTGTTTTTTTAATACTAGGTAGATATGTTAAATAAAGTTCCCTAGGAGAAATGAAACTGGGGAGTTGGTATTTTATCTTGGAATATTTACAGGCAGTTATGTTTGTCTTTAAAAATATCACTTTTACTTGTCATTTTATATTCAGGATACAAGGATCAATTAATATGCAAAGTTATTTGTTGTATATGATGGGGGAAACCTGGTAAAGAATATGTGCTTTATTTTTCCAACACAAAAAGACATGAACAATAAATCCTAAGTCTTTTATTATCATATAGTTTAAGTGCTTCTTACACAGATGTTTGTATTTATAATTGAAAATTTAATTTGGCTTCAGATTTCCCAAGAGAATATATACAATATTCACACACATAGAAAAAGATAAGTTATGTTTTAAAGTGATTATAAAAGAGAAACACAAGCAATTAAAATATCCAAAACTTTTTTGAATTGTTTATGATTCTTTTAGACCTCTAATTGATTGTTGGCTCTCATTCAATGGTGCAACTTACTTATTAAGCAGAGGATTCCTTCTTTCATGTTGAATAAAGATTCTAAAATGACACAGCAAATATAATTTGACCACGATAGATTCAATTGCTCATATTGTGCTTTTACTTTATTTAATTTAACATCTGAATCCTGTTAGAGAATTCTAATCAATGTGTTTCCTTTTGTATGACATAAGCTTCTTTCACTTTATGATGAGGCCAGTAAAATCAACATTAAGCCCTTCTGAATTGGAAGCTACCTTTTCTAACTCTCATTAATATTCTTTCCATAAATATTTGGTCTTTTGTTCTTAAATGTGACCACAGCATAGAAGCAGAGTGGCCAGCATCTATTTTCATAAGACCCCACCTAGAATATTACATCCAACTCTGGGCTCCTCAGCACAGGAAAGATGTGGGAGCAAGTTCACAAGAGGGCCACAAAAATTATTAGAGAACTGGAGCACCTCTCCTCTGAAAAAAGGCTGAGCTGGGGTTATTTAGAATGGAGAAGAGAAAGCTCTGTGGAGACCATGCTGCAGGCCTTTGATATACGTAGGGGATTGAAAAATAAAATGGAAGCAGATTTTTTTACAGGGGTAAAGGTTTTAAATGGAAAGAGGGTAAGGTTTTATGAGGTGTAAGGAAGAATTTTTTTATGGTGGGGATGATGAGACACTGAACTAAGTTTCCTAGAGAAATGGTGCATATCCCATCCCTCAAAGTGTTCAAGGCCATAGTGGATAGGTCTTTGAGAAACACGGTTTAGTGAAAGATATCTCTGCTCTTGCAAGGGGGTTTGACTAGATGATCTTCAATGTACCTTTCCAACCCAAACCATCCTATTATTCGATGATACAATTCATTATTTCCTTGGGGTTGGGAACAAAATGGCAGAGAAAATCTTTCCATCTTCACCCAATTAGTGAATTATAAACTAATATAAAGCTGATGACCTCTTCCACTTCTGTCCTGGTGACTTGCAGCAATCCTCAAATGATGTGTGTGTTGCAATTCTCATTAAATAACTCTCTTTGTGGCATACTGCATTGTATGCCAATAACAAACAGCTGCATAATGCCAAAGGACTTAAGTATAAAATTCACAAAATATGCAAGTTGTGAAGGCAAACTCTTATAGAAAATTTTGTTATAAGTTTTCAGTTAAAGGCAGAGAAAGAGTTTAGTTATATACAAAATTCTTAACAATTTTGTCCAACCACTGGACCAGGCATATTAACACATTCACCTATATTTGGCCTCCACTTAGACCATTAAGGTACCTATATAATTATTAGTTCTTTTTCTAATTTTTTTAATAATTTTTATGCTAGCATCACAGAGAGGAAAAATTAAAGATGTTATTTTGTTGCTTTGTTGCTCTTTATTTTCATAATCTGCAATCATTTTACAATTTAAGAACTTATGAACTCCAGTTCTTTTAGGTATTATTCACTCAGCTTGCTTCATCTTTTTTCCCATTTCATGTATTTTTAAGCAGTTGTTAATAAAACATGGATACAGCCCTGATAAAATGTAATCGGCATTCACCACTTAGGATTGAAGGTCTACTTAACTTACTATAAAGAAAAGCATATTTTCCATTATAGTCTGAAGATATTCTGTTTCAATCTTCTCTTTTGAAGGAAGGATTTTATAGCAAGACACTTTGAATATTTTCCTGCACTCAGATTCTCCTTGAATTTTGGTCTGAACCCCATTACCAGAGTGTCTCTTGGCAAAATGGCCCGTGGGCTGAAGATCTGAGAAATAGTCTCATGTATAATTAGTGCTGAAGCTAGTCAAGGGTTTTGAATATTAATATCAAGCTCATTAGGAATCACTACAATCAAGTAAATCATCAGGAACTGAACAAAGAATTGTTTTGAAATGTTCCCATAAGCTGTTTCTGTTTAATTACAGGTTATTATGTGCAGTAATCCAAAGACTTTGCACTGCTTATTCAAATGATAAACTAAAGATATGTATTTCAAAACAGAGTGAAATAAGTTGTAATCATTTTAAAGGAGGGGGCTGGAAAGTGGTTAACCAGTGGATTACTTTCAATCAAAACTGGTAAATTATCTAGGATAATTCAAGAGAGCAAAGGAAATTTTTGTCATTTTATTATTATTCTATTCTAAAGAATATCACTATCCCAGAGCCTTTTTATTAAACTGCCAATCACAGGAAGTAAGATATCTGAAGAAAATGCTTTTTGATTACTGATACCCAGTCAATGTGCAATCATGAAGATTTTTATTTCAAAGATTCCTTCAATTCTTTCAAAGATTTTTTTTCAGTTTAAGCTTTGAAAGATTAGGCTTTTGAAAGTTCATAGATCATACACTAAACAAAATAAATTACAGAATAAAGGTTCTATTTTACTTACTTCCAAAACATTATAATTTACAAAATAAAAACAAAAAACAAAAAAAACACCCATATATATATATATATAGAGAGAGAGAGAGAGAGAGACATTATAATTTACAAAATAAAAACAAAAAACAAAAAAAAACCCCTATATATATATATAGAGAGAGAGAGAGAGAGAGAGAGAGAGAGAGAGAGAGAGAAAATAGAGGTAGTAACACCTAAGGAGGTTTTTGCAGGTCAAAAAGTTAGCCTGCTTTTCCAGGTACATCAGGTGGTCTATTAATTGCCCCCTCGCCCCAAAATGTGAATTGCTGATTAATTTTTTGAATTACAGGCAATAAGAGGCTAACAGTTATGTCTAGATAAGCTCATGAAGACTAGATAAAGTGAAGTTTTCCTGAGAAAATTCAGTGATGACATAAGGACATTCATGAAGATCCTGAAGAACTGAAAAGTGTTTTAGCAGACAAGAGAAAAAAGTTTAAGAGTGGTAATATTTTTCAGCATATAGAAAATAACTCTGTCACACTTGCTGGAGACAAGCAAGTCTTAGACATTTAAACCAGAAAATATTTATAGTGCCCTCCCTTTCTGTGACAAATTTAAGATACTGCATTTTTTCATTCATAATACTGACAATCTTCCTCATTTTCTTGTGATAAACCCATGACTGGATAGATATATCTGCCAGGGCAAGAAATCTCAGGTGACACTTTATATTAATTTATATTTCAGTAAATTCTATTTAACAGTCTTTAGTCTTTTTATGATGGTGCTAATGAGTCAAACAACATTTCTTTTAGTTGCCTGTGATGTCTATATTATAGGTTTCTGAGAGAAAAAAAATGCAATTTTTAGTTTGATATCACTTCGAATAAGGTTGGACTGGAAATGGAGAACAACTCCCACCTTCTGTTTGCCATGAGCAGAATTCAGCAATCTAGATGGCTGCTAACAGTCATGCAGCTGATTGGGAAAAAAAAAAAAAATGATAGTCTAATGACACATTTGACTGCATGCTGAACTTTTTTTCTGACAAGACATTCATATCAGGAACAAGGTGGCAAATGTACTACAGATGCCAATCTCCTAAATACATTTATATCTAATTTGTGTCAAGGATACATTTCTCATTATGTCTTTAAGCCATCAACTGCAGTTGTGCATTTTGGTGCTTGTCCACCTTAATTAAATTAGGATTCTTTTAAATTTGATAAAATATCTTCCAATCTAACCACATACAGTTCCAACCTGGGAGTAGTACTAGATACAGTTCTTGAGTGTGTGCATAGAAATACATAATAGTGCATTCCCTAAAATATCTGTGTATGTATACAAGGTATATTAAGAATCAAACATTTTTTTAGGGAAGGGAAAATTTTTAGTAATTTTTTTTTTCCTTTCTAGAATTAGAAAAGACAAATTTCATGCTAATATTGAGCATAATAAAAAATTAATAAATGTCAGTATCCACAATGTTAGATGCTTTTGGAGCCATGAACCCTCTGGTAAAATTCATAACCCTTCTGAGAATCTCTCCGTATTTTGCACCTTCAGAGTGCCCAATAACAACTGCCATGAGTTAGATATGCCCTAAATTAAGCAGTCCCTTTCTCTCCTTAAAAAAATCTAAAATGTGCCTGATAATTAATTTCTTCCACTTAATGTATTTTATAACTAGCAAATTAGCATTTCCTGTAATTTTCTTACACACATTGTTTTAGAAATTTCAGCAACTCCCCATTTCCGAGAAGCCAACACCTTGTCATGTCGTTTATCCCTTTTTGAAGACTTATCAGTTCTACCCTACATCCTCCTGGGACACAGAAATCCTAACTCAAAGCATGCATACATGGTGGATGTCAATTGACATGTCTATATTTTGTTCTCGTTCTCCATTCCAACCTTATAGGACTTTTTCTTCTCCATCCTTCCCTCCCTACCCCTCTACCCTTCACCGCTCCCCTCCATTACTGAGCACACAGTTGTTGCAGCCAATGCTCTGTACTGGCTTCTGAACCTCTTTCCCAAGTAATAAAAGATGATTTACAGTCTGTCATAGTGCATAAAGAGTCAGAGGTGCATTATTTTGTAGTTAGTTAATTAACACTGAATTTTACATTCTAATCATCCTTAGATGTGTTTATCCTAAACAAGAGTGTGACATTTTTTCTGTTGTTTCATTTTCATTCTCTTTTTCCATATATGGTAGGGCTTATTATGTATTAGGAACTGTCTTAGTTTCAGGTTGTCATGGTTCGACACTGGCCAAATGCCAATCACCCACAAAAGTCACTCACTCACCCTCCCCTGCCACAGCTGGGCAGAGGAGAGAGAAAAATTTAATGAAGGCCTCATGAGTAAAGACTGTGATAAAACACTCCAACGGCAAACCAGGCTTGGCTTAGAGGTACAAAGTGAATTCATTACTAACAGAATCAGAGGAGGATAACGAAAAGTAAAATAAGCCCTTAAAATTACATTTTCTTCCCCCAGCCCCTCCCTCCTTCCCACCAACAGCGCAGGGAGACAGGGCATGAGGGTTTGGTCAGTTCATCACCCAAGATCTTCCGCTGCTCAGGGAGAATCGTCCTTCCCCTGCTGCACCGTGGGGGCCCTCCCACGGGAGGCAGCTCTCCATAAACTTCCCCAATGTGGCTCCCATCTCACAAACAGCAGTCCTGCCACACCAGCTGCAGTGTAAGCCCCTCCCAGGGCACAGAGCCCTCCCAAACCTGCTGTGAGCCCCTCCCAGGGCACAGAGCCCTCCCAAACCTGCTGTGAGCCCCTCCCAGGGCACACAGCCCTCCCAAAACTGCTGCTCCCTGGGTCTCTCTTTCCATGTGGTACAGCCCTCCAAGGACAGGCTGCTCCAGCCTGGGAGCAGGGCCCTCTCTCTCCACCGGGTCTTCTACTGGAACTCAGCTTCCTCCAGCCATCCCCCCACTCTGACACCTCCCCCACGGGCTGTGATAGGATCTCTGCATCCCCCATGGATCTCCATGGGCTGCAGGGGGACAACTTGCTTCACCATGGTCTTCACCATGGCCTGCAGAAGAACCTCGGCTCACTTAGCTGTTCCTAAGACTGTCAAAGGGAAAAAATTCTCTGTAAGTTACCAACCATGAGGTGGCAATTAAAAAAAAAAAAAATTAAAAAAATAAAAAAAAAAAAAAAATCAAACCCAGAACCCATTCCAGACTGAAGGGGGTTAACACCTAAAGACATTTAGAACTTATTATGCAGGAAAAGAGGGAAGTGCATTTCAGGATTGAATAAATCTTATTATGGAATATTTAAGGGAAGGGATGAAGGCAGAGAAAGGGAGGGAACAAGGTGGATAAGAGAGGCACAAGTGTGGAAAAAGAGAGGGAAAAAGGGATGAAAGGGTCCAAATGGGTATAAACTGGTTCTGGACAGTACACTTGAGTGAGAGACCTACATTTGGTCAGTGCAGTCTGTCTCACTTTCTTATCAAATTCTAGTCCTACCTTTCTTCTGTGTGTCTGTCCTGCCTGTTCTGAACGTGAGTCAACACACATGAACCTTAAAATAGAAAGAAAGCATAGAAAGACAGTCTGAGCAACAATTGCTGTAGTAGGACCATGAAATACCCTTGCCTTGAAGATCCAGGTACCAGCAACTGGAAGAGAGAGGTACTGGGTGCTAGGTGCTAGCTGGACTGTGTATCAAAGACCAGCTCCTGTAGAAATATGTGTGGGTCTTAGAGTGAAATTTATTCCTGACCATCTGGAGAGGAAAAGCAAGACTATAGCATCTATCCTCCTTCTGCATATCTAAATGCCTGTAAAGTGCTGTTCTCTGCCTCTGTCAGTTCTGTGGTCAGCTGTGTTATTGCTCTGTGTGTGTGTGTGTTAAACTGGGCTCACCACTGCTCCTCCGTGGGCTTGGGGACACGGAACGGCTGCAGTTGCAATATTTGGCCAAGGACCAGTGAGCCTCCATTTACCCTCAGCCCCATAACAGTTTGCAACCTCTAAGATTTTCAACAGTGTTGTGTTAATTATTATTACACACTATAAAACTTCACTAAAAAAAGTAAATAAAACATAAATTGCTGTTTTTCAAGGCTAAGTTCTTGCACAATGTTATTTAATATGTTGATGTTAATATGTTAATAAATGAAAAGGACTAAATACTAAAAATCATAAAATATTTTCAATTTACTGTGCTGTTTCAGTTCTTTTTGGTCAAACAGCGAAAATAGAGGTAACAGGTTGCACTAATGGCATAGTTACTTATGGAGATTGGAAGAGTACATGAAGGATTAACTAAGTGTGAGTTAGCTACAGAAATGCAAGACAATAGGGGAGAGAAAACAAAAAGAGAGATATGTAAAATGCAAGAGTGTCTACAAAATTAACTACGATAGTGAAAAACACTGTAGCATACATATTGAAGAAGCTGCAGCAGACATCAGCCAAAAAACCCCATGGAACTCTGGGTTACAAATAAGGACTCACACAACAGCTGAAGCACCATAAGGAAAAGAGGGCTCCTCTCTACTGAGCAAAACATCCAATGTACAAGGATGGGCAGCTCCATATATAAAATACTCCCAAGAAATTCAGAGTGTAGAAAAAAGAAATCTACAATATTAACCACATATGCTATTTCTATTGTCACTTATTCAGAACAGAATTTTTTCCATAACTGTATTGTCAAATATCTATTTTCCCATATAGTTTGTTATTACCAAGACAGTGTTTTCATCACACATGGGGAAAGAAAGTGATACTTAAAAAGTTAAATAATTTTGACTGCAAAACGTATGGTCATGTTTATAGGTCACTCTAGACATAAAAAGGTAGTTTTCCTATCTCATCATATTTTAAGACTATTCTGGTAAAAATACACCACATGTGTTTTCTGCTGTTATGATTTCTATATTCTTCTACATGTGCAAGGATTTTACAGTATATATAAGGGATAAAAATGACTGGAAGTGTCATAAGAAATTCCCTTAGATAATGTGTAGAGAATATGGATGACCCATCCCTGGGAGTGTTCAAGGCCAGGTTGGATAGGGCTCTGGGTACTCTGGTCTAGTGGAAGATGCCCCTGCCCATGGCAAGGGGGTTTAAACTTGATTATGTTTAAACTCCCTTCAAATCCAAGCCATTCTATGACAAGAAAGAGGAAACAATAACATGGGGATTTGTGAGGTATGAAGGGAGTGTTAGTGGTACTAGGCAAAACATAGGAGGGAGCGTGTAGGGGAAGAGGATGGGGAGGAACAAAGGGATATGGGGCAGACAAGGCTGTGTGTAAGAAGGTCTGGCCGTGTGCAGACTGTGGCCAGCCAGCAGGCTTGTCTGACCCAGCCCTGAGCCTCATGTCCCCAGGCTGGTCTGTCTCCTCCTTCAGCCCCGCGGTGCCTCTCTGTGCTCCTCCTCACTCAGTGTCCCTTGCAAGTGCTGTAGGCATGAGAGGCCAGCTGCTGGGCAGAGCGTGAGTGGGTTTGAGGCCAGAGACCAGTGCCAGCTGAGGGTGCAGGCAGCCGGGCAAGGGGAGTCAACAGCCTGCAGTGAGCTCGGGCACCGAGGGTCTCCAGTGGCAGCTGGAGCAGGGCAGCAGACACAGCCTGAGACACTGCCTGGTGCTGGCTATCGTGTGCTGGGAGCGTCTGTATAATGTCAAAAAACAGCTGTGGGGAGGTCCATATGTGCAAATTGCAGCAAAGTCCATGCTAAATCTGCTGATGAGCAGGAGGTGCCAGATCTGGGCATGAGCACCAGGCAGGTAGAGAATGAGCTGCTTACAGAATCTCTTAGAAGAAAATGTGATGGCTGTTTTTTTCTTTATTATTAGCTGTATCTCTTTTTATTAAGTTTGAAAATTATCATTTGAAGGAGCAGGAGTAAAAAATTTAGTCTATGTAAAACATTAATTCTAATTTAGGGGAATTCGTTCATCCCTTTGTTTTTGTTTTTGTTTTTTTTTTTTAAGTTATCCATTATATGATTTATTTGGTTATATTCCAAATATTTTTAACACTAGTTGATTTCAAAAGCTCAAATGCATTACTAATTTTAGTTTTTCATTTCCTCAGGTAATTTTAGCTATTTCAAAATCAGTAACCATCTTAATTTATTCCCCAGGTACCATCAGCTAGAATATTTTTCTAATATTATTTTACTCAAATATTAACCTTTTACAGAGGAATTAATTTAAATTTCTAGCTATTAAAAAAAATAAATAAAAGCAGGAGCACAAAGAGCATTCAAATTTTTTATAGAACAACCTATAGAAATTTGCTCCATTTTCCAAGTATTTTGGAAGCAATTACATCCTAATCTTGCATTGTTCGAGTAAAACACTTGAATTCTCTGACTGAGCCTTTGGTCACAGGAATCTGTTCAATACCTGAGGTACTGACAATTATGGTTTAGTAGATTGTCAGAAACATCCCCATTTCAAGTAACAATAAATAGAACTTTGATCTGATGAATTATTTCTTTCAGAAATTGTCACATTTCAGCAAAGAAACATGTTCAAAGCCGTATCTGTTTTCAGCCTGGCACAGATTTCAAAACCAGAACTCCACAGATGTAATTCCTTCTTATATTGCTTATTCTGACATTTGATTCTACAAAGAACCATAACAGGAAACTAGAATATATATGTATTCCTGCATGAACTATTTTTGTTACTAGATCAAACAGACCTGGGTGCTTTTTGTCCAGCTCTTATTTCTCCTCAGTCTATTCTTTCTACAAAAGTTCACAGATGTCTTGATTCCCACAACATGCACATATATAAATAACTGTAAGTATAGTAGTATACATAAAGATCTTTGTGCTTATTTATGATTTCCTTTTTCAACGTGCTTACTGTTTTGGGGAAGAAAATGAAGGCTTCGAATACAAGATTTTGATCCAGAGGTGCACAAGGTCTGAAATACAGGCAAGATTGCTATTGAGTATTTTTTACTAAAATAGGTTTCTGTCTAGTATCTAGATTAAAAATCCAATGTTTTATCTGTGCTTTCTGAAATTATCTTAGAAATTAATCAAGATGAAAAACTAGATATCTAGAATCTGGAACAGGAGAGACGAACAAACTTCTTTAAAAGGCTTATGTCTGTGTCAATAAAATTGTTAAATTCATCTGAAACCATTTTGTAGTGAAGAACTATGAGAACTGTGTTATTTAATTGTGTCATTAGATTTCTAAAAAAATTAGAGAGTGACCTTAGTCTTAAAGCCAACATCATGAACTAAAAAATCATTGATGGAAAAATTCTCCAAAATTATATGCACATATTTTATAATGAGAAGAATAGGTTCCTAAAAGTGGTAATTTCTTTCTACCAAGCATTAAGGTAGCCTACAATATTTAACACATATACAGCAAGTTTAGAGTCCCAGGTTAGGATTGTATTTTCAAAGTAAATTATGGGCATTTTAGCCTTTAGTATCTTGTCCTAAACTATTCATTATAATTTCTGTATTCTCTAGTGTTCATTTTCTTTATTGAAATGAAATCTATTCTATTAATGCTTTTCTTATTCAAAAACCTTAAATTTAGTAGCCAAAGCATGCATTTTTCATTGTTTGAAGAAACACTTAGTATAAAATACTTATAAAATGCTATATTTAGCAGACCTTCCTTCAGTAGACTTCTTTAAATAACATCTGTTCATCCACCATTTCAAGGAATAAATTGCTTCTTTCCTTTTCATTCTCAAAAATAACTTCCATAAAACCACTTCATTTCTTGTGAACCTAGATGTATGTAAAGCTCATAATATATTTACATTTCATTCCATTCATGTAATTAAAATGTTAATAAAATCTCACTCAAAACAATCTATCAGAGAAAGAAACAGTGATTTAGTTTTCATGGACCACTCTGTAAGCTGCTAATCTTCCATTCTAACAATAAAATAAAGAATATGCATTAGAAGGCTGAAATGTTGGTAGATTTATCCACCCACAAAAAATTCAAACACTTCCTGATGTGCATTTTAATAGGCTTTCCTATATGGCCTTTTGTTTTCCTTCCTTTGTTATAATACCACATTTTTTGAGGTACAACCAAATATACTACTTAGTAACAATTCTATTGATAACAGAAATACATAAAGAAAATAAATATTGAGCTTGATGAATTATGATTTGGTGTGTTTTCTTTAAAAAAAAATAGGATGAAGAATTTACCAGACTGCTCTTGTTTTTCCTGGTTTATTGGTTGGTTTAGAGTATTTTTTTTTGTTTTTTTTGGGGTTTTTTTTGATTGGCTTCAGTTCTGAGCCTTTTTTTTCCTCTTGGATTCAAAATTGTTAAACTGAAGTCATTGATCTCCAGATGTGGGATTTTCATCTCCCAGAAAATGACAGGAAGTTAGAAAAGAAACAAGGCTTCCTTTTAATAAGAAACGTAAACTAAACAGGCTAAACAGAAGGACAATGATGTGGAAAAGAAGGAAATAAGAGACAAGGTCATCAGACACAGAGAGTGACTTTATAACTCTCACAGCAGATTCCAGTCTTAAATTGAGGAAAATGTCAAGTTAACACTTCAGCTTCATGAAAAATAAACAATTCACTAAAGAAAAAAAGTAAAATTCTTAAACAAAGTAAGACTATTTTTTTCTATGCAGTTTTATACTTCTTGGAGTTGGTCTGTTGCCGCGGCCGGAAGCGGGGGGGAGCAATCGACACCAACATGATGCATCTAACATACTCCGTTTATTGTTGTACATTACACACAGTTATACAGTTCTCTTGGTCCCGTACAAGCGGTCGTGTCATTCCCCTACTGGCCCCAAGTGTATACTTCCTACTCTCTATTGGTTATAGCTGGAACGTGTACTTTCTCTATTGGTCCCAGGTGGGTAGGTGCGTGTCCCTTGCTCTAAGGCCTGTGTACTGTTACAGGGCCCTTAGGGCCCCAGCAGTCTGTATCTAGTCATATTAAAAATAAAGAATATTTTGATTTGGCTCCTACTCTCAGGATAGACATCTTCCAGTTTGTTATTTGAATAAACTCTCTTACAAATGCAGAAGGAATGTTACAATCAGAAATATTTAAATGTAATATCCTTATCTGTGTGTGGCATATATCACATTTTTCTTTTCTGGATGAAAAATTTTATGGGAATATTTTGGCTTCCTGGGTTCAGAGATGGGCATATCATCAGTGTTAGGATCATCTTTCAATGTTTTTAGGTGGGTTTATTCCTTATAAGCAAAAAAAAAAAAAAAAAAACAAAACCCAAAAAAACAACCCAGTACATATTGGAGGATACTTTTGACAGAAATACCACTTTTAAAAAAATGCCTTTTTAAACAAATTTCTGAAAGCAAGTCAGATTTCTGTCTGCTGATTCTGGTGCTTGAATAATTAACCTCTGCAGCAATAAATAATATTTCAGACTATTTTTTTTTTAAAAAAAGGTCATTTTTTGGTTCTAGTCTCTCTAGTTGTGATTCAGTGCCTACTCATTTTCCATTGTAAAATTTGGGTACATAGAAGAAAACAAATACTATCTTTGTAAGCACATGTAATTCATTCTATGTAAATGTTATGCAGTGTTACTGCTATTATTAGCTTATTTTTTTCAGGGAATTGTGGTAAGAACCAACAAATTGTGGACTGTTCTGAGAGTGGGGACATGAAGACCTTCACATTTCTGACTCTATCTATAACTGCAGGAAAAAAAATAGTTGAATTTTCTTTTGATTTTTCTATGTTGGCATTGTTTTTATGCATATATTCTTGCATTCCACAATTTTTTCTTCACCTTCAGAGTGTCAAAATAAATGAAAAAAAAAAGGTTTATTCATCAATTATTTTCATAAAAAAATTACAAAAAATTCAAAGTGAGAATTTGTTCCATAGACATACCTACTAAATTTATAAGCTAGTCCTGCACAAGATTTTTATTTTCTTTAAGTTTAGAAGGCAAAACAAACTTCATATACTTTAGAGCTTCTTTCCATTTGCATGCTGGGTCCAGCATCTCTATTTTTACTTTTTCTTAGGGTCTGCAAGAGTTCTTGTCACACAGAAAACAAATTATCTTTAAAGACATGACAAAGGTTTTATTACTTGCTTGTCTACTTTTCCCTTTAAACCTTTTCACAGGAATTTTCCATGACCTAGCTTGCCTGTTCATAACTCATTTATTACCAGTGGAAAATGGAAATGGAAACCTCAATTTTCCCATGAAATAAAAGGGGGTTGGCGAACCCCTTCACATTCCATTTTCTTTACCAATGACCAAAGGCTGAAATTCCTTGGCCAGGAATGGCTGAATTCCATTTTACAGAATCATGTAGGTTGGAAGTGAGTGGTCACAAAACACTGCCCTTGATTGCCATAATTGCCAGTCTTTAATGATGACAACTTTCCAGTATTGTTATCCAGACCACTCAGCCCTCTGAGTGGCCCATTCCGTGTCCCATGACCTTTTATAGGGCTTGTGTCTTGTGATATATGACTCATAATTGCTTAAGTACTCCTTATCTGGCAATAAATTAAGCCAATTTCCCCAAGCCAAACTGTTTGACAGTAACTGCTGAGTGATTTCCCCCTGTTCTTATCTTGACCCACCAGCCATTTGTTATATTTTCTCATCCCTGTCCAGTTGAGGAGCGGAGTGATAGAGTGGCTTTGATGGACACCGAGTGTCCAGCCAGGGTCAACCCATCCCAATCACACGTCCTTCAGCTTTGGCTTCTCTGTTTGTTCCCTGGAGGCCTTCTGGAGTTATGTGTTTCTTTCCTTCATCTTTTTACATCATCTATCATCTACCCTTTTGTTCATTTAGGATATGATTTCTATAGAGAAAAGCGGTGAATTCTCTGAAAAGCTATCTACACAGCTATTTTTCTATAAATACACAGTGTAAAAGATGGGAGGTTTTATTCTTGTGGGGGGGTGGGAAGAGTTGAGTGGGACTGTTTTTTTGTTTGATAGTTTCCTCTCAGAACTAAATCCATTCTGGATTTTTTATTGTTTTTAAAATAATATTAATTCAACATGTCTTCAAAACTGTTAATATCTCAATCTGTTTGAAGATTTTAAAAAAACAGCCTATAAATTGAACGTTGAATAATTTAATCTTAAACCATTTAAATTGTTTTTGAATTTATTTGTGCTTATGATACCTTTTTTTTCCTCTTGTCCTTGATATTGCTCACAGATTTCCTTAACTGAGCATTGAAATAATTTGCCTAGAAAGATGTCATTTTACTTTTTTCTTTATGTGATTTACCACACACATGATTTATCTTCACTTGTTCTGATGAAAGAAAGAAAGACTTCACATTACAGAAGTGATTGTAAGATATTGCATTCTTTTTCTTGGAAAAAGGGATGTCATGACTGTTTATCAGCACAACCCCAGGGAACAGATTAACTTTTATGCCTCTCTTAGTTTAGCAATGCTGTGGATCTGCAAGGATTATTAATAAATTTACAATTGGCATTAATTCTACAAAGTGCTTTATATATCATAGCTCACCATCACTATACCCATGGGAATAGGTTGATGATCTGGAAAAATGGCTACCTATCTCAAAAAATAATTGCTGAAAAAAAGGAAAGACTCTCAGACAAAATTCACAAAGATAAAATGTTCTGAAACTAATTTATTTTGTCTATTTTACATTTATTAAACTTCTTATTTAAAATCTAAAAATAATAGGAAAAACTTTGGATGATGATGGTTTTCAAATATTATTAATGTATTTTTCACTCTTGCAGAAATCAGGTTGTTTTGGGTAAGTTGGATGGAAGGTGGGTGATATTTGATATAGACTGCAGGCTGGGAAATCACTGTCTGGGAAGAACTTGCACACAGGAGACATTTTTATTTAGTAAAACATGGGACTCATGCTTGAGAACTTATGCTGTGCTAAACTGAAATGGCCTAAGAATTTGCCCAGTGGTTACCCTAATCTATGTTCCAGTAAATTCCACTCTCCAAGGGCTAATAAACTGCAGTCTCCTGGTATTACTTCTTATATTAATTTAAAGTGTCAAGGTGTCTTGGTGTGAAGGACTCTGTATGAAAATATCATTACTCTGCTTACATTAAGATAAAGATGTATTGGTGTGCAGCTCTCTTGACAAATAATTCAGCATGTCTCCTGTGAAAAAGGCTGAATACTGTATGCAAGAAAGAAAAAAGAATAAAAGAAAAAACAAGAAAAACAGGCCACCCACAAAAAAAAATAAGATTGAGAAACGTTGCTTCCATTAACTTCTTGAAACTTAAAAGCAATTTTGTAAGTATTTTCCTAAATTATGTATGTAAAAACAATAAAATATGAATTATAACCTTCAATAATTGTATCATGAAAGACCCATTTTTTGAATATCCATATGATGCTCTTCCTTTACAATTTCAAAACAGGACAGATTTGGACTTGAAATACAGTGAAGATTTTAAAAAATGACAGCTATTAACCAAGGCAGGGCTACATTGTCACTGCTGCATTATCGGATTTTGTGCTGCAACCACTATTAATGGTGAACTTAATATCATGAATACATGTTTTTTTCTGACATATTCTCACTGAAGGAATATTTAATTCAGAAAATTCTTTTTGTTTCTTATATAGATCAGATAATGACCATAAACACAGGTGAATTGCATAACATAAGAAAACTACTGTAGTTTTTTCTCAGAACACAGTACGTTCCATTGTTAGAGTAAATGAAAGGCTTGTTTCAAAATTTATATAGTAAATAGATACTTTTCAAAAAGTGTTTAATTTGTAGTTATCACACTGATTGAGTTAAAAGATATGTGAATAAAAAAGAAAAAATCTCATTATTTTTGAAAATAAGTTCCCCATCTCCAAACTCTTATAAAAACATCTGTGTTTTATGTATAGTGGAGATGGCTTCAAATAAAACAAAAGCAATGCAAAAAATGGGGTCAGTGTGCCTCTTCAAAGTAGTAATCTTCACATAATACTACAGCAACACATCATTATAATTTTAGGCATAGAACATTCAGAGTTCCCCATAGTCATTAGAAGTTATAGTGTAATTGACTATTCCATATCTTTGGAAAGATATTAGTCTGACTCTTTAATAAAATCTGCATAAATTATATTGTAAGAATATCCTAGGCCACATGTTGGGATTTTAAAAATTTAATCATAATTTATATAATAAAACACATGATCACTAATTATTCTTGTAAGAAATTATCAGTACAGCAAAATGGTGTATTGTTCAAACTAAAAAAGAAGTAATTCTGTATCTGGAAAAGCTGTGTTATTCAGGCGCTTGCTTTTCTGTTTTAAACATAAGCAATCAATGGGATTTGCCCTTTTTTAGAACCCTTTAGAGATCTCATTTTATAAATGGCATTTGATAGAGGATAACATAAAAACCTATTACTTGCTACAGTTCACTTGCAGATATTCTTCTGCCAAGCCATAATTTAAGAGTACAAAAGGAAATTATATGGAAGATTTGTGTAAGACACTAGTGCTAGTAGCCAGCTCCACTTGTGCATTTGAAAAACTTCTTTCTATCCATTTTCCACTTAAGTCATTGATGCATTTATATTTTTACTGTTTCTGATACTAAGCATAAAATTTAATGTGAGATGGACGTGTGCATTAATGGCCCTAATCCCACAGCCTCACATCAGTGGCTGATGTAAGGACACATTGCACTTGTCTGGGGCTGATTCAGAGCAAGAGGGAGGTTTCAGTTCTGACTGCAGCTCAGAAATGTCACTGAGCAGTTGTTTTTCTGAGGTCTTTTTACGAGTTGGGCTCAACAGTTTTATGACTACTGCTTATGAATTTCGGGCCTGTATAATTATCTACAAGATCTGGCTTATGAGATAGTATAACTGAAAGGGAAATTGGACTTTGCAAATTATGAGCATATATCATAAAACCTGGGTTTGTTCCAAAGCCTAATGTAACTGGTGGAAGATTTTCAGTTTATTACAATCAGCTTTGGTTGAGGCCTTCTCCTGTACTAATCATTCAGCTAAAGAAGGCAGTGGGATTCAGAAACTTCAAAATTTCTTACAAATGAAAATGTTTTTTGGAAACATGGTCTGACATCTGTTGTCACAGACTAATCTCATTCTTCTTCTTTTCTGTTGCCTGAGAAGTTTTCTACCACCTTTTTATCTCCAAAATATCAGTTTTGTTTTCTAAGAATTTGGTTATACTTCCTGCATTTCTGGTTTTTTGCCTTACAAGATAAGTTTGTGCCCCTCTGTCCACTATATACAGTACTAATTAGGATTCAAAATAAAGGAGCCATCTCTACCTTGGTGAGACCATGTGTGGTGAATTGACCCTGGCTGGATGTCAGGTGGTCACCAAAGCCACTGTGTCACTTCCCTCCTCAGCCGGACAGGGCAGAGAAAATATAATGAAAGGCTCATGGGTCAAAATAAGGATAGGAACTCATTTCTCACAAGTTACTGCCATAGGCAAAACAGACTAAACTTGGGGAAATTAATTCAATTTAGTGCTAATCAAATCAGAGTAGGGGAATGAAAAATAAACCTAAATCTTAAGAACAATTTCCTCTGACCCTTCTGTTCTTCTTAGGCTTAATTTTACTGAAAATTTCTCTAATTTCTCCCCAACAGCAGTGCAGGGGGCAGGAAATGGGGGTTGCAGTCTGTCCATCACAAGTTGTCCTTGATGCTCCTTCCTCTTCAGGGGAAATACTCCTCACAATCTTTCCCTGCTCTAGTGTGGGATCCCTCCCACATGAGGTAGTCCTCCATTAATTTCTCCAATGACAGCTCTTCCCAGAGGCTGCATTTTTCCACAAACTGCTCCAGCTTGTATCCTTTCCATAGGTTCACAAGTCCTTACAGCAAACCTGCTCTGGCTCCTCTCTCGATAGGTTCATCAGTCCTGCCAGGAATCTGTTCCAGGGCAGAGTTGTATATGTAACTAAAATCAAATAAATACATAGTGTGGCATGGCATGGCGTGGTGCTATTTGTACAAATCCTGACTGGCACTATTATTTCAACCTCCCAGGAGGTTTTGATAGTTCAGCTATCCAAATAGTTGTGCACAAGTCCAAATACTTGTCCACTGATCTAAAATCATTACTTCAGATTATTAAAAGCTATCTACCTGCTTCTTGGAGAAAACTTCTAAAAATCTGAGTTAATCTTCTGGAAAACTCATTGCCAAATATCATTCTGTGAGGAATAAGTTTAAAGCTTTCCAGACAAAAGTAACAAGAGAACAGAATCCATATGATATTCAGAAACATATTCCTTGTGGTTAGCAGAATAAATCTGTGACACATCTGACTTTTCCAACAGAAACTGTGAAGGCATATTTTAGAATAGCTTGTAGAAAATTATGGTGGTTTGAAAATAAGTTAACTGTCTGGAGTGTCTACAGCTAGTGAATATCCACTGTTTTTTCCAGGAAAGAAATGATACAAAGTAACTGTTAAGCTGTTTTTCTTCCTTCCCTGTTGTGCTATATGATTCCCAAGGAACATTGTGTTTATATCAGAGAAAGTAAGGAGTACAGGGGATACTGGATAATGACCTCATTTAGATGACCAACAGGAGGACATCAGCGTTTCTAAGTAGTCTATGGTAGTCAGGATCATGAACAATTTACTGCCTAAAATTGGTAAGGGCACAGTTTAATTAATACATTGAATGAATATCTCATCTGATTACTTCTTTTACAGTCACAAAAAGAATAAGGATGCGTTGCTTCCCCTCCAAAGTAATTTCGTCTCCTTAGAGTGAAGAGTCTTCAATCTCTGCTGGAACACATTCTCCTCACCAGCAGGCAACAGGCAGCAGGTTGCTCGGCAGCCAAGGCATCACTATAAGCTAGTAATCTTCACTGGAGTCTGAAATCAACAAACAGAAGAAAAATAATGAAAACATTTTAATACAAAAAAGGAGAAAGCAGTGGTTGATTCTAGTAGTATGACAAGCCTTGAAATCTGGTGTTAATGACTACACTGCAGTTCTTTCCGAGGAATATTGTTAAAGAGAGCTTGTGAAGTTCTTTGCTTTCAGACAGTACAGGATAAAAAATCTCCTTTCAGTAGTGGTATTTTACTTTTACTGTTTAATGCCTGTGTGTCTACTTCTTAGTAACTTCCATGCTGAGCTATTGAAAGTATTTATACTTTACTTATGAATACAAAGTTACATAAAATTCTCTATTGATTAATGATCCTGATTTCCTCACAGAGTTGCATTTCACAAAATTGGAAAAATAAACTGCAACATATTGGTCAAAACAGTGTCAATCCCAGATAATAGGATGATTAGGCCATAATCTAAATTACATTTTTTTATTCTGTAGCAAAAGAAGCTCAGAACAGAAATACAAACTGAAGTGAAAAAAAACAAAAGAGGAAAAGTGGATCTCACAAAATTTTAGGAGAGTAGGGATAAATACAGTTCACTTGTTCAGCCACCTCTTAATGTTCCTTTTATAAGATACTCAAATACAATGGTTATATTCACTTGAATAGAACTCACGTAGACAGATCTGAACTTTTCTTGAAGGGAAAATGATTGATGATGTCTGCCACTACATGAAGGATAGGTAAGTCACTGTGAATGTTGTTTTATTGACAGTGCTTGAACCTTGACTTATCTCAGGGGAAAAACAATGGATATATTATGTCACTTCACAAAAGGAGCTTTCATGACACTTTATAAATGATTTGTAACAATGTTGTGTTACATGAATTTCAGATATTACTTTATAATTATTTATTTCTTATATTCAAATTCAGATAATTTTAATTAAGCATTGTTCATTGCTTAGAGAACAAAAGCCTTTTGAGAATAAACACCATATATATTGTTTTTTACACTGAACTTTTGATGTGTGCTTTGCAACAGTGACCACTACCAGGACTCAATTGCTTTTTACATCAAAGTCCTTTGAGAAAAATTTGACAACAACAACAAAAAAAAGGATTAAAGTGAAAACTATTTCAGATTCTTTTTAGATGAATATATCACTTCATAAGTGGTACAAATGTTGCTGCAATCAAAAAAACCCAGACAATTGTTTTACTAAGGTAACCATGCTGATTTTTTCAGTATTAGTTTAGCTTCTAGTCTGGACCAAAAAGAACTGATTAGAAAATTCTAGGAGCCCTTTTTAGCTAAGATTTTGTCTGTACAAAATTAATTAGCATATCTTGTGACTTCTGACAAAGCCATGCCTTAAGTTTGTGCCCTCCATCTATGTTAAGTTTCATTTGAATCAAATGCTAAGCTGTTTAAATTTCTCTTATAACCTTTCCAAGGTCAGTTTGATTTTTCTTTGATCCATGCAGTGGACTCCAGCTGTCAGGAGCTTATCTATGACCAAGTCAGCTGACTGTGAACCAGAACATGGCACAGATGACTGACTGGTAGAAGAAGAAACCTTTCTCAGTGTTCTTGAGCTATATCATCTCATTCACCATTCAGACTCTCAACTGTATATACAAACACTGGATGTGCAATTCCAGATCATGCTCCATATCCTAAAGCAATATCTTGCACTTCTGAACCAGTAAAATGCTATTCTTTAGTCACTGCGCCTAAAAATTCATTCAAAGAGCAAAAATTTGTTTAGTCATATTGGTTTTTAAAAAGTGTAATGGTTAGGGTTTATTCTTTAGCCTATCAGAGATAATTTTGATGAGGAAATGCTTAGCATTTTGTCAAAAAGTATTTTTTATTGCCTTGGTTTATAATTTTTTGCACCAATGAAGATTGGTCTCCATTTATTTCAGGTATCTAGTAGACATTTTTATTAAATAAAAATTTTTGCTTCAACTTTAAATGACATTTTCAGAAGATTTTAATCTTTTGATGGCACTAAAATTTAATTTGCAGGCAAAAATGCTTCAACTTACTTTAATTTACATTTGCTAAAGCTATAGATCTAGAACCCCACCTCACTGCTCCCCATCTAATCTCTGGATTAGTTTTGGCTCATGACAATGAGCTCTGTTCCAGAGGGTACCTAGAAGAGGTATTATTACAGATTAATATTATTCTTAATAGGTAGCATGGATTACACCAACATTTTTTCCTCATTAAGAAGAATGGCAAGAGGGAGAATGAAGTGCATTTTATGAAAAGAGGTGACTGGATCATTTCTAGTAATGTAAATGTAATCTATGGGAGAAATCAGAACATTTAACATTGGTGAATTTATATAAATATTGTTAATATGATTTTGACTGTGAAACAAGATAGTGACATGTCTTACAGTGTGTGAGAATGATTTAGAGCTTTTTGGTTTGTTTTATGTTTGTTTCTTCTTGGGTTTTTTTCCTCCTTGTCAGACCTGTGAATTCAAACTGAGGTTGGAAAATTGGTCTATTTTGTCTCTTTTTTCCTGGACTCTCATCTATAATAAGGATTTTTGAATCTCAGTCAAGTATAATATCAACAAAAGTAACACCTACATGAAATGGAGTGAAATCCAATGTCTTCTAGAGCTGAATTACTATTTAAGTGTTAGCTGTGGTAAAAGCCTCTTTAGACAAAAAAGTAGTCATGATTTACACAAAGAATAGCTGATATGTTAAATAAAAAGCCCCACATTGACAGCCACATTTCTGACTATAACCACAGTTTTAGCTGTCCATTCTAACCTTTCTTCTGACAGAAAATTCACCTAGCAGATTGAATTTAATAAGGCAAGAACGTTCATCCTATTCTGTAAATATCACTTTCAGTGCCACCTGCATTCATATTCAAGTGGAAATGGAATACTGCCTCTGATACCATTTCATTGTATTTCATAGTATATAAAATATCTCAGAGGCAGGGAAAATTCTGTCAGATTCTCAGACATCAGTATATCTCACCAAATAATCAACACATTTTTTAATACCCTTATGAAAATGACAAAGTTTTTCCTTTTGTACTTTCCTACCCCAAAGTCCTAGCCAAAGTCCCTGGACAGTGCTCATACCTGAGACTAAAGCATGTGAGCAGCTGCTCTTGGTGACCCAGAGAGAATGAGAAGCCCGAAACCAGGTGGCTAACTAACTTACAGAACTTTTCATTTATGATGCCTTTCCAGTTTATTATGTGAAATTATCTAACACAGACTATTTTCCTTAATATAAATGATCCTACAATGACACAGTTGTGCATCCTTAATGTACTAATCCAGATTTAGAGCAAAGAGAATGGAAGAAGTGTAGGACCATATAGAAGTCAAGGCAGGGTACATGGTGTTTGAGGCAGTTGAGTTGTTCAACAGACAATTTCTGTACCTGAGCAATGGCCAGGAGCACAGTTTCTCCACTGTGCCTGACATTCAGTGAAACCTATTTCTTCAGCTTGATATGCACTGAGGGTTAGAAGAGTGCTGTTTAAAATTCATCATCTACTAAGAGGGTTTTCCATGCACTCAGCTTTCTAAAACACTGCAGGTTGCAAAGAAAATAATTCAGCCTTACAAGTGGTTTTCTGCTTCATTTTATGCACACAGAGTGTTGTTAGAAGGTTCACCTGAAAAACAGGTGCTTCTTTAAAGTGGGTTGTTGTGTGAGTACATAACATTGAAGGGCTACATTTTTTTGAATGTCTATCCCAAATTAGATAGAAGTTTATAATGCTGATTTTAACCGAACACTTTTCAAGTCATGATTCATAAGTTTGTAACTTCTTATCCCAAGTGCAAAAAATATTTTTAAATCCAAACTTTGCATTTAGGTTTATTAGTATGATTCAAAAATGGAGAGTCAAAAATGCATTTTACTGAAGTATGGAGCTGAATTTTACCTTGAGATTAAATTGAAAAAAAAGTCTAAATCGAATTCTTCTGTGGGTTTTGGCACAAGGTTTTTATAAAACCTAGGAAAGAATATGTTATTCAGATTTTTAGAAGTGTCTATTTTCAGTTCACAAACAAAAAAAATCAACAGGAAAACATTGCAAACATCTGTGATAACCACCTCCCTTTATAGCACCAATTTCTGGGAATATTTGTCTTTACCTTTTAAAATATTTTACATGAGAATGACTTAGCATTGCAAACATGGCCAAGTTCCAAATCAGGGTGTTTAAGGGCAATCTTTAAGAATTGTATTTTAAAGACATTCACATGATAATGAGTTTTGCTGCTCAGCAACCTAAGAAATTAAAATAACCGAAAAAGGATTAAAAATTCAAATTCTGCTTCGAAATGGTATGCCTTTCTATCCTAATTAAATAATCAAATTAATAAAGTAGTAAGAAGCTGCTATCTTAATTAGAGCTTTCATTTTATCTTAATTCAGGAATACAAGGATGTTACACTTCTTCTATTCTATCTGATACCTTGACAAAGTTCTGATGAAACTATATTTTGCTAAGCAGCTTATACAGCAACTTAAACAGCACATTAGGAATTCACATTTTCTAAATGCATGTAGACAAACTCCCACATGTACAGAAAAGCAGCATAAAGCCATGTCCTACTTAAATCTCCCTCTACTTTAATATATTTGCATAGGACAATATAATTATGTAGTTCTTAAATCTCAGGAGTATCAAAATAAATTTGTGAAATATATATTTTCTCATTGTTGTAGTCAATGATGTGACTATTACCAGATAAATCAGTTGTCCTTCTCTATCCTATCTGAATACCAGCATTTTATGAGTTTTTTTCCCTGACTGTAGGACTACATCTAGTATATAGTAAAACCTGGAACACTAACAAAAGAGGCCTTTAAATGCTTCAGGATTTATTTGTTCTTATGATTTCCTACCTATCTTGCCCTTTGCTTTTGTCTCTCTACAAAGTTTTCTGAATTCCTATGAGTGAAGGTTAACACCTAAGTATTTCAAATATTAAGTCATAATGTCTTAGAATCATAGACTGGTTTACATAGGAAGGGACCCTCAAAAATGATCTAGTCCAAACTCCATGCCATGGATAAGGAACATCTTTTAATAGATCACATTTCTTAAGGCCTTATGTAACATGATTTTGGACACTTCCAGAGATGAGGCATCCAAAAATCTTGCTGTGAGACCTGTTTCAGGGTCTCACACAAGTAATTTTAAAATAAGTTTCTTCCTTCCATCCAATATAAATCTTTTTTTCCATTTTAACCAGTTACTCATGTTCTGTCCCTACAGGCCCTGGTAAAAATGCCCTCTCTATATTGTTTATAACTGCTAGTTAAGTATAGAAAGGCTGCAATAAGGTCTCCCTTCTCTTTTCCTGGATGAACAACCCCAGGTCTCTGAGTTTGTCCATAGGAGGGGTGTTCCAGCCCTCTGATGATATCCTGCCTCTGGACTTGCTCTAACAGGTTCATGGCTTTCTTGTGCTGAGAATCCCAGAGCTGGACACAGTACTGCAGGCAGGGTCTTGTAAGAGCAGCGTAGAGGAGAATAATCTCCTGTGACCTGCTGGCTGCACTGTTTTTTAATGCAGCCCAGCATAAGATTTCTAGGCTCCAAGCACACATTGCTGGATCACATTTAATTTTTCATCCACCAAGATGGTGGACATCAAGTCCTTCTCCTCTAGGCTTCTCTCAATCCATTCCTCCTCCAGTCTGTACTCATATTAGAGATTGACATGACCCAGGTGCAGGACCTTGCACTGGTCTTTTTGGAATTCATGCAATTCATATAAGTCTCATTAAGTCTATCAAAGTCCATCTGGGTGGTGTCCTTTCTAATATATCAACTGTAACATACATCTTGGTGTTATGCAAAAACTTGATGAGGGTGCACTCAATCCCATTGGTCTGTGTCATTAACGAAGACATAAAATAGCTTTGGTATCCATATGGACTCTTGAGGGACACCACTGGTTACTGGTTTCCTCTTGGACATTGAGTCGCTGACTGTAACTCTTTGAATGTTACCATCCAGTCAGCTCCTTATCCATCCAAATTTATGTCGATCAAACTCATTATCTCTCCAATTAAGCATCAAGAATGTGATGGGAGACCATAGCAAAGGCCTTAAAAATAACCAGGTAAATAACATCAGTTGCTCTTTCCTTCTCTACTGATGCAGTCACATCATCCTAAGAAGGCCACCAGAGTAGCCCAGCATCACAGCTCCAGATTTGCCTTTGGTGAAGCCACATTACCGTCTCTACTCATCTCTCTGTCTTCCATATGCTTCAATATGACTTCCACAAGGATCTGTATTAGGAGGGGAAGTTGCTATTTGTGAGTTTCTGAAGTTAGAGACGTCTTGGTCGGGATGGAGACAAATAAAGTAATGGTAATTTGTTCTTAAGGTGTATGGTGATTGTAGACAACTCTGGCCATGTAACCATTTAAGTGTGTTGCTTTAAAATACAGTTAGAAAATTAAACCCACTCAAGCTGGTCCCTTTTCTCCTCCTCGCCACTTCCAATGATGGAGGAACTCTAGAAGAGATTATAAATTGGAATCGCAATTTAGTGAAAAATCGCAATAACCACAACAATATTAATAAAAAGAGTGTTAAAAAGAGAATATTTCACCCACAAGCAGGTATTCACCACCAAATACACAAAAATGCTTCCCAAAGACAGTATCCAGTGTGGTTACCCAGACAAAGGCAACTGGCCTTGTTCTACGGCCACATGATATTCAGGACAATTAAAACAATATATCAAGGAGGATTCAGCGGCTTAACTTTCTGATTCCCCAGCCTGAAAACAATAGAAAGCAGGGACAAAAGGAACCATGAAAACTAGTTTATCCAAATGAGGAGCTGTGCTGCCAAAGAGGCGATTCTGCCCCTCTGCAGGGGCGCTCTCCCTGGGGGTGGCCACAGTGGGGTAACAGCAATGGTGGTCTCAATCCCACACCCTCTCCAGAGCAAGCCCAGCAAAACAAAGAAAGAAAACCAGAAAAAACAAAACAAAACAAAACAAAAGGCAGACTTGTGGTTTCTGGCCTTGGCTTTTTAACCACAACCCCCAGTGGTGTTGTAGGAGGCATTGAAACAACAGTGATGAAAACTCCATCCCATTGTCTCTGTACCCAGGGCAATGAGCAAAGAATATTGAATTTAATTTACTCAAGTAATAGTAGCCAGAGAGACAATTTAGACAGAATTCCATTCCAATATGCATGTGTAGCATCCTTGAATATCAAGAGCAGACAATATGTGGCCAGGTTTAGGTCACAGAGAAAGGGTGGCTGCAATAGTGAGTATTTTTTTCCAGCATTTTCTTCTCTTTTATGAAATTTTCCACATAATTTAACAGATGGAGTGCCAATATTTAACATCACAGTATGATTATGACACTGAAAAAGTTTAAAAGGCAAATACACTTGAAAATTATCAAAGGAAAACATGTAATTAAATAGAATCCATGAGGTAAGACATTTCTGTGGTCAAGTGCAATAAGTGTCAGACTTCTGCCCAGAATTATCTGTAAAGAAGATGATTTTCATATAGCTTTCATATCTGTTAGTTAAAAAGAAAAAAAGCATCAACATCTTTATATATGAAAAGTATATTTTTTCAATGGTTGATAACTAACAAAGATTATTTATAATTTTTAAAATTCACAAAATTTAACTGTTTTGGATCAAAACTTGTTATAATTTTATAGGCAAATGCCTGAATTTGCAGTCACCACAAGAGTGAAAAATAAATTATAACCACAATATTATTTTATTTTGAAAACTGTTTTCTTTTTCTGCTCTGATTCTTTCACATATATTCTACGACTTCCAAATTAGGATGATTAGCTCCTCTTTCCCTGGGGATGATTTTAGTATATTGTTAAAGTTTCCCTTTAGAATCCATATCTACTTGGAAGGTGATAAGAACCTATTATTTTCATTCAAACCAAATGCTTCTACTTAAGTTGCACTATTAGGAGAAAAAAACACACCTTACATCTACCACTTAGTTCTCTTATATTGCAATTACAAAGTATAGAACCATAAGGGCTTGTGAAATTTTAAGTTACCTGGAAACCCTTACCTTTTCAGCAACAACCTAAGAAAAGTTTTCTGACTTCATTTTAAGGAAAAAGGCATTATTAAACTTTCAGAAAATAAGTAGTATTACTTTCATTTTTTCCATACAAAATAAGTTTATCCATTAATAAGACTTTCCTGAAAAGAAAAGGTCTTCAGAATGGTGAATCTTTAGATTTTAACTAATATAAATTTCCCTCGAGGAAAAAGAAAAAAGCAGGTAATTTTTTTTTTAATGATTAAAAATATTATTGATCAATAGCAGTCTCCAGGTAAGATAATTTCAATTTGTATTTACAATTTTAATAATTCAATATGTAAATTAATTTGTCTTCAATTAATAAAGCAGGGCAGTTCAGAAACCAGTATTGCATTTAAATCTGATTATTTTTAAGATTATATATTTTTTTAGGAAACTCATGTTAAGGTTAAAATCATAAAATTCAGGAGAGTCTAACAACATACTTAGAATCTACTTTGTTTTTGTTTTTCAACTGTAGTAGTAATTGACTTGTACTTCAAAAAAATCCCAAACAGATATATCTACTATTCCTCATAACTTTTTAACAAGTGTTCTGATTTTACTACCAAAACAGGTAACATTCATCAGATTTTTCACCTTGTAATTTCAAAAATCTTTGTTACTGCCATACAAACTGAATTTTGACCATCATAGGCTTCTCAGAGGGAGTAGGGGGGGGAGAGGAGAAAGTAGTTGAACGTCTTTATATTCAGCTAACAACACGAATTCATCAAGCATTTACTCCAAACATTGCAAAAGTCATCAAGCACCTACTCATAAACACAGCAAGCCCATGGTGGAAGCAAGCCAGTAAATATAATTTTTCCCAATCAAAGATATTAAAGTGTTATTACATTCAGAAAGCCATTAAATAAAAGCCAATCTTAAAATGCCCACTGAAAAGAAGTGTACCATTTAGCCAAATTGGATGTGGCCAGGCTTTTCACCAACAAAGTCTACTCTCTGATCCACATTTCTGAAATAGAGAAGTCTTTCTAATAACCCCAGTTTGAACTTCAAGAAGCATGGGCTGAGAAAGTTCAAAGGACTTGTCCCAAATTATTTCAGGATTCTCTGTTTTATACAGCAAATAAATCAGAACCTGCCATGGAGGTTCACTTCCAATAATGCAAATCTAGTGTTTTATTTTTGTTCCTGAGAATGACACATATCCCTTCCTTATCTTATTAGATTCTATGAGTGCCTCAACTTTTCCATAGAAGAATTTTCTTTTTATTATATTTTAATGCCTATCTTTTGTGTCTTTCATTACCTATTATTTTATTTTACATCTAGAAGGTACATCTTCAGGTCTGCCATGACCCTTAAGACATTTAGTCTTTGAGAGTCAGACTTGGCACTGTCTCATTCACCTCTTGCTGGTGAATATTTTAACTGTTGCTGAATTTTGTTTTTTTCTGTTCCAGAAGAAAAGTGGCATATCCTCACCAAGCCTCCTCGAAATAATGTGATCACATTATTCAAAGCATTGTTTGTCTACAGATACTAAATGCATCATTTTGGAAATTACGTAGCTGCACAGTAAAATTATTTAATTTTAATGGCTACCTATCTGTAGGTATCATAAAGTCTGTGGTAAAACACACAGAGCCCATGACAGGTCTAAACTATCAGTAATTGCTGCAAATGAATATGCTCTATTTTAGGGGTTAGGAATTGTATTAAATAGGGCTTAGATAAGCCTCAGCAAATTATTTATTGGGCAATAATCCTTAAAATGAATTTACTTTTGCTGCTGGTTGACCAGTTATAGCTGTTTAACAAACCATTCATAATAAAATAAGTACAAGCATAAATGCTGCATAAACGCTGCATAAACATCAACCAAGCAATTTTAAATTAACGTAATCATCTGTTTAGAATACTTAGTTTGATTCAGTGATTATAGCAGTCCTTTACAAAAAAAGGAAGCCAGTTAATGTTACTTTGTTTGTTTTTATTTTTTATATGTACTTATGGGTTTGTGGGAAAAATACTGAGATTAAAACAAGGTGATGCAATGAACTTCTAAGTCAGGGATTTGAATAGGTACGTATTTTTTACCCAAAATAAGTATATGTTAAACCTGTTATAGGTTACTCTTCTGAAAAACGTCTTGAAAGGAGGACCTTTTCTTGCCTTCCAAGAGTTAGCTTTACATTACATGTTAGAAAATGTCAGATAATGAAATAATACTTCTTAACACTTTTTGAAATCCTGAATTTTAACCATTTTGATGGATATTTTCCACAGATAAACTTGTTTCAGTTTTCTTTTGGAACGTTCTGTTAAAAATAATTACTTTGTGGATCTTTTGCTGATGTTAACAGTTTTCTCTAAATTGCGCTTGAATTTTGGAACAAGATTTTGGATTTTTCTGGTGGATTTTTCCCTTCAGAAATGCATGATGTTTTGGCTCTTGATGTTTATCACTATAAAATTCTCTAAAACTTTGTGCTTGCTCACATAATTATCTTTTGTGTTAAGACTAGATGAAGGAACTGACTTCCTGAATATAGCAAAGTAGAAGGGATGAATAGATGTAAGAATCTTGACTAAAAGATGGAATAAAATTTCAGGATTTAACTTCTCCGTTCTTTCATAGTTCTTTGATTTTTTTTCAGTCATCAATGTGAGAAGACTGATTGGGGAAAATAGGAAGCTATCATTCAATACTTTTTACAAACAGGACAACTAAGAAATTGCAAAAGTGCATTTGATTTAAAAAAATAAGCAAGCAAACATCAAGAACCCCCAAAACGAAGCCAACAAATAGACAGACTTCTAACACAACAAATTCTGAATGAAGCTGAAGTTAACATGTTTCTTTCTTGAAAGACTAACTTATGGTTTTTCAGGGACAAGGTGCTCTAAATACAGCAAAGACTTGTAAGAACCAGACCAATCACATCAGACAGTATATAGAAGATATTAATTTTATAATGATAAGATACCAAGAATATGTGAGCATATGTTTCCTCTGGTGCTTTAGTTTTCCTTCCCATTTTCTACTAGATTTTTAATAAAGTTATTGGTCTGTAGAAACTGAATAGAATTTAATACACAAGATTGTAATGCAGAGAGGAGAGAAAAGGACAGTTTAAGTACTGATGTTTTTCAAACTGAATAAAAACAAGTAGTAGTAAACTCTTCATAGATTTAGGTAAAAAAAGAATGAGCATGGCGTTATGAAATGAGAAAGATAGCCTAGGTACAATTCCAAAATGTAATTGAACAGTGTTGTCACCTTTCAGGATACAAGCACTGTAGCTAATGTGTAGGGGGGAAAAAAAAGACTGATGATTACAGGTGAAGTAGAATGAAAACATCCCTTGTGCTCAAAATATGTTAAATGGACAATGTCCTGTCAAGATTTTGAAAGAGATGGTACTTGAATACTCAGGTTTATGAGCTTGATAATATGAGTGACTTTAGAACATTTTCTTGCAGAAAGAATTGTATATGTAAATGTCCACAAACAAATATTTTATGCAAGTGTTTTACTAATGGCAAATTATTTAGCTGTAACATGGTATATTTCTTCAAAACTAACTGATTTTTGAGATTAAGTTAACACAGAGACATTAATCCTGAACCTAGCCTTTAGAATAACTTATTTGGAGGTATACAAAATTTACTAGTTCATCTTGAAAAGAGTAGCTGATTAAAAAGCAGAAACTTTCTATTCATGCATTCATTGTTTAGAGGAGAAGACTCAAACAGCTTTTGTGACTTTGAGTTGTAAAGAAGTTCCTCATGGATCACTTTAGAGTTGATCATGTTTAATTATTTTACCTAAAAAAATAGCTAGGAGCATGTTGGTGGAATTTGCTAACGGCACACAATTGCAAGGAATCAAAAGGTAATATAATGTGGGTAACTGAGGAAAGAAGAAATCTGTCTTGTGAGAGTGAACAAATTTGGCTTCTGTAGCTTAATAAATGGAGGCTGAAAGGGAATACCTGATTTTCTGTGATGATAATAAATCAGAAAACTTTGATGGAGGAAGATATTAGTTCAGATGGGGAGACAAGTCTCCCTTGTTATTGTTGATTTATAAGGATGTTGGAAATCTGAGACTAAAAATTGGCAATTATCAAAGATATGAACAGAGATTTTCCTTACTGCTGAAAATATGTCACAATCCTTCCCTGGAGTGGAATAACTGAAGTTTTTGTTAATATATACCTTGGGGTGGATTAGAGTGAAATTACAGTGCATGACCTGTGTTGAGATATACAGATACATAGATATATAGGCTTATAAATCATATATACATATATATGGCAGATATATTTTAGAACAATTTGGTTGCAATGAAAAGGAGGTATATATTCACTTTGGCTATTATCTACAGAAATATAGTAATATAAAAGTATAAAAATATCACTTAAGAAAGAAAGAAAGGGTAAGAGTAGATACCAGAAAGATATCACCATGCATGATATCTCATCTGCAATTAGACTCGATCGTTGCAATTTCAGGGTCCGTTGGTTGAAGCGATGGTTGCCATCTTGATCCATCAGAAGAAAGCTTGTGAAATACAACATTCAATGGGTTAATAAATGTTCAGGTTCTAGTGGGAATGCCCAGATTCCTCTCCTGGGGGGGAGTTTCACACTGCCTGGTGCAATACTGTGGATCATGCACTGTTCTCTGGCAGAAGGCCCCAGAAATGAGTCTGGGGGTGTTTTGAGGGTCTCTGATGGTTTATGACTCCTGCTAAGGCTTGATGGCTGTATGCTCTGCTTACTAGAGCCAGTTATGAATTATAAGAAGGGATGATATCTTCAGGCTTATATGATATCTACTTGGGGACAGGATAAAAATAATTATTCCACCTCATGGGACCAGCTTCTTATCAGCCTTTTCCCTTATCTGGCTCAAAAGACAGCTTGTTACTAAACAAAAGGTTGGTTTGTTGCAGTTATACGCTGGTGGTGGGTGCACATCCCCTGTCTTATGCAGATCACCACACACACAAAAGTGCTCCTTCTCCCCTTCGGTTGTGGGGTGCAAACCTCAGCTCAGCAAAGTACCTCTTGCTTTTGCAAATAGTTGATTATGGGAGTCATTAGCTGTTAACATCTCAGTCTCTCACACACTACCACCCCCAGAACTCATGTCCTTGCCTGTTGTATTAAATATTTTATAGAGCTGCTGTTGTTTGTATGATTTATGATATTGAAATTCAAAAGAGCTTAAAATACCTTTAGTTCTGTATCAAATCATTGGTCATAATAGAATCACGGAATTTTTTTGGTTGGAAAAGACCCTTAAGATCATCTAGTCCAACCATTAACGCAGCACAGCCAAGTCCAGCGCTAAACCATGTCCCTAAGTGCCACATCTAGAGATATTTTCAATTACTCCAGGGATGGTGATTCTGCCAGTTCTCTGGGAAGCCTGCTCCAATGTTTGACAACCCTTTCCATGAAGAAAATTTCCTGATATCCAATCTAAACCTCATTGGGTGCAGCTTGAGGCTATTTCCTCTCATGCTGTCACTTGAGGCATGTCAGACGAGGCTGCCCCTCACCTTGCTACAACCCCCTTTCAGGCAAATGTAGACAGCAATAAAGTTTCCCCTGGGCCTCCTTTACTCCAGACTAAACGATCCCATCTTCTTCGGTCACTCAGCATAAGACTTGTGTTCCAGGCCTTTCACCAGGTTTCTTGCCCTTGTCCTCAAGAGCCCAGACCTGGACATAGCACCCCAGATGTGGTGTCACTAAGGCTGGGTAGGGTGGGAACATCACCTCCCCCAGCCAGCTGGCCATACTCTTTCGGATGCATCCCGGGATACTATTTGCTCTTCTGGCCAAAAGCAGACACTGCTGGCTCAAAGTCAAATTGTCATCCATCAAGACTCCCACGTCCTTCTCTGCAGAGCTGCTCTCTAGTAGGTCGGCCCCCAACCTGTACTGGTACTTGGGGTTACTCTTCAGTATGTTTTTCAGTGTTTTTGTTGCATGCATTTATTTTATTTTTTAAAAAAAAAGTAATTATATCTTTACATAAATATAGCCTTTGAAATATACTATTAAGAAAATCCCTGCTAAGCTGTAGAATTAAATGTCTAAATCTTATGGTAAATTAATAATTAAATTATTTATATGAATTAACTCAGCTTTTAGCAAGTCTTTTGAGATTTCATCTGTGAACCTGCAGTACTTTTCACAGTGAAAAAAATTACTAAAGCAAGCAAGAGAGGACCTTACCCTCAGAATCTAAAAAGATTTTTGTAGCAAGAAAATCTGTCTTTTGTTTATTTAATTCCACCATGAGTTTAGAATCACCCATAAGGAGGTCAACAGAGTTTTGCTAATGTAAGTTAGAGCACAAATGGAAAGTAGCTAGCTTTTCTAGCTGTTAGCACTATATGTAGAGTACAGAGTACTGAATAGTGTTTCATTTTAGTCAGATAGATCGTCCATGAAGCACTCATGAATCCAGGAGCAGGGCATGGTCGCTAGCAGAGCCATCTGAAGCACAAAATGTGAGAAAACTCCCACCTATTTTTTTTTTTTTTTAACCCTAATTTCTTATCCTTAACAAGCTAAACGACTTGGTTGAGTATCTTCCCCCCTTCTGATTTGCTTTTAGCTCAAGGAAAGAAAACTTTATTTTATTATCTTTATAATAACTTTTCAAGTTAAAAAAGGGAACTATTGCAGTAATGTAAAACTACAATATATTTTCCTAATTTGAAATTATAATAAGAGGAAAGGTATCATTAATTTGTTTCAATGTTCACTTACTGTAATACCTATATGTATTTTATTTATATGTTTACATTGATACCTATGTATAACAAATTTTCTTAGTTTTTAGAAACCAAAGGTGATGACATGAAAATATGTATCAAAATAAAAAATTAAAAATTTAATTTCTAAATTAGTACTATAGTTCTTCTCTTACTAATGGATATACAAGATTTTTTTCAGTTATTTACATGAAAGCTTCAGAAATCTTTTAGTCTGCCTGCCTGGCTGATGCAAAGTTGCCAAAAAATCTCATGCTCCTTCTTGATATGCAAGATGGGAAGATTGTGCAGACATCTGAGCTGGCCCTGCCTTTCATCTGGGAACAGAATAGCCACATTCCTATAATGTTTGACATAATCCATTAAGGCTACTTTGAGAGACTATTGAAGAGTTTTATAATAATTAATTGGAATTATGGGCATATTGGATTAGGTCACTAAAAGCTCATGGGCATTCACAAGTACGATCTAAAGTGTTACCAGATCCATATGTACATGCCTAAGTGTATATTCAATCCTAAACAAAGAGGCATCAGGTCTGAAATGTACAAAGTACATTCAGTCAATAAACTTCTAAGATAAATCCTGCTGCCAGTAGAAGAAATTATTGTTTTTCATGGAATCAAGTAAAATTATGATTAGAAATTTTGTACTAAAGTTACATGGGCATCAACTTCCTACGCAACATTAAAAAAACATCAAATTGCAGAGTGTAGAGGAAATCCAGCAGAAAAACAGAACAAGACTAAAATTCTTGTGGTGTGGAACTAGATAAATGCAAATTATTTACAAGAAAAATTGACATTTCAATAGGATAAAAAATATATAGAAGAGATCATAAGATATTATAAATGTAAATAATTTATAATAGCTGTATCCTGGAAATGCTTCAAACAGTAATTGAAGGTTGAAGATGGATAAATATAGCAGAAGTCTTCCTTGACTGAGTTTTGGTTGAAATCACCCATAGGGAATATTTGATGAAATTATAAAGTAGTCACATAATTTGAGTTTTGTGAAGTTTTATTAAATATGTGTAATTCAGAGTGCTTGTGTTAGTATGCAACAATAACAATGGAAACTGGACAAAAGTAAAAAAAGAAACAAAGGAGTTCTATGAGATCTGTCTTTGTAGAAAACAACAGTGAACAATTACTATAATGCAGATTTCTTGAAAATTCCTCACAGCAGGGAGTTTCTGAAAGAATAACAAAGTGGATAATGGAGTCAAGACTGTGGAGAAAGAACTGCATGATATTGTTTTACAGTTATCCCTTTTAATTTAAGCTTTTTTTTTTTTTTTTTTTTTTTCTCCAGCACCTAACTAACTAACTAACTATACACAGATTCAGTTTGTGACAAACTTCCCTACAGTGGCTGTTTGGTTCATCACAATATACAATTTTCTTTCCCAGAAAAAAATTTCTTATCCATTTGAAGCAAGAATTTTAATATGCAATTAATCCTGCCATAGAAGTTTCCTTTAGATATTTGTTTGACTGTTAAAGCTGTACATGTTTTACAAATCTGTAAATCTGTACATGCTGTACATGCTGTACAAATCTATATCTGTACATGCTGTACAAATCTATCCATGCTTTACTACAGTTAATGTACCTCTCTTCTGTCCACTAAAAGTTTTCTCTTTTGGTGAGCATTTCAGCTGAGCCTGATGATGAACAGATGCAATCCAGAGTCCTGAGAGAATTGGCTGATGTAGTTGCCAAGACACTCTCCATGATATTTGAAATCGTGGCAGTCAGGTGAAGTCCTAGCTGACTTCAAAAAGGGAAACACGGTTCCCCATTTCAAAAAGGGTAGAAAGAAGAATCCTGGGAACTACCAACCTACCAGTGTCACCTGTGTGCCTGGAAGATCATGGAACTGGAAGCTATGACAAAGGCACACGGAGTACAGGGAGGTGCTTTGGGACAGTCATGGTTTCACCAAGGGCAAGGCCTGCCTGTCAGCCCAGTGGCCCCACAATGAAGTGACATCAGTGGATAAGGGAAGAGCTACAGAGGTCATTTTTCTGGACTTCTATAAAGCCTTTGACACAGTCCCCCAGAACAATCCCTCTTTAAATTGGAAAAATGGGGATTCAGTGGATGGACTCATAGATGGATGAGAAAGTTGTTGGGAGAAGGGGGAGCAGCTTTAAACTGAGGGGCTTAGTTTAGCCATTAGAAAAAACCTCTTTACTGGAAGGGTCATGAGATAATGGAACAGGAACAAGAAAGAAGTTGTGAATGCCTCATTCCTGGCAGTGTTCAAGGCCAGGTTGGACAGGGCTTTGAGCAACCTGGACTAGTGGAAGATGTCCCTGTCATTGGCAGGAGATTGGAATTGTATGATCTTTAAGGTCCCTTCCAACTTTACCCATTCTGTGATTCTGTGATAGAACTCCCTTTCTGTTGTTTTCAAAGAATAATTAACTGTCTACATCCAAAGTGAAAATCCCACTAAATTGATGTCTTCACTATAAATTGTCCACATGCAGCCAAAAAAGCAGGAATACACTGTGGAAATTCAGGGGAATGAGTGGAAGAGTTGGAGGGAAGAGCCCTCCCATTTAGCTATGATATACAGTAAAATATATTCTATTTACCGTATCACAGGAAGTTAGAAGGGCTTAGGAATACTTTTTGTTGGCTGTCCTATACAAACCATGATTCTATGCTGCCCAATGTATTAATGAAGAATATTATAACCTGTTTGCCTCCTTTGTAGTGTTTCCTCAAATTCTTTCAAAAAATCTAGGATAGTTTTGCATTTTCTACCAGTGCTATCCACATACTCCTTAAAATTGGGAGGGTCCTTGGGTTTTGTCCTTTTTGTTGTTGTTGTTATTGTTAAGGTTTTTTGTTTGAAGAGCATATTTTCAATGAGATTAACTATCAGGAATCTCTACAGGCAGTTTTTGAAAACTCTGTTTTAGGGAAAGAGTTCTGTTCACTAATGATACAGTATTGTGTCACTCATATTCTGCTTTTCTAGCTTATATTTCTCAACAAGGTGATTATAGATTGCAAACAGGAGCTGTCTTCCTTGTCCCCACATCATATAGCAATTTTGGTATGCATATATAAATGCATAAAAAAACGCAAATGAAATGTATATGCTATGTTTTCTTTCTGTATACATACAAGAAGGGTTAAGATAGAGGCGTATGCACTTGTGTGACACTGTTGTCTATAATTGCTTATCTTGGTTCTCTGCCATGGTTTAACATTCTGAAAGGGAACATTCCCTAGTAGCTTGATATGAAATTTGTGTTTGCATAATGCTTTAATTTAAGTTACTGCTTACCTACATGAGCTCTGCATGTTGTAACATAAAAAAAAAAAATACAACAACATGCCTGTTTTGAATACTTTGCAGAAGAAAGGAAGGGGTGTACTCTGAGTTAATTTCCACAACTTATACAGAGTATGAAACATACTAATGTGACCCTTTTGGTCAGTTTGAATAAGCTACTGTTTTCTTGAAAGTGCAATAACCTCAAATATATCTCTAAACCTTTTAAACATTTCTTGAAGAATACAGGCATCAAGAAATTGCATTTATATTGCATTTATATTGCATGTTTAAATTTGTATGCTACAGAGACAATTGCAAATGGTTAAGTTGTTTTGCTTATAAGTTGTAGGAGTAATTTTAGCTCCTTTTATGTATTGAAGCAACTGGAGATGATAACAAACAAAAATAGCAGTGGCTAACATCCATAGATTTGCACTACCCAGCAAAACTTGTTCAGAAAAGAAATTGTGATAGCTGTGAGGTCTTGTCTTTGCAAAAAAATTGAAGTTAGGAGCTTTTGGTAAACTAAGGGAAGAAAATATACAGCAGAATTGCCTAGGTACAGAACATTCTATAGAGATAAACTCAAAAGCATGAATGAAGGAAGTGCCCATTTTTGATAATTGTTTGTTTAGAGAAATGTGGCTCATGAGTATGTTTTTTTGTTTGAGGCACTTTATAAATTTTCCCTACTAGATCAACCCTACTAGATGCCAAATATTGCTAATCACTGTGAACAAAGGAGCAATCATGTGCAGAGGGTAAGTGAAAATGGACACTGACAGCGGATGTCTCCTGTGTACACTATGCCATGCCAGCAGAGACATTAAACTGTTTCAACAGGAATTGTGGGATTTGTACTGTAATCTGCCATTAGCCAGAGACTGGTTTCCTCATCCTTCTATGTATACACCTTCTAGAGGAACAGTATCCCTAGGAGCTCTAGTAAGCACCTCTGTGAAAAAAATAAATGTTGTCAATCTCTAGCTGACTTGAATGTCTGGTCATGATCCTGATCCAGAGCACATTTGTTTAATGGAGACCACTAACTTGTCCTGTATCCATGTGAATAAGGAACCCAAGGTTCTTCTTGAATTTTCACCCTTTGATACAGGTAACACTTTGCTCTTCTCAAATATTTTCTCTCTCTTTTCCATGCACAATTTCAGAGAGGAAGGAAAGTATTTAAAATGTTATATTTTAGAATATGTTTGTTGGCAAGCAGGCAGACCTAAAGCCTCCTGGATATGCTTGGGCTCATAGTTGGAGTGTTGTGTTTGTGTTCTCTTTTTGGGAGCCTTTAAAACTAAGATTGATGACACAACATAAGATATTAATTCAAAGAAAATAATTTTTATGTGTGGCTCATCAAGAATAAAATATATGGAATTATTAATAAACTTCTGCAGGAATCCTGTTTCTGGGTGTGTGAATCTGGTTATTGCCAGCAAAAATTAGACGAAAATATGTTTTGATTTTTTAAAGCACAGTTTTCATCTGAGGCTTAGGTCAGATAAACCATCTGATTTTTACTGAAAAAAATCTAGTACTAATTATTTACTCTGTCTTTGAGAATTTTATATGATTTAATACAGCTTGTAGGATAAAAGAAAACATTCATGCTGTATCACAGAGTGACAAACACTTTGAGAAAAGCTTGGTAACTAACCAAATCCTTTATATTAAGTTATAAACCTCATCCCAAAATAGTTATAGAGAAAGACGTATTAACTGTCTGCTTATCTCTCTTTTCAGTGAAAAAGAAGAAAAATTTTGGGTCATTGCAGAAGGCTGAATGTATGTGGCATTATTATCAAGTATTCTGCTAGCTCCACATTATAGAAACATAAAAAAGCTGCAGAATTTTCAGCTTGTGGGAAGGGGGTGGGGAAAATAAAAGAAGCTGTAGAGCAAATGCCTGCAAAAAGCATGAAGACTGGAAATGAGGTTTCAGGATAGGACTGAACTTTCAGAAGATGACTTGCATGCAGACTTCCCTTTGGTAGGATTTACAGATGAGCACTGAATAGAAAGGAGAAATCAATCTGATTCCCAAAGAAAGCCCTACATAAAAATTATCATTTGCTCCAAAAATAAATGGGAGAGTTTGCAGGGGAGGGGTAAGGAGGGAAGCACTGTGCTATTCTTATCAATATCACAAAAATAGGCTTTTATTCTTGATTGTACCTCATGTTGGTGTGAATAAAGACAGCAAAAATCATCAAGGCAAAGATTTCAAGAAACAATCTACATCATTCAGCCTTCCTGTGAGTAGGAACATGGGCAGAATATTAAGAAGAAAAATGCAGTCATTAATAAGCTACGAGGAAGTACATGCATACAGAGTGCTTCTACATTCACTCTCTGAACAGGTGGGTGTAAAGACTTAAGTTGCAATAATAAGGACCCGAGGATCTGTCCATAGATATTTCTCAGGAAGCATGGCACTGAATGGAGGAGGAAGGAGAAGGGCAGGGGAGGAGTGGTAGGGGTGATAGTGTCAGTTTTTGTAGTTGTTACAGATAAATCACTGTCTCAGCACTTTGAAAACATACCTACTAACAACAGAGTGAAATGCTCAGGTGGCTCTACGGTGTCCCTAAGCTAATTGTTATGAAAAATTATTTATATTTTGAGCCTGGAAGAATGAAGAAGTAGTTAAATGGCATTAATCGTGCCACAGCAATTCACCAAAATCATCTGCTGTGAGCACACTGGAGTTTATTAACTTGAACACAAGTTTTGTTTGGTTCCTGTGTCTTACTCTAGACACTGAGGAAAATAGTCTTAAGAAGGAAAAAAACAAAAGAATTTTTAGACATAGTTTGTTTGGAAGTACTTGGTTTGACAGCCTTAGGACCAGGAAACAAATAAGGAGCTATTTTGTAGCCATATAAACACCTCAGCAAAGCCTACAGTATCATGCCCTGAGAAGAAGACGATGGAGTTGCCTTCTTTTCTTCCTGATTATTTTTCCTATTTTGCTACATCTAACTAAAAAAATAAAAAAAATATAAAAGTTTTCATATACAAAGACAAATCATCACTGTTTTAACAACAGAGTCATATGGAGAAAGACTTTGAAGATGTTTTTGAGATAACTTCTCAGCAATCTGTTCTTTTTTACATTCTGAAGAAGCAAAAGTATTGTTAAGCAACCTGGGGACTTCAGATTTTGGAATAAAATTTATGCGACCTTAAATGTGTTCCCTCGCTTTATTACTGGGGGAAACTCTTTTCATTTGCATACAATTACTTTTATACTTATTTATGTTGCATACTTTAAATGTTCACTGTGAAATCTGTATCAGCAAGGAAACATTCTGGATTCACTGAACAGACACTAGTAATCACAACTTCTTGGAATATTGCCATATCTGGTCAAAAATATTACAATTGGAAAGATCAATGAATACCATTTAAGCCACACATAACTTAAGACTTTTTAAAGTAATAAATTGCTATTGTTTCTTCTGGCAGAGAAGATCAAGTCTGTTGTTAAAGGAAAATCTGATGTATTTCTTAGCCTTCAATAGAGGCATTGATCCAGGTTTAAGAGTTTGTAAGCACTGCAGTTTGATCTGTTGTGGTATGTAATTTAATTTTCTTTGCACTCTTTTTCTTCAGTTCTCATAAGAGACAATATTTTAAAGAAGATCTATGTTGGTATGGCTTTCTGCTGATATTGATACTTGAATAGCCTAAAAGGTGCATTGCCTGCATTAGCACAGCTAATGAGAAGCCAGGACCTTGCCTTGCTTTTTGCTTCTTTAAACAGAAATCTAAAACCTTCTCCAAACTGTCTCTTCTGTCTTCTTATATGTAGCAAATAAAATGGTTCCCCGTGACACAGTCGGCTCGGGTGATTTCTACAGTTCAAGGCAGCTCCTGAAACGTGCAGTTTATTTGCAAGGGTCGTGGGTGCAGGAGCTCTGCTTAAGCTGCAGTCACAGCTTAGAGCATGCCAGAGAGAGAGGCTATGAGACTAAGAGAGAGGCTAAGAGTCTAAGAGCCCTAAAAGTCTGGTTACATGATATTATATCTCTTCTTATACTGAATATGGTAATAGTACAACATCCAATCAGTAGAAGACAGAAATTCTTATAGAATTTACATACAACCTATCAAAACTACTACATTACCATACTGTGTTACATTTTAACTCCTAAAAACTACTTCCTAAAGCTACTTTTTTCTTCCCTGCCACACTGGCAGGGTTTCTCTGACCCCTGGACTTTTCTGTTTGCTGAAGCATCCTCTTCTCTGCTAAAGACATTGTTCAATCAAGAGGGATTCTCCTTCAGCTGGCTAGCCCATTGTTTTTTGGTTGTACATTAACTAACAGCTTGGTATCCTATATCTCAAAGCTAGCTTTCACTTCTATTTTGCTTACAGGTTTTATATTTTCAGAATCTTTTGCCAAGCAGTCATATTTATAAGATTTCCCTATTTCATCCTCCCCAACACTTATATTTCTTACATTCTAGTTAGAATGTGATTTAATTTATTTTTTTTATTTATCTATTTAAATATCTACTAAAGAACCTCCTCTACATTCAGGACAAGTCTAGTACTTTCATGTTTGTATTAGTAAGTGCAGAGGGAGGCAAAAAAAGCATTTGTTGGGGAAAGAAAAAAGTTTGGCCATGGAAGAAGATCTGTCTGTTTCCCACTTCTTTCATAAGCCTCACTCAAATGAAGAGAAATAGATCCAAAAAGCCATTAATAATCATTCTGTGGACTTTACTGCATCCCAGCCAAGATAGCAGGGAAAGACATGCAGTGTAAGTAACTCAGAGCTGTTATTTCGATGTATTTGTTCAACATTCATATGTAAGAGAAATGAAAAGAGATACTGTGGTAGAGGTGTAACGTTAATTTATGTAGCTGTCAGTGAATAAAACTCTCATGGGAAATATTTTATTCTCTCTTTGTAATAAAAAGAAAAACAAAAAAAAACCCAAACCAACAGATTTTGTGGCTGCTAAAAAGGAAGTTTAGATAGACATTTTGTATTGAAAGGAGGCAGAAAGTGTATTCATGAATTGTTGTATGGTGTTTTGAATCATGATAGTGTTGCCATAGCAGAACCATCTGTAGCTATGCCTATTGGAGCCCTCAGAGTGAGACCAGGCTGGGATTACCCTCACCAGCTTCACCTGGCCCTCCACCTTCAGGTGTAGCAGGTCAGCTCCTGGAGGGTTCTTAAGCCCAGTCAGAAGATTCAGTCAGGAGAGAGAAGAAGAGGAGAGAGGTGGGGTGGGTTCGGTTCGGTTCGTAGCAGCTCTTTGCCCTTTGCCATCTGTCTGTCTGGTTGGTTGGATTTCCTGGACTGACTTGGCTGCTGATCACTGGATGGGTTTTGTTGCTGCTATCATTTTGACTCTTCTTGCTTGGATTTGTAGCATCAAGGACTGAAAGGTAAACTGTGCTAAATTGAAAAAAAATTGGGAAAAAAGAGGCTGAAAAACGAAATACCAAGACAGCATGGAATAGATAAAAAGGACTGTGCAGCATGGGACTAAAACCAATCTTATTTCCTGAAAAGTGCACAGAGCTCTTGGACAAAGTAAAGGGACTAATCAAGCAAGGTGTAATCTCATGCACTGCAGTTGCAAAATGTATATGTGCTGCATTATGGATGAGTTGGTAAAATGTATAAGTGCTGTGTTAGGTAGAAGTGCTGTGTTAAGTATGTGAAAAGTATAAGTAAGTACAATGTGTGTGAACTGCGCAAGGTAAAAATAGAGTAATGTGTATAAGATAAGTAAGTAAAAATAGGGAGGGCATACACGTAAGCAAAATATACAAGGAAGGTATTATGTCAAAGTTGGAAGATGTGTGAGTTCCCATGTGATGCCCAAAGAGGTGATGCATATTTTAGAGTGTTTTAAAGCTTCTGTGAAATAATAATGATTCATTGTACAGAAGTGCTGAGTTCCCTCAGTCAGTAAAATTGATGTAATTTATTTAACACATTTAGAGGGTAACCTTTCCTTGATACATTAGAAGAAGTAGCATATGGCAAAAATATATTGATATCCTGTGGCCCTGCTATATTGATATCTGATGTGTCTGTTTAAATATCCTCTTACATATGTACCTATTACATACATAAAGAAATTCAATGCTGAAATTTTTGTGACCAATGTTTAGCACACCTTATGATGAAATAATGCATATTAGTCTTATACCTCACATAATGAGTTTCAAACATTAAGCTATTAATATGGTAGGAGGACTTCAATGAGATTTACCTGTTAGAGTTTTCTGAATTTGCCTTATCATGGCATGTACTGGCTCTAGAAGCAGGATAGAAAATCCTGCCTAGATAACATTGGATTTTCTTTTCTGTTAAGAGTCTGTGAATAGGGAACATGACTCTATAGTAAAACAAAGTACTTTGAGTATGCCAGAGCCTCCATTGCCACTACAGAATTTTAATTTTAGGTTATCACTAGGTTGTAGAGAAAGTTTAGACTTAAACAGTATTTGAGTAATAAAAATATACTTCTCCTGATCATTTTTATCATCTTAGGACTATGAAATGAACTAGCAGAGGCTCTTTAAAGTCTCAACTTTGTATCGATTTAGATGAGGAACCTTATGATCTCAACTGGGAGACTGAGGTAGTTCACTTTACTAAGTTTAGGCTATGTAGAAAGATGAAGTGCTGCAAACCTAAAAGGAATTAGGAAGGAAAAAAGAATACATATCAGAAATAGCTTCTGCTGTTTATATTTGGAAAATATCTTCATGGGCATAACTGAAGTTTATACTATAATTTGTCTCTTTGCTACTGATAATAGCAACAAAGTGATATTAAAAAGAAGGGAATGTCAAAATTTTTCTCTCAATTTTTAAGATGCATTATACAGTCCTTGGTAAGGTATAACAGGAAGTCTCCTTTCTTAATGTTACTAATAAAAAATAAAAACATTGTGCTATATTTGTCATTATCCTTTCAGAATGAAAAACAAATTAAACTACTAAGCATGTAGAAGTAACATCTGAAAATTAAATATAATTTTATCACAAATTGTTTGAAGAGAGGAAGAATGAGTGGTGAATGACATCTTTCAGAAAGCTTGTCACTTAGACTAAAACAAATAAAAAGGAAATCCCTGCTACCCAAAACAAGCAAACACAAATGGACACATCTTTTATTTTGCTATGCCTGAAATTGCAGTCCAGAAGGCAGTGTGGTGACCTCTGCTCTTAGCCGTGATCATGGCATCAAAAAGTGTCATTGCAAGAAATTGGAAAAGCACACAAATTCCATCAATGACTGAGTGGACACACACAATACAGAATGTGCTTGTTACAGAAAAAAAAGTTTGACACATTATTTGTAAGATAAATGCAACCACAAGCCTGCCACCTGATACCCTGCTTTTTTTAGTTTTATCTTGTTCTTTTTTTTCTTTTTTGTCATTTCTTCAGGTGCTGTATAGCTTCTAGTCATCTAAATTTGAGCAGCTCTAAACACTGAGAAGGATATGCATGTCTGTAAATATATCTATAAATATAGATATACAAGCTAACACACATGAAGAAGGGAGCTATAAGCATGCTGCTAAGACAATGGCTTGTGGCCTTAACTAGGGCTGTCCAGCACTCTTGTTCATTTATTATTGGAGAGCATGCTGTAACAACTTCATTTACAAAGAATAATATATCAGGGACAGCTGGTGGTGGTACTGATAGTGGTTGCCACAGATTTAAAACATTAAGCCACAGTATGAATTTTTCATGAATTACAGGAAAATGGATTGAACTTATTCTTGTTTAGATCCACCTAAGAAAACCCAAGGGTTTTGAAAAGGCATTTTTAAGTACTCATTATGCTAATATTTTTCTTTTATTTGGGCTGTACAATCAGCCCAAATTTTAGATGTTACCTGATATTCTGTTCCTTTCATTATTCATGCATTGAACCTTCACTCTCAAAATGATAAATGTTTTCAGCACTGGACTTTTATTGTAATTACCTAAGACAGATTCTAATTGTTTTAGACTGGATTGTAAAATGTTTTTCTGAAGATTGAAAGTGTAGCAAAATGCTTGAAGCAGTCAATTTCCTATTAGAATCACTGCATCTCTATATCTCATGGTCTGACACTATTTTGTTCTGTAACCTTGACAGATATATAAGCTATCTTTTTTACTTGTAGTGCATCTGAGGTGCATCAGTACATTAAAAACATGTACATCTCAAAAAAGTGCTGGATGAATGCACTTGTCACTCACTCACTGGTGAAAGTTTTGCTGTAGATTAAAGCAATGCTTAAGTAACATTGCTGCAACCTTCTAGTCACATATAATACAGCAGATAGAAATACTGAGGTCTACTTTCTCTGCTGCTGTTGATCTAGTTACTAGTAAAAACAAAGTGATTATAACATGCTCGAAGTGTTAAAAACATTTTTTTCAGTTTATAAAAATCCATGAAAATATATTTTTCAGTGTATGGGAATTCCTTAAAGAAAGCATTAGTGTATTTTCAGCATGAATAATCTTTATCTGCATTGATATTCAGAGCTGTATTGCATGGAAATTTTAGAGGAGAATAATGCAGCACATGAATGAGACGGGTTTGGGCCTTTAGTCATATTTGCAGGACATCGCAAGTATGACTCATATGATATGGAAAAGACTTTGATAAACTCAACATTGTCACTATGGTCAATGCGCTCAGCTTCTAGATAGAAGATGAATTGGACAGAGTTTGATATTATTTGATATGTTTAGTATAATGAAAGGAATAGAAATCCTTACCAAGGGAAGCACTATCCACAAAGTGTATTGAAATATATTCTAAACATTTTGATTCTGGATATCCTGTCTGTAATAACTTGAAATATCATCTTCATGATCCTATTAAATTTATTCCTGCTTTCTACTGTTCTACACACTTGGGAGGGTCATGAAATTCTCTTGGTGAACAAGATACAGTTTAACTTGTTAGATTTCTGATAGGACAAAAGGATGCCCTTGGAGGGGCTTCTCCAAGGAATTTTCCTATCTTCTTAACACTGATCTTGCAGAAACATTATTCTATCTAAAGGGAAGGGTCTGACTGACTTGGCTGATATTTTATTTCCAAACTGATCCATTCAAGAGAATATGATTACTAAAGATTACTTTCAGTCAAATACCACTCATTGTAGATTACAGCATGGGAATTTGGCCTACATCCTAACTATTACTCCCTTTTGTAAGGACGGAGGGAAAGGCCATGAAAATGGCAAACCTGATCAGAACAACAGTGATATTTTCCATGGGAAATACTTTCCAAAGATAATAGTATCTAAATGAGAATGTTATCGAAGAATTTCACTTTTTCCTACTCAAATATTAGTCATTTGACTGGGATATGATGTTGTTCATTCTGTTTTGGTATATAATATGACTTACTATTCCCTTAAATAATATAGTTTGCCTTCAGAGCTATATTTCACTCACATCAGGTGTTGTGTCAAGTGACTCCAAAGGCAGTGAAATAAAAACCATTAGAAAAAAAGCAGAATCTTAATCTGTTGTTCTGGTTTTTTTTGTTTTTTGTTCCTTTTTGTTTTTTTGTTTGGTTGGTTTTTTTAATAATAATCATGCACTATTTTTTTTCTTTTCTGTAGTCAGATGTATAAGAGAGCTCTTTCTGTTGCAGGAAGCCAGTGGAAACTGGAATATACTCTGGCACAAGTGAATGCTAGCCATTACTCTTATCACTCAGTTGCTCTGTGACCTGAGGAACCCCCGTTCTGTACCTTTAATCTGCTGAATGAAAACCCCTTAACAGTGGATGACAGCTGTTGTGTGCTTCATGCTTGCACTTAAACAGTGAGAAATGCCACACTTTCACTGTGGTTGTATGATCAGGTTATGGGCTTATTAAACAAAACACAACCAAAAAATGTTTAGAAAGCCTTTGAGCGAACTGGAAATAATTGATCATATTATAAAACAGAAGTTTTCATGCAATCCAAATTTTACTATATTGGGAACTTCCATCAGAAGATTAAGTGATCCCTGAAAAGATAAAACTGGAATTAATCTGGGGTGAGCTAGTCAGATGGTTAGGCAGTAGCTTATTACAGTTGTCAAATGACTAGAGATCAACATATTGTGATGTCACCCTGGGAAATAGAGCAGAACATGGAAGTAACAGTTTATTCCTAAATTTGTTGATATTTGTCCTTAAATAACTGGTTTTGAAATGGCATAATAATTTCAGGACAGATGTAACTTATCATTCCCCCCATGTTTCATATGCATCAATACAACCCTGTCTGTCAGCTTAAATGGAAGTTCATTTTTTAGTAATACTGACTTATTCAAAACTCAAGTTTCTGGAGAGACATCCAGTGAAACTCTGCAAAAATTGGGATATTCCCATTAGTAAGAGGAAAGACTCGGGTATTGAAGTTTCTGGACTCTTGATGTTGACACTTGCTAGTATTGCTGGAATAAACATTTTTCAGGCATTATCTTCAGGTGTGTCAAGTGTCTAACAGACCTTAGTATGTCTAAACAGCACAGGTACCTGGGATAGGGTAGGTCACTCTCATCCTTATAAGTGTGCAACTGCCATTCTCAACCTTTTAATCTGTGATTAGTCATCTAATTGTGCGTCCAAATTTAGTTGGTGCACTTTGCATGCATAATTAATTGATTTCCTGAACATCTCTCCTAATTTTTAATTACTGCTGAAGCTAGCGTTAAATATGGAATGAGCCAGTCTGCACACCAATTTTCTTAGAAACTGGATGCAGACAGCTTGTGACAGGCATGAGTATTCGTGGAATACAGAAACTGGCTGCTGTCTAGGCTGGGATATGTGAACTTGACCACAGGTTCAGGTTAATTCATTTACTGTCTGACTGAAGCAAAGTCATTCAGTCTTAATTGGTAACCGAGGTGTTGCTGAAATACTGGCATAGAAGAAAACTCATTATATTTAAAGGAACTCTTCTGAAGCTCTTGCCACTTACACCTGTAATCATATGAAAATGTAAAAACATAATACTGAGTGATAGAAACTCTTATCCAACCTGAATTTTGGTGCTGAAATCAGAAATGGTATGACAGTCTGCCTTACTCTGGTGGGTTTTTTTTTCATACCTCATTAATCAGATTAAAACCTCTACACGCAACAATTATCAGAGTAGCAATACCACTGAGACAAACAGGAGCTTTGCCCAAGTAAGGACTTAGGGATTTGGCCACATCCTTTCTCTAATCCATGCTTCTTTGCAAATTTGAAGAATTTTCCCTTTAAGTGTATATTCTAAACCTTTGCAGTTCAGTCAACATACACTGGGAACGGTATTAACCCTAAACTAACGCTCTTGGTGAAAGAATATTTCATTTTGCTAACAAAAATGTCACAAATTTGTTGAACATGTCCCTATCAGCAATATCATATTTCATTCTCCTTTCTTCATCATCTAGCAACAAATGGCTTCAGTAATAGCTTTTCTGCTGTGTTCCTACTTTCATCTTAAGTCTCTGCTCTGCTTCTATAGAGCAAATCTTTCCAAACCAAAAATGGAGGTCCCAGTTTTGTTTTCCTTTTGTTCTTTCTTGTGTCATTAAGTTAAATTCTAAATGTGTAAAATAACTTGAACACACTCTACTAGCCTTTTCCAAAGCAAAGGGTCATGTTGGTCAAACAGAAAAACCCAGGAGACATATTTAACTTCTGTTTACTTGTGTATTTATTATTTCTGTAACTTCAAAAAGTTGAACAGCATTAAACTTTCTGCACTGTAAAGGATGCATAATCAAATTCCAAGGAAGTAAAAATATGGAGATGGAAAAACTACTCCCATCATCTACAGGAGAGCTGTAGGTAAAGTTTAATATGTGTGATTGACAAGTGATTAATGCATAGTCTGTATTTCCAAGGCTGTACCGGGACTTTTCTGTTAGGCATTTTCTCAACATAATCAGACATCATTTTATTTTATTGCCACTGTAGTAACAGATGTTATCAGCAGGGTCATAAAGGAGCTAAAAAAATTTGTGTGCAAAAGATCAATATATGGGCATGGAAAGGACTAGCCTGCAGTGACCTATCCAGAGTGTCTAATAAAACAGAGATACTGGGTAAGTACAAAGCCAAAGCAAAACAGCAAGTGACCAAGGCCATATGTTTAACTAGGATTTCCTCTTACTACTTCCAGACACAAATATTTGGCCATACAGACTGATGGGATGACCCAGTAAGGCATTTGTTGGTTTTACGTATAGCTTCTTCCTGTTAATATGCCCAACACCAATTCTTCTGTTTTAAGTAAGAAAATCTGATCTAGGTATTATGTAAGACACTAAAGGAATTTTCTTTTATTATCCTTTAATGAATGCACTGCGTATGCTTTCTCTTATACTACTCTAATATTCATACCTTGATTTTTTTTTTTTAAAGATACTGTGAAAATTACTCAAACAAAAAGTTCAGTAAAGAATGCAGGTTTTGTTTTGTAGTAGTTTTAGGTTTTTATATTACACCAGGTCTTTGACTGAAAGAAAATGGACAGCTTTAAACTGAAAAATTATTGTTTTTAAGATGATTGCACCATCTTGATGAAAATTATTTTCTGTTCATAGAGCTGTAGCTAGTAAATGTTTCCTTCCACTCATCTCCTGTGCTGACACACATTCCTTTTGCTCAACACCTCATTCTAGCTCTTCTATCTTTAAAGAAAATTATATCTGTTCACATTTAATTATATTCTTGTAATAGAAGCCAAACTTTAAAAGAAATTGAAAGTTTCTTTGAGGCAGTTTTAACTTCTTCAAACTGTAAAATCTCCTTTGTCCTCCCATGGAGCTTCAAAACTGCATCAATAAACATTAGTATACTCTTCAGTAATTCAACCCTTATCCAGGTGCACACTTTCCTTTTCGATCTGCGTGTTTTGCTGATTATTTACTGTATTCAGCTATCATATTTATTCATTCATTTATAATTTAGAAGAAAACATATGTAGGGTATTATGTGTCCTCATAACCCTATTGATGAAATATGTACCATATAAAAAAAAGCAGTATCTTGTACTGACAATCATCAGTCTTCCATTACAGCCAAGAATATTTACTATGTTATTAAGACCTGCAGTGCAATTCTAACTGACATAAGAATAATACTGTTAATATATCTAGAGGATATCATAACAGTAATTTCATCTGCAGGGTGTGAAAGCTTTTCCATGTGTGTAATAGATACAGCTATACTAATTTCATCATTGGCTTTGGATATTTGACTTTAACTGTGTAAGAACAGGGACTTATCCAGGTGTTTTATGCAACTGTGGAGTTTTGTGCTAGAGACAATAAAGTTTATCTTGATGTCTTGTCTAACCTGCGCTCTCAAATTCCAGACAAATTCTAGTGTCATTTTTCCCATGAAATGCATTTTATACACAGCAGCATGTGGAATTTAAGTTGTTGAGTCTATTTAGGCTTCCACTCAGTGCATTTATGAGATTTGGGATGTCTCTGTGATTACCAAAAAAGAGATACTGCACCATACTTGTTCATAACTATCATTGCTACAATTTTCATGTACTTAACCCTTGTTCTGAGTTTGTAAAGAATCCTTCCAGACTGAGATCAAGTCTGACTGATTCTTCACCATACAGTGTGAAGGTATGGAAATGTGATCTCTTTTAAGAGGCATTTAGAGATTTAACAATATTTTTAGTTAAAGTTTTCTTTGTAATGTCTTCTAATTTCTGTTTCTGCATATAAATTCATTAGTGTAACATCATGAAATTTTTACGGAAGGAAAGTTTCAGAAACTAATTGCAAGATTGTCTTAACAGCTGCTGCTGGTTACACAACTCTGATTCTGCTAAATTAGAAGATTATATGTCCTACTAATGATGCATCTCCAACAGCTCTTTCCACATAGATTGGACCACCAGTTCCACACTCTGGCTGTGACAGGGTAAGGCATGAGGAGAAATTTAGTTGGGTATATTGTGTGTCTTACCAGGTTCTACAATGTATTTCAAAGGTTTCTGAAGTCATACTCTAAAATCCTTCTAAGACTTTCTGAAACCAATTTCATTTTCCCCCTCGTTGAAACATAACCATGAACAGAGGTTTCATGTCTTTCAGAAAACATGCAATATTGTGCAACTGGGATGCCAAGTTTTTGAAACCCTGAAATTCCATACTAGGTATAAAATATAATTTCAGAATGAAGACTAATAGACATTATGTAACAAATTAGTATTCAAAATAAAACACAATTAAAACTGAAAGAAAAATACTACCCTTGCTATTATTACTCTTTGTTATCAATGACAAACATATAGCCACTCTTTGGGGTGAAATTATTATAACTCTTAGGCTCTTGCTCTTTTCAGCCAATAAACATTGGGGTTTTTTTCTGGTTTATTTTCTGCATCCATTTCTTACACTTACTGTGTCATCAAATTAATTTACACGGACACAACTCTAAGATTTGGAATAGCTAGATTATCTTTGAGTCAAAAATTGGAACAAAACTGTGTGCAATTATGAGTTTTATATGCCCATACATACTCTTGTATATAATTGCTTTTAAATATATGACAATATCTCAAAACCCCCCTTAAAAATATTATTTTCCTTCAAATTTCCTACCTTAATATAACTAAAATATTAGATCATTTCTTCATATGAGAAAGAACAATAAAAACAGCAGCCTTGAGTGTCCATCATATTACTGGTACATAAAATATATAAACTAGTCTATGTGTGTATTTGTATATGCATGCATATTTGTGCATACTTTTTCTTGTTAAACTCAGTAATAGATAAAACATCTTTAGGGGCAGAATCTGCTTGTTTTTAAGATAGCATCCTAAGAACCTCATTGGTCTTGGAGCTCCTTGTAATAATGTAATAAAACTAGGTTCATTTTTGTTTTAAATAATGTTTACCTTTAGTTTTCACACTATTCTAGTCATTATTTTGAGGGCTGGGCAATATCAAGCCAGCCTTTGCTGAAGAAATGTGACCAAGAGAGAAGCTTTTGCTCTAAAGAGCTAGCTTATAATGCAATGACTAACAAACTTAGTATTTATTTCAGGGGCATGACCTTAAAGAAGTCATTTGACTTCACAAAGATGTTACTGTGTACTTAAATTGATGTGTCATGGTGGAGGATTCACACTGACTCAAGGCTGCTGGCAAATTTAGGTTGATATCTCTGAACTGGGAATCAGAAACATGCTATGAGTTCTCTAGACCATTTGACTAATTGGAAAGTCAGCATTTTATCTTTTGATACAGCTGTAAAACAGAGAGAATGGAAACTGTCTTGTGTTTGCTTTTAATTTCTGCACATTCTAAACATTAGCAATGTCCTATACACTGTGTAATTGGGAAGTATTGCAGTAAATGAGATTTTTTCATCAGTGAAAATCATCTATATTTGCCAAACAACTTTTGAAAGCTTCTAAGTGTTATGAATAGAAATGCAAATATTTCAGAGGAATTTATTTTTAATATAGTGTAAATATTTCTTCACACTCAGTTATATACCTATATTACGATGTGAATAATCATGCACGAAGAGTGCAACATTTTAATTTTGTAAACAAATATAGAACATCCCTCTGATAATGAGGAAGCAATAAAAAATGAAATTTTATTTTTTCCTCAGTGTTTTAGTGACATGCACTGTGCTTTCATCTGAAATGCTGGGGTACTAAACAGATTGAATCTTAGTCTTGAAACAAATATGAATGACCTTTTTAGATGAGTAGATATTGAGAATTTCAATGATGAAATATATTTATTGGTTAAATCTGGACTCCAGGAGCATTTAGAGAAGGACATCACAAAATTTCCCATGGGTATATCTTGGTAATGAAAGCCTGCAGTATTGCAAATGTATGTTGAATATGCTAACAGTCATGAACCTTTCTTTATAACTTCCTTAATTTTAAGTATGATGGCCATTTAGCAGACACCCATCAACAAAATTAAAGAAAGGACAAAAAACACTGTATCTTGTTACAGAAGAAGTCAGCTAAAACTAACACTTTATAATTTTCATTATTTATTTTGTGACAATAATTAGCCATAGCAGGATCTACTGAATGGATCTGACTAATCTCCTTTTTTTTTTTTTTTTTTCCTTTGTCAATACTCTATCTCAGGTTTGGAAACTTCTGAGAAAGGAAGAGAGATGAAAATTACAAGACTAAATTTGCTGTGCCTGAGCAATAATTATTCAATTACCTTAGACTGATCAGGTGAAATGAAAGACCTATTTATCTGGGTGCATATTTAGTTCCACTATCACCAAATCCCTATCATAAATATCAGTTGGTCATCATTGCTTCTATTTTTTATAAAATGAGAGATTCCTATATTGAAAGTTTTTTCAAAGAGTTTGAAATATGCTGGTGGAAAATAATTATTTATATCCAGAATGAATTATAGTGTACCATAGATTTTAGTTTGTATATTCTTGTCTTTTTGAGTGTGAAGAAATATTATATTTTTGACAGTCATAACAAAAGAACAAGTGACAATATTTGAAGTGCTATAATTATTCATGTCTTAGGAGGAAGAAAGTCTTCTTTCTCAGCCCATGTTCACAGGCCCACCAAAGCATGCACTGTTAAAGGATCAAACATTCCAGTCATACTTAGGGAACAATTTAATGTGTACTAAAGTCAAAGGGCCACTTTCCACTACTCTTTGCATTAGCTTGTTGGCTCACAGAGTTTTTAGGATAAGTATTGTCTTTTCTTTAGGTATAGACCATACAGAGCAAATATGACCTCAATTTTGGCTACTTGGTACAGATACTTTTACCATAGAAAAACCATAGATTGATTTTCAATCCAGTGTGTGGCCTATGTGAAGAAAAAGAAAATATATAGTAACCCCTTTCTCCATTTCTTCTTCCTCTTTTCAATGCTAGGAGAAATCCCAATCTATTTGCCATTAATTTGCCTTTGATACTGACTTTTATAGTGCCAATATCCGTTTAACAGATACTCCTGCCTGATTTTATCTGACACTATAACATTCTTGCTTCTTTGCTAATTGATCCCCATTGGTTATTTTCTAACAAAGGTTTGAATGAAACATATTAGAATAAATGTCAAATACTGAAAGGCAGTTCAAATAAAAGTATTTTGCAATACTTCAAACTTGTAATTAATCCATAAAATTCCTATAGATTGGAAATTTGCTGGCTAGCATCAAAGATTTACTGTAAGGTGTATTAGTTTTCTTTTTTTTTCCATACTCAGAAGAAGCATAATCTATCAAAAAGAATATGCCTTTTGTCTGGAAGTCTGAATATTTTTAGGTCAATTGATTCACATCTATTGCTTACTGCGTGTTGTTAGGTTAGTCAGCTACTGACAAATGTAGCACAGACTCTAAATAAGATTATTTTTATATCACTATTTACAGATCTGAGTTCTCAGCTGGGATTAGAGTGATTAGAAAGCACAAACCATTAAAAAAAATCATGAAGATGTGTTAGCTTGTGGCAAACCAGCAAATCTGTTATCATCCAGTTATTTTGTCTGTGTTTAGAACAGAGAAGTTGCCTATGGCTGAAATTACTCAGTAGAGGCAAACAGGAGACACACATGGCACATCCATACCAAGCACAATGTTCAAGATACAAATTAGATTTTGAGTGCTGGCTGGATCTGGCTGGCCTTTAGCACAGCCTTTGGGTTTATGTCATTTGCCCTGACAGACACAAATGCCCAAGGAGCTGCTCTGTCAGAAAGGAACACTGAGTGCCCACTGCTCGAGCCCCTTCCACCTCTGACATAGCCTTACGAGGTCTGGCATTGGCAAAAAGTCAGTGACTGCTTTCTTCAAGATACTCTTGCCTGAAGATATCATTCAATTCCCTTGTGGTGCCAGAGTGAAGAAGGCGGTGTTTGTGGAATGAGTCAAAACGTTTTTGTGATAAGAATGTAAAGCTCTTGCAGCAAATCAAGTCAGGTCCAAAGAGATCCATAAATGAGAGCTTTTGCCTCATTCATTCACAACACATTGTATACAGATAAACTGCTGTAAACTATTGTTGAAAAAAGTTGCCACTTGCAACAAAGAATGCTAGCCTTGGTTAACAGAAAAACAGAAACTGAAAACTGAGTAGCAGATGTGCTACCCATTTTGTTGACCTTGCTCTTGCAACACCTCAGAGAGTGGCAGGAGGTGTAATAATCTCCTGAATAATCAGATCTTCTAAGACAGAACACTTAGCAATTACCTTTTGAAGAGACCTTGAGAGCTGCTAGCATTGTTTAAACGTATCAGCTTCCACCAGAAAACTTGATTCCTCCAGATCAAACTTGCAAGTGAAAACTTTTAAAAAAAATTTCTATGACTTTATCAAGTCACTTCATGTAACCTTGGGTCTTCAACTTGTTTATTTTTTATTTTTTTTTTATTACTCCTCCAGATGCCTAAAACCTCAGCTATGATGACTTTACTCTTCTCATTAAGTAGGACTAACAGTAGTCCACTGAGAGCTGTCATATCTCTCTTTGTAGTTCTCTCAGATTATTTGATGATAATACCAATTTCTAATAGAGAGTATCAATACAGTATTGCCATTGTCACTGTGATCTCCCAAACTGCAAAGGTCAACCCATGTGGAGGCAACGGCAGTAACAGTGTCAATGCTAGCTGTTGTTTTACATTTCAAGGTATCCAAGTTTAAGAAACTATTTATGTATCTACATATATCACTATCCAAACTAGCAGGAGAAAAGCTTTTTTAAAGCAATAAACCAACAATTATTCAAAATGTGTAGGAAAATTCATGCACACTCTATTAGTGTTTGCCACAATGTAGCATTTCTTTCCCTCTGTGGTAGCTTAACTGACTTAGTTGAAGTAAAGAGGTAAACTTCAATTTTTCCACTTAGTCCTGGTGAAGGAACTTTTAAAGGTGCAAAATGTTTTGTGAGTTATGAAAAAAAGTGATAGAAATCCACCACCACCTTTGTGCTTTCTTGATCATTGTGTGATCAAGGGCTGCTATGAGACAGATGTTTGTCCCTCCAACAGGTATGGGGGTGGTTGAGAACCAGAGCTTGTGAACATGAGGCTCTCCTATCTGTCTTTCTCTGCTCCTACTTAGTCTTCCTGGCCAGGTGGCCTGTAGCAAACTTCCACTATAATGTCACCTGTCCCTGCCCTTCCTTTAGACCTCACCCATGAGGCCTCAGTCAGCTTCTCATCCATCCCCAGGCCCAGCCCCATGAACTCCAAGTGGTCACTGACAGCGGGGGTGATACATCTTCCTTTGTGTCCCCTCCCTGTCCTTTCTAAAGAGTCCATATTCTTCCAACACTTCAGTCATTGGACCTATCTCACGATGTTTCCATAATGCCAATAAGATTGAAGCCCTGCAGATGAGGGCACATCTCTAACTCCCCTTTTTTATTCCCTATGGCTGCTTCTGTTTTTATAGAGGCATTTAAGATGGGCTCCCAGTGAACCTGACTTACTGGAGTTCCTATGTGCTGCTATGTAATACAAAGAAACCAGTGAGCCTCCACTTTTCATTACTAGGCATGAATATAGCACAGCTTTGAGTCAAAGCAAGTGACAGAGCCATAAAACTACTGCAACATATAGTTAAATAACTGTGCCCAATTACATTTATTACATATAGGTATATTAGTTTTAAACATGTATCATGATGGTGTCCAAAGATGCCAATCAGAGCTAAAACATGAGTGGAGATTAGGAAGAAATAATCTCTGCCATAGTGATAGTATTCTAACTATCACATAAGAAGTTGAAGCTTGAGAAGGATATGACCTATAAATAAATGAACATGATGATGACTGACACAGTTTTATTTCTTAATTATGTTTGTTGTAGCTGCTTTTCTCTAGATAAGTCATTCTGAGGAATGATCTTACATACTTGCTGAATATAATTAGCAGAAAAAATATCCACAGCAGATGAGGCTTTGAAAGCTTTTGATAGATCCTGTCTAGGTCAGTGGAATATTTTGCCAATGAGTACTGTGATAGCACTAATGGAAGTCCACCTGAGCTCCTACTGATGATAATACTACCAGCAGGCACACTAATAAATTATAATGGGCACAGCAGCAGCAACCACTCCAGAAAAATACTTAAAGTGAATTTCCTTTAATGGCTGGGAAGACAAATGGCTCACATTTTATCACTGGATTTCTCCTCTTTCAGAAAATTGCCAGTAAACTTCCTATTCTCAGCTCAAGATTTGGCAATGTCTTAGACATAACAAATGTGACACATTCAATAGTTTGATATGCTTATTTATGTCAATTGTTTGTTCAAACTCTTCTTCTTCAGTCAAGCAATCCTATGTCTTTTCACATCTGAAATTAAGTTGTTTTTATAAATGGCTCACAAACTGAAGTAGTGTTTCCGAGGAAGTTAGATTCTTTTAAAATTGTTACTCACAAGAGTTTGCCTGTACTGTAAGCACCTAAATTAATGAGGTACTTCCCATTTAGATTTAGGAGTTTCTCTCTGGTCTTTCCAGACCTACTCTGCATTAACATCTTGTACGTGACGCTTCCTAAACTCTGCCAGAACCCCAGAGAATTAACTGTGGGCATACAAACAAATGTTACCAAATTTCTGTGGCTTAGTGACCCACCTCACATTGGCTGAGCTCGTGTGGTCTGTTAGCCCTCCAATTTTCTTTTACGTAGCAAAGAGTACCAGCAGACACAGTTGAGACACTATTCCCCATACCAAGTTGTTTGCCCTTTTTCTGCTGCTGAAGACCATCCTTTGCAGTCAGTGTGGCAGAATAAATATTCCTTTTCTCCTACAAGTTAGTTTAAACTTCTATTCACTGCTCATTTAGTCTAGTCTGTTGCCTTATGCTAAGTGGTTAACACATATGCAAACTTTTCTTCTGCTAATTTAATTTCAGGGAATTATGATCTCTGTCAGAGACATGGCACTAAAACTGGAGTTAGTTTTTCTAGTGTTTGTCTAAATGCCTTTAACTCTTTCAATTACAAAGTAAAACACTTAAAATCTGTGTGAAGGAAATTGCCCCAATTTTGGGATGGTCTAACACGTGCTGATGAATAGCTGGCTCAGCTGACAGGCAGAACCTGACAGTGTTCTCACAGCTTGGGGATCTCACACTCAGGTCTCGTAAGTGGCCTGCTACTTGAAGCATTTCAAAGAATTTTTATGTGTAACCATATCTTCTTATAAAAACACTGTCAGAGACATTAATGCTTCCAGAATTGCCTGGTCACTGTGTAATAGATCTTTTTGCTAAAGCATTCAGTGAGAGAAGTTGTGAGACTTGGAATCAATGCCTTCATCAGTCTGTGGATTTTCAAAAATATGTTCTCAATAGACTACAATACAATAGATACTAGTTTGGGTAGAAAGCACTCTCCCCATTCCAACTGAAACTGTACTCTGGGTACCAAAAAAAATTAGAATAATTTTGCCTAGGAAAAGCATGAACAATATAATCCAGTGAGAAAAGCATTTGGAAATAGATATCACTACCTACTACTGAGTTTGCCTTTTATGTAATTATTTTGCAAAGAAGAAAATAGTTCCAACATTTCTGATCTTCTAATTGTCTTTTGTTGTAGTCCAAAAGAATGATTTTTTTTCAGAAAACTTACTTGCTATTCAAAGCTTGCAGCTATGGTATTCTTTTGAAGTCCACAAGTCTATGAGCAATGTCTTACAGACCACCAGTTGTCAAAGGAATTACCTGCAGAGGTATTATGTTTGATTTTGAACATCCAGATCCTTAACATTGTGGCTGTAGATTAAAACTTAGTTGTTGAAGAGAGCTGACTTGTGAGTGAATGTGAGCTGTGATATATGCTTTAGGTATTTAGACACTGCATTTCATTTCTCTCTGCTTTTATTTAATTATATATCTGCTCTCCTTCCTGTTCTATTCAAGTGAAATTAAAGATCCATATAAATACACTGATAAACTGTTATCTTATATGGTGTTAGGCATATGATTTTGTGTAATCCTTAAATTTTACCATAAATAATTCTTTCTAATATTAAGAACTCATCAATCTGCATTGCACTTTAAAACTGAAAAATTTGCACTCAGGTTGTAAGGACTTACTTCAAGGTACTTTGTGCCCATTTCTAATCTAAAAAAAACCCAATAGAAGCAGGGATGGGTCACTAGCCTCTGGGTAGCATTATCTTTCGTATCATTGAAAGTTACTGACCACATTTGTCAAGACCAAATCAAGATTTCCATGTGTATGTAGGGCAAACTGCACTTTCTGTACTTATGTAAATGGTATATGAAATTGTCCAAAAGGTATTAATCTGAATCAAAATCTGACCATACAAACCCCTAAAAATGGGATGGTTATACAGCACAGTGAATAATTAGATTTACTATTGAATGTTTTTTGTCTGTTTGCCTGAGGTAGGAGCTTTTTTAATGCTATTAATCATATTAACTACCATAGCACTCAAGGAGCCTGATTGCACTATACCTGTACAGTGCCTAATTCAGAAGATACATGGGTTCATCCTGCAGAGGTACAGACCTAAATGGCAATAGGGATGTAGACTGCAAATGTGCAGAGGGATTTTCTTGACTCACTACAGCTATAAATATCACCTCAGGTCTTGTGCTGTGTTGATTAGATGCTGTGGTTCCTGCAAAAACTGCAGGGGTACAGCAAGGTTTCAACTGTCCAGAATACACTGCACAGAAATTCATGGTATATCCTCTTTGCTTATATCCAACTATGCTAAAAGAAAATAACTATTAAATTTATCTCATAATTAACTTATCTTTTTCTGAATGGTATTTTGAAGAGTAAAGATGCTACACCATAGGAATACTGGTATTGCAGAATAGTTAGAGATTGACCAGAAGTTTGACTTCTTAATTAGGTCTAGTTTCATATGAAAGCAAAAACTTGTTTTGAGTTATTATCAATGGAAGAGAGGGTATGCAAAAACAGGAGTCCATTTCTAGTTCAGAAAAGCACATTGTTAACTTAAGGAAGACCTTCACAAAACAAGTATTAGCCTTTTTAATTATTATTCAATTTTTCTTCTGGAAAAAATCAGCAATGGTTAAGCGTGTAAGATCTTAGTAAGGATCTCAATGAAAACATTAAATAATTGCAGGAAAAGTTTAGAATTGCCATCTCTAGTGAAAAAATCAGTGACAACTGACTAGTTTTCTATAGATGTCAGGAAACATTCTTGCGAATCAATCTCTTTATAGAATATCTGTGTTAAAACTGAGAACATAGATCACACTTTGAGATGAGAGTTGCTTTTTTTGTAAATCGAGAAAAAAAATATTGAAATAATGATTAGTAGCCAGGAACATGAGTTCTAAGCTCATATAAAGGCCAAGATCAAATGTGCTCCTTTTAAAAATAAAAATGAGAGTTTGGAGTAAAATATTGTACTACTATGACTCCAGTGACAATTCCATGTCCTATTCCAGAGTTTGCACTTTTCAAAGGCTATTGACAAATGGTGAAGATTGAGAAAATTCTTACAAGGATGAATCATAGTCTGGAAAGCCTGCTTTGTATTAAGAGAATAACAAAACAGAACCTAATTACCTTAAAAATGAGAAGGTTAGAAGGTTGACTTATCATGATCTGTAAAGTATATAAGTTGAAAGTATTGATATTAAAATGTTCTTTAATAGAAAAAGACAAACTGAAGTTCAGTATTTTAAAACTACAAGCCAGGAATGTGATTTTGACAGGAAGAGTAATTAAGTACTGATCAAATTTACTCTGATACTGTAGAATCTGCACAATGAGAAATATTTACCTTTTAAAAAAAAACAAACGACCTTATGCACTTTAGTTCAACAGGTTCAACAGTAAGTAAAAGGCTTCATGAAAAACAAAGCAGTGACAACAAAAAAAAGAAAATAAATCATGATGAAGCACTTGGGCCAAATTATAGGAAGTGTCTCAGTAGGTAATTGAATGGTATTTTCTAGCTTTGTCTTTACTCAAGGAGGACCAGAGACCATCAACTGCTTCCACTTTGCCAGAACTGAAATATTGTCTCTGTTAAAGTCAATGTTTATACCTCATGCTGTTTAAGGTTGCATCTCAGAAGCTTTTTAGTACAAATTTCTTGTATTTTTTTCTCTAAAAAATCCTTGAATACATGAAATGATCTTAATGTGCTATTTTCTATGTCTGCAATATTTTTAGTTCAGATCTTTGTCAGAAGGAGAAAGTGACACTAAACGTTTTAGTAAAAAAACTGCAAGGTGAATTCAATTAAAATGTAACTGAGAAGGCATGTGTCATGACAAATACCATATCTTTGGGAAACTCTAGTGAGTGAAACTCTAGGACACTACTCTGAAGTTGTCTCATTGGCCATGCAAGTTGGACTCTACAGTGTGTTTTTGATTTATCTGGCATGTAGTAAAGTCAGCAGTTCAGTAAGCCTTTCATTTTACTAATAATGAAAGATTTTGAATTTGAAAATATAGATGTGATTTTTCTGTTTTGTAATTTTGTTACTCTGTGTAATTTTCTGTGAAAATAGTTATCAATCAAGTTTCTCCTTCATGAGAAAACCAGAAGAAGATATGGGACATAGCAAAAAAAAATTCTTTCCTGAAATTTAATAAGCAGCATTTTGGGATTACTCAGCTGGGAGACATTTACTATTTTTCCCAAATTTGAGTTTTCTGCATGTTCATTGCAAAATTATCTCTGGATTTTATTGTTTACTTGGTGGACCTGGTGAACTCATTCTATTTGCTTTTAATTTTTTTTTAATTTCTTTTTTTTTTTTATGTCCTGCTGTTAGGCATTAATTTCTTTTGCAGTTCTCATTTACTTGGAGTCTTACAAAGGAATATGTCTGCTGTGCATTATCACCCTTGTACCCAGGAAACGAACTCACTCAGTGACCTGAGTATGGGGCTTATTCTGGATTTTGGTCCAGTGAAGATGAACCTTTTGCACCATGAAGCTGGTGAAACATTCCATTACAACTGCATAAAGTGTATTAGGGTCATACTGGCTCATCCTTGCATAAAAAGAAATCTAAGTCCATTGACAATATGAAAATTGGATCAAGAAGACCAAGCAGGAAACAGGGAGGTGGAAAGGAGTCAATTTCTGTTCATACAGTTGTATAAAGCCCTTCTTGCCCTGCATTAAGTTAGTATTTTCACACACAGAATCAGCAAGATTGAAACAGACCTTCAAGATCATCTTCACTGAATCATGGAATATTCTGAGATGGATGGGACCCACAAGGATCATCAACTCCCACTATCAGGTGAATGCCCTGTGCAGGGATTGAGCCCCCCAAATTTGGCATTATTATCACCGGTCTCTGACTAACTAACTGAGCCAATCTCAGTGTTATCCAGTCCCACCATCAACCCAGCACCACCACAATCCTCCCTAAGCCATATCCCCAAGTGCCACATCCAGACACCTATTGAACCCTTCTAGAGATGGTGACTCCACCACCTTCCTGGGCAACTTCTTCCAATGCCCAACTACTCTTCTAGTAATTTTTTTTTCTAATATCTAATCTGAACCTCCCCTGGTGCAATTTAAGGCCATTCCTCTCATCCTTTCACTTGAGATACAGCAGAAGAGACCAACTCTCACCTCACTACAGTCTCCTTTCATGTAGTTGTAGAGAGCAATGAGGTCTCCCCTGACTCTCCTCCTCTCCAGACTAAATACCCCCAGCTCCCTCAGTCACTCCTCATGAGACACGTTTCCTAGACCCTTTACCAGCTTTGTTACCCTTTTGTGGACACACTCCACCACTTCAGTGACCTTTTTGAGGTGAGCAGCCCAAAACTGAACACAGGATTCAAGGTGTGGGCTCACCAGTGCCAAGTACAGGAGGACAATCAATTCCATAGTACTGCTGGCCATACTCTGAGCAATTGTCAATACACTCTTCCACAAGGCTGTAGTACTGCTTGGAGCTGTTGTAACCCAAGGTTAGGACCTGGCACTTTACCTTTTTGAACATCATACAACTGGTCTTGGCCCATCAATCCAGCCTGTCCAGATTCCTCTGCAGAGCCTTCCTACCCTCAAGAGGACCAACACTCCTACCTAACTTGGTGTCACTTGTGAACTTACTTAGGATGAATTTGATCCCACTGTCCAAATCATTAGATATTAAATAGGTCTGGCCCAGATTATGAGCCCTGGGGAACACGACTAGTGACCAGTTACCAGCTGCATTTGGTTCCATTTAGTTAATTTTGAATACGAATTATTTGGAATGAATAAAAAAAACAAAGAAACAAAATTGAGATGCTCCCCTTCACCTCCCATCTCCTCTCTTCCCCTCCACTCCCTTGTCTTTTTACTCTCCTCTTTTTTTTTTCTTTTCCTCCAGTCCCCTCCCTTATCCTGCTCTTCTCTTCCTTCCCCTCTCCCCCTCCACTTCCCACTGCCCTTCCTTTTTCCCTTCCCCATTATACTTGCTTGCTACTTACTCAAGCAGTAGAATGCAACACACTTTATCTGATTCAGAAATTAATTAATGGAAATTTTACATTGATTGAACATGGGAGACCAAATTATGCCTGAGTTTGACTGACACATAAAGAGGTTGCATTGGATGGAACTCAGCAGAGTTTGGCCTGTCCTCAGACTGTCATGTACTGTGATTTCTTCAGATATCACAAGCATTGTGGTTTAACTCCATCCTGCAACTAAGCCCCGTGCAGTTCCATGCAGCCATTCTTTTACTCCTTGCTTAGGATGAGAGGAGAGAATCATAAAGATGAAAGTATGAAATTCATGGCTTGAGGTAAAGACAGTTTAACAGGAAAAGTAAAAGCTGCACATGCAAGCAAAGCAAAACAAGGAATTCACTCACCACTTCCCATGGGCAGGCAGGTGTTCAGCCAGGAAAGACAGGCTTCATCACGAATAGTGGTGACTTTGGAAGACAAACACCATCACTTTTATTGTCCTACTCTTCCTTCTTCTTCCCTTAAATTTATAAGCTGAGCATGATGCCATTTGGTGTGTGAAATCCTTTTGGTCATTTGGGCTCAGCTGTCCTGGCTCTGTCCTCTCTCAAGTCCCTGTGTACCACCAGCCTGCTCCCTGGTGGGGTGGGAAAAGGAGCAGAAAATGCCTTCATGCTGTGCAAGTGCTGCTCAGCAATAACTAAAACATGTCTTGTTATCATTTTGTTTCCAGCACAAAACTAAATCATAGCCCCACACTAGCTACTATGAATAAAATTAACTCTATCCCAGACAAAACCAGCAAAACAAGTAAAGTTGGGTTGATACTAGAATACAATGCGACCTTGTAAGAAGGGATGGTGTTGTATAGCAAGTGGCATTCTTCTCTCTGAATGATTGCTCCTGGACTCTTGCTTGGACTTATAAATATGCAGTGGATTGCTGTAGATAAGGCATAGATTCCAACTGTACATTTATTTTTTTGAATGTTGTAAGAGGAAGAAAGTATGTTCTGCTGTTCTGACCAAATGCTTTGATCACAGATTTGCGTACAGTCTATGGAAAGTTCAGTTTTATTGCTGTGTTTGAGAATATTTAAGTCATAGTTGCAAACATTAATTGCAAACGTTACAGACCATCCTTTGGTACCTGCAACAAATTGCCTCCTCCTGGTATAACACAGGTGGAAGATCATTATTCAGATTAACTAGCACATACTTTAATATCTCCAAATTTGTCTCATAAAATGTATGACATATTCATCAAAATAAAGACTGTCCTGCAAAATTTGGGACAGATGGCAGTGCAAGATGACATCTTTTCTAAATGTGTCAAAATATTCACTCAGTCAAGCAATGCGATTGGCTGCATATTGTGGGTGCATTATTAAAATAACAAAAGCAGTAAAATTCACTTGCATGAACACCTGCTGCTAGAGTGGCTTAATATAAGTAAGCCAAAACATATAATTAAGTAATATAAATATATTTTCTTCACTGACAAATAAGTTAACAGTGTAATGTGGGTATTGCAATACTTAAAACATTTTAAGTCAGTGAATTATACCTATATTTTGATTTACAACATTTAAAATCAAAACATACCTTCCTAAGTGACACTTAAGGAAGTATCCTTCATAACATATAACAAAATAGAATATAAGAACAAACACACAACAGGCCTACTGTTGTCTGCTAGATGATTAGATCAGATAGTATATATTCCTGTACAACTTGAAACAGGAGAGCATAGAAGTGATTGATAATATCACAGACAATTCAGTTTTGAGAATACAAAGCACTGTGTGCTCTCTACTGAAGATCTGACATGGGGGCAGAAACAAAGGATCTAGAAAAGAAGAGCTACAGTTTTTGGTTGTTTGTGTTTTTTTGTTTTTTTGTTTTTTTTTTTTTTTTTTGTTTTTTTTTTGTTTTTTTTTTGTTTTTGTTTTTTTTTGTTTGGAATTGAAAATCTCAACTCAGCTTAATACAACTCTTGTGGCAGGAAGTCTCATAAAGGTATGAATGGATTTTTTTTCAAATTATAGCGAGATCTTCAAGACCCCATTATTTTGTTCTCTGCTTTGCTCTCAGAGAACTCAGGCAATCCTCACCTGCTCTCAATGCAGTGTCTTACACCCAGGACAGTGATAAGTGCTATTATTAAACTGTTTAGACGAACTTGCTGTGCAGTGAAACAAGGTGTATCTGTGGCAGCCTGACCACATATGTGCTAAACCACCCTCAATGTGAAACTATACACTGGAGTGAACCAGAGACCCTGTGTTGTAGCACTTGGCAATAACCACAGGACCACCACTTGACCATCACTTGGTTGGCTTAGTGGCTAGCTAACTAAAATATGAACATCCAATGACTAGTCTCCTTATGAAAAATAAAAAAAGGGAAATCTGTTTAAAATGATTGGGCGCAGGAAAAATGTCTGCTTTGCTGTTTTTTTTGTGGGAGGACGGGGAACAGTAACAAAATGCTTTATTGTTTGGTGTGCAGTTATGCTGTCAGCTCCATGAAAACGCAGATGGGTGAATATGGGAACAACAGGCTGGTACTGTAGAAACTACTGCTGTAAAGGGTTAACAAAGACTGCACTTGCTGTACATGACCACGGAGTAGAGAGATCGGCAGCGTGAACTGTGTGATCCTCCCGAACGCACCCACGTACACACACACACACACAGGGGCACCTTCACTCCTCCGTGTGCTCAGTGCCCACCTGTCCAGCCCCCCGGTGCCCGGCCCGGCGGGCTCCGCTTCGCGCGGGGATGCGCCGCTCCTTCGCGGGGGGCTGTGGATGGAGATGTGGTTTCTGTAGCGCTGGGCTGGCTGCGGGGAGCCATTGGCTGGCGGCTTTGTGAATTTCATTCAGTTTGGTCCAATAGCGGGAGGAGAGCGCCTGGTACAGCCTGGACCTCTACCCCCCTCCTCTTCCCTTCCACCCCCCCTCCCCCCAGATGTTC
>JACBWW010000007.1:21508353-21528161 GCA_020086605.1 Lanius collurio | reverse complement strand
GTTGGATAGTAACGATGGAGCGGGCGGGGGGCTGCGCTCGGCCGGCCGGCCGCAGCCTCCGGGCAGCTGCTGCCTGTCCCGGGGAGGGCCGGAACGCACCGCCAAGTTCGCGTGTTTTGTATTTGGGGAGAAACCAACCCCGCCACAAACATCTAAAATAGACCCCCTCGCCCTCCTTCAAAACACCCTGTAGCCAAGATTGATCCGTGTTGAAAGCAAACAGTGACAACATTCTAGTCTGGTGTTAAATTGATACCGTTAAGGACATACATGCATATGTTTAGGAGATTAGAATTCAAAGCTTAATTGCAGGAATTTACAATCAGTTACACCAAAATGGAAATCCCTGCTATTATTCTCAAAACAGAAATACAATTGCTGGTGCAGAGATCTCATGGATTAAAGGGTAATATTTTGTCACATATTATATGGGACAAAAATGAAGTTTTTATTATATGTATAGATCTTCAGTTAGCACTAACGAAATAAACTATTTATCACCTTAAGAAGCAATTATTTTCACTGGTTTTAGGTCCTAGGTAAGAACACTGCTTTGCTTTGTAAAAGCAAACTGATTTCATATATCAAATGAACCCTGAATTTTATTTTCATTTTACTTACAAAATACTTACTTTATATTCTATCTATTAATATCTGTGAGGCTTCTGTATAGGCAGCCCTTATATAGGTGTACATTAAGGCAGGACATCCCAAATATTTTTGCTTATTCTGCTGAAAAGAGGGTTGCGTGCACTGTCTATGAATCATATTCCAGTGAATCATTAAGGTTTGAGAACCCTGAAAACATGTCATGCAGTTTCTAGTTACTTGAACATCAATATCTATGGTGGCATTGTAGTTTTCTCAGAATAACAGAAAAATAAACTTAATTTGGACATAATTTTCATAATTGTGAAATTATTAGTCCTTTATATATAAATAAAGCTGTTATTACTCTGTCTCTTCCTATGCCCATGTATCGTATAGATCCATTTTTTTGTTGGGTTGTGTGCAAGTGACAGCTATTAAGTTGTACCAAATACTAAAACTGAAATTCAGTTTGACATCCAAAATATCTTGATTCTCAAAAGGACCAAGCTAGTTCAGAGCTATTTTGATTTTTTTTTTTTTTTTTTTATATTCATTTAATGTAATGACTCTTAGTTTTGGTCTCTAGTGGAATACATTCATATAAATAAGAAAATACATTTTCTTCTGCATTTCTGGAGGGAGTGATTACTCGCCTACTATTGTTTTAAAATGCAGCTCTGTATCACAAACATGTAGACTGTAAATTCGGAAATTCCCAATGTATTTTTCTTGATCAGCAAAGCACAGTGATCAGTATCATTTTTTTTAAAGACATCACAATATGAGCAAACAAGAGCAAGCCTCATGGCATGAACAGAACAGGCCAACTGGATTAAATTAGGACAAGTGATAAAACTGGTAGGCTTACTGGAGACGCCATGCTAGCCTGTATGTTTTGTAGTCTTCCAAATACTTTATCTTTAGCTGATCCCATGTTCTTGGGCAGATCATTCACCTGAAAATTTTTACATTTGATAAAAATGTCAATCCTAATAGCATCCTTCAGCTGGAGACCTGTCATGTAGAGAGGAAGGCAAGAGGCAGAAAGAAAAGCTGTTAAACTGAAGCTTTGTATTAAAAATATTATATAGAAACAAGGATCTGTTTGGCTTTTTTATTTTTTTAACAAAAGAGTGATTCAAGCAACATTTACTGATTGCTACACAGAGGTTTGCACGTTTGTTTTTGACAGGTTCTCAATACAGCCTCCTCTTGGCCTTTCAAACACACACGCTGCTATTTGATGGCTGAATCACATAGTGTAAAGAACAGCTCCACCTGGGTAGGACAGGAATAAGCATCATGCTATAACCAGCATATAATTTAGTCATTCTGTCGCTTGAAGACTTGTCATCAGGATTCAAGATCTCTTCTGCATGAGTAAATTGGTTAGTTATGTGCACTGAATTACAAGGCTGTGAGTCTTTATAGAAATAAAAATCTATTAAAGCATAAACATGAGCTGCACAAATCTGTATAAGTATCTCATGTCCAGCTGTGGCTATCCCCTGTCACAGTTCAACTCAGGTGCTCTCAGTAATGTTTGTAAAGCATTTATGCTGTTAGCCATTTCGATCCTCACATCTGACAGGGTTATGTACTCAACTATGTCACCTTTTAATAGTTCTCCACTTCACATTGTGCTTGTTTTAGTAGTCCCCAGATTGGATTTGAAAGAAAAATAAAAAAGCACCAGTAAAAAAAACCCATACACCAAAGAGAAATACTACCTTGCTGTCTAGTGGAAAAAAAGCAAGTAACAAGTTTTATTGACAATACTTTTGGAAAAAAATTTAGCAATGAGATAGGACGCAATGGTAATAAACTTTTTGTAACTTGGATATAAGGGTAGAGAATAGAAAATTGAAAGATAAGATTTACAGACAGTCTACAGTGGATGAATTTAAAAGGTAGGAACTTATTCTGGAGACGTTTCCAGCAAGCTCATCCCTCTTTAATCCATGTAAACAAATGGGAATAAATTTTGCCATTAAAAATAAGCTATATATGAGACAGGGTCACTTTATGGCTTGCATGCATAGCTGACATGAGAGTCTGAATAGAAGCAGCCCTTGTAGAACACTGGCTTATCCTGTGAGATCTGCAGTGGGGCTTTACCAGTGTCATGGCTAATTCAAACCAAATGCATTACCACATGCTGGAACGATCCCTAGCTAGGAATGCTCAGATTCGTACTGTAATAATCTAAAAATACATTGTAGTCACTGATGTCACAATGTATGATTCTTTCAGCTGTCTTCTGTGCTGAGCCCACACACCACTCAAGTGTCATAGGACGTATTTCAGTAAGCGTATAACACTGACTATCTTCAGTGGAGGGTTAGGATTTTCCATGCTTGTCTATCTTCTGTTATTTATGTGGTAACTGAGATTTGCAACTTGATGGGGAGGCTGAGCCTTTCAAGAGAGGCAAGCTTTGAAAATGAGTGGCACTCTTACTGACTCTGCAGTGACTGTTACGATTTCATATATAGTATGAGTATAAACACAAATTTGTACTTGTGTATGAATTTATTCTGAAATAAATTAAAAATATTTTTGAGATTTAGTTAGATCATTAAGACTAAGCCACTTCAATGTTTCACCATAACAGATGACAGATGAAATATTAATGGCAAAATCTGATGGTAGCCAATATCCATCTAAGCAGTATTTTTGACATTTGCATCTGTTGAATACAATAAACAAAATGAGATAGACTACTGCTTCTCATGCAGATGAGTTCAGAGGGAAGACCTTTCCTTTGTCCTCCAGCTGGAGGTAGTCATTGCCAATTAAGAGTGGTCTAGGACAGCCAGAAATTAAAGACAATCATGAATAGGATTTCTGATCCAAAGTGTTAATTGAAGTGGTCTAATGGCATGATTGTTTGGAAAGTGGTTGTCACTGTAGTGTCTGGGTGGGCTGCAGGCCCAGTACCGACCTGGAAGCAACAGATTTTCAAGCTCTGTGGTGTTGCTGTCAGGTTAATGGTCTTTCCAGGATAAACCAGTGATCTTGGTCAGTGCCATCATGTGGTGATCTTGTGTTATTGTTGTCAGACATAGCTGGGTTAGTGATAAAGCTTCTTGATATACTAATGTCACTTTGGACCCTGAGCAAGAAGATATGCAGTTTAATGCCAACAAGTCTTTCAAAAATCTTTTCAGAAAAATAGCATAGAGAGGGCTCAAATAAATTAGTTATATTTTCTGAAACTGGGTTTCTTTTACACTTTTAAACTCTGATTTAAAAGTAAATGGACCGACTTTGATAAATCTCCTGCTTGGTGTGTTTTTTTGCTCCAAAACAGATTTTGCAGTAATCAACTCAAAATGCCTATTTATTCTATTTCAATAAACAAATGCATCACACTTTTGACTTCTGCTATATAAAAACCTTACTTTGTATCCGTCCAAATGTAATAAAACCATGACAAAGCTGATAATCACTTTTGAAATAAAAGAATTTTGAATCGAGTCGTATTTTTAGTGTTTATTCATATATCTTCATTTTGTACTGACTTTTGTCGTACCGATTTTAGACTTAAGTTTTGCATAAATCTTGTGCTTGGAAGTAGATGTGCCAGACAGTTTTTCTCCTCTTAAATAAACATTTTTGCAGACACTACACAGAACTCTGCAATTAAAAAGAGCAGGGGTTTACTCAACAATTATCGATAGTTTAATTATACTATGAAGAATTCTCCCTCTGAAAATAAGCTTTTCTTTCCCACCCCCCAGCCCCCCTTTCTCTTTATTTCTTTACTTCACTCCAACATATAGAATTTATCACTTATATACCACTTACCCATGAAATCCCTCTTTTGAGTACTTGGTCATATACAGAACAAATTACCTTAAAATTGTACAACAAATATATTTATTCTTCGAGATATGAGTCTGCCTTTTCTGATCTGTGATTATTTTCCAGATATACCTTTTCAAATAAACAAAAATAGTATATTATTCATACAGGGCAACATTTAAGATATAAGCCATATGCTGTCTAATGTACAATACATTTTTACTCATTTTCTTGTTGGACATAACATAAACCACAAATATTAAAAGACTTGTGCAACAGGACCAAGATAAACAGACCAATGACAGATTAACGTGATACAATGAGGTCTGCTGGATTCAGTGTAAAGATACTTGTTAACTTCAAGAGGCTTTTGGTCAGGTTCTGAGAGAAAGTATTTGGATAAAATAGAATGGGTTATTTCCATAGAGCTGGCAATATCATATATAATGCTTATAAGTTTTCTCCCAACTTCCCATTAACTCTGCGAATGAAGTTGCCTTCAAACCTTTATTTGAAAAATAAAAAAGAAAGCATAGGCTCTGAAAAATAATGCATCTCCATCCCTTCCTTGAAGAGCTTGTTATAAGCATTGGAAGATTATGCGCAGTAAAAGAGTATGCTAGATGATATAGGACAGTGTACTGTCTCACTGCACGTTTTATTGGCGACTGTGTTTATGAAGACAAGTGATTACACAGACTTGATTCCATCTGTGATTTCTTTCTGAAGTTTCTTGGATTTGCTTGTCAAAGAAACTGGGTGTGTGTTATATGGATTATTCACATCCAGTCTGTTCACTTTTTCATTCAGTTATCTCATTAGTTGTGGTGCTGCTCAAGTTTTGCCAACTCTCTAAACTAGCATTTTAATACTGGTAAATAATTCCCCCGGAGGTTCAGTTGGACTGGTTTTGGATCATAAATTTCAATATTATTTTATAGGTGATTCTTAGAAATAAAAGGAGCAAAAACCCTCTCCTGGATTCCAGAAGAATTATACAAGAAGAGGTGAAGCCCATATACATCTGCAGTTAGCAAAACTCTATGAAATTTATTAAGTAGTAAGAGTATATCTGAATTTCATCATATGTCTTATGCAAAGAGTGGAAAAAATTATAGCAACAACTAGAGGAAGCAGCTAATGAGTTGTTGCTGTATGAAATATACCCTTCACCCAAACTTTAGTGCAGATAGTCCAACGCAGCACTTCAGGACAACATTCATCAATCATAGTGTTCCTTCTCAGGCAGATACATAGTCATTGATTGGTTTGCTATAGTGTCCCAATCCAAATACATCCCTACCAATAATGTAATTATTATTATGTCTGCCTACTGCACTTTATATCATCTACATGAAAGCAAAGATAAGTTCTCAGTACATAATGGTGTAAGGAGAAGTAGAACTTTCTGCAAATTATGCACAGCTGGACAGATGAGCTGTGGTGCCTGAGGCTGTGATTTTGTATTAACACAGCCAGCAGTAGGTCTGATGCCTCAATTAGAAATGTTCAGTGTGTAGTTTTCAAATGTGCAGGTGGTGAATTTGGGGACAGATGATGTAGATCCAGTGGTTTCGACAGATTAAATAATAGCAGTTGGAGTAACTGGAAATGAATCGTGGAACTGAATGAGAGAGCTAGGGTATTAATTTCATGCTCATTGTGATAATATTTGATTTAGTTCAGGTGCACAAGTTACAGTGCAGGATAGGTGGACTTACTGCTTTGCTCTAAAGAGTCTAAGAGTTATTAAGAAAATGCATTACTTTGTTTAATCTTACATTTGTTATGGCTTTCTTTTTCTCATGATGTTGTAGCTAACTGTGAGTTACAGTTTTTGAAGATAAATGTGATAAATGCTTCTTGTTTATATTGGTTCGATGTCATCTTTACATAGAGATGTTTCAAATACAGCACTTTAGGATTATGGTAATGCAGGCCACCTGGCACTTACATTAAAAAAAAAAAAAAAAAAAAAAAAAAAAAAAAAAAAAAAGAGTTAACTAGAAAAGCCAGTAAGCTTTTTATACTGTTGTCCTGTGAAAGGCATGCTGCATTGATTTATCTGCCCTGATCTGGTAGAGAGGAGTGATGTTACTGAAATGTAGGGGATTAATGGTGCAGTTAGCATGTGCCATTACTCTTACACCAAGTTGTTATGGTCATAGAAAGGCACGGAAGCACAAGCAAAAGTTCCTCACTAGAAGAGCTTGCTGATTCTCTTTTGTGCTGTAGTGTAGCAAATGTATATTTATTCTTGTAATTTTCAATCTGTATTTTCTTTTTCCTTTTGGCTTTGGAATTAAGATGTTCTAGTGAATTGTCCTCTTGTCTAAATCTGTCTTGTCTATAAAAATTTTAACTTGAGAAAACTGAAATTAGAGGATGTAGTTAGAATATTTTATTTTCTCTTTCTTCCTTTTTGGAAGTTTTGTTGTTGTTGTTTGTTTTTCTTTTTCTGTAGCTTTGTAATTTGTCTTAGCATCCCAGAGCCTGTGAAATTTTTTCCGCTCATGACGTAATAAAAATGTAATACTGGTCAATATGGTGAGGAGTAAAGTAGAAACCCCATTAACTCTTGGGTGATGTGCTTTAGCAGTTCTCTTATGCTGAATTTGAATGTCTTTTTGGGAAGGATTTCTTGTTCTGGCAATGAAAATTACATTAGCAATGTAGAAGTTACACTAGCAATGCTGTGGAAAGGACAGGAGATGGAAGCAGTTGTAATAGTGCCAGTGTGTTGAATTCTCTTAGCTATTAAATAGATAAGATTGGAAAGATAAATAAGTCTTGCATTTTGTATGTAACTAAATGATCACTGGATAACAATACTTCACAGAAACATCCTTCTGTGGTAGATTTCATTTTCTTTTTGCCCTTGGAGAGTGGTCATTTGGTGAGGCTTGATACTTCACTGCTTCCTGAAACCCGTTAGAGCTGATTTATTCAAGAGGAAACAAAATGTGCAAATTGGAGAAGACACTGTCTGGAGCTTGAGACATCAATAAAGATGATGGACAAATGGCAGTTCCATTTAGAGAGAGAATTAATGGGTTTCTTAACAGCAGTTATAGCACTTGTAACACCACTTCTAGCTCTTAAGGCCTGAAAGCTAAGCACTAAGCATATTCATGTCTGAGATGAGGAGATTGCATATTCTAGTTCTTACCTTCTCTTCTGTGAAAAATGATGCTTCCTAAATGACCCAAGCCCTCCCTCTCTTATTCATCATCCCCAGCTTGGTGGAATGTTTTCCTTCTCTTGCTTATTACTGCCTCAAGAGGCCCATCCTAGTCAGAGTGTATAAACAGGCACTGAGTTGCAGAAAGAAAACCAGTTTCAAAGAATGGTTGATATTATTAACTTCCATAGAAAACAAATAGGATAACACACAGGGATATACCCACACAAGAGCATAGAGTATAGCAGTAGGAGGAGTGGCAGTTCACATACTGTGTTCTGGAGAACTTAAAACAGCAGGATATAAATCAAGGTGGATTTACAACAGGAGATGATGCTTTTGGGCATGAGGGTTTGGTTTAGTATGGGGGCGTGCAATGTAGAAGTTACTGGTGAAGGTAAAAGTACAATTTTTAATATCATCATCTCTGTAGAAATCTAGATTGGACACTTTGAAATTGAGTCTGTTTTCGTCTCAGTAATATTTTAAGGTTTTTTGTGCTAATAAAGTATTTTTTGAAAGAAAACCATTGCTGTTTAAGAAAATCATATTCAGTGGTATCATGGGTGAATATATTCTTAGTTAGGAATGTTTGCTTTCTTGGTTTTTTTTAAGCTGTTTGCCCCAAGAATCATATAAAGTAATCTTTTTTTCCTTCATTTCAAATGCTTTGCTTTTTGGGGTGTTGAATTTTTTGATTTGGGGTTTTTGTTTGTTTGCTTTGTTTTGTTGGGGTTTGCTGTTGGTTTGGTTTTGTTTTAGTATCCTTTTTTCTGTCTGTGTGCTTTTGTTTGGGTTTTTTTTACCCTGCATGCCAAATTTTACTACTAACTTACAGTGTCTCAGAGAAACTAGTTTTGCAGAGAAGTGCATAAAGCATGTGAAGAAATTTACCTGGAATTATATAAAGGCAGGCTTAAACTGTGGGTTTTAATGATTCTGTCACTGGTACATGGGGGTGAGGGGAAGAAAATTAGAGTAAAATGCATCTTCATCCTACTCATATACATTACTCAAAGATATTAATGTAATAGTTGATAAAGACTGTGCAATTGCTGTTGTACCATTATTTCACATCTAAGTTATATTCCACAGTTACAAAGCTTTTTTCCAATCACTTTTTCAAACAGAATTAATACACTCTGCTTAGCTCCAAACTGTAGATATTTGGTAAGAAATAAAGCAGACAGGAGAAAACAATTTTCCCTCAGACATTGCAGAGTGCTAGCCTTTCATGTTCTTAATAAGCAACCTTCCCTTATATACATAAACAGATATAATGCATACAACAGCAATTTTGAGAGCAAGTTCTTTTCACTTGCTGTGAGTTGTATATATAAAAGACTACAAGCATGACTAAGATCTCATTAACACTGTTCTTGCATTGGTTTGTACCATTGTCTTCAGTGACACTGTGCCTAATATCTGAGTGTCTAGAAGCATTTACTGCTTAAAAAAAAGGACTGTCAGGTTCCAGGATTCCCTCCCTCCTTTTACAGCTAATATCTCATAATTTAGAATATTGATTTGCCAGAGGTCTCTTTTCAGCTAAGAAGAACTTGTTCTCTGTGGAGTAAATTGTTTACCAGCCAGCTATATATGTTTGCCTTGGCAAATCTGAATGAAATGGTCCATCACAAATTCATGTAACTGCATTAACCTTCTTGACATTGTGATTCTGAAAAGTTAAGATGAGGATAGAGGTGAATGACAGGAGGTGGTGAAAATGAGATTATTGAACATGGTGCACATTTTACGGTGTGTAAATAGGCTTAGAACTTAGGTGATTTTTAAGGTAAATTTATTTTTTAGATTTATCTGTCCCCTCTAGATTATTATTATTAAACAGGAAGTTTATATTTCATCAGAATTTTAGTCCTTAATCCATGCTAATTTCTAGTATTTACTCAGATTTTATGTTTAGACAGGTAGAAGTTGCAAGTTACAGAGGGAAGAAAATGTATTTAAAAAGCTTAATCACAACATTTTTTATTACTTTACACCAATTTCTTTTTTTTTTGCTCTGACACATACCAGGATTGATTATTTATAGTACATACTTTCTATGAATGAATAAGCACTGAATTTTCTATAAGAAGATACATCAGAGTAGAAGTAGTTTTCTAGAGAAGATTGACAAAAGTTTGGCTGAAGAATTTAACTTTCTAGAACAATATATTGCCTTTATTTGAAAAAACATAAAAATTATTCCACCAAAAAGAGAAAAAACTGGATGAAGAATCTAGACTTTGTATAAACTGTTACATGCTTTCCAGAGTCTTTCATATATCTTCAGAATAGTTTGCTTTGGAGGAGAGAAAAAAGGAACAAAAGAATGAATTTATTAATTTGGTTTTGTTTCTTTTTTCTTTCTTTGTTTCATTTTTATTTGGCTAATAATTTGTATAAGGAAAAATGTTTTTTAGATATCTAGACTGACATAAACCCCAAACCTGCAACACCGCTCAATTTTACTTCAGAAATGCACAAAATGGCCACTTTAGGGAAGGAGAGAAGAAGGTGAAGATTTGAGTCTAGCCCAAATACAGAATCAGAATATAGCTCCTGTACTCCCACTGGGAAATGCTTCTGGGTTCTCTAATCTGGATGTAACTAAAGTCGTGCCAGGAATCACTCTTGCCTGTCCACCGTGAATTTGAAAGTAATAAGTTCACAGACTGTCATGACATGGCATGTACAGGACAACCAGGGGATCAGGCACAGCCAGCATGGGTTTAGGAAATGTAGGTCCTGCTTGAGTAATGCGATCTCCTTTGATGACCAGGTTACCTGCCTAATGGATGAGGGAAAGACTGTTGTCTGCCTGGGATTCGATAAAGCCTTTGACACCATCTCCCTCAGCGTTCTCCTGGAGAAACTGGCAGCCCATATCTTGGACAGGTGCACTCTTGGCTTGGTTAAAAAAATGGCTGAATGACAGGGTCCAGAGAATGGTGGCGAATGGAGTTACAGTGAGCTGTCAGGTGGCCCAGGGCTCAGTGTTGGGGCCAGTCCTATTTCACATCTTTATCAACGACCGAGTGCATTCTCAGATGTTTGCAGATTATGTGGGAGTTTTGATCTGCTGGAGGGTAGGAAGGGTCTGCCAAGGGATCTGGGCAGCATGGATCGATAGACCAAGGCCAGCTGTATGAGGTTCAGTAAGATTATATGCTGGGTCCTGCACTTCAGTCACAACAACCCCATTTATGACTACTGACTTGGGGAAGAGTGGATGGAAATTGACCCAGCAGAAAAGGACCTGGGGATGATGGTCAGCAGATGGTTGAATATTGGCCAGCGTGTGCCCAGGTGGCCAAGAAGGCCAGTGGCAGCCTGGCTTGTATCAGAAGCAATGTGGCCAGCAGGACCAGGGAAGTGATTGTTCCCCTGTAGTCAGCACTGGTGAGGCCACACCTTGAGTACTGCAGTGAGTTCTGTAGTCCGCTCACTACAACAAAGACATTGAGGGGCTGGAGCACGTCCAGATAAGGGCAGTGTAGTGGATGAAAGGTCTAGAGAGTAAGTCATTATGAGGAGCAAATGAGGAGCTGGGGCTGTTTAGCCTGGACAAAAGGAGGTTCTGGGAGACCTTATTGATATCTACAACTTCCTAAAATGAGGTTGTAGCAGGGCGGGGATGAGCCTCTTCTCCCAGGCAAACGGGGAAAGGACAAGAAGAAATGGCCTCAAGATGTGCCAGGAGATGTTCAGGTTGGACATCAGGAAGAGTTTCTTCACGGAAAGGGTGGTGGTTAAGCACTGGAATGGGCTGCCCAGGGAAGTGGTGGAATCACTATCCCTGGAAGTGTTAAGAAGCGACTGGACTTGGCATTTAGTGGTGTTGTTTAGTTGACATGGTGGTGTTCAGTGAAAGGGTGGGTGCTCTCAATGATCATGGATGTCTTTTCCAGCCTTAATGATTCTGTGATCCTATGACTTCATCTCTTTTCTTTTTTCCTGGACTGTCAGCCTAGAAACATATCAAGAATTTTCATTCTAGATTTTTATATGTATTGTTACGCAAAGGGTGTTAATCTTGATTGAAGTACGGTAATTTTTAGGTTCAAATGTTGCATGTCTATGCACTTCATATTAGGCTTCTGTACTGTGAAGTGTATAAAGCAAAAGGTAAGGGAAGCTGAAGCAGGAGGGTGAACACAAGAAAGACCATTCTCACTGTAGTGATAGTTACCCACAAGTACCTGCCATAAAAAACTATTTGGATTTGCAGTTGCAAGGTTGTGATAATAACAACACAAGACCTAGAGAGTGAGAAGACCAAGAGAGAAAGAAAATGATGTTATTTTTGATGATATTTTTGATGGCTGTGGAAAACACTACTTCAGTGGCTTAGATGATAGCATACAGGGGCGTGAATTGCAAACCCTTTACATTTCTGAGATACTAATTTACTCAAGACAAAACATGATTTAACAGCACTCATGAATGAGAAATTTGTATTAGATCACTTAAACTTGACATCAGAGATACAAAAATTAGGACCATGTAGACATAACTTAGAGCTTTTGCCTAGATACTTTCTTTTTCTCAAAGAGTATAGAGAATTCTAGATATTTTTGTTTGTATTTACCTTGCTCTAGGTAAAGACAGCGTATCAGTAGAATACCTTTATTTTTAAGCAACAGTCATCTTTTAAAACAAAACCCCATGATTTACTTTATGTTTTACTATATCCATAAAAATAGAACCAGTACTTTTTTGTATACGAAGTACTAGGTGACTTTGTATCCCTTTATAATTTCTATTATTTCATAATGGATCCTTTGGAAGGAAGGATGTCCTCTCTTCCTAAGACTACATCATTTGTCAAACAGTAATTGCCATGGTACGTTTAGATGTACTATGACTTTGTAAATCATCACAAGAATTGCCTGATATCCACATTACCCAATGCCTCAAGGTATTCCAAAATACAAAATCTAGCCACAGGCATTAACAACACATACAGTGATTACTGTCATATTTTGGTGCTGTTCCCAGAAATGCCACATTCAGAAGGCTGTACTTTGAGGAATGATGCTGCATAATCAGATGGCTAAATTCATTAGAAGCTGAGGTACCACAACAGGGAGTACAATGTTATCCTTGATGATCTTGGCTTTTCTGGTGGCAAACAGCAATATCCACCGAATTTCTTGATCTGGTTACCAAATGATTCAGTCTTTTAAACTATTTCCAACACTGGAAATTTTTTTTTCATCACATCTTTTAGCCTAGCTTCAGTCTTCTTTCCTGAGAAAGCATTGAAAAAAATGCAGACATTCCTCAATAGTCCAGGTAACTACTTTGGACAATGAGATCAGTTGCTCTGTGGCTGGATGTCAGACTTATTCTTGGGGTTTGGCTGATAGAAACTGAAGAAACTGAGAAATTGTGACTGTCAATTCTGGACTGTCCTGATATAAGAAATAGGGAAAAACCCACAACCACCACCTTCCTTCCCCCTGCCCCTCCCCAAAGAGAACCAACAAAACCCCTTCTTTGTTTTAGCATATGCCTAACTCATTAGTGGTTGATGAAAGATCCTTACGGGGCTGCTACTCTGTTTCCCTCTGTGAACTGTGTGTATTCAATAAGGCCATGTTTAAAATTTTTTGTCAAATATCTACTGAATATATTACACAAACTAGGAGAACTAGAGAGGAATGCATTCTAGTTTTAGTCCACATATTTTAGATAATCAATTCATACTCACGTGTGCTGAGATTTATGACAAAAATTTCATGCTTTTGTTTTGCTGCAACTGGTTCAGTGAAGACAACTTTGGTGAGGCACCTCTGATGATTTTCCTACTAGTAAATAAGCATTTTTCTCTCAAATATGTCTGTGTCAGATCAGGAAGGACTCTGTCTGTCTGCCAGTGCCCTTAACTTCCTGCTAGTATATAATACTAATTTAGCTCAGATGCCACTGAAAATCATAGTTCTGAATCTCTTGTCTGAATCAATGGGTTTTGGTTTTCACTATGAAAAAATATAACTAAAGTGATTTGTTACTCATCCTTCAATCTACATACTTTCAGATGCTGACCAGATTACTGTCTATTAGGTTATCAAAAGTAAATGCAGATAATTGGCAAGATTTTTCTGAAGTTTCTAAGGAAAGATCTTGCTTGAGTCCTGTGTGGGTTGGTTCATCCTGCATAGCAGAAATCTGTTTTCAAACTGTAGACAGTTGTGTGCAAATTAGTTATTTTAAGTTCTCAATGCAATTTACAGGAATTTTGGGATGAAATTGACCTTTTTTAAGGTTTTCTTTGGAATGAGATTAAGCACTTGTGATTAATGAATAAATGAACTTGATCAGGTGAAACTGAATCTTGGTCAGTTGACATTGTTCCACAGACTATAAGTTGTTGATTTTCCTTTTCTAAGGCCTGTCTGAGACACCCATATTATTGGTGAAGCAAAGGTCCTTTACAATTTATTGCTTTATTGTTATTTCTGTTTATATAAAGGTACAGGTCTTGTTTTAAGATAAAGGACTCCACATTTCATGGCTTACAGTTCTTGACGTTTGAACACCTGCATCATTTTCAAACACATTTTCCTTACAAAGCTGTGGGATTGTTTGATGTCTCATATGCTTGAATGCCATTGTTAGTCTAGGATCTAGCCTGAATTTGAAGTTGTTACTGTACCTATTAGAGGGCTGAATCATCAGACTCTAGTCCTTCCTGAACTTCTGCACGCTAGCACATTTGTCAGGTTTTTTTGGGTTATTGGTATCAAGAAATTTCATTCTTCTATCCAACGTTGTCATTCAGTGGTTTAGGTTGTACGTAAAAAATAGCAACTACTCAGTTTTGATGCATGCAAATTGTTATGTATGAAAGAAATAGAGTATTTTATATGCTGATTAACTCCAAGTACATTCTGTGTTAGACATGGTTTTGAAGAAATGTGTGGAGGAGTTTTACAGGATTTTCAATTATTCTGAATGTAAAAAGGGTGAAAATAAGACAAAGAGTATAGCATCCATATGAAGTAATTATAATAGATATGTTTTACTGTGTCTGAGTTTAACAACTCAGACTATCATCTCTCATTCCTTTGAATGTTTCGCTAAGCAGAAAACAGTGGATATGTGGCTGAATTTTTTAGGGGTGGTAAAATACAATATAGAATACTTACATTTAGAGGACTAAGTTCACAATATAGTCACTGGAAATTTCATATGTATTTCAGAAGGAAAATCTCCACATGAGTTGCCTGCTTAAATGTATTTAATACAAGACATAAAATCAAAACTTCCACAAGCAGCAATAAAACCAGCAGCTTTCATTTTTAGCTAATACTGAATATTTCAAACCCCCTACTCTTTTTGGAATTATGAATTGCAGTATGCAAATTCGGAAGCAGAAGACTAGCTTCATTATTTATAATGATAGCTGAACACATTATATAACTCCAGTGACAATTCTGTTTCAATATTTTACTGAAGGGTAGCAATGAAGGAAATAGCTAATATAGTGGTTGTTGCAGCACAGATCTCTCCATTCAGCAGCAACTGTTAATATTTCTCAAATGAAAAGGGCTAAAGAATTCATATATGGAATTTTTTTAATTGAAACCCATGTTAAAAATATTTTTCAACTTAAAAAAAAAATGAGGTTCTAATAAAAATAGAATTTATGCATGTATATGTATGTGTACTCTTCAACTCATTTCAATGTTTGGTGCTTTTTATTGTCTAGCAAAAGATTGCCTGTGTCACTTGATAATCTTGATAGCCTTAACGTAGACTTTTTTAGTAAATGAGTGATTAAAAAACAAAATGAAACAAATACAAAGTCAAATTCTTTTAAAAAATGAAAAAAGATCATCCATAATGGTTCTTTTACTATGAATGATTGTCACTTGAATACCATCTAGGGGAGGTTTGATTTTGTGGGGGCATATATTTCAGGTGGATTCTTGAGAGAAACACCAGCATTTTTTTGTGCACCAGTAATTAAATAGTGATAATCTCTGTTCACAGTTGGAAGTGCTTACATGGCAAGAATCTAATTTCTAAAGCTTATGAGTTGTGTTTTCTACAAAGATATTTTTTTCTTGATATCTTAATTTTCAACTCCTGAGAATATTAAAAAATATTAAATTATGAAAAGTTAAAAGCTCTACTTAAAAACTCCTGTAAGAGTTAAGACCTATATTTAAAAACTGCAAAAACAAACATTTGCTCTGATATCCTCTAGTGTACTGAGGAAATCTAATAATTGAGATATTAACTGAAACCTGATGATGACTACAACAAAGGTATTTAGCACTTAGCCATCTATGAGTCTCAAATGCATCTTAGATGTGAATAGGAATAAAAAAAGAATGAGAAAGAACTGCAAACTGCAATGCTTTTAGGTGTTTGTAACACAATTTATATATTGCTGGAAGACTTCGTTTCTTTATAGAAACTTCAAATTGTTACTTGAATGCAGAATACCTTTGTTAGCATATTTACCTATGGTTGGAAAATTTTCTACAGATTAGGGAATTACTTGTTGAAAAATAACATACATAACATTTAGAGTTTGCAGCACCCAAGAAAGACAAGGATTTTATTGCAGCAGCGATTTGTCACCAGAGGGGTTTTTGAGCTATTAGTTTTTCAAAACCTTTGAATATCAGGCCGCTTAGGTGCCTGGTTTGAGCTTTCATTTTGTCATTATCCTTCCAACTTAGACTTCCGCACACTTGTGTTTCAGGAGTCGGTGTATACTCAGAGGAGTATTTTACAAATATTTTAAAGCACTGTGCAACAACTCCAAGTTACTGGATCAGTACACATCCTCACAGTGACATGACAGTGCTGTTCAGCCCTTCAGAGGCTGGTGCTTTGCTCAGGCAGGAAGTCCTCTGGGACCTGAACTGTGGTGTTTGCACAGCACTACAATGCAGTATGAGAAATACCAGTGGGTCAGAGTTAGCTTTGTTTCACTATACAACTCAGGGTAAATCATCAATTCTTAGAGGTTTTTGAGATAAAATTCGTCTTGTGGTTTGCAAAGTGAGAGCAATTTTGTGTTTGTAGAAGTGACTTCTACAATATGTTTCTCTTTAATGATCTGCTTGAGACCTTGTGATAGTTATTGCTGTCACAACAATGCTCTTATGTGTGATTTATAATTTTCCAGTAGCAGCCACCAGCTATTGTCAGAATTTCCTCCCACAGTTATGTGTCCAATAGACTGCAGTCAAGTATGAGACAACAAGTATGAGATTTGGATATGTGGACTGACGTCTGCAGTTTACTGATATCATGAGAACTTTAATTGACTTCAAAGGGCTCTGGATCAATCTCTTAGTTTCTGCTCAAAGCAACTGTAGCCTTTCTTCAATTTTTAATACTGAAATAGTAAAAGCCAACATATTCATAGCTCTTTCACTCATGAATATCTTTATTCTTCCAAGTAACAGCAGGGTAGAGAAAAGCAATTGACTTCTCAACCAGATAAATGGAAAGAGTAGAGATATTGTACTCATGACAATCATAAATTTGGAGTTGTTATGACCTGTAATCAACAGCATATGATATAACCTATTGCTATTGCAGGCAGGAGATCTAAAAATGACTGACAGCCCAGAGCAAGTAAGATCTAGCTGAAAACAGAATGTTCTAAATACAGAACAATGAGTCTATATTTAGCCCTATAGTGAGAGAAATCTTTTCATTTCTCCTTCTGAAGGGAGACAAGAGAGGATTTATTTGACTTTTGGGAAGCTTTAGAATCTTCAGTAAATATTCCAAGACACTGGAATCATTTTAGGCAACTTACCCAGTTAATGTAATGGAGTTTAAATAAATTTACTAACATATTGATTTCCTGCAGTGGGGAAATGTGAGGGATCTTATTATTATTGTGTTTGTTACTTGCTTGTTCAAGTAACTATTTTACACTGTCTGATGCTAATTTTAGACAATTCTAAATACAATAGATTCAGTTAGTACATGGAGAGGTTGATTAGCTGAGGATTGAGATAATCCATTGTCACTTTTTAATGCTTCTCTCGTGGGTAATGCCAGTGACCTCTCATAACTCTTAACCTTTATCTAACATTTGGTACATGATTCATTCAGCACGATAAAACTATAATGAATGATTAAGTTGTAATTAGTGAATTTAACTTTTTTGCATTTGACTCAATTCTTAGTAGAAGCATTAAACAAACCACATTTGTTGCACAAATGTCTTTTTAGTGCCTTAAACTTAATCAAAATAATTTAGGGCCACATTCTCACCTTCTATATATGTTTTGACTTTGGTTTTCTGTTGTTTTGTGGTTTTCACAGACTATTTGAAGTTACAGGAAAAGGAAAAAAAACCCAAAACTCCTACAATGCCAAATACATTTACCACACCTTCTGTAAAACACCTTAAGTCAGAATTTCAAGACTCAATATGGCCTATTGCTGCTTGAGCTACAGGAATTCACACTGTTCATCTGACAGTAATCTGGTAGTGAAGAGGGAGGTTGTACTATAGGTACCATGCCCCAGTTGTAGAAGGAAACTAGTTTATTTTCCTGTCCAGAAAAATCCATCTCAACCCATGTCACTGCCTCTTTTCCTTCTAGAGATCAGGACTTGGGTTGATCACGAGGTTCCTGTGAAGACAGGATCCCTTCTTCAGTAGTCTGCTCAGGCACTTCCAACACAATAGTAAAGCTGGTAGTGGCTGCCATCATTGCCGTTCCGTCACATTTTATCCCTAAAATGGAAATGAATTTTAAAATATTTACCTTTTTTTATATACTTTGATTTTGGTAAACTACCAAAAATTCCCTGAGAAGGGAAAACTAATAGTTTTAAGTGCAGCCTGTATAAACTAGGATGGAATTTAATTGGAGGAATAAAGGTTTCCAGTGAAAGAGTTTTCTCCTCATTGAATTTGAGGAAGAGGAATTGGAACCTTTGATGAAAGTTCTCTGTAATTTTTGCTTGTTGCTCTTTGTTACCAAAGTAAATTCTGGCTGTATTTAGACTGCAAACCTGGGATATGATTTGAAACTGTTGGAGCAGAATGGACTAAAGACCCAGGTTGAGCCATGATCTGGAACAGCTTGGTAGTTACTTTCATGCCTCTCTTTCTCTTTACTACTACTTTTAGAGTTATTTTATTGGTTGAAAAGGAACACCACATACACAAAAATGAAGAGAATTGTGTTTTTACTAGGAAGTCTTGTGATGTAGACAACTGTGAGAATGAAAGCAACAGAGATAGAGCCATTAAGCTGCAAGCTTAGATGGGCTCTCATAAACATCAAGTGAAAGTCTTGCAGGTATCAAATGTGTTGGTGTTTGCTCACAAAGTTGCAGTTGCCAGATAGAGACTTAAGCGTTTTTTCTCTTCTTGGCATGGAGGCTAAGAGAGGTGTAAGGGTGCCTACATCCCTTTTCATGTCATTAAGATTTTTGTGGTGCCGGAAGAAGATGGAGTTGTTTCTTTTCTGTTCTGACTCTGTGACTTTCCATTGGTAGGCAGGTGATTCTGTATGATGGTTTAAACCAATTAGGACGAGTTAAAATTTCTTCCCTTCTCTCTTGAGGATAGAATAAGGCCTGGGGTTATAGAACTGTATCAATCCCTGTTCTATTTGACTTGAATCAGGCTTTTGCTCAGTTTTTACGAAAGGTATTCACTCCAAATGTCAGACATTATAGTTCAAGCTGTTCTTTAGTTGCTAATATTAAATGACGTTGCTCTGAAAGGAGAAATAATGACCTGAGTAATTGATGAAGTGATTCACTGGCATGAATTAGACATAACCAAACACTGAACATCTGCTATAACCTTTGCAACTGGAGTCTAGCTTGAGTCAGTCATATTGATGGCATATTCTGTCTTTGTTGAAAAACGTACCTGTATTTACCAGCCACAGAAGAACAGAATCACTGACTGAGGTTGGAAGAGACCTGTGGAGATGGTTTCTCAAATCTTATGTTCAAGCAGAGACACCTACAACTGATTGTCCAGGCACAGACTGCTCTGAGCTATTGTAGGATCTCCCTCCTAGTTGAAGAGTGTTTCCTGATATTCAGAGCAAAATGATTATGTTCATTTGTGCCCATTGCTTCTGTGTGGAGCTGTGCCCGGCTCGGCGGGGCCATGGCAGGGCTGTGGGGAGCAGTGCCCGGCTCGGCGGGGCCATGGCAGGGCTGTGGGGAGCTGTGCCCGGCTCGGCGGGGCCATGGCAGGGCTGTGGGGAGC
>JACBWW010000007.1:21460984-21507959 GCA_020086605.1 Lanius collurio | reverse complement strand
AGTTATTTGTGGCTGAGGATGCAGTTCCTCATCTCTGGCTTCAGAGTAGGGTCAGTCTTTTTTCCCTGCTTTCTCTGACTATTGCTGCCACAAGGACATCCTTATGGGACAGGCAGAAATCAAGACTAGAGGTACAGAAAGATTCAGATGTTCAACTATTTAAAACAGAAATAGATGAGCAGAGAATCATGAGGAATGTATATAAGGGAGAGAAAGAAGAAACACAGGATTCACATCTCTTTCTGATCTGCTGGAAGACAAGGGCTGTAACTCAGAATATGTACATCGAGAGGGAGTGTGTGGATGGAAGGCATCCTGTCTTCTGGTGTGCTGCTTTTGATTAAAGTTGCAAAATGGGAAGTTTTCTCTGGATGAATTTCCTCCCTTTAGGCAAAGGGAGAGTTACTGCCTATTCAGCAAAGGAGAAGTTACATTTCACTGCCTTTTCATTATTTGATAATTAATTATATTTTGTTCAATAAAAGAAATTAAGATACCACCACTCATTTCTTAGATATCTCAAAATCAGCATTACCTCAGCTGGTGTATGTGCAGAGTGGGTTATTCATTTTCAGATTTGAAGCCCACACCCTTTGACTCATGAAGATTAATAAGTCTTCTACAATTCAGGATGTCTTTCCCCCCCCCCCCCCCACCTAAAATACAAAGGAAGCCTATGGTCAGATTTAGTTATTTTGCTTTCATATACTTTAATTAGGGGGAAAAAAAATATTTCATTTTCATGTCTCTGATACTCCTCTAGCTGGTCTGTGTCTATTTCCTGCAGTGAGATCTACCTCTAACTAGCTTTCCTCTTCTGAACAGAACCTTCCTCCCAAACTGTCCAGGCAATAAAGAGTCAAAATAGCAACATCTGCTTATATGATATTCTGGCTTCTGGACTATTGGTACTGAGGGAACATCACAGAACTGCCTGCATGCATTTACCCATGCTCTCAGGCACATGGTGTGATTCTTGGGGTGTCCTGCACACGACCAGGAGTTGGATTTGATAATCTTGATGGGTCCCTTCCAACTCAGCATATTCTATGACCCATTGTTTCATTACAGATTTTCTGTTTATAGTTTAAAAGATTCAATAATTTAATTGCTGTGAAATACAATTGCTGTCACTACATATGAAATTTTTCAATTTAACAGTGGGGAGAGCTTATTGTGAAAATTTTCAAAAGAAAGAACTTGGTATGAAACTGAATTGAAAGGGAAAAGTGTATAAACACTGTAAAGGTTACAGACTTAAAGATATATTTAAAGATGTTAAGATTAAATTCAAAAGGGTGCATTTTCTTAGGGAGACTTCATGAACCTATCTGCTCAAATGGAAGTTAATTAAAATAGTCCAGTAATTGTGTTGAATAAATTTGAGCATCAAAGAATAAACAAATGTTTTTAGCTTATATCTAAGTTTTGCCAGGAGCTGTCAGGGGTTTGGGGGATATCTGGAGAGAGTGGGTGACCATGTTTGTAGCAAAACAGTATTTTTTATGAGACAGATTTTATTTCTCAAGTAGACTGAGATAACTGTACATAATGACAGAATGTCAGTATTAATGGGTTCTTGTTGCATCACCTATAAAACCAGAGACAGTTTTGGTAATTCTGAGAAACTACTCACATAAGTTTAAATTGGGTAACATTAAAACTAGGGCTATTGTAGCACTGTCAGATTTAAGTTACAAATGCATCTGTGAGATGGTGAGCAAACCTGTTAAAAATTTCATAAAAATATACTTAGAGTGACTGCCAGATTCCCATAATATTTTTATTAAAATTCTGTGGTTATGAGGAAATCAGTTGTCACAGATATGAAGACAAAATAGCTCTATAAAAAAGAAAAAACTGTGTAGATGATGCCTATATTTTGTCTTAGGAATGGACTGCTATTCTTTTAATGTGTGCCCATGCTTCCTGATAGAAAAGAAGTGCAGTATTTACTGTTGCTTTTTTGAAAGCAATTGACTATTGCAGAAATACAGTCTAAACATGATCTGTAAATGGATATTGTGGTTACTAAAATATATAAAGTTTAATTATAACCTAGTCATCTACAATCAAATTCAGTCTGCCAAGGACAACTAGAAGACAGTGTAAGATAATATGAAGGTGAAAAGGATAAACACATAGGTACAGAGGTAAACTTGGAAAACCTAGTTCACAAATAGTACTTTCTTAATTCATTTTTATGCTTTAAAGTTGAAGACTATTTTGGTACCATGGAGAGACAGTAAATGTGGTCCCTGTGTTTACCAGTAAAGCTGAACTTTCTTATTTCTTCTCCTCCCTTCTCTTTTCTCTTCCTGTAGCAGACATTAAGCTGTAAAGGATGCTGAAATAAAGAGATGCAGGTTTGAAATAACTGAGAAGTGAAGCTGTGTTAGCCTTAGCGCATTTTCACTGCCATTCACAGCCATTCCTTAAATCCTTCCTTTTTTCTTATACCCTAGGTTTAATCATATTATACTGTTGGAGAATTGGAATGACTTTCAAAGTCTATGTGAGCAGTGAAATCTCCAGTAAAAGTGCCACTGTCTTGTGGATAGATTTAAGACTTTACCATAGCTTGGAATAAAGATTGTCCTTAACTTCAACATCTGATTCCTCAATGAGTGTGTATGAAAAGCTGCACTGTTGCCAAGCTTCCCCTGCAGCAAGTGTCCAGATGGACACTTTGACAGTTTAGCTAGGATGTTTCACACATTCCTTATTCATAAGGAATTCTGCTTTTCTTCATATTTCAGAATTTCTCCTTTTCATGTGTGTATTCACATGGCCATCCACTGGTACTTATTTCCAACCTATAATCACTGTGTTTACACAGAACTGAGGCCTGTGTTTGCAGCTGTTACAATGAATTGCACTTACAGGGAACGGTGTGGCTGTAGAGAGTCAAACCATTCATGAGGAAGTATTCACTGTGATTCAAATTGCAGAATCTACAATCTGTGTGCTGATCAACCTAAGTAAAATAAGAATAAATGATAAGAAAGAGTGCCTTTAAGAGTGATGCAGAGAAATACAGAGTGCATGTTTCCCCTGTAAAACGTGTGCAGGGGATAAGTAAATCCCATAAAATCTGCTGGCTTTGGAGGGAAGAGAAGTAATTAAGGCATTAAAGTCTTGAAAACTATTGAAATTACCTGAAATACCTTCCTTAACACTATTAAGGTTTGAGTTTTAAATCACAGTGTCTCAAAATACTCTTGACAGAACAGACTGTTAGTAAAACTGGTATTTAATCTATCTAAATAGTCTATCTAAAATGAATAGATTATTCAGAAATAGTCTACCATTAAAATGGCATTTGAAGTATAAACTATAGTTTTGAATTACACATAGGAAAGAATAAACAATAATAAAATGACTTAAAAATTTGATTACTTATATTTAAATTAAATATTTTTTAATATATGTGACTATTCAAATTTTATATTTGACTATGCATAATATATGTTTACAGAAATATTTAAAACTAAAGTGTTTGGTCATGATTTCTTCTGTTTCTTGGATTTCAAAGTATTTACTTGACTTAGCAGGTTCTCAAAAAATGTATACTTCTGTGGTATACAGGTTAAAGAAAATTCTGTCTTTGTTACAGGGATCAATCTGCAAAGAAAAAGATATTGTTAGCAATTTTTATGACAGAAACCAATACACTATGCTTAATGTATTTATTGTGTGGTTATTAATATTGTGATTTCTCTTTCTGGAATCTTGAAAAACAGCATTACAGGTGATTTACTAAGTAACCTCTATTTACCATTTGTGACTCATAACCATTCATTTCTTCATTTACTGAAGAGCATTATATATTTTTTCTTAACAGGAAAAATTTCTGCTGTAACTAAAATGACATCATGTTGCCTCCTATGGGGGAATGCTGAAGCCTTCTCAAAAATTCAACACAGTGGTAAGTACTAAAAGTATGTTCATAGCAATTCCTTTTTCCATAAAAACATGTAAAAGAAAGATAGCAAGTCTGTGTTGCTGGTGTTCTTAAAAAGTGTTTGAAATATCTTTACAATCTATTGTACTAGTTTGAAAACAAAGCAGTGGGAGGCCCCAAGTACAAACAACAATTTAATAGGGAAATTTTTAAAAAAAGGCAGAAAATACCGACAGAGTCAGGATACAACCTGACACCCTATTAGTCAGGGTGGTGGTAGCAGTTTGATTAAATGATGGCTGCAGTCCTCCTGAAGTGGTGGATGTGATTCTGTTGAAGCAGTGATCCTGTAGAAGGGTCTGCTCCTCCTCAGAAGGTCCAGTGGTGGCTGTGTAGTCCTGTCCTCTGGGAATCCAGTGGAAAGAGGGCACTTGGCGTTTGGAATCTGAGATTATATCCAGGATGGAATGCTTGGTTCCTCCTTCTGGGTGGAGCACCTCACAATGGGATGATGAGTCCTGAGGCCGGGTGTTGATGGGCCATTAACAGAAGATAGTCTGGGGAGAGGAGGCAAGGAAACAGTGCCCCATCTGGTTTCTACAGCTCATGAGGATGGTAACAGAGTACACTGCAAGCCAGGACATGCATACATCCAGTTAAAATGTTTGTTCACCATGTGTTCATCCAATGAGACATGGAATACAGTGCATTGTAAGCATTAGTGCTGTTTATGTGCTTGCTCATGATAAGCATGAATTGTTATTATTTTTCTGTTCTGTAAGTATTGTATGATGCCAATCAGTTTGTAGTTAAAAGACATGAGATTAAACCGGGCTATTGTGACACTGTTACTCAGTAAAGTTTGGGGGTTCCTGGCCACACTGTACCGGATAAAGCTGAGAGTCTTCAGTTTGCAAGACAAGGTTGGGTTCCAGAGTTCTTATGGGGCTGTACCAAAAAAGAGATTTGGTTGCTGTTTCTATATTGTTACCATAAAGATCTATTTTTTCCCTCTCAGTTTTTAGAAAATACGAGAGAACATATTTTACTGTATAGCGTGCACACAGGTAACACATGTAGTTATATGTATGCATATACACATGCACGCAGATATGTAAACATTCTTATATCAATAAGAAATTGATACAAGGGTTTTAAAAAGAAATCTATGCATAGAATATATTCTATTTATAAAACACTTTAATCTAATTAAAATTCTTCCATACTGTGCCTGACACATTGATTAATGAGAGGGGAGTGAGATATGAAAGACCAGAAAAGTTTTCTGGTGCACATTCTTCCTTCTCACTTTATATTATTCATGAACTTTGAAGCAGAGGTGACTTTTTCTGTAATCATTGCACTAGCTGTAGTGCAATGATGTTTCAATTTTCTATTGACACTGGAACTTAAATTCAAGGAGAAGGAATAGCAATATATCTGATGTGATGAGAAAGTTGTGAATAAGCAATAATTCCAAGTGTGGCAGGTTAGTTATGAGAATACAGGGTACCATTATTTGAAATGTAAAATTCAGACCAAGAAAATAACAGCTTTGAAAATTCCTGTGATTTGCATCACTGAACCATGTTTAGTCTAATTTGTATCAATTTACATGTAATTGAGCAAAAAATATTTAAGAACAGGAGCCTGTTTAATAGTTTAGAATCCACATTGATTGTGATAATCGCTGGACTCTTAAGGGTTATATTGTGAGTAACACAATATGCATGAATGGCACATCGAATTCAGTTACTCCAGACATCTCATGACATTTTTTTTTCAGGAATGAGGAAAGCAAGTGATATGAAGAATACAAGGCTCATATAAAGCTAAAGTCAAAGTTGAAATAATAACAATTTCTTTGTGATTAAAAAATTGTGGTGCATTTACCTTGTCTGGCACTAGAACAAGCCACAGCCATGTTTCAAGAAGGGAAAGTCTCATCTCAAGATAATCACAGTCCACTGAGATAGACCACATGATGCTGGGGAGAGGATTCTGAAGGGGAAACTGAGGAATGGTGTGATTTTAGTTTTCTCTGTTTTCACAGCATTTTGTTTGTTCTTCATAACACACAGCAGGAAAGTCAGAGAGAAGGAGAAGAAAAAGAAGCAAACAACATTAAAACGGAAAAGTGAGATGGAGCCTATTGATGTCTGGCTTTTAACTCACACTGCAAGTTAGTGAACATCAGAAGCCAGATGTGGCTTTTGAAAATTTCCTTGTTCATGTGAGGTGATAATTGGACTATACATTACAAAAAACAACCAAAGAAAAAGAGATTAGAAAATGGAGTTATAAAATAGGATAAAATTTATTTCCACTTCTCTGCTAATTTTCTGAAGTAGCCACAAATATTTGTGTTCAACTGCCAACCCTAAGGTACTCCATAATACACAGCAGAATTACAGAAATATTTGTTAATTTCCTTTTTTTTGTCTAGAAAAGGTTTGTATTGACAATATTTCAGGAGACAAATAGAAATGGATCTGAAGGCCTTCATGAAGATATAGAATCCAAGCCAAACTAACCTTAAAGTTGTATCTTCAGAAGACAAGAGGGATCCATTTGGATGAACAGTAGGGAAAAAAAAATAAAAAAAAATAACTAGGGACAGTAGCTTGGGCAGATTTTGACTATGACTTTGGCTATATTTGTACTCTTATAGTTAAGAGAAATACAGAGAGAAATCCCTAATTCTTGAACATTTAACTTCTTACTTGCTATCTTTCTCATCCATAATTCCAGATAAAATTCTTCAACATGATAATCTCATGATCTTTCTCAAGAACAGAATATATCTATTTATGTCTGGAGTACATGAAATGTATTTTCTGGCTATGCACATTATAGTAGCAAAAATTAAAGCAAACAAATGGTCCGTGCTTTGTCCTCAGTTTTGATCTTACATCAGAAGTGCATGCGAGTTTAAATGGTGGAATTTCATTCTGGAATCCCAACCTGACAGCTGAATGTGCAGATGGAGCCCTGTGGTAGTCTGTGAAGTGCTGTGTCGTCTCTTTGATGTGGCCACATACTGTCAGATTCTTGATCATGTTCTCAGATTCTGATCAAACCTTCCGTCTTGTATCATTTATGGTAACAAATGTGAAGAAAAATAAAGCCTTTATATTAGAAGGCAGGAATAAATTGTTCCAGTTTTAGTCTTGGGAGTTTTAGGAAACAGATCAAGTCTTTGTTCTCTGAGGAAAATCAGGGCACAATATATTCTCATTCTTAGAGCTTTCAGCTCTCCTCAGCTTACTTTTCAGCTCTTGGGATTCAGATAAGAATCTTTACCTTCCTCCTGTCAGGATTTAAAGCTGTATTTGAAAGTGTACTCAGCTGAGCAGTCCAACCTCTGGTTAAGCAGCATCTTCAACTCCTCCAGTTTTCTTTTTAGGCTCTCACTGATTTTACACTCTTAGGTGGAAAAAAAATGCTCCCCACATTTTTTCCGTCTTGGTGAAATATTTGCACAATTTTATCAAGGAAATCCATCAATTTTGAAGGCTCCTAAGACCTGTGCTATGATACGTAGGCCCTGCTGACATTATAGAGTGCATTCTTCCTATCAATTCTTAATTTTGAAACACAAGGAAGGAAGGAAGTAAAGAACTCAGTTTAAAATTCTTCCCTTTTATAAAGATAGAAGGTGTGTTTTCCAGACTGAAACATAATTGTTAAGCAGGAGCAACTAATGAAGTTACTAGCTGAGCCCAGACTGATGGTCTGGTCATGTCAATTAATTGAAGCTGATACTCAGCATTTCAGTAAGTTTCCAAATTGGAAACTGTATCTTCTTCAAGAAATTCCAGTAATGTTAATTGAATTTAACACCTGCTGTTTGGAAATTTAACCAGGCTTTAATGAGAGTTTGTCTAGATTTGGTTGTAGGATGTTCCAAAGTTCTCTATGCATCTACAAATTTGTTTCCAGGGAGAGTAGTCTGAAATGGTAAATCCAGTGCATCTCAGTTGATCTAGAAAAAATAAATTAAGTGGCATCATCTGCTTTGCTGTGAGATATTACTGGTAAATCTAATCTTAGTGAATCCATTACATCACTGATATTAGAGTGTGTTTTCCATTAAAAGTAGAGACCTACTGTGAATAGTGGAATCAAAAAATTCAGATTCTCTAATGAATATAAATAATTCCTTGCTTCCATTTGAATTCAAAATGATGTATCTATTATTTTTTTATTCCAATATTTAATTATGTATTTTGGTATGACTGACCTAAAGTACCTAGAAGTAGGTAAACTCTGATGATCTCCACCAATATGTGAATTTCTGAAGAACCCAAGTGAGAATGGAATACATTTTCAAGTATTACTCAGATATGAAATAGCAAACACCAAAACTTTCCAGGTCATTAAATTTACTTTCAGGTGGCAGTGTAATTGAGTAATTTTAAAACTTCTATCTAAGTTAATTAGCTTTATTAAAAGCTCTGGGAAGATAGTCAAACAATTTTATAAAAGGATGAGTCATGATTGTCTTGAATCTTTAAGACTGTTCCTATCTAAGTAATGCTTCCAGAAATAGAATTGATTTTGTAGAAAATTAATTTGAACACAACATTACACAAAATATTGTACAACAATAATAGAGAATAGTTAAAGTTGTGTAATTTCAACCTTATACAGGCTTCATGGATAATGGGAGTTCACTGAATCATAACATCATGAGTAATAAGTAAAAGTGAAATAAAAAATAATCAAACTGTTTTGCACAGACAGCTCATTTAAAGTTCAGTCATGTTCAATTCAAAGAATTGGAGTGCAAATTTTACTATCTCAGTGTTTAAACCTGAAAATGTTTTATCACTGTGACTCATAATTTAAATCTGTACTGAATAACAGGTAGTGAGTGATGTTATGTCTGTTATATCTGTTTCTACAGGGAACTCTTAACTCAAAAAAAAGTTCATAATAACTCAGTATTGGTTTTTTTTAAGAAGAGTAAAGTTTTTGAGCACAAGATTCCAGTGTAAATTAATTACAGTCAAACATTTGTCCTCCTCCTGTCAAGGTTCAGAACACACTGAATCATAATTTTTAACCGCAAGACCACAGGTTTTTTTTTTTTTTGGACAACTCAGTAGCTGAGGGGAAGGGATGACCATCTACATCTCTTAATAAATATATCCCTTTACCTGCTGTTCAGCAGTTATCTCCCTCAGTTTTCATATAAAAAGAATAGCTCTGTGTAATGGCAAAATCTTGTGTCCTTCTGGTATCTCCATGACTTAATTTGATCTCAGCACCCTGAAGTCCAAGTTTCTTTTAGAAACAACTGACAGAAGATGATTTCTGGGATCATCAACTCCAGCTTCTATAACAGGGGATGATTTTATCATGCAATGCTTTTTGTACAGGTTGTAATCTAGGTTTGGGAACCAAGAGCTACATTGATTACTGTTGGAAAACAGTAATGAATGATGTCTCTCAAAGGTCCATACTGGGAAAATGTTATTAAATATCTTCATCAGTAACACAGACAATGGGATTAAATGCACCTCAGCAAGTCTGGATGAGGGGTGCAACTGATTCACTTGAGGGAAGAAATGCCATCCAGGGGTACCCTCAACAGGCTGGAGGAATGCATCCATGAAAACTTAATGAAGTTCAGCAAGACCAGTATAAAGTCCTGTACCTCTGTCATGGCAATATTCATTTTCAGTAGAGGCTGGATGGTGAATGGATTAAAAATAGCCTTGCAAAGAAGGACTTAGAGGTTCTGGTGGATGAGAAATTGTTAATGAATCAGCAATGTGTGTTTGCAGCCCTAAGCTCACTGTCCTCTGGGTTGCATCAAAAGAAGTGGGCAACAGGTCAATGGAGGTGATTCTGCCCCTTTATTCTGCTCTGGTGAAACTCCGCCTTGGAATGCTGCATCCAGTTCTGGAGTCTTCAACACTAGAAAGACACGGACATGTAAGAGTGGGTGCAAAGGACAGCCACAAAAATGAACAGAGGACTGGAGCACCTTGCCTGTGAAGACAGATTGAGACAGTTGGAGTTGTTCAGGCTGGAGAAGGCTCTAATGGAGTCTTACTGTAGCCTTTCACTATATAAAAAAGGGCTGATAAGAAATGTGGAGAGAGACTTTTCATCAGGGCCTGTAATGACAGGAAGCAAAGGACAATGGCTTTAAACTGAAGTAGCGTAGATTTAGAGGGGCTGTAAGGAAGAAGTTCTTTATTTTAAGGGTGGTGATACACAGGAACAGGTTGTCCAGAGAAGTTGTGGATTTCCCATCCCTGGAAGTGCTCAAAGCCAGATTGGGTAGTTTTGGGCAACCTGATCTAGTGGGTGGCATCCCTGCTCATGGTAGGGAGTTTGGAACTAGATAGTCTTAAAGGTCCTTTGCAACCAAAACCACTTTATAATTTTATCATATTTCTGTATAGTATCATACAGAGATTATCAATACATGTTTATAAAGCATGCAAGAGTATTAAAGTAAAGGGCTGAGAATATACATAACTATCAATTTTCACACTCATATGGCACTAAAGGTAGCGCTGTATGCACCTCAGCATTGGAACTGGAATGTGGAGATAAAGTAGAGAGTCAGTAATGATGGAATCACATTCTGGGGGTTTTTTTTATGATTTTTTAAAGCAACTATATCACAGGGAAACCCTTCTGAGAAATGCCCTCAATGTAGCTATTTGCAGTTGATTTAATGGTTGTGTGCTCTAGCCAGCATGCGGTTGTTTGTCGAACAGCATATCAGAAGAACTGAGGTTTTTGATTCTTTCAGACAGATTTGGGTTTTATAAATAGGCTTTCAGTACAGTTTTAGGAAAAAAAAACTTTCAGCACCACTCCAGAGGGCCTGGATATCCCATCCATTCTATGTCTTATCTGCTAAAATACTGAATTACTTCCATTCTGTGCCAAATGCAAGTAATCCACCACAATTATGCTAATCACTGCCCTGAAAACAAATTGATACAGCTGTTGAGTGACTAGGGAAGATGATGGCATATTTCTTTCTTTTTTGAAAGAAAAAAATAAAATGCTTTTGCCAGCAGGAAGCCAAACTGCTTGTAGAATTGAAAATCATTATTTGATTCTGAAGGTAAATATGTTTGTTTGTATATATGAATACAAAATACATTTAGCTTTAATTGCATGCCAATTTAGACTCAGATAGCTGGTATTGTACAGCATTTTTTTAGAGCGTTATTTTGTTTTTATTTTCTGTTGATGTTGTTCAAAATATACACACACACACACACACAGTGTTTTCTATTGGATCTTAAATATGGAAGCTGAAAGAATCTAAACCGCTCTTTTTACCAGGTTTATTATCAACATCCCCTACACATTTTCTTTCATATATACTGCTTTACATTCCATTTTTCTTTTCCAAGAAAAAAGCCAAAGAAAGGGAACACAACACAAATATGGTAATATTGTTATTCACAACTTTAAAAAAGCTCAGAATATTGGAGCGCAGGTGAAACAACTCAGGTTAAGTAAAATCAGATTCTGTCAGCTTTCATTATAGGCTCTGTTTCTTCTGAAAATGTATGAAGTACATTTTTCACCTGGTTGCAGCTGTATTAATAGAGATGGAGATTTGTTCTTCTGCGCTCACAGCATGAGCATGGATTTAAAGCTTACACAACTATTCACAGAATTTTAGAAAAAACAGCTTAAATTTTTATCTTTCCTTACTTCAGGAAGTAACTGACAAAATTTGGTGCTTAGTTATAATCCTAAAAAGCTGCATTTTTTCTTGGTGTAAGAAATTAATAACCTGCAAATTAAAATTATTAAAATCTATTAAAATTGTGATTTGTTTCTCCATGGTGGAAACAAAACTCTTATCTGGAACTAAATCACACATTTACTTCTAATGTAATTTTCAGTCAGTGGAGGTAATTATACTGAAAAATTATGTTACTTCTATAATTTGAGGCTTTTTGCCTTGCTTTAAAGGTATGTAGGTGATATTTCCTATTCTGTATCATATCATTGTGACTACTTTTATGTGCAGGCATATGTCATGAATTTGATTCATTAAGATTAGATGCAAATTCTTGAAAACTAGCTGTGAATAATGAGCATTCTAACTGGTACACTGAGATGCAGTCTATTCTTAAACAATGTCACCAAAACAGGCTGCAGGTATCCCTCCTCGAGCAGAGGGGCTGGACCAGATGAACTCCAGAGGTCCATTCCAACTTCAAACAATTTGTGCTCCTGTGATCTTCATTTAAGAGCAATTAAACTTTTCTTTCAGCAAATTTAAAATAACAATATGACCCTTTCAATTTCGTTATATGGAAATATTGAAAAGGATGGAAAAAATAAATAATAATGCTGAGTCATTTGAAAAATTAGGTGATGAATAATTAGAGACATAGCATATCTGTTGTTTAAACAGTTCTGTTTAAAGGAAGAAAGTTAAAAGAAATATACTTTATTTGACCAAATGAAACAGAAGTAAATATTTTAGAGACTACTGAAATAGTTTTTAGTCAATATCTTTTATAAAGTATTAGTGAAATAGAACTCATTGAGTGGAATGGTGTGAAGCTACAATACAAAGTTCAAACAATGGCAGGACTAGAATCTGTTTTCATTAGAAACCATCAAAACTAAAAAGTATAAACAGTGAGGTAATAAGTTACATAAGGTTATAAGAAAGTCAGATCTGATATATTCAGCATAAAATGTACATTAATTTGAGAGCAGAATTCATTAAACAATATATATCTGAAAGACAGAGCTTGTAGGCTAGTGCAGAAATTAAGCAATCTGAGTTTATTAATTAAGAAAGCAGGCCTTTCAGTTGATGGGCTTGACAAAGAAAATTGATGTATTAGAATTTCACCAATGAAAATTGAAGCTGTGACAGAGCAATCATAGCAATTACACTAATAGGTCACGCTCTTGGCATCTTCATTATCTTTTGGAATATGGATTTTCAGTGCTTTGAAATATTAGTATAGTATTAATGCAACTTTCTCTGAGCTTGTTGAAATTTAAATATTACCACAGTATGCTATGAGGACAACTTTAAAAAAGGTGTTAAAGAGTCATCAAAATTTGTGTTGACCTTTGTTTAAAAACAAATTGGTAGTCATTTGATACAGAGTTTTATTTCTGTGAAAAAATATCTCAAGGGGAACTTAATTTCATTCCTTAGCTGAACAATTTTTCCCTATAGCTGTTTATGGTTTATCATTTGAAATCTATATGCTGGAAATCATCAAAATCAGAATACAAAAAAAAAAAACCCAAGCTCAGTCTCTTTCTTGTTTGAAACACAAAATATGTAATTGATTGAATACAGGAACAACATTTACAGTTTGTATTATTGGCAGTGTAGCTCTCATGTCCAGAAATACAACCATCTTGGTGTAAGACTTTAGGAAAGATAATTGTTATAATTACGATGAAATTTAGGGCCAGAGAAACAATGAATCAGGATTCCTTTATGGTTATCTTCAATACCTATAGAAGACAATATTAAATTCCAAAAAAGTGGTTAGTACCTTGCTAAGGTGATAGCTGTATCATCCTTTTGAGAGGCGGACTTCAAGGAGTAACAGCTGTCTAAATAAAAGCAAAAAGGATATTTGGTTTGTTCCCAGAATCAGTAAGAATATTGCTGAAAAAGCATATGTGCACTTTCCCACCATTTAAAAATAAATAAGTATATACAGCTGCAAACAACACCTTTAGATGATGGATCTTTTCCTCTCATGCCAAAGAAGGCATTATGGAAGGAATTATTTTGAAGAATAAAGTGTAAGTCAGATCACACAGGAATTACTGACATGTCTCCAATATGATGTAGAATAATCTTCTCCTCTATCAAAGGGATTTAATTGTCTGCCCTGACCTCCATCTGTTCTATTAATTGACTGCATTAGTTTGCGGTAGATATTTTTAGTTGGTATTATGTTTTATTGGTGAGATTTCTTAAGATGATATAATAGAAACATACAGGAAACTGTAACTCCTGCCTTGTGACAAAGTATATTTTTTCTCAATCCTGACCTAAATCAGTTGACCGACGGCAGGAAAAGATAGATCAATCCCTCCTAGTCAACCTGGCTGCTGCGAATTTTCTTCTGGTTGGTGTTTTTTTTTTTTTTTTTTTTTTTTTTTTTCCTGCAATATCATCCTGTGGGCTCTACCCTATCCCTGCCCTGGGAGGGAAGCCCGCCGAGATAAGAAGATTGCACAGTCTCCTGCAAGCCCCCCTTAGGAAACCAGAACTTCTCGGTTATGGTCAGAGAGGAAACAAATCCATGATCCCCTAGGAAGCCCTGTGAAGATTCTTTGTAACTCATTGGCTTTTACCCTCTCACACCCAGCCTTGTACCCCCGTAAAAGAAGCCCTTTATCTCCCCTCAGGAGGGAGTCCATCCCTGCCTCCCTTCGCGGCTGCTGGACAATGAAGTTCACCTATGCGGGATTGCCGAACGGACCTCTCGTCTCTCCTGGTGTGGCTCGGAGCTTGCCTTACAGAGCAAAGAGCTGAAATCACATCGCTGAGTCACCAAGAGCTGTTAGCCTGCTGAGGCAGCCCCACCTCTGCGGAGGTGTCGCTGTAATCCCCAGGGAGTGGCGGAAATCACGACATGAAGGCAGGTCGGAGACACGGTCAGAGCAAGAGCTAAGACCCCATTCAATGGAGGGCTCCTTTTTATAGTGAGGTTCGCAATAATGAAATTACGTGGTTGGCCTACTGACCCACCACCTCTCAGACGTGACAGGCTGAACTGCCTGACACCCATATTCAAAACATGTCTCACTGTTCCCAAAACAAGGCCTTGAAAAACAAATGCAGGTGTAAGATAGAAAACAGTTTACACAACAATCTTCATCTGTTTTCCTCTAACCTGAGTGTGAAAGAAAAGGCTCTCACAGAATGTGAGAAAAGCTGGAGAATTTCTTAGGAAAACCTCACTGCCAACTTTTTAGCAACTACATGGAGGCACTCCAGCGGCTGAGGGAAAGCTGCACGGCCCCTGGAAGACAGTTCCTTGTGGGACTATCTGGGCTGGTCTTGGCTTCCTGAGTCTGAGCCACAGACCCCCACACCAGCAGCGATATCATCCTATATGGATATGATACAAGGAAAAAAAACCCCAAAAAAACAAAACAAAAAAAAACAAACCCCAAAACCAAATAAATAAAGAAAACCAGAAACCCTTTACAAAATAAATGAAATAAATTCCTTCCACAAATTAAAAATAAATTTTACATTGATTGATTTGATGGGCATTTTACTTTTCCTGTAAACAAAAGGAAGCTAAAAACAAATGACCAGGGAGAAGAAAAGAGTGACAGGAAAGAATTATGATTTGGAGAAAAGAATATGCTGGCACTATGCACTCAATGAGAAAGATTTGAGAATTAGAGAAGAACTGAGAAGGCTATGTGCAAAGCAGGAAAAGCAGAGGTACTTTTATAAGAGGACCTTTTCAAACAGGGAAGAACAAGAGTAAGATGGGTCTTGAAAAGGTACCAAGACATAAGATTTTGTCATGGAATCATATGGTTAAAAAATATTTTTCCTCATTTTTTAAAATGCCCATGTAGTTTTGCAGTCTTGTGAAAGCAGGAAAAGTGTGCTAAATAATATGATAATAATATTATTGTATGGGTCTTGTTAGAAAGTGATTCCTAAATGGTACTCATTGCAACTAAAAAATCATGGGAAAAATGTTTTTTTAAAAATAACTAACCCAAATATTTCTAACATATTACTATTTTTCCACAAACCTATCAGTTCAGTGTTAGTAAAGGCTTATATTAGGTGAAGATGGTAAAAATACATAAACTTGTTCTCTAGAATATGATTTTACAACAAGGAAGATATATTGCAGCAGTCTTTAAAATAACTTGAAGATGGATATGGGAATACCAATATAAATGGCAACAATAATAAAAACAGCCCCAGAAAATAAAATTAATTGGATGGTAGGTGAGAAAATATGTGAATTTTAGTCTTGACTCTGTATACTGAATTTCCTACCAATGGATGCTACATCATCTTTGATAAACTGCCAGCACAATTAATGATGGAACAGACAAAAACTGTTAAGAAATTCACAGCAGAATTAGATCTTCCTGATTTTAGTCATGAGGACTTTGTTCATGTATGAAACAAACAGTAAAGTTACAAATTTCTTAACTGTGCTTATAAAGATAATTATGTATATATTGGTAAGAGATGAAAGAAAGCATCATCTTAGTACAGCTCAGGACAGTTAGCTGTCTAATCTAGGCTAATCACTTGGGCTTTTTAAACATAATCTTCAGGATGTTTTCATAGTGGTTGACTTCAACTAATATTTAATGTGAAATACCTACGTTACAGTAGGAAGAAGTGCTGCCTGAACTATATGCTTCTGGTACAGACAGAATGTCTGTCTTTCTCATATAGAGTTTGGGAGACGAATGTGAGCTTTAGTATTTGTTTCCAAGGTAGAGAAGGTACCTACCTATTCATTGGGCTAGGCAAAGATGGAAACATTCCAATAATTGGAGTGTAAGGATGAGCAGGAGGAGAAATGACAACTTCTATATTTTTTGTTGGCTTCCATTTCCAACTCGGATACAGCTCTACACATTACAAGGCAAATACTATATTGCATTAGACTTCTGAAAATGCTTTGATGCAAGAAAATATAATTAACTACATGTGAGATGGCTTTGAAGTTTCCCATGTAGTAGAATGATAGAGGTTGCCATGCAATTTTCAGAAATTTATTTTTTTTTACCTAAGAGAAAAACATTTCTTTATTATTCTGAGATTTCTCTTGGAATTGTTAAAAGACCATGAAAGATGATTTGATTTTTATCATTTGGGAATGTGGGATTTGAAATGGAGGACCTTTTTAACTGAACAGAAAACTACCTGTAAAAAATTTGATATCTTTTCCAAGCTTAGCTTTCCTGCTTTTCTGGCATGTTTTGGTAACCAATAGAAAATAATAATGATTGAAAAAACCTACACAAAACTCAAGTAACTGGCATGATGACATATTTTTCAAGCTTGTGACTATATAGAATTATTCTTTGTAGCATATCTTCTTGCTAGTTTTTGTAACAATTTTAGAATTTGCATTTCCAAGGTTGTGCAATTTCAGAAGTCTTAGATTTCTACATGTTGCTGTTGGATTCTGCCTAATATTTACCAGGCTTTTATTGTTATTTTGGAAATAAATCTCACTTTTGTTGTTTTTTTGTACATCTTTTCATATTACAGGTCAATATCTCTGATGTGAGATGATAGTCATCTATCATTAATTTTCTGGGGGAACATAACCTCTATTTTCCACCCTCATTTTCCATATTTAAGCAGAAATTGGACATTAAATAAAAGTAGGCACAGTGAAACTTGGGGTTCAGGCATCCCTCAGTGGTGAGGAAATAGATCTCTGGTTCTGCCTATGAGGTTACATCTCTTAGTAAATAAAATGGTCCAGGTCCTGTTCTCTGCCTCTGAGGCCATGTCACATAGCAGAGCTTGCATCTCTATAGTGAAAATCTTTCATACTAAAAAGAAAAAGATCTGTCTGTTGAGGAATACATCTGGCCTATCCTACTCACTGCTTATTCCTGTGCATTGGCTGAGAGGTCTGAGTACTGGGGCAGGACAGTGTTGGAGGACATTCTCTAGCCCTATCTAGTTTATATCTTAGGCTCTGAATTCCAGTGCTTACTGCGAAAAACAGCCTAAGATATGGATCCATAGTGGGACTTCTGTATGGTAATATTATGCTTAGCTTTTAGTGGTCCACAGTATGTGATATAATTCACAGCTCCCAGTACTTATGTTAGATAGAAAGTCAAGAATTTCATCCTTCATTATTGAATTCAGCATAGACAGGACAGTAAGCAGAGGATATGCCACAGACTCTCTTCTAGGCAAAGTTTTAAACTGTGTTTGCTGGGAAGAGGGGAAAGGCAGCAGGCAGAACATGAATGGTCTCACTAACATCATCTAAAGTCATAGAAAAATAGAATTGTTTTGGTTGGAAAAGAATTCTAAGATTCAGCACTGCCACATCCAGCCCAAACCCATGTCCCTAAGTACCACATCCACACACCTTTCCAATGCCTTCAGGAATGGTGCTTCCATCACTTCTGTGGGCAGCCTGTTCCACTGCTTAGCAATCCTCCTGGTAAAAAATCTTCTCCCAATATTTAATCTACACCTCATCTGCTCCAACTTGAGGCGATTTCCACTTGTTCTGTTGCTTGTTATTTGGAAGAAGAGACTGCCCTCCACCTTGCTAGAGCCTCCTTTCAGGTATTTGTAGATAGCAATAATGACTACCCCTAAGGTTTCTTTTCCCCAGGCTAAAGGACCCCAGATCCCTCAGCCCCTCTTTGTAAGATCTGTGCTCCAGCCCCTTCATCAGCTTCGTTGCTTGAGCAACCCTGATCTAGAGTGATTCTGGTGATCCCATTTTTCACATTTTGTGGATACTTTTCTTGCTGAGACGTTCTCTCACCTCTTAAATATAAGGGGTCCAAAACAGGATTTAACAGGTGAAAGCCCACTAAGTTAGGAGGAGAGTCATACAGGAACAGAAGCTGGAGGACACTCTGCCTTATGCTGTTGAAGTTGTCCTCTTTCAGGCAAAGAAAGAAAAGCTAAGGGGAAGAATTAATTGATAAAATACGATGATGTAAAAGCATAATAATGATAATCTCCAGTCACAATTTTTATTTTATGAAATAATTCTACAAACTGCTTGAGGCTTGCTTGAAAGTGAGAATACCTGTCCAAGGAAGTTTGTACTTTATGGGAATGCAATGTTAGAGTTTTCTTAAAGTCCAAGGGCGAGAATCTCAAGAGAGAAGCCTTGTGGTTCAGGATTGAGAATGCTTCACAGAGTCCTCACAGCTATCCCAGCCTTATGTGAAAGCTAATGTTTGTAACTTGAAAGAGGGAGGTGTGGGTTTAGATTTCTTCAGGTTAATGAGGGTAGCCACTCAACTTTCCCATTCCCAGAATGAATGCATAATTGTGACATTATCATATGAATGAAGGCAGTATCAACACCTGGTAACTGAACCAGGTAATGCAATGAAAATGTCCTGCCTGTCTCCTGAGTAATTCAGTTCTAAGAATTTGTATAATAAAGCAGCAACTTTTTTTTAGTCATATATATTAATGTGTGTGTGTGTGTGTCTGCATGTCTGTGTGTGTGTCTGTGTTTTTGCATGTGTTCATGTGCCCAGCTGGTTTAAATTGCTTTTCCCACCCTGTTTCTGGTTATTGTAACATTTTTAATGTCTCTTCTTCTGAGACTAGAATGCCAAGAGGGAGATATCAAATTCTAATCATTAAATAGCCTCAAGAGATCGAATTGCATATCAATCAGTCCCTTAGACACTTTTTCAGTTGGTTCAGACTAGAGTTTTAGTTTCTTTCATCCTTGACAAGGGCACACACTTAAGTTCAATGGTGAAGACAAGAAAGAGGACTGAGACCTGTGAGTTTCTTTGTATAATATTTAGACAAAACCTGATTGACTCCCTTAAGATTTTTTCTTTTCAGTCATTTAGCCTTTTTTACTGGAGAGAAGTTAAGACTCATTCCATGTTACAAATGGGTTTTTTAAGGTCTTACAGTGGTAGCAGGTAATGAACTTTGATTTTTTTTTTTTTTTTTTTTTTTTTTTGAGGGGTTGTTCAACTTATGAAGGCCTATTCATTAAGCCTAATGTATAAAATACTGATTTTTGTGTGCATGTTTTATTTTTTTTTTCATATCCATAAATTAGTGGTTTGCTCATGGTATAAGAGATTTTACTCTACAGGATCTTTTGTCTTACAGAAACTCAGGGCTGAACAATCTCTTTCAGATCATAATCTTTTTATTTTTGTAGTAACATATCTGAATTTAAGCAAACAGAGGTGCATAAAAGAAACAAAGAGCCAGAGTGTGTTACATTTCTTTTACAAGGTTATATCAGAAGTAAAAGCTAGAAATTATGCCATTGGTTGGGCTAGACTGTATTGATGCTATTTTTTGTACACTTCCCTAACATATGTACTAGAAATATAGTATTTTCTTAAGACTTTGCAGCTGCAATTAGACCACAACTGAATGGCTTCAGTGTTCAGACATTGATGAGAAACTTAAATTCAGATCACGATTTGAGCTGAATGGAACAGACCTGTAATTTTGGGATTATTAGTTATTTCAGGCTTATGCTTGTAAGCAGTTTATGCCATATTTTTCCCTCCTAATACTGACACTTCATATTTATTTGTGATCTTCATCAATTTATCTCAAAAAGCAGCAAAATATGAAAATTGTCTAACCACTGAAATTCTTCTATACTTACAAGTTATAGCAGTTGAAATTACCATTCAAAAAGTCAGTGAGATAAGTGCAACTGTGTTATATGACCATTCCTGGTTAATCTTGGGTCCTTCTGGCCATACTGTTTTTTTATAATTTTAAATACAGGAAAAAATAGGGGAAACTGTATCTGTGATTGTTCAACAACCCCCTCTTATATTTAGATCAAAACAGCTGATTTTTTAGAGAATGCTGAGATGAATTTCTTTGTTTTTTCTTGGAAGGGAGTGATAATCACATATTTTCTTTCCCTCTGCTTGCTTTTCAAATTGTTTACACTATTGAGAGAATTGCAGTTTTCAAAAACATTGTAGGGACCACACAGCTTTTTCTTATAATCCCATTGTTCTTTTTGATAGTGTATCAGATTTAGAAATTCAGAATAAGAGTGGTAGCTCCAGGCAAGAAGCAATGATATGAAAGAAATGTGTGCCCGTTTTCTGAAAATTAAATGGTTATTGTAGTTTGTAACCTGAGGGATCTACTGAAACTGTCCTAGCCTATCTAGGCCTATCTATTTCTCTTACTTGGCAAAATTCATAGAAGGGTGAATGCAGCATGTTCTTTAAATACAACACCCAAAGCTGTTTAATTTAATGTTTGTAGGTAATTTTTATTGCTTTTCAGTCTGTATTTCCATATTAAAAAAAAAGTGAATTATCTACTTTGTCTTCAGTTACTTTTAATCATACATCTAAGACCAACTTCAAGGTCCATAGTGATGTTTGTATGTCTGGCATTTATTTTCACTTTAAGCAAGGGTACATCATAGTTCTTAAATTTGTATCACTTTCTTCTCACTTTAAACTTTAAATCTTGAAGGAATCTTTGACTGCAAATAAGTTGTACTTCCCACCTAAATAATTCTATGATCTTGTAACACATTATTGAGACACTCATCCCTAATGAAGTTTATAATGCTAATTTAGTGTCATGATTCACCAATACAGGGCATGATGTTTGTTTTAAGATCTCCTCAGGCTGAAAAAAGACACTGGACTACCTGTCAGGGAACTCTTCAGCTTTATTGTACAGTTTTCTTCTTAAATGCAGCAACCAGGTAAAGAAAAGAAGAAGAAATAGAGGAGAAAGTGAGAGGGGGGCCAATCTGCATGCCTCTTATGTAAATTAGATTTCTTGCATGTTTTGTTCACTGCTGCACAGCCAGCTCTGCCCCAGGAAGTGACTTGGGATGGGAGGAACTGAGCACAAGTCTCAAGGCAGAGCAGGAAGCTGGCTCAGGACAGCATTGCCCCACCTCTCCTTTGACTACCTTTCCTGTAGAAATACTTGCAATGTTTGAGAAAAAAACATGCTTAGATCTGGTCGCCTAAAGTTAGGATTATTAGAAGTCTAGATTTTTTTTTTGCTTTGTTTCATTTTGTTTTGAGGGTGTTTTGTGTGTTAGTGTGTATTTTTAAGAATAATCTAATAATAAATAATTTATTCCAGTTGGGAAAATGCTTACAAAAATACAACAAAATACACATATATGTTCTATTATGAAAAGAATTTCTCATAAGACTTAGCTGCACGTTAATTTGAAGCCACATATTGCTTTAGTTACAGTTCTGAGATTCAAAAATATCTTGTGATTGGCCAGTTTTGTTAAATAAACTTCCCACCAATGTTCTAAGTAATCCAGTCCAGAAAGTGCACATTAGTTCATGATTGGTGTTTCTCTGTGTTGTTCACTATGATTTTGTCTGATATGTCCGAATAACTTTACATAGCGTAAGGAAGAAGTTCAGTGTATCAAGAAAGTTCTAGAAGCTCAGAAAAAAAATCTCTAAAGAAGTTATAACTTTTTTTCTTTTTTTTTTTTTTTTTTTTTTTTTTTTTTTTTTTTTAATTTGAAAGATAGCAGAAAAAACCCAGTATGCATTTACTGATATTTGGAAAAAACTGCTCTTTTGTTATCGAACAAATGTTTGAATACAGTGACTATTCAGAGGGTGTAGTGCTAATTATGAAGTAGAGGTGCATTTAAACCTGCTTTGGGAAGAGCTTTTACAGAAGGCAACTGTATAATTAGTTTTCTGCTAATATTTCAAATTATATGGACACATTGCTAAAATTAATACTGCAGGCCTGTTCAAAAATGTCTATGCCTTGGGTAGCTCTAATTTACAGTATCATACCACAACATTAGCTTATTATAGAGCTTTATGTATGTTATAATATGATAATATTTTAATTGCTTTTGTTTAAAAACAATTAACCAGACAAACACCCACACAGACACAAGCCAAAACAACAAATAAAACCCAAAAAGCAAGTGACCATATATATATATCCTCTTTCCTTAACAATTTCAAAATTACTTGTTTCAAGAGGACAAAGAGAATGGAAAGAAGATAAAACACAGTTCATGTTATTGGTAAATGAAGTATTTTTTGAATCCCCATATTCTGTGAAATGCATTAAATACTTAGCAAAATATCAGTATGAGGAGAATCTGAAATTTTATTGATTACATCATTTGTCCTTTTTTTTCTGCTGACTAGCTGGTTGCTCTTACATTTCAGCTAATCAAGATGTCTGTATGCTTTCAGAGTGTATGTCTAATGACAGGGATGTGAGTCTTTAACCCTGACTCTCTATTGATGTCAGACCTACAAATGTGCCCAAAAACCCCCTTAGGAATATGAGTAGAGGGAAGGGCCAAAGAGTGAAGGTGGTCAGCGACTGAAAGCTGAGGCATACTGTGGTGCACCCGTTGTTTTAGATCAGGCCTGGGAAGTCCTGGTACATCTCTGCAGCCTTCAGTTTCCTGTGTTCATATAATTTATATTTCTTTATAGTTTTATTGTAACTGTCCATGACGTGGACAAGCAGGTTAAAAAAACTTGAAATCACTTTAGTTTTCTACTCTATGCTGCAGCAAAGAAGACTTCTAAGCCATGTCTTCTATACCCCTAGCAGACACAGAATAAGCGTAGAGATACTGACAATCTTCTCCTCAGGTTGAAAAGTGGTAACTGCACATCCTGGAAAGGATCAGCTTAGCCCTGAAGGCCTAATTCATAGACTATTTAAGTATCTCTAAATGTGGCTTAGGGCACAGATTGATAAACAAGTGCAAGTGGTATTTCTAGATACACATCCATGTTAACTTCAATCTGCATTTTCTTCAAAGGCCGTAAATGTCTCATTAACCTCAAATTACACTCTTCTGCCCATAGCAAAATCATGCATAAGCATATATAATTTCAGATCCTCCTTGACTTCTCTTTGTGTGTTGTGCTTCCAGAAGTTGTCATTTTAAACCGAGTATTTTGATTTGGACTGATTCTGGTTTTGATTATTTGAGTGAGTAATACTTCCAACTAGGAATTTTTTGCGAGGAAGTTTGTATGCATTTTTGTAATACTTGAAGCACTAGAAAACAAATATGGAAAATGTACAACACTATTAGTGATAATAAACAAAAGCATGACAAGTACGTCTTCCTGTAGACTTAATACGTAAAAGCATATTAAATATCTGACTGTATACATATAATTGAACATCAAACTAGTTTTGATATATCTGAAAACCTTTCTAGAATGTTTACAGCTTTCTATTTAAGATTAATCTCTAATTGAAATCAGTGACTCTCTATTAACATCTTCCAACCATTTCAATGATGTATTTAACACCATAGCACAGCTTGCATAGTTCACAAACTAATAGGTAGCATGAGCGTGTATATGTTTTTCATGTGAAACTAACCTTAAGAAAATGGTAGTTCCTCTAGTAATGTCAATAAACTGAAATGTGGGATATTTTCTGCCTAAATGGGCAGGAACCCCACCCTAAACAAGATATTTTTGCTCTTCTTGCCTCAGTCTGGGTTCTTTGCTTCAGTGTAATACCAAAACCAGTCATCCCCAAGATGCACAGCTCCCAGAGCTGGAAGTTGGGGAAGTATAGAGAGCTAAGTGAAGCCCCAAAAATCCACAAAGAAATGGTTAGTGACCTGCTACTTATTGACCTATAGCCAATTAGACATCCACAAATCTATGGGCTCAGATGGGATGCGCCTGAGAAAGCTGGTGAACAGGCTTATCAAGGTACTTTATACCACTTACCAGCAGTCATGGTTAACTGAAGAAGGTCAGGTTGACTGAAAATTAGCAAATGCAATGACCATCCACAGGAAGGGTCAGAAGGATGACCCAGGGAACTATAAGCCTATTAGCCTAACTTTGATACTGGGGAATGTCATGGAGCAGATCATCTTGAGTGCCATCACATGCTATGTGGTTTACAAAATGGATTTACAAAAGGCAGATCCTGTTTGACTAACTTGATATCTTTCTATTGTAAAGTAACCTAACTGGTGGATGAGGGAAAGGCTGTGGATTTTGTTTATTCAGATTTCAGTAATGCATGTGATATCATCTCCCATATTATTCTCCTGGGGAAACCTGCTGTGTAGGGCTTGGATGGGTGCAGTCTTCACTGGGTAAAAAACTGGCAGGATAGTCAGGCCCAGAGGGTGGTACTGAATGCCATTAAATCCAGTTGGCAGCTGGTCACCAGTGGTGTTCCCTAGGGGTCAGTACTGGGGCCGGTCCAGTTTAATGTCTCTATTGATGGTTTGGATGAGGGGAATGCATGCATCCTCAGTAAGTTCGCAGAAGATGTTAAATTGGATGGAAGTATTGATATGCAGGAGAGTAGGAAGGCTCTGCAAAAGGAATTCAACAGGCTGGATTGACTGAGGTCTGTTGTATGAGGATTGATAAGGCCAAGGGTCAGGTCCTGCAGCTGGGTTGCAAAAACCCCATGTAACGTGCCAAGCTTGGGAAACAGCATCTTGAGAGCTGCTCAGATGAAGGGGACTTGGGGTTGCTGTTTGAAAGCAGGCTGGATGTGAGCCACTTTGTGCCCTGTTGGCCAAAAAAGCCACACTATTTAGTATGTCACATTTTTTACAGTTGTGTATTATCTCTGCTGTATCAGCTGAAGATCTCCACTTTCCTTCCTGTTGTCATTTTTGGTTCTCTCCCTGATGGTAATGTGTTTATTCTTGTTTGTTCGTCATTCCCATTTTCTTTTCTTGTTTTGTGTCCTCTTTTTTTTTTGCTTGCTGTTTGCCCAGAAAATTTTTTTCTCTATCCATCGTTCATCATCTGGATCACTGTGTTTCCTTCCACCCTGTCAATTTTCTTAGTGCTGTATTGCACATTTCTTGGAATGCCATTACAAACTTCTGCAGTGTAGGTGTCAAGGGAATAAAATCTGTTGCTCCTCCCTAAGCACAGATTAAATCTTCAGTAGGATATGACTGGAAAATCTGATTTGTGCTGCATGATCAGTAAAGTGTGCTGAAGTCAGCATGGGCCAGAGCAAGAGGAATAGTACTCAAAATCAATCACCTGCTGCTGACTTCCGTTGTTAAAGATGGTAGCAGAAATCAGAAGAGCAAGTGATGCTTGAGGAGGAATTTTGGGTGACCTGTAGCTGGCTGACCACTAGAGTGCCAGAGAGCAGCTGAAGTGGGGCTGGCTGCCCATGGGGGAGAATGACTCAGGAGCTGTGGACACTGCAGAGCTGGCAGGGCAAGGCTCTGAATTCAGATAGGGACTGATGGCCCTGGTGGTGCCCTTGGGGCATGAAAATTACAGCTGTTAATGATTTGTCCTTCAGAAATGGCACTCAAATTGCAAGTCCTAGAGAAAATGTCAGTAGAAGATTTGGTCCATCACAAGTGATATGTATCTGGTAGATTTGTGGCCTCTGGTGTTCAGGTGTTTCAACAGTTTTGTGGTAAGAGTGCTAAAATGAAGTAATTGAAGAATTCTAGGAGTTTTGAGAGAATAAAATATCTTTTAAATTATTTTTCTTGTTAGAGTCCTGACCAAAAACAGAACCTGCTAGTCCATTTATGTATAAGTTTGATATATAAATGTGTATTCATCCTACAAAATGTAAGGTATTAGTATCAGTTTCCTATATTTTTTACATGTGGAATTGTCTGTGGTTTTGAGTTGAATAATGGGTAAAAAGGAAGTCCTTAATTTCTTTGGGCAGGTAGAAGAATGCTGATGTATGTTTATTTGTACACTTGTAATGGTTAGCATATACATGCGAGTGACTTGTATTTTATGAAAAATTAACAGAGTTATTGTATGAATTGCCTTCTGTCTAAAAATAAAATTAGGAGAATGTAAGCAAATAATGTCACATAATTGCAATATTATGTAGGCCAAAAGCTGACTTAAGAGATTGTATCATGTTTTATTTTTTCTTTTAGTTTTACATTGTTCTGTTTTTCAGACATAGGACAAAGATATGAAAACCAATAAATTTGTATCTAATTTTGACTAATTCTTCTCACACTTCATTTGAGCTAATTATTGCTTACATTAATTGGGATTTCTGAATTAGGTGGAGGTAAATTAGGCTGTCCTAGAGAAAAGAAGTCATATCTGTGAAAAATACTCTGTAGTCATCATCTCATGGCAAAAATTCAATACAGGAAACAAAAGTAATGAATGGTTCCTGTGGGAGTGCAAATAGGCTTAAAAAGAAGATTCTGTTTATTTAGGGCAGAGAATATCCTCAAGCTAGCACTTAAATGTGATACTGTTCCTGAAATCAGATGTGTTTGGACTGTGGTTTGGTCTGGAAGCATAAACAGAAGCAAAAATGTTTGTTTTGTGGTATAACCTCTGACAAGCTTATGGCTTCAGTTTTAGCTGTCTTACATTACACATCTTTGGAAATACATAGCTAACCATGATGTCTAAAGTTCATAAAACATTTGTGGGCCTTGACATGGAAGTAGCATATGAATATAATTTTTAGGTTGTTTATTATTTTTTTTTTTTGTTTTAGGTTTATGCCAACATAAATTTGTCTGTTGATTTGAATTGCTTGTTTTCTCTTGCCTGCAGGCTGAATGGGCTGGACTTCACTGAAAGGAGCCATTTCACTGGGGCAGTGGAATAACTGAGGATCTCTCACCACTCTACTTGTTGGGAAGTGCTGTGTGTTGCCAGGATTAATTCAACACTAAAGTCTGGGATGGGCCTTAGGGGCAAACACTCCCTTGTTTCTTCTGACACTGGGATTTGTCTACAGCCAGTCAGCTGAGGCACCTACTACACATCAGCTTTTGTTTTTTTGTTTCCTGAACAAGGTTACGTTTTCCGTCACTTCATCTCTTTTGACTACTTTTTTATTAGTTTGCATTTTCTTTGACTGATTGATTTTCTCCTGGCTGTGGAAAAAAGAGCCCTGCTGATGTTGATTTAAATAATGTCGAAACCAATGGGACTCCTATGGCTGCCTTTGATCTTCACACCAGTGTGTGTCATGTTGAATTCTAACTTCCTCCTGTGGATAACTGCACTGGCTATAAGATTTACTCTCATTGATGGCCAAGCACAATACCCAGTTGTTACTACGAATTATGGCAAAATACGTGGTTTAAGAACACCTTTGCCTAATGAGATCCTTGGTCCAGTGGAGCAGTACCTGGGTGTTCCTTATGCTTCTCCTCCAACTGGAGAAAGGCGATTTCAGCCCCCGGAGCCACCATCATCTTGGACAGGCGTCCGCAACGCCACACAGTTTGCTGCTGTCTGCCCGCAGTACCTGGACGAGAGGTCACTGCTCAACGACATGCTGCCAGTCTGGTTTACGGCCAATCTGGATACTGTGGTGACATACGTTCAAGACCAAAATGAAGACTGTCTGTATTTGAATATCTATGTGCCCACAGAGGATGGTAAGTACCCCGAGTCCTGCACTGGAATGTGCTCACCAGTTCTACACATGAGTAATGTCCAGGTCTTCAAAGCATCTTACTGAGTTTCCTCCATGTTTTTTTTTTGTTCTGTGGAAATGGATAATGCCTCTGAACATGCATTATCAGTAATATTGTGCAGATTGAATATGCTAGCCTGGACTCTCTGTTACGTTTCAGTGCAACACCAAACTGTAGTTCACTTGCAAGTGGTGGCCAGGGTGTGTCTGACAGTCTTAAGTTTACATCTAAAATACAGCTGAGAGTCATTCACAAGAGAAGAAAGGAGAAATAAATATTAATCTGAAATAACACATTTATTTTTCCATGCATGAATGGTACAAATATACTGTTACATACTAATATTTAAAGAGAATTTACCTATTCTTTTTCTTTACTTTTATTATAAAAGTTCTCAGCCTACTGTTAACTCTGCTTGATTTTAATAGATAATAGAAAATTGTTACAGTAATTCAGTCATCAGGGTTTTTTTAGGATTTTTATCTGTGAAACTTTTCAGTCCAGCTTATTTTTATTCATTCACTAAATTTAAAATGAAGGAAAAGTAATTTATTATGCAGAGCTGAACAGGTGGTTTTAAACTTTCATCTATTTTGTGCAATACTTTCTCAAGAGGGCTACTTTAAACCACTTTCTATAGACAAAAAGGATGAACACAATTTGTAATACAGAACTCTTTGAACATTTATATGATCTCAATCTTAAATAGTCTATCTGCATGGCATGATGAATGTATCTTTGGTCATTTTGAATAGTATTGCTTCCTACAGGCAAGATGATCTGTTTTCATCAGGCCGCAAATGACCTAAATCTATTATTTCACAAGGAAATAAAAATACTACTAGCACTTATATTTAATATTCCACTAAAAGCTAGAGCTTTCCGCTAATTAGAATGCAGTTACTGATGTATAACATGACAGATTTCTCCCAGATATGCAAATCCCTTCACTTTTGCTGAGGGTTTGATTTGCACAACCAAGGCATTGTTATTTCTCACTAACCATACTCTAAATATGCAAATTTTCTACTTTGATTGTTATAATCCTTCTGCCTTGATTGGCTTCTTTACTCAGAATTTCCAAGCTGTCTGCCAGCAATAAACCTACCACCTTCTTCTCCTGTTCTCATCAGCTGAAGCAAAAACTTGAAAGCTAAAAATAAAGGGGTAAGGTTTGGGAATACTGGGAGCTTTACAAACGTAAATACTACCAAGCTGCTTAAGGAAAAGTGCTGTGAAAGGAAAGCTGTTTATGGGGGCTCTGTGTGCATGGGTGTGTGTCTGCATGTGTGTGTGTATGCCTCTGCATAGACAAAGGAGCAGGTCTTTTCAACCCAGTTCTTTTCCTCTTCCTGTCTCATTGTACTGCTTCTTGGATAATAACATAGATAATTTTTTCCCAAATTTGTTTATGTTCTGGATTTTATCCTTCATCTTTTAGTTAGTCACCAGAGTAAGCTTGCCCTGAGAAAGCATCCTGGGTTAAGATTTTATTTGTTCTCACTGAAGGAATATTCTTATTTTAGAATCCAATTTTAATAAATGTATATGTTCCTCCAATCTAATAGGAGGTTTCATTCATTAATTAGAGAATGCAGGAAATTAGACATAGAAAAATATATGTGAATGTCTAGGAAAAGAATATTTGATATCAAATGAAAAATAATAAAATATTGTGGGCTAAATGACAACAACCTATAACTCATCTTGCTATAATAGCTAATCACATTTACTGTTAGATTTGAAATGAAAAGGACTGATAAATATAATTTTACCTTCTCTAGACCTTTTTGTCCACTTACTTCTGTAAAAAGCATGGTTTTCTCTTCCTTATTTTAGTTCTTCTTTACTATGATAGCATGTAAATATTATGTAAATGGTAGATAGCATGAAAATGGTATCTATTTGCTTTTATATATCCTATTGAAAATATGAACACATGCTTAAAAGAATATGGAATTGAATAATGAGAAGACAAGGTTTGTGTCAGTGATGAGGTGAAGGTAAGATTGCTCCTCTACAATATGACAGGCATTTTTAAAAGGTTCTATTGAGGAACGAGAAGCTTAAGTACACAATGTTTTAATTGTATGCTGTATTTCTTGTCACTGATTAACAAAACTCAGTGGCTTTTTTGGTGAGTAGTATATGCAACCTTCTGACCATAAAGATGCTTAAGGGGAACTGACCTCCAAATCACATGTTTTCAGTTATTGTTCTCCAAATCACTCTAAACAGTCTTAAATTTTGGTCTATGCAGTCTGTTTAAACATGTTATGCTTCATTATATCCTAGTCCTAGTTGGCAAAAATAAGCTATGTTGTTGTGGAGACAGAGCATGAAATTAGTTTTTGGAGCAAGATCTCAAAGTTAGTGACTTTGAGTTAAATTCCCATTTTCAATTCTTTCTTCAGTACAGATTGATTTAAAAGATCTTTGAAACTGTTTTCTAGAAGAAAGAGTGTCTGGAATCATCCAAATCTAATAAATGCTCTGATTATGAAGTGTTGCAAGTTTTTATGCTTTTTTTTTTTTTTTAACTTTGGTGAGAAGAATAGATGAACAACTAATGAATTAACTGCAGTCATTTGCAGTGCTTCAAATCAATTCTAGTGAATAATCAAAACGAAGCTCAAGTTTGGGTTTTTTTTCATTGTTTTGTTTTGTTGCAGCTCTATATAGCATGGCCTGTTTCTTATTATCTGTGTGGTTTGGCCAAAGGGAACCAAATTTTTGTCGTGTACTTTCAATAAAGGATTGACAAATGAATGTTCATATGCCTCCATCTAATTTCAGAATTCCTTTACTGGAATCCTTCCACTATAAACTAATGGAAATAAGAATAGAATACAGTCACTTTAACTAGGTAGATAAGTTTAGCTAGTAATAATAAAATAGTTTAAAATGTTACTGTTTTTGTCTGAAGAAGTACCAGAAATTAAATAACAAATCTATAGTTCCTTAAAATAATTTGAGCTTCTACGATAAGAAATTAAAATGACCTGTTACACAGTCTGTATCTGTATTAATCATAAACTCTCTTTAGACTCATAAGATTCTGGATTCCAAATGTCAAATAGCAGGAGAATTTCCTATGTTAAAAATGACCTTACAAAGCAAAAGCTATCTTCGTTTTTAGGGCCTGTCTTTTTTCATTTTAGGTGAAAATATTATTTATCATAGAAGTCGATACCCATACCTTGCAAAATATTTCTGCAATTCTGTCCATGTAGATTTTTATTCCTTTTCTGGTTTTCGCTAGCAAGTGTTTTTTGATGTCCCTTTCCTTACAGTAATACTTCCATTTCAGAGTATCTAAGGTAGCTGTAAAATTTCACTTTTGGTTTTTTTTTGTTTTTTTTTTTTGTTTTTTGCCTTTGGGAGGGAAGGAATTGTGACCACTGTGATACATTGAGAGTATTTTTTTTTGGTCATAAGTATAAATAATAATGCAGATATTTTAAAGACACACAGTACAAGCAATGGAGATAAAATCTGGGAAAATTATTTTATTTGTCAAACCTATAGTAATAATAAATTACTAAGAACTGAAGCAAATAAAATATTTATTGTGGAACTATCATTTTATCCAGTTGCTTTCTAAACATTTGGCTTGATCTTCAGAATTATTTGTGTGGGTGTATATTGTCTAGGCTGCTTTTTCAGTTACTATGAACTGTAATTTTCCACAAGAATACTTGAATGTCAGTTTTGAGGAGGTCATCTAGGGAAATGATATTGAGGACAGTGTGTTTATTATAACTTCAGTCTGAATATGGGTTTATCTACAGTGGAAATGTTAGATTGAAGAGGACACAGACTGTTAATCGGCTGTGCTTAATCCCTGGCCTTTATCATTTCAATCTGTGGATTCTGAAGGAGATTTCTAACTCCTATCATAACTGAGGAAAGAAACTATAACAAGAAAAAAAAAAAAGAAAAAGACCCTTAATTTATTTCTTTCATGATAAACTTCAAAATTTTATTAATAGCAAAGTAAGATTTAAAAAGAATCAACACAGCAAAACAACAAAGAACAAAACCCAACAAGAACAAATCTTTTTATGTTTATCTAAAACATGTTATGTTCAGATCAAAAGAGAAAATGAATAGATGACTTTTTGTTGTCTTTGCTTGATCAGTAGTAAGCATTTATACTTATTATGGCATATGGATAGAGGGTACATTTTGCACAAGAGGGGAGCTCCTTATCCACTATGTATCTGTTACAGATTAACTAATGAAGTATTTAGCATCTTTAGTGGTTTGCTCTTGTTTCTTGTTTGTGAGCTCTTGTTTCATTTACTTCAGAATAAATACAGCTGAAGTGACAACAAAGATGGGAGACCATGGCACTTATTAAGGCTGAATAACTGCAGCTCTTGACTGTGTGTCTATTTGACTAAGAAACAACAAGATGAAAAATTTGGGCAAAGCTGACTGAGTAGATGAGACTTAGAGTTTCACTTTTGCATATTATGAAATGGCAAATATCTGCTTAATTTATAATTGAGTGTTATCAGCCTTCTTCTTGTCATTGCTGTTGAACTGTAATGTCTTTAACTTGGAAAAAGTATTTTTACCAGTTTTTCTAATCAAACATAATTGATAAAAAATTGTTGGTTTTTTTTTCCTTTTTCTTTGAGGCAAAAATAAAGGTAGTGTAAAGATTAGTCTCTTCATTGCAACTTTTTGATGGCATAGAATAAAAAAGTAAGCCAACCAAAGGCCGCTTTGTTACTACGATAAGTAAGGGATCACATATTAAAATAGTGTCATAGTGAGCAACATAGGTGCAATATTGAGCAACATTATTTTTATTGAATTATTAAGAGGTGATAATAATAACTTTTCATTTCCAAATAAACTCAATTTTCTATACAACAGATTCTTCTAAACTACTTGTAGTTTTAAGTTTCAGTAGATGTAAATATAAGTCATTTTTCAGATAATCTTAAAATTCTAATTGTCCTATAATCTCTTCACTATTTTTGTAAATGTAAGTAGCTACTTTAGAAATAAAAACAAGGATTTATATATATAGCTTTAAGGAATTAAGAATCCAGTATCTCTTCTCTATATGTTTACTCTTTTTTATTCCTCCTCAGAATCTTTACTGCATGTTTTTAAAAGTCAGTTATAATTTCTGTAATTGGTATAGGAGCTCAAAATTTAACCTATGTTATCTGAAGTATTTTTAAAATCAAATTAAGTACATTTACTTTCTTCTAAAAATATTTACAATCTGGTTTAAAACATATTTTTGACTTTTATAGATTATAATGTTTAAAAAGTTTCATATTGCAAAAAATATTTTTCTGAAAAAGAATAAAAAATATAACAAAAATTTGTTTTCATTTTCAATATTATCACAGGTTTTGTTGGTGAATGGTTTATTTTTAACCTCCATCTTTTCTGTCAATTGTTTATCTACTTTGGAAAAATAGAAAATTAATTAAATAAATTTTATTACTTAAAAGCATTTTAGCTTATAAAAACATATATAAAAATCACACAAAATAAGGCATATCCTTTTGTGGAATGATTGTATTGCTTTCCAGAGTGAGAAGGTTTGATAACAGTTAACAATTACAATACAAAATTACAGTGTTGGAATTATTGCACAGTTGAACATAAACATATACATTTTAGCATCAGAGAGAAAATTGCTCTCCATTGTGAAAGATAAACCCCTCGTTGTGTCAGAGTGCCTCAAGCCAATTCTTTCACTGTTAGGGTCCACTGTATCCCCTCCTCCTAATCCAGAAATATTGTGGCATCTGTGAGAAAGAAGAAGGCATATGTCTGGCTGTTCCCTGCCTACCAGGATAAAGCTGTGGGTAATCCAGGCCCTTATTTTATATTCTTGCTTTTAACAGTCGCAAATACCTTCTGACACCAAAGAACAGGACTCTAATCTAGATGAAATAAAGTTCTTAAATCCTTAGAGATAAATTCAGATTTAGTTGCTAATTTCAAAATGCTGTCCTTCCCTCCAGGAGCTGCCCATTCCACAGGCACTTTACAGGATTGCACCCAAATGGCCTTCTCAGGAACAGATATGCAGTGAAGCCTAGCAAGAAGACTCAGCATTCAATATAACTTTAGTTAATCCCAACAGATTTTTGGCACCGTTTCCTAGGGTCTCATCATTACCTCATATTGAAAATCCTGCTAGAATGGGGGGAAACATGATGAATTAATGTTCCTTCGGCAGGCAAATGAATGTTATCATCCTTTTAGTTAAAGAACGGTGCTTTCTGAATTGTAGAGGCTGTGCCATTTGGCTCAGTGACACAAAAGAAAAAGTCTTTAGTCATGAGACAGATCAGATTTTACTTCATTTTTTCCACTGACTCCCACTTGTCTGTTCAGGGTGCCTTTTGTTTTGGTTTGGATTTTCTCCTGTGTGTCTGCTTGGGGTTTCTTTTTTCATTTTTTGGGGAGTTTTGTTTTTAAATGGAGCTTTCCTCTTCACTCCTGCAAAACCTGTCTTTGTACACCGCTGCTGTTCTGTGTGTACTCCTTGCTTTCTGTGAGAACACACATCAGTGTGACACCTGCTGACACTGAGGCCAGAGCAGTGCAGTGGGTCCTTGGCAGCCTCCTGCGTGGTGAGCAGTGCGCAGTGCGGGCAGTCACATCTGATCAGGGTCTTGGCCATACCATTTATATTAACTCTGATTTCCTGTTAAGTCTTTGTGACATCATTGGTCTTCCTTCGGGTGGTTTTTCGCATTAGCGTGAAACATTTGAAAACCATTTGTATCTTTCCATTAAAATTTGATTCAGTTTCCTCTAATTTGCACATTAATTACAGGTTCAAACAAAACTGACATATGCTGAATAGCTCAGCTAAATAACAAGGCTCATAAATCAGTCACATCTGTGAAAATATTTCAAGGAATTGTACCCACATCAATGTTATCAGAGGTAGTTTGTCAACTGGGAAAATTTACAACTCTCTTCTACAAATGTTTAGGTATCTGCAAAATAAATTAAAACAAATTTGACATAAAGCAAATGCTCATTATTTGCTCGTCAGGATTCCTGACAAAATTGTCAATAATTTCTCCTGAAATTTTTGCACAGTACATTGATTTGCCAGCCTTTGTAGAGGGAAAGGATATTTCTGGCCTTTATTCAGTGCTTCTTGCTTACAACTTCAGATAAAATTCTCAGAATGGCTTATAATCAATTATGAATGCTTACATTTAGGATAGTATTAGTTGTAATCCAAATACAACAAAAGAAAAAAAGAAAAAAAAAAGGAAGTTAATGATAGCAAATTTTATTTGTGATCTTATCATCTGAAGAAATGTGGATGAATTTATTTTCTTGGGGTTTAAGGCTTTTTTAATCTGGACCTTGCTCCTGGTACCCGAAGAGAAAAACAATAAGAAATAATTTTTATGAAGCTGTGAAAAAGAACTAATGCTTACAGCTATCTGGTATTGATGTGTTAAAAATCCATTACAGAATTGTTATAATAAAAGGAAAATTTTTCTTTTACAGTTCATGCTGTAGGCAAACTTTTAGTGAAGAATAAATTTACTTGTGATGCTAAGCCAAATTTCTACACTATATATAGGGAATTTTAATTACAAATAGAATTTCTGTTGCCTCATTCCAAAATGCTTATAATTGCTGGGTTGATGTTAAATAGATTTTTCATTGACAGGGTGTAACATATTTAATCTAATGGAGGGAAATTGCTTTGTACAGATTCAAATGACTATTAAATTAGTCACTGGTAATGTTTACAAGCCATCATAGCGGGAAATCATGGATACATTGTCTGTTTTATTAAATATGCAGTAGGGCAAATGAAAACCCAATCCAAATATATACATTTCATCCTCTTTCAAATAAATTAGTATCAAATTATCTTTTATGTAATATTTTTAGGGTGGCCAGGAAATTCAAAAAATCATTCTACATTTGTAATACTGCCCCCATGGTAGTGCTTTTGCTGTCTTTTTATGCTTGATTCAGACAGCAGAGGGAGCACAAATTTCCAGCAAACTAATTTTTTTCTGTCCCTGGGTATCACTGAAAGAGACACAAATAATGCTAGTGAATGCAGTAGTTCAACATTCAAACAGGTGCTAGTTTTTGCTGTTTAAACACATAGGAAGAGTTCTGATTCCACCTTTCCCAAGCTGCAAGTTAGTAAAATTGACAGTGTTGATTCTGGTGTTGTGAACTGATGAATGTATATGAGGGATAGAACTTTTCCAAGCAAAATATGCACTCACATTGACAAATTTACACAAAACAATTTTTTTTTTACTGTAAAATAATAAATGTTTGGCTGATAAGTATACTGTCGATGCCCCAGCTTTTAATTAAATAATACTTGCTAGGCATTCAATGAAAGAATAAATTCCAAAGTATAGAACTTGATCTGTTTGGTTGTGGTGAGTTAGTATAAACATTCCTCCTTAAAAAATTATTAATTTGGTTCTTCCATTTCAAAACCAAAATATAAAGAAAACCAGATTTTTTTCAATGAATGTCATTCTCTTTCCATCTTCTGTTTCATAGTTACACTGCTCAATCATGTAAAGTGCCAAATGTGTTCTCCCTCCTTCTATTTCACTGAGACAAAAAATGTTAAGCATGTTGAAATTTCAGTCGAATTTAAAGCATTTTTTTAGTTTTTGCTATCATTTTGTTGGAATTAACAATACAACTAAACTATATTAAGTCATAGAAAGTTCCAAATTACACAAATGCTGGAGGGCTTCCCCTCCAAAATACCTTGCTTTTGGATTCATAATGTATCTAATTAAAAAAAAAAAAAAAACCCAACCCAAAACTGTTACTTTTATGGTCTTAAGGATTTGAGGTGCTTTTCTCATCTACTTAAATCATAGACCCTGTTCTGCCTTCAGGGATTAGATGCAATAGGCTGAGGTGCAATTGATGTTAAGGGTGGGTCCTTGGGAGTTGGATCAAATCAGATGTTTACTGTGATGATGCATAAAACTATCTCTATGGATTAACTGCTATGCTTTGTCACTAAAAATTACCTGAAAGTCTACCTAAGTCAAAGAAAATGACACAGACATCGTACAAAAGGAGCAGCTCAATATGACAATCTCTCAGTGGGAATATTTTAGTGAAAACAAATTGAAGAAATAACTGAATACAAATAAATGCAATCATGTGAACTTAAAGAATAAGTTTCTACAAGTCATACTGTACGGTGTATTCTTTATTTTCATTCTCACAGGGCTATCCATAATGCCTTCAATGTTATTCCCAGAAGTAAACTGTAGTTGGATTAAATAGATAAATTTTTACTCTTAACTGTGTCCATTTTCACAATAAACTGCTGAGAGATGTTCAAGCTTTATTTCTTCTCTATCCAATTTCACTATTCCTTGTAACCTCTTCTTCTTCCCTCCTTTGGCCACTATCATTTTGTAAATTAATCCCTTTTTTCACTGTACCAAGTAATACTATAAAGTGTAAACTCGGTTTCCATTTCCAAAACTGGTGTTATCTGCATATTCTTCCCTATCTTTTTTTTACCAAAATCACATAAAAGAAGCAGCAATAGGTGAGAAAATGACAGCTATTATTCTTAAAAAAAATTCAGGAAGGGTAGATATGTATATATAATAGCTAATATATATTAAATACACGGTGGATGTAAAAGGATCAGGCAAAGAGCAAAGGCCTGATTCTCTTTCATGTATTAGTCCTTCTGTACTGGATTCCTTCAGTGGGCCACTCAGCTATGCTTGCCAAGCTGCATTTGGCCTATAGGACCGTACATGACAATGTTGATGGACCATGCTGTGGTAAGTTAGGGTTTGCTTTAATTTAATTGTTGTTTCCTGTTGTTTTTATTTTTCACTTTTAAGCTGAACAGTTCTTCCTTGAATTTCAGTTTTCACCATAAAGTGGTCACCCCACAGCCCATTACATAAATATTCCTAGAAAGTATTTCCGATATTGCAAGATTCAAAGGGAATGATGACGTTCAGATACTGACTTTTGAGGGTTTTGTTAAATGTCAGTTCTTTAAATGCATACTGTTTTGTATAAAAATACCTGAGCATCTAGGAAGGCCATGAAAGATTTCCATCATGTAACACTTATTCTGTTTTAGTTCAAGCAGTAGTTCTCAGTTTTTAGCACCCTCAAAACTGTGGCCTGTAGTGCTTAAGTTATTTTTCTATTATTCTTAAATAAAAGAAGAATTTAGTAAGTAATTATAAGTTTAGGAAGTACCAGCATGTATCAGATTTTTAAAATATTAAGACATTAATACTTTATTCCATTTTTGAGTGCTACTTCTGTATTTGTTGCTTCATAATACTGTGTCAAACTTCTAAATGCAGGCAACTTTACCATGCTTGTTTTGCCTGTCTAATACAGTAAATCAAAATGGCTAGGTTTTGGGATTATTAACTAAATCCTTCCAAATTTTAATATATAGTTTTTGTATTTGATTGTCTATATTAGTTCTTTTTCCTCTCGTGATCTTTTTCTTATTTTGCCTCAACACAAATAATACGATGGACACTTCTTAGCTCCTAAAACCAGATTATAAAACAGGCTTTTCTGCATTATAAGTGGAGCTAGTTTAAGCATTTTTTTCTTCATGATGTACTAAGCAAAAGTATTATTGTGGCACAAGTAACTTTTATTTTTTTTCTGTTTTGTGACATTTCTATTTCTTTTGTAAGACTAAAGTGGAACTACAAACACCCTACCACTTTACCTACCATTTTCTCAATTTCTTGTACAGACAGGGTTTTTTGTATAATACAGAGATATGAAGTAAAACTGCCTTGGGTTTTGTTCTTTTTTTTTCCTTAAATAAATGACCAAAACCACCGTTATTGCTTAGGTACAGTGGCCCTGGGAGGTCTGAGGTGTGAGAGAGGCGTGAGATCGATCACCTGTTGCCTTTGTCGCTTGGTTGTCCATTGAGAAAATGATTATTATAGTTTTTTTCTCTGATTAGGATTAGAAACAGCTGCAAGAAGGAAATGCGTCTGGGTGACAAAAGGCTCAAATTACTTCCCGTATACTTATAACCTAAAGGACTCTGTTCCTTTTTTTTTTTTTTTTTTTTTTTTTTGTGTGCGTGTGTGTGTGTGTGTGCGTGCAAAGTTTTTTCTAGGTTCTGTCTTACTCTCCTTAGTAATCTATTTTCTGGTAGCATTTTGCATATCATTGCATTGCATTGTAACCTCCAAGCAAAACTCTGAAAGGTCTAAATAGCAATAGAGTTGGGAGCCATTGTACTGTGATGAATTTAAATAATTAGATTAAGAAATTTAAAACTAAGGCATCTAGAAATTGATCTGACTCATTTACTGATAGAAGATTGAAGCCTTACTATCAAAGTTTGCATTTAATTCTTTATTCTCAATCTTCACAGAGTAGTCAGAAATAAGCAGATAGAATTTTTCCAAGAGTTAAGACATACAGGAAATCAGACATATGCCACAAGAAGATCCCAAGGCATTTAAATACTGAAAGATGGGGAAGAATTTGTGCCTTGCTAAGGCGTATAAGCTCTCAATATAATGTGCTTAAACTCAGAAGGGATCAGTTAACCTTCTGAGGAAAGAAAAGAGGTTGTTACTAATATGTGATGCATAATTAATAGGTTTCTCTTATAAAGTTTACTGAAAGCAAAATGTCAGAAATTGATTTTGGAAGAAAGTATGCTCTTTGCAGATGCAAGAAATGACTTGGAATGTCTCTATGAGTTCTTTAATTTTCTTCAGTATCTCTCAAGTAATGAAGAAATTGCTCAGGAATACAATATTAAATGTTTGCTCTAACAAATCTGCCAGCTGGCTATGATTTAGCTGGCATAACCCTTGCAGACCATTCTGAAATGAATACTTTGCATGACCTATAAACCCCCTCCTGAGAATGGACCTAATGGAATATGAACTTTCACACTCGGTCCAGAACTTTGGGAACACCAGATGTATTCTTTATGCACAGCATTTGTTTAGTACCCTTTTCACTCAGCTAAGATTGTGTAGATCAAAGGCCCGAACCCATACTGACTATTTTTACTTTCTTGTGACTGCTAAACCATCCTTGAGGGAGCAACCAACTACTTCTGTTTTCAGAGTTTAACTCTTCAAAGATGTTGTATTTTGTAAGCAGCACACTTACTTTGTGTTGAACTAGAAAATGTTGGGTTTGTACATAACCCAGGAGGTGGTTATTAAAAATATCCCACCTTTCGCTGGTTCCCACTACCTTAAACTGTAACCATGTCTATAACCTTGTGATTCCACAGTCTAAATGGTACCATGGAGGATGCGTTCCCTTGCTACTGGCAAGTGCATTTCTCCATCTTCCTCACAATTTAGAAGGACTGAAAAAATTTCAAACACAACTGGGATACTGCAGCATAAGAGAGAGCTGCATGAGTTGACTATGCACTTTCTTAATCTATTATAAATGCCCTGACTTTTAACCTAGGTGTAAAAAAAATCAATGGACGACACTTAAGCTATCGCATTTTATCCAAGTTTGTTGTGAGTCTAAGGCGCACATAACTGCGAACAGCCAGTTTATCTAATGTGTTGTAGTGGTAATGATTCACACCCTAAAAATTTAAGCATGTGTCAGCTTTTGTAATCAAGATGACATATGAATATGCAATTGGTAATTTTATGCTAGCTGTCATATCTGAAGTCAATGTGAGTTACAGGTGAAACTGTGGAGTATGGGGTTCTATGATGAACCTCCTCTCTCTGTCCGGGCCTGGCCCTGGGGGTTCTGCCTTGCAGAGCAAAGCTGAAATCACTGCTGAATCACTAAGAGCTGATGGCTGCTGAGCCAGGCATCTCTGCAGGCACCCCCGGCCGACGGCTGAGAGAAGCCACGACCCCCTGGGAGACGGTTCCTCACGGGATCACCTCTCCGGGTCGGCAACGGCTTCTTGGGTCTGAGACTCAGACCCCAACCAGCACCAGCCAGGCAACCCCCAGCTTTATTACTTTAATAGGCAAATGAGAAAATTTTATGCGATTATTTTTAATCAGTTATATGATTTTAGTAATTTGGAAATCATGGGTAGATCATAGCTGTGATTTGCTACGTTCTTTGTGGAAATTTTAGACCTGCATTTATTAACAATTCTTTTTTAGCCAGACAAAGCATGTCATACTCCTGCAGGCTTAATGCCACTCAAATATAGCCCATGATAATTCCTGAAGTTTATGAACAGATAGTTTTAAGAGCCTTACATATTGTTTTCCAAAATATATGTTGGCTTGCCTGTAACCCAGAAATTTTATACATCCTTGGGAACTTTTCATGAATGATTAAAGCGCACTAACCTCTTTGCCTGATAATTGCCCTGAAAATTACATTCATATTTGATTGACATTTCCTGCAAAATTACCTGCATACACTGATAATTTGCATTACACTTCAGTACTCCCTAATGCAAAATAGGGTAGCATAGATTAGCTCACAGGTAAGAGAGATAAGGACAAACTCTTAAATTTTTACTGTAAAGTTACATTTCATAGGTAAAGTCACTGACTAAAGAAATGAGTAGAGAAAAATAAAATGTTCCTTTGTTCTCTTACAAGCTGTCAGTACTTCAGCTTGGAGGAAAGTATTTTTAGGAAACTTCACAATTCTACACCTAAAGGAAAGCTTCTGTTGAGCACAGCAATCCTCATGGGAGGAGTTGTAAGCTCAGTTAGATATATAAGCACTGCATTGGTTTTCTTAAGGCCACAGTGGAATCTTGGGCAGCCCACTGTCAGAACATCCATTAAAGGAATATCTGATAGCATCCAAGTCACACAGTGTGCCCAAGTTAAATACTTGAGCTTAATGATGGAGAAAGCTCCTTTGAGGAGCAATCCAAAGCTCTAGCAAAGTGGGAGAATACTAACGGTTAGCAAATGGTAATGACAATACATTTCTCTAGTTTGGATCTTGCTGAGCAGGACTGATTTGCTAGACCAGGTTGCTAAAGGAAGAAGCAGCCGTGACTGCAAGAAAAGCAATTTTTACCATCATGGGGAAGCCTGGCCTGAATTCCTACCAGAACAAAGAGTACACAGAAAGCATCATTAATCCTCTCTGGTGAGACTGGACTGTGGCAAAGTAGATCTAAGCTGCTAAAGAAAGACTACATTTTCCCAGAAATAACTATGCAGATACTAGAGGATAAGTGGATAAAAACAGTTGTGATAAGACACAGACATTTCATTATGACCTTTTTCACTTTGTTCTTTTCCTAGGTAGCACAGCATCTTCACTATTGAGTAGCTATGCTCCCTTTACTATATCTATCTCCTTTATTTCTCTGTAAATTAGGTGTTTTTCTGAATCAACCCATAGCTTTTAATTTTCTCCTTTTTCGACTTACATTCACAGGTCTGAGTAGGCATATTTAGTAGTTTTTATTTCATCTTTTAGTGTAGGCCAAAAGCAGTCCTTTGTTTAGCCGTAAGTATTAATTTTATGTAGAAAATTCATAATCTGTACTATGATTGAGATATTTTCTTAGGATTTTATGTGCAGAGTGATTATTTTTGAAGTAAGCTGTATGATTGGACAACATGGACTTTTAAAGAATTTTATCATACTTAGAAAGTTTAAAGAGACTGCAATCAGAAGAAATATCTTTTTGTCTTAGGTCAAATGTATTTGTTTCACGAACAGTTGAAATGGACTTTTGCATAAGGGAACATTCAGTATCTAATATATCCTGAGTGTATAAACACACACATATACACACAATATATAATACCTGTTAGTCAAATTTCTTCTTATCTGGTGCATTCTTTAGTAATCTGAGATTAAAAATTTTAATGGAAGCTGCAACCTGATCCCTTTTTAGAGCAGAATTTCCATCTCAGAGAAGATCATAACTGCTTTGACTCATGAAATCTATGTAGTTCATAGAATCAGAGGGTGTTTGAGACTGAAAAAGATCTAAGGGAATCTTCTAGTCCAACTCTGCTGCTAAAGGAGGCTCACATACAGTAGGTTACGCAGGACTGTGTTGAGGTGGGTCTTGTACATGTCCAGAGAAGGAGACTCCACAGCCTCTGGGAGTCCTGTTCCAGTGCTCTGTCATTGTCACAGTAAAGAATAGATTCAAGGCAGTCAATTTCCATTGAATTCAAGGGTATTAATTTTGCAGTTATTAATGACCATTTATTGCCATAGTAATTAGAAACTTCTCATATTCTGCAGTTTTGAGCATCTTGTGTATTCTCTCATGAATTTTGCATTCTAATCCTTCTCCTGTTGTGGTATTGTGCAGGATATACCTGAATAATTTCTTTTATTTGATTGTTTTCCTTCATTGATATATCATATGAAATTTGTTATAGAAACATTAGTAGCTCCTGGACTTTTGAGAAGCTTTGTCTTACATATTTGCTATCTCATGGAAAATTTCTTTTCCTCAATTCATTGGCCTTTTTTCTAGAATTTGTTATTGAACCATTTGAAAATAATACTGCTGGGCTTTCTTGAACACAGTGACTACCTGACTAGCTGTTGCCTATGAGTACCCACATATTTATCCTTTTCTCTCCTAAGAATCCAGAATGAAAGTTAGTGTTAAAAAAATCAAAAAGCTAAAGAAAAAAAGACTTTTCAAGGCTTTCCTTAGTGCTACATTTACTGGAGGTTTCAGTATCAGCCTGTGTCCTTGAGATTCCACCGGACTTCTAAAGAACACTTACGCCTTTGTAAAATAGGTATTTTAATTAACACAAATCAGCTTAGTAATTATTTGTTTATTTCTTTCTTTTACCTCCATTTCTTCAAACACAGGCATGCAAGTAATGGGAAATAACTGCTTAGAAATAAACTGCAAGTGTCATTTTACTGTCGCAAATTTCTTCACTATAAGAAAGAAACTCCACTCTTTGATCTGACTCGGTAAAATCAACTTATGTTCTTTTAATGTACCCATCCTGTAGATAAATAGATTATTTCTGTCTTAGAGTTGTCACCATAGCATATTCATGAACAATGAATTAGTTTAAAGCTTTTAAAGCCTGCAGAGGAGCATTCAAGCTGTATGGTAGACATCTTTCACACAGGCTTTGCTGTAATTCAATTTTATTCTGTCTTTTTTAAATGAACTCTTCAATAAATATATACTCTATTCCCCCAATTATTTTTTGTTTAAACTACAGAGCATATAAAGCTGTTAAGGATCTTTTTTGTTGACAACAGTAGATCTAAATTTAGCTTCAGAACCAGCAGGATAAACTTCAGTTGAAAGTCCTTGTTTTGAGGATGTTCACTGCCAATAATTAGTGTACTGCAATAATTAGTCTGTTAGTAGCCATGTGACTTGGTAGATTTATAATCCTATTTTATATACTTGGAATCTATTGCATTTTTAAACTTTTTTTTCTTTTTCTATCGAACAAGAACAATGCATCCAAAAAAGAGGAATTCAGGCTGTGTGGACAGTATAATTTCTTTACTGCCAAACGCTCTTGTGTGGACCACAAAGGCTAAATTCTGTGAGCAAAACACTACTACCAGTGTGCATAAAAGAAAAAAAAAAAAAACATAAAAGAAAATAATGAAAAGGTTTACATAATACAAGCTAGAATTTGCTTTTAACTTGGTTCCATGGAATCATCATATATTAATCTGTATATATTGATAGATGAAATTGATAAGAACAGAAGAAAGTGCTTGCTCCATGCCCCTGTGCTGGCCCTGTCAGATGTTTAATTAATTATTATTATCTTGCATAAATAAAAATCATTTGAGTACCAAAAAACCAAACCACCTTGTTCCTTAATCATTTGAGTACCAAAAAACCAGACCACTTTGTTCCTTAGACATTTGTATATTTGGCCTCTTAAGCAGTCTCTCTGACTCCTCACCTTTCACAATGTTCCCAGATCTTTCCATGTGCTATGTGACAATTCAAGACAATGAGAGATGTTTTCATTTTGGGTAGTCCTGACTTAAACTCTGTCTGCCCTGGACTGGTTAATATGGTCATGCTGCTTAGGCTGTAGGTTGTTGCAGTAGAGAAGGTAGAGTTCCTGAGTCAGTCCTGGCTTTCCTCAGAGGAAATATTAGTTGCTTGATGAAAAATTGTTATTTGTAAAGAAAAAAATATGTAATCTAGTATAAAAGAACACTAAATTGTCAATTATGCATGTAACACAAGGCAGTATTGATTACCACTAATAACTGAGAGCAGCAGAACTCTTGTGGACTACACTTACTCTCTGACTGTGATGTAAGAACAAAACTATCACATGAATAACAACATTAGATACAGAACAGAGCTGAAAGGACTTTTATTTTCTGTTTTACAGCTTTAATTAAAGCATCAGGGTAAACACTTTTGCATAGAAAAGAATTTTAATGGTGAAATTAGAGTAAGAAAATACTTCTTGACTTGCTGTATGAGACATTTACTGTGATCTAAGGAAAAATTATTGTTAAAAGTTGAACTTTACTTATTATTACCTATTTTAGTACAAAGATATGTTACAACTAGTGTTTCATTAATATTATGTTGGTTTTGATCAAACTGAACCCAACAGTAATTCCAATGATGCAATTGTCTGTCAGGATTTTTTGAAAATCATGTTAGCTATATTGTGTTTTCTGAGATAGTTCTTTTTGTAGTGAGTACCCAGTATGAAAACAATCTAGAAAACAAACAAAACCTCTGTGGGGATACCAGCTTCCTTCAAGGTTTAGTGTGGTAACTTTGTATAAATACAAACTACTCTAATGTGACAGGTATTTCCACAGAATTGAATGCTAGTCAAAGCTGGATGGAGCAGGATATTGTGAATCTATAAGAGCGTATATTAAATGCGTGGCAGACTTCCCTGCTCTTTAATTGAATCTAGCTGGCTGTATGATTCACTTTTTTTGTTGTTACCCAAGAATATATATCCGAAATATTAGAAAATACAGCCCCCACAAAGCCTGCACATGATATCCATCCTAGATAGAGCTGGCTGAGGTGGAAGGCCTTCAGGGCAGTAGATGTGGGTGCAGCTCAGAGCAGGAGCCGGGGACACGCACCCCACACGTGAGCCTTTCACCACAGAGCTCCTGCAGATGCACTGCCCAGGAACAGCTCTGTGCCAGAGGCGTGGCTGGGTGTAACTGCAGCAAGAGATTGTGGGGCCACTCTGCTTGTCACTGAGGGATAGCAAAAGAGCATGGCATTTGGGACTTCACTGATCTGAACCTGTCTGAAAGTAATACAGATGGATAAAAGGGAAATAATACAGATGGATGAAAAATGAGTATGTTTACTCTGAGCAATAACAATAAAATGGTACAAATGAGGAGGATTCAAATACTGTAGCTTGTACTTTGATGGTACATTTTCAGTGATTTTCATCTACTTTAGCTGAGTTTTCTGAAACAAACTATATATGTAGATTTTACTTTTTTTGTGTGTATTTTACATTTTTGCATATATTTTATATTCCATATATATTTGTGTGGATACATATATATATATACTTATCTTGGAAGAGATTTCAAATAAGAGACTATCTAATAGAGTTTATCAATTTTTATTTTTAATTCTAAGTTTTAGTGCAAATTTAAACCTATGAATTACACTAATGTAGGAATCAATTTTTTGTAACAATGCAGCTTGTTTTTACAAGGGAAAGAGAAGAAAACATTATTTAATTTTTTATTCTTTTTCGTAATGATTACAATATTTTATTCAATGAAATAAACCAAATAACAGCTTAAGCTTTTGTAAATAATAATAGTTAACTTTGAGAGTATTGGAGAGTCATTAGAAAGATTACTTGGGGTACAGATACTCATTTAAAGTAATACTGTATTTACCTCAGTTGTGCCTGACAAAAAAACCCTGCATTCTTTCATTGAATTGTGAAAAAAAATACATTATTATTATTATTATTATGTCGCAACTGTCCCAACTCACGGC
>JACBWW010000007.1:21331108-21460925 GCA_020086605.1 Lanius collurio | reverse complement strand
TATTATTATTATTATTATTATGTAATACTGCTACTATTTCTACTACTAATAATGTAATAGTAAAAGGAATTTTTCCCCCTTGGGTGATTTTTTTACCCTTGGTAACCATTGCTATGTGACAGTACCAAATTACTGGTAAATGCTGAAAACAGACACTATAAAAAAGAAAAGGATCTATTTGTTAAATAGAGAATTTAACTTCCTTCCTTCTGTTTAAAGAGGCTCTACCTAAACTATATAAGTTCTCATCACTTATCAGACCTAATTGAATTAAGTAGGACGAATGTGATAGAAGATTTTCTTCTTCTTGTCACCAATAAATCTGCTTGGTTCTAGCTCAGGGATACCTGTATGCTGCTACTTCATATATGGCAGACAACCTTTTAGGTCCTCATGGAAGCTGTTTATTTTTTCCTCATATTTGAAACTTCTGTGTTCTTCTGAAAGCTGATTTGTATTTAGGATTATAGGGGTTGTTTTTTCTATTTTCTTTCTAGTCATTGCTTTACCACTTGTTAATGTAATCTATAGGGTTGGTTGTTTTTCTTTTAAGTAGTGAAGGGGACAGCAGAATTGGCAAAAACTGTTCACAAGAGAATTGTGCATACACATTTTAGAACTAAACTACTTAGTGAGGGCTCATGAGGCTTTCCTGTTGCCTTTGGCACTTATGGCATAAATTGTTTCTTGGAGGTACTTCTCTGTAGTGCCCATTGAGGCTTTTATTTTTTTCCTTTTTAGATTTTGAAAGTCAGAATTTTTTTCAGACACTGCAAATATTACTCAAGCTTAGTTCTCTTCTCTCTAGTCCTTAGTTATATTTCTAGCATTGCAAAATAAATATTTACACTGTGAGTAATTACATTGATTTCAGGCTATTCCTAGTAGTTTAACATGTAGTATATGGGGAAACAGCAGAAAACTCACTTTGAGTTCAATAAGGGTTTAAACCATCTTCACAAAGAATGAGACATTGACATAGGCCAAAACCCTCTATGAAATAGTTAGGATCTGAAACCTGATGCCTGGAGATGGAGCTACCTCTAGTAGTCTCTTTTCTTTTTATGAAATAATTTTTTGCAGGTTTCCAGTTCATTTAAAAGCACTCATGCATGGTTTTATGCACTCGTGCATGGATTTCTGATTTTTGTTGCTCTCTGACTCTTCCTGATGCTTTTGAACACAGTATAAATTATGGAAGTATTCCACTATGTTCGCTTATCTGATGCTTTCTCAAATGATTACCTTTCTTTTTCCTCTAGTGTTTTTGACAGGTTATTGGTTTCCTGTCCAGTTCCTGCCCTCCAGGCAATACAGCTACTTTATATGGTATCAGATATAGCCAGGTTATTCAATTATGTGTGCTATGTATACTCTTTGATTAAGTTGTCCAGGATTTTCAAAAGCAAACTTGACAGCAATATTTGGTCCCATAGCCATCACACTGTTTCCAGAATGAAATTCCAAAGGAACAGGATAGAAACTAGGGAATTTTAGCATGGTTTAAGGCAACTAGAGAAAAAAAAAAAAAGGAGGCAGTGGAAAAGAACATGCATCTTCTTCTTTGTACACCACTAATAACTTAGGTCTGACTGGAGATTTCATGGAAACATGGGTAATGGTTTTTTTTGTTACCTGAACTGTTAATTAAGCTTGTCTTAGTCTGACATGCTGTCTGCTTTCTACATATTCTCTTCCAGTCACATATGGAAAGGGAATTTAATTCTGGAACTGTTAAGGGTTTCTTATATGAGCTTGTCATTGATTTTTGAGGCCATGTTCTACTGTTAAAGAAGCATCTTCATATTTCAGTCCCTAGCATATAATTTCTGTTTTTCTATTGATATCCTACTTATTTGAGTGGACTATCAGAAGGAAGGAGTTAGCACAAGTTAGTTTCTTCTTGTACAAATTCAATATTTTTCTTTTAAATTGCAGGTGGACTTGAGATAGTAGTTCTCCATTAAACTCATGCTTTCCTTGGTATCATTTCCAGGTTTACATTTGCAGAAGGTGTATAAGCAGTGGAACAAGCAGAACTTGTATACCTACTTATAGTCTGTCTTTCTAGCAATGTTTTTAGAATATATATGACAGTCACCCTAACAGGACTTGCAGCAAAGCTACTTTAGGGATGAAACATTGTGTTTCATTTTACTGAGAGTAAAGCAAGGATTAAACAACCTGTTTGCCTCTCTGCTACCTGATGACCCTTTTGGAACTTTTTGGATCCTCAAGCATGCGTTTATGTGCACATACAATAGAATGCATTTCAGAAAGAGCAGATACTAAATTTAATGAAGGTTGAGGAGGCAAGTTAATGTATTAAATTTGTCCTTTTCTAGTTCATTCTCCCTCAGCTGCCAGAGGCCTACTTTTTTTCCAAATACTGCCTTATTTCAGCAAATGGATACAACAAAATAGTCATCATCTCACTCAGCTACACAAAATAATAACAGTATTTTTGGTGGAAACAAGACATATTCTTTCATAATGCTATTGAACATAATCTCTGCCCATGCTAAATTCAGTGATTGTATTTGTTGCTTATATGAAGATACGTTTCTACAAGTGCAACAAACAGTAAATTTTTGTGTTTTCAATAGGGATTAGAACTTCAGTATAACAGCAGTGAAAATAAGGACAACATAATGTTTTAGGATAAATAATTGTGAAAAGAGTATATCTACAGCATTCAAGATAGTAAATCATGTTACACAAAAAATGTGTAGTGGGTTCAAAATTATGTAAAACTGGATCTTTTAAAGGCTTTTTTTTAGATTCCACATGGACATGATCAACTATTTAGTACTTAATTTTCAATTTCAATTAAATTTGACTATGAGATTAGTTTGCAAAAATATGAATGTGACTATAAAGAAATATCTGTGAAGCTGTGTATCACTAAAAAACAAAAAAAGAACATACTTATGTACTCATAATTTATTTTTTTATGCCAGAGTGCATAATTTTGCCAAAGAATTCTCTTGTGTGTGACAAACTGCTGAAGTTTTCATTCTGCTATACTCCACTTGTTCCTTAAGAACAGAAGCCTGATTATTTTAACTTAGCTTCTCATATTGTGAATCCTTGCTCCTTGGGTGCAGGAAGAACATAGTGCTTTTCACTAAAGTGGTAGAAAATTACAGAATAAATTGTCTTACTGATTATAAGGAAATGTAGATGTTTTAGCATAGGCCTAAGAGCAAGTTAATCCATAAACCTAAACTTTTCCCTTAAAGGCTTTACATAATCTACAAAGGACAGCTTTTTCAGTTTACTTGATGTTTATGGGATTCTGACCCGATTCAGAGTTGCTTAGAAACATTCTTGCTTTAGAAAAGAATGAGTCCTTGCTGGATTCAATGATATGAATATTTAGTTATGGCTAGATTGTGCCTTTAGGCAAGACCTGGAATGAAAGCTGATTCATAATTAGTGTTGTCCCAGAAGGAGCCTGGCAGGTATACTGCCTTAGGAGCAACCTTCAAGCTCAGTCTGCTTTTTCTTTACTTCCTGCTTCAGGGATTCAGTTATTTTAACACATCAGCATTAAAAATTGATTGCTGTTCAAACACCGCATCTGAAGATTTTATTCTCCATGTAAACCTAACCATATGAATACAATCTGTCTGCCTGTGCCATTGTATTTACATTGGTTTTTGGTTTGTTTTCCTTTAGAATGGGTCATTTAAGATTGTAGCACTTTACTCTTATTCCACATGCACTAAAACTGCCTCCAGTTTGACCTGATTTCAGAGAGGCCATGTGTCTGATGCATGTATAGACTTCTCTGAAGTATCAGGATCAAGATTCTATTCCAGAAATGTCTTTTTCTTTCTTCTGTCAGTCGTAGTTAGTCACTTTGTCTGTGTTGTGATCTGATTCCAAGCACTTCATTAGTATTGCTTTTCTATAGGGGGATTTGATTTGTCTTGTAAAGGTGAAGGACTAGGAAGAATATGAAGATAAATGAGATTAAATGCTTCTTTTGCAATTTGGAGTCACATATTTTTGAGGAACAGTTATATTGAGCACCTTCATTGGCATCTGCTGCTTTGTGGCTCCTGCTTCCTGATAGCATAATACCACTCTGCGTTCTAACTTCACTCTCAGAGATTGAATTATTATTTATCTTTCTCCACTAAATTCTTAATCCTTCCTTCTGTGCCAATCACTTCTCACTTGCTTAAGTATTTCAGAGAAGTGGATGCATCCTCTTCATACTGCAGCTGTGCCAGCAAAAAATGTCACTGCTTGCCATCTTCCAATACAGCAATTTCTGCCTCTGCTTGTGAAGTTAGTCAGATGATTGTCTCTTAACCTATTTCAGTCAGTGTTTTTTAGTTTAATCAGTTTAAGCAGTCATTCTTTGTTAACAACACATTTCTGTCTGAGATGAGCTCTGAAGAAATCACATGTGCAGTTGAATTAGCTTCTAGCAAGAGGACAGTTATAAGCAGATGACAGAAAGGGTGGGATTTAGTCAAGAAATGGTAAATGCTTTCTTGACTATAACCTCCAATGATTTAATACATCTTCATATCTAAATTTAAGACCAAATTAAAAAAAAATATTCCATTTACATTCAGTTCTGCCACAGAAAGTGATATTATCAGTTTTTGTGTACATGTGTGTTTGATCAAGTTGTGTGTGCAAAGAGGAGAGCAGAGTGGAAAATCAAAAGGACTCTGCATTCTCTGTGTATACCTGCTGCAAAGATACACAGAATGGAAGAAACTGGACATAAAAACAACCGTCAAAATGCAATGTTTTCAGTAGCCATAATTTGACATAATTTATGCCCAAATCTGAAAGGAGAAAAAGCAAGGCTGTACTAGCATGTGACATCATATTCTCCTAGCCAGTTTTTTTTTTTTGCATCCTACACACATGGCTTTTTCTCCAGCTAAACATACATATTAAGGAGTGTGGGATTAATAAAAAAAATTAATGTTTTTTTTTGAGTATGCTGTTTATCTTTCCTGTTTTAGCATTTAGAAAAAAGAGTCATTCCCAGGTGATAGTGGGAAAAAGTAAGTGAGAAATAACAAACTTACTGTGGCCTCTGACAAGAAAAAGCTTCCACCATGCTTTTAAATATCTGTCATATTTTCAAATTGATGATATGTGTAAAAATTGCCCATACCCATATTCTGATGCTTCTTCTCAAGCACTAGGGGCTAACATAAAGTCTAGACTAAGAAGGACTAAGGTGAGGCAAAGATTAGACTTGCTTGGCTTTAATCTAAATAATTAGGCAAATGATTACAGTTGGTGTGCAATATTTGTCTCTAATCACAGTTGCTGCTGCTGTCCCAGCTATTGGGATGTACATCTGGGTACCAGCTCTACTATCAACCTCAGTTTAGCTGCTGCAGACTCCAGCATGTGCATTGGAAACACTGGAAATTACACTTTTCTAATACCTTCAGCAGCCTGGTTCTGCATTGAAATTGTTGCTTCACCTAAGCTGAAGCCTGGTTTGGGAGCACAAGAGCACAACATCCATGTCATGTAGGAAAAGTTTACCCTTAAATCCTGCCTTAAAGTTCTACTTAACACATTCCATAAAAAAATCCCACTTTTCCCCCTGCAAAAGAACAACCTCCCAAGAACCCCCTCTGACTGAATACAAAGAAAAGGAAGGGGAAACATTCTTTTAAGTGAGAGTGATATATATGTTTTTTCTCCCCTGATTTACTTGTTCCTAAGTTTACTCTATAACATATTCATGTGGGTGGCTTTTCATATCATCATCAGACCAAGCCTTTCTGCACGTTCTACACATTTATCTTACTATATTTAGGATACTTTTTAGCTCTGTTTTCCTTCCTGCATTTTCTTAAGCCAAGAAAGTTTCTATTCAAGATCAACCATAAATACCACCGAAATGCAGTAATTTTAATTAACACAAGCAAACCTCTCTTGGCCACGGTGCTCCTGTGGACAAGCTGAAAAAGTGCTGACTGAATGCGATGTGTGCATTGCATTGCGACGGGTTACATCACTAGTCGTAACATGATGTAACCCAACGCAGCATGATGTAAGCGTCGTGATACATTGGAGATTTAAAGAAACATCAGCATTCTCTTCTCTCCCTCTGCCTCTTTCCAGGAATGTACTGACATTCGTGGTCTGGTAGTTAATTACCAATCCCTCTTGTAGGTCTGTGAATGCTCATGTCTTATTCTTATTCTTATTCTTATTCTTATTCTTATTCTTATTCTTATTCTTATCCTTATCCTTATCCTTATCCTTATTCTTATCCTTATTCTTATCCTTATTCTTATCCTTATTCATTCTTATTCTTATTCTTATTCTTATTCTTATTCTTATTCTTATTCTTATTCTTATTCTTATTCTTATTCTTATTCTTACTCTTATTCTTTATTATTCTTATTCTTATTCTTTATTATTCTTATTCTTATTCCTATTCTTACTCCTACTTTTACTTTTAATCTTATTCTTAATTATAATAATATTTTCCCTTCTAACTATGGACAATGTAGCCTCAATTCTTAAAAAAGAGATTTTATTTTAATTCTATGTGCATATATAGGTAAAGTTGTTCTCTGTCAGTTTTCATAGATTTCTGATGAAAGTTTAAAAGATAGTTAGTCATGCTGGGGTTAAATATGTTTCATGGGTCTGAAGGGCACAAATTATTTATTCCAATTTTAAAATTGTGTAGCCAAACCAAAGGTTTGAAATACCTTTGACTTTTGTTGCCAGCTGCATGTGGGAATCCGTCCCAACCTCATAGCTTTTTTAAAAATTTTATTTCTTTTACAGCTTGGTGCATTTTTTGCAACTTCACTGAAGCTCTGAATCAGTTCAGCCTGTCTTCTGTGTGGGTGTTAAGGTGATTTATCTTGTGGCAATGGCTTCCTATTACCATTGCTGCATTTGGGACAGACTTTTGCATATTGCTTTTGTTACTGTGTCCATTCTGACAATAAGTTAGCAGGCATATACACTGCAAATTTTAATTAAGTTTAGAAACTGAGATGTACTTCTTTTGTGTACTTGTGTACAAGCAATTGTGTGATTGGCTTTGATGTTTTGAGAAAGTCTATTTTAAGAAAAATATCAAGCACAGGTAATTTTCTAAAGGTGAACAGAGGCTCACATTTTATCCCCTAACAAAATAATATTCTTTTTATGATCTTAAAGATGGAACAGAGTATGATTAAATAGTATAGTAAACTTTAGAAGTTGAATAAAATCAAGAAGAACAAAAAAACCCCTTTTGGAAACTTAATTCTATGATTCTATGATCCCATGTGAGGACTAGGGATGGTAACTAGTCCTTTTTTGATCCTAATATCAATTTAGTATGTGTTTTTGATTTCACTGCTGCCACATCTTAAATAATTATATTGCTATAAAAGTCGTGTTTTTTCATGACACCATTAGAAACTGAGGTTTAAAGTATTTTAGGACCACACGAAATATTTTTATCCTGTTCCTTTCTTGCAAACTGTCAGTTCTCTCTTGCAGTAAGGAATCCTGATGGTTCAGGAGACTTCTGTGTGAACTAAACTTCCCTGTGATTTTTTTCACGGAGAGTTTGGTGATTGATCTATGCCATGAAACACACAGTTCTCAATTTCTGCCCCATAACTTTTACTTTGAACATAGCTCAGTCATATTTACCTCAGTTAAATTAGACATAACTGTGGGCTTTGCCCTTTTTTGAGTTGTTGGTGCCAGCTATGTGATGTAACATGCTTACATGCTACTAATAGTACAAAATGATAATAAATGTTTGATATTTTATTGCATTATGTCATTGTAAATTTTTAAAAGCCTTTATTGGTTTTGAATTGTTAAAGATTAATAGCTTTTAGATATGTTCAATTCTTTAGAGGAATTCAACACCATGTTTTCACAGAAAAGTTGGCTTACTTCATACATGAACTTTGTAAAGGAATAATTCAACAATAATTCTTGGGTTTTTTTCTGTTGTCTCAATGTAACTGAGGTTTCTAACTGAATCTCCTTATATAAAAAGTTATTTTTGTCTTCCAGAAATATAGAGTACTGATGGCAAACTTTCTGCTATATGCTGTGTAAAAATGAATCTGCAGGTGGTTATTACATACACAGTTTTACTGTATTTTCAGAATAATTTCATGCTATGCTCTGATAGACTGAGTGTTGCATTTAGCAATTTTTTAAAAGTTCTCATCACTATGACTAGAGTAAGGCCAAAGGCTTTTTCTTTCAAAGTTGTGGATAATTTGGAATCTAACAATTATGTATCTGGATCTAGTTATTACTTCCACTGTGCATGACTATTAGTTTTTAAACGTACTACTTTAGAGGTACCTCCAGCTCCATGCTGTTTACTCTTTATTTAGAAAGAAAAAAAGAGAAAGAAGTTCCCATTGTTTAAAATTTGTCTCACACTAGGGCAGACATTGTTTATCTGCAGAGTGAGTAGTTCATATTTCACAGGCATGTAGATGTTTTTGTGACTTAAGAAATATTGCTCCTTAAGTTTTAAAAAAACAAAGCTCCCTCATTTCCCTAGCTTTATTAACTGTCTTTTAAGGTATTCATATTCTTTCTAGCTTTGGTTCCTGTAGTTTCTGTAACTGGCAAATTATACAATATCATAATTCATCCCCTTCTCCAGATATTTAACAGAATTTCAAACAACATCAGAATAATATAAAGAATATTTCATTAGACCATTAATCTTTTCTAGATTGAAAATTGACCTCTGGTTACAATATAACACACCCTGTGTAGCTTGTTTTTAAACCATGACATTTCTTTACCTCTTTTTCTGTGAACAATTATGTTCTCAATATCTAATGGAAAAAGGTTTATCAAAGGCTTTTTTTGAAAACTCAGGTACATTTTATTTAGACTTTTTTTGTCAAGATTGCTAGCAGATCAAACAATGATGCTTGTTCTTTCAAGAGAGCTATGACTTATTTTCTGTCCCTGTGCATAAGTGCTCTATGATGCTTCCAGCTACTGTTTGCCTTAGGATACAGTAATTTTTTCCTTGACTTTAATACATATATTATATGTTCCTACTAATTTCTTATAGTAACTTATTTTAATTAGATACTGAAGTATTTCACTGGCAGATCAATAATTTTATTTGCAACCCCTTTTTGAGAATAACATACTGGTTTATAATTAATGCGTCTAAGGATATAGATGATAATAATTATTCTTCTGACAGTTCAGTTTATTGAAATATAGCTTGTTTAACTCTCTTTTATACATCTTTAATTCCTGAATATTCTAAGAGAAATGCATATTATCTTGTTACTTCTTGTGAAACTTAACACCTAGAGAAGAAAAAGAGAGTAGAACAAGGTGATATTAACAAGAATTAAGTAAGAGAAACTGAAATAACATTCATTTATTACTGAATGCTGAAAGATGGAGAATTACTGAAGAGACCATGAGATTGAATTAATTTTAATATTCTAGGGTGTTATTGTTTAACCCGAGCCTGCTCACTCACATGCTCACTCATTCTTTCCCCAGTGGGATGGAGGATCAAAAGGGTAAAAGTGAGAAAATTCCTAGGTTGAGATAAAGACAGTTTAACAGATAAAGAAAAAGCTGTGTGCACAGGCAAAGCAAAACAAGGGATTCATTCACTGCCTCCCATGTGCAGGCAGTTGTTCAGCCATCTCCAGGAAAGCCGGGATCTATCCCATCTAACAGTGCCTTTGGAAGACAATGTCACTGCTGAACATCCCTCCTACCTTCCTCCTTCATGCCCTGCTTTATGTGCTGAGCATGAAGCCATATGGTGTGGGGTATCCCTTGGGTCAGTGAGGGTCATCTGTTCTCTCCCAGCTCCTTGTGCATCCCTGGCCCCACGCCGGTGGAGTAGGGTGGGGTGAGAGGCAGAGAAGATCTTGACTCTGCAAGCTCTGCTCAGCAATATCTCAAACGTCCCTGAGTTACCAGCACTGTTACCAGCACCAATACAAAACATAACCCGTGCGAGCCACCCCAACCAAAACCAGCAGAAGTAGTAAAGTGCATATTGTGGGCATTTAAGCATGATCCTTGGGTAAAGTTAATGGACAAATCAAAACATCATGACATAAAAAAAATGAGGGAAAAGGAGATTAAAAGTCATGTAAGGAAGAGATAAGAACATCACTTTAGAAAGCTTAACTGCTGTGGATGTTGTCAGAGGATGCAAAAACACGCAAAGGAAAGGAGGAAGAATTTGAAGAAAATAACTTGTCATGATGTCAGTTATTTGGGGCAAAAATCTGAGAACTACTCTTGAGAGAGGGAACATTATCAATTACTTTAATGATCGTGTTGGTACTATACTGCTGATATTAATGGATTTGAAACCTATTTTCAAAGGCAAGAGTCTGAATCACAAATTAAGGGTTGTTACTGGAATTGCTGCTTTTTAAAAAAATCTGTAATAAACTTCCATGGGAAATTTATTTAGAGACCTCTGAAATGAGATACTAAAATGAAATGTGGTAAAGTCAATATGGGACAGAGAAGGGCAGCGCACTTTGATCATGAAAATTATATCATCAGAGTTAAAATATGGGTGACAGTAGAGGTTTATTTTGAAATATTTTGAAATGCTAAAATATAGTAAGTTGTTTGCTCTGAACTGTATATGCAGATTTGCAGAATGTCCCATCATAGATTTGTTGCATGAATTATTAAACTTGTTCCAAACCTAATGTGCCATAGATTTTAGAAAGCACACAAAATAAAACCACAGCACTCAGTAATGGTGGATATGCTTGGTTTTATGCAGCCAAGATTTTGATTCGCTTTCTGGGCTGTAAGCCCACAATGACATCTCATGTCCAATTTTTTCAACCACCAGTATTCCCAAATCCTTCTCTGCAGGGCTGCTCTCAATCCATTCATTGCCAGTCTCTACTGATACTGGAATGTTCAGACCCAGGTGCAAGACCTTGCACTTGGCCTTGTTAAATTTTATGAGGTTCACACTGGCTGACTGTTCAAGCCTGCCAAGGCCCCTCTGACTGGCATCCCTTCTCTCCTGTGTGTCAGCTGTACCACACAGCTCAGTGCTGTCTGCAAACTTGCTGATGGTGAGCTCAATCCCTCTGTGTCATTGATAGAGATATTAAATAGTACTGGTCCCAGTACAGGACCTTGAGGCACACCACTGGTTACTGGTTTCCACTTGGACATTGAGCTGTTGACTATTTTTGTTAGCAGCCATAGAGTCAATTCCTAATTGATGTAAATAGCCCTTCCATCAAATGTTTATCTTCCTAATTTATCAGCAAGATTGTTCTAGGCAACCATACCAAAGACCTTCCAGAAGCAGAGATAGATGGTATCCATATCTTTTCCCTTATCCCATAATAATCATGGAAGGCCACTGGATTAGTCAGGCATAATGTACTGATGATTTTCTTTTCCTTTCTCCACTTTGTGTGGCCAATTTTATCAGGGTTTACTGCTAAGACATATGAAATTACCCACAGTGGTGCCTGAAAAGCAAAACATAATGCAAAGGACATTCTCAGCTTTTCCTCTGTTGCTAAAGGATCCAGGCATGAAAGCCTAAAAAGAGTGTGAGAACTTGGCACATGTCACACAGACACACACGAACAGCCACATACACGTACAGTGGAACTAATGGAATTTGCCTTTTGGCAGCTGTCCAGCTGAGGAACAAGTACTACAAAAATCACCTTTCACCTGGTGCTTTTGTTCCTTTCAAATTATGCCTCAGGAGAAAAGCAGCTGGCAGAAACTGAGTGTTCTTTAGAAGGGAGGGGAGAGTAAAGGCACAGAATAAGTTCATCTGCTACACCACATGGTTTTTGTCAGGAAGCTTTGAGCTTGGACAGGAGGTTAGTTTGGTGCTAGGAGGAAGCCCTGATGGATTTGATCACAGCAATTTTTTTTTATGTGTTTTTACATCTGATACCTTCCTCTTGTTACCATTCGTGGTAGAAAAATTGTCTGTGGTGCCAGTATTTGTGGTTTGTTCGTGTAAGTGTATTTGAGTCCTGGTATGACTGACAGAGTAACAACAGCATACAAGCAGGTATAATTTAGGCTGATGTTGTGCCAATTTTACCTTCAGACAACCTCGCTAAATCACTTTGTCAGTGACCTTCAACAGACTGAAGCACTGTGGCTTATTTTCTCGAGCAAAACTGTCAATTATAGTTAATTTCCTCAAATAAATGGTAGGTGTTTTAAATTGTAAATTGCACTGATTGAGAAAAGGAAATATTCAGCTCTCATCTACAGCTGAATACAAATGCAAAACGATTTTTTTTCCTGTAGGACTTGAAGTTACATATGGCAACAAATAACACCAGCACACATAGAATAATACTGCTCAAATAAATCAAAAGAAGAAAAACTTGACTTGTTCCTTTTCTCAAGAACTACTTATATTTAGTCAAAGATGACTGAAATTCAATTTGTTAGAAGTATTTGCATACATAAGCTGTATCATTTCACATCTAATTCTATGTAGTTCATATATAATTGCTATTAAATGCAAAATTTAACTTGTCTTTCTTCAGATGGAATAGTAAATCATATTATACAATATTGATATTATATCATTCTCTCATATTATATTGTATTGTATCAAATGGCACATGCCATGTAGTATCTACATCAAAAAGGGCTTTTTATTTGTTGCTTCTGATTTCCTATTTCTGTCAGTTAATTATATTTGACAAACCACTGTTATTCCTTTCTAAATTTTGAGTGAAGCATGAGCCCCAACACTAAAAGTACAAAATGTGAATTATGCTTGGAACATTGCAAAACGGAAAGCCAAAATGAGGCATGAGTTCTCATCGAGTTTGTTCAATAAAGATTTTTTCACCAGCACAGATATATAATCCATTATTCAATTATTGAAAACCAACTGGTATTTTCAAGTAATGGAGTTTAGATGGATCAGATGCTATTGATCTCAGTGCTGTGTTTCTGAATTTTGAATTTAAATCACTATTCTGACCAGCAGTTTTGAGGCTAGCTCACTATAATTAATAATTATATAGAATATGTAAATCAAAATTATCTTTGTTCAGCTTTAGTATTGTTGATAAAATGGCATAGCTTCATAATATGCTCAAAACTAATGCTTGGAAGGAGTTAAAATGTAAATCATACAGAATGTTGCAGGTTTTGTCTGTGGTTTCCTTCTCCTCATCCCTCTTCCCTATTATTTTTCTGTGAAAACAAAAAAAATCTTATCAAGTTGATGACAAAAAGTTATTGCCAGTTATTTGGAATAAGTGCACTATTTTCTGTTTGGAAAAGTCATATGCATTTTCATTACTGAGTAATGACTAAAATGTTTAGATGAACTTTATATTCAAGGTTTGATCTTATTTGCCATGCATCTGTTATTCAGTTTAGGGAAAATCTTTTATGTACCTGTGCTATTTTGTGAAGTATTAGAATAATCAATATCCATATTTCACACTATAAAGCTTAGATCTTATACAACTTAGATCTGATTTTCCCAGAAATAGCTATAGTATGTGCTATTCCATCTTTTAAGTTTATACACCTTTTATTAGCAATTTAGTTGTTTGATAGTCTGTTTAGTTTGTTATAATTAATTCCAGTAAGATTTAATACATTTATATGTAGATGAAGATGTCATAAAAATGTAGTAGAGAAAAAAACCTGAAAACATGGCTATATGCTAAAATCAAACAAAACCAACCAACCTACAAAACCCCAAAACCCACAAAAGATTTTATCTCCTTTGCATGTCTCATATGGATCTCCTATGTACCTGTAATCAACACTTCCAAGATTTCCAAATAAAAACTAAGATGTCAAAGATACAGTAAACATCAAAATATGGTGCCAAACTGTTATCTATCGTAGTGGAATAAAATTATATTTTCATAGGATCCACTGGCATAACAAACACAATTATTTCCTGAATTCTCCAAAGACAACCACAAATTAAACTAGTCTTCATAATGAAGAATTAAATAGCTGCATCAAATAATTAGATGTATTCTTAAGAGTTGATTATTCAGTTCACAGCTTCCAGTGGTGCCTACAAATGTCCAAAGGGAGAATTTGCACAAGCAACCTCACGAGCAGTTGTTGAATACAGAGCATATGCTTGTGTTGTTCAGTTTTCTGCAGAGAAGGTTCATTCACTTTAGCTTTATCTCTTAAGCATAATTGAAAGTAGTCACCCTTTAGTTTTAGGTAGTATTAGGTCAATATTATTGATATCTTCCTGCAAATTCTACTTGTCTAGAATGTAATTGCATCTAGGCTTGGGAATTTTGATTATTTATAAATGTTGAATTATGTCATTTAATTTAGAAGTCATATACATTATTGGCAATTTAATTGTAGTATACTCATCATGCCAACAAACTTTTGCTGCTCAGCAGCTAATTGCACTTAACCTGTGTCTTACACTCACTGGTTTGACACTGACTAGTCACTGACTTGACAGTGCAGTACTAATAGACTCTGAAAAAATTGTGGTGGGATTTATATATCCTACAAGTGTATGGCCATGCTCCTCTGGCTTCTTGTGCACCTGCTCACTGGCAGAGCATGGGAGGCTGAGAAGTCCTTGACTTAGGATAAACATTACTCAGTTACAACTAAAACATCAGTGTGTTATCACCATTATTCTCATACTAAATTCAAAATACTGCTCTGTACCTGTTACTATGAAGAGAATTAATTCTATCCCAGCTGAAACCAAGACACAGCTTTACTACATTCACACTTTACCAAGTGCCTCACCTCAGCAGAGAAATGTCAGTTATTTGAGGTCACTGCTATTCTTTCACACTGACAGTGTTTCAGCTGATGCCTGCACAAAAATATGCACTACTTTCTGAATTAATTTAACTATATGATAATTTTATGGTTTTAATTAGTCTTTGATTATTGAATCAGTAAGCATTGCAGGCTTCATCCAGCTCTCCATCAAATAAAGCAGATTGAGTTGCACTGGAAATGCAAGAAACACTCCTCTTATCTGTTGGAGGACACTGAAAGGACAGGTTTCACCGTGCCTTCCTTCTTTTGAGCCATTGTGGCCTGTTTTGTCAAAGCAAGGTATTGTATTTAGAAGACTGTAGATTCTAGTTATGGTGTTACTTGAATGACAAAAACCTTTCAAAAAATTATTAGTGAATTTATGTGGCTACCTCATTTTTATTTTAGTTATCACTCCTCTAAAATAGTAATAATATATTAAACATTAATTCAATAGTTTTAAAAATTATTATTCTTGGTAATTTTTATTCAAAGCAATTTTAGGGGGTAAAGAGTGTGCCAAAACAGATTAACACAGGATGAAATATAAAATATAACCTTTTTATAAATTCTTTTCCAGGATGAATAAATACAGTCTCAGTAAATGCAAATATTTTCAGAAAAAGAAATAACATTCAAGTGTGTTTCTTTCAGTAACCATAACATGTGTGCAGTATAAGTGTCAGTGTTTATCTTCATCACAGACCTATTTTTAACAATCTTCTTAAAATACATGGCTCACTTTCCAAAAATGAAATATATAGGAAAACTTCGAAGTATAGTAAAAACCTTGACAAAAGGGAGAGAAACATGATTTTTTTCCCAGTTACATAACGTGTTTTTTTTTTTTTTTTTTTCTTTTGTATCTTACATGGAATAAGATCTAATATCAGTTTGCTGCTGAACAGAGAATAGTATAATCAGCATGTAGACCAGTCAACACTTCAGGTAACGAAATCTCTCCTGAGTAATTGTTGCAGCTATTTTGGTCCTAACTAGTGATCAAAATCCTATATTATCTATAGAGATAGTCTAAAGATTTTCCCTACCACAGAATCTGTGGGATATTATAATTTCTTCATTGAGTTGAATTCATTGAGTTTAATCTATATCAGCACACTTATGTGGAATAAACTCATAAGGAAAGGAACTCCCATATGGATCACAGATCTAATAATTCATCAAATCATAGAGAATAATTGTATTCACAAATCCCTACTTCTGAGAAAAGATTGTAGTCTTTTGTAGAACTATATAGGACTCTATAGTCACTCTGTGTGACAATTCGTGTAGTCCACTGCCCTGTATTAACCTCCTGAAAAAATCTCATTTAAAGCACAGGAAACTGAGTGATGGACTGATTTAATGCACTTGTTGTTGTCCAGGAAAACATCTTGTGGGAAGCGTATAATTTACACCATGGACTAGTCATCTTTTCTCTCTTTATTTTAGTAAGAACAGTATTCGGTGTACTACCATTTGTAAAATACCATTTGTTTGTCTTTCATTGCACATGGAACAGTTAATGCCAGGAAAGATGCAAGCAATTGTTTTTATGAAAAAAACAAGGGTTATGTAATCATGTAATTGAAAGCTATGGGCAACATAGGGTACAGAGTTAAGGTAATATAACAGTTCCATATTTTTTTTGCAACCCCATTTTCAACTTCAGAATTTTTCTTTTTCAATATCTTTTTTTATTGGTACTCTGAAACTATTTGAAAAAGTTTGTGAAACATCATTTGCTTTTTGATTTAATCCTCGTTAATGCATGGAACACAAAACTATAGGGATTTCCGCTGATCTTCTTTACAGTCCATCCACTTAGGAATATTACACAAAATTGTCCTTTAATTCTCTTTTCTTGAAAAGAAACATTTCCTGGATATACAACAACATCCATGTGTTTCCTCTGGAATACCAGCAGTTTTGTGTGTATTGCAGCTGGAGTGATTAAGGACATGAATTCAATTATGTTGCATGTCCCTTAGACAAATGCTGCTGCTTTACAGAGCTAGCACTTGCTACTCAAATGGTTTTGGTTTGTTGTTATTAATGGCATTAAAATAATGGCTTCTTTAATCGTGTGTCTTCTGCTATTCAGTGATAATGTAGGAATTAAAACAAAACTATACACATTTCATTCAGGCAAATTTAAGCCAATTTCTGAGCTTATATTGCATTTCACATTGGAAACTACCTAGAACAATAGGAATCTAAGTCTGCATAGTATTAAGGAAAGAGATAGAAGGTATCTAATTTATGGCTAAGGACTGCATTGAAATCATTAAATATGGCTGTTTGCTAGAGTTATGCACATTGTTGATGTATTATAATTTAATTTTAACATACTTATGGGAAGGGAGTGCCAGAAAATAAAACTGGTTTCTATCTGGAAGCCGATTACCTGTCCAGAGCATGTACAGAGCATTTTTCATGTGCATTTATGTGTACATATTTTCATATCTGTATACACCCGCACAGAGTAAACACACAGATGTTGCCATTATTCAGTAAAAAGTTAAGAAATAATATTTATTTAAATTTAGTCAATATGAATATATTTTTTTTTTCTTTGATTAAATGAAAAGACTTCCAAACAACAGGTATATAGATATATTGCCTGCCTTTGTGACCTTTCCTAACACAGGGGATCCACAGTCAACTTCTAAGTAAATTTAACAAGCTGAAATTCTCAACAATCATTTTCCTCCACTCTATTTGAAGTGTCAAATGCCTCATTTGATCTCTCTTCAGCTGGCAAATTAGAACTTCTTGTTACAATTATAAAGGTAGCTGGAGAGCTTGGCCATAGGCATGAGCTGGGTACAGTGTTGTGACAGCCAGACTGCCCCACTGATGGACCCCTCTTTTTGGATGTGATTCAAGTCTTTGCACACTAAATGAGATTCAAAGTGAAGTTATCCCACCAGTCTTAGGAGAAATGAAGAAAAGAAATTTTGCTTTCCTAAAGCTCTCTTGAGACTGTAATGAACTGTTGACTCAATCTGATTGTAAAATTATGTGTTTTTCTGGGGTTGGAAAACAAGATCTTTAGAGTTCTATTAAAATGGCTCTCTAAATAAGATATATCACTGAGAGAATGACTGTTAAATCCTGTATTAATCTGGTTTGAGGTGGAAATTTCCAGAAGGTTAAACATGTGCTGTGTGAAACTGGGAGGTCATACAACTAATAATGTGCTATGTGGTTTCTGAAAATGGAGCCCTTTTCCAAAATTAAATGGGGTCAAAAGGTATACTATGTGACAGATGGAGCAATTGCATATAAAATGCAAAGAAATGGCATCATCTTAAGCAGTTGTGGATGATTTTTTGCTGCCATTAGAGGCTTCAGAGTGAATACCTAATATGCAACCCTGGGAAACTGCATGGCTGGGACCTGCCTATATTACATATATGTGATTCATATTATCAGAATGGAGGAAGATGTAGCAAAAATTGCAAATACAACTGGGACAACTTACAAAACTAGAAAATCTATTTCTGAATGAGATTTTTATTCATTATGCAAAGGAAATGTGAGCCAGAGGACATGCTTACAGCAGGGTGACTTCTTAATTTGTTATAGATTTATACATGGCATTGAGAACAAATCATGGAATACAAGGTGACTGTACATCCATAGATAAATTAAATCAACGACTTTTTAATAGTTTATTAACACATTGATGAGTGTTTAAAAATTAAAACCTTTCAAAGATATTTGCTGAATTAATGTTTACAACTGCATTGCTTACAGGGCTCCTTAGAGAGGAGAAAAAGTAACTTCCATGAAACACTTCTTCGTTATGACCATATTGGCTGGTGCTGTTTTCAAAATGGCTCATATGTGCTTATGTTAGCCTGTATCTGTACTACCCATATGTATATACATAAATATATATCTGTGTAGGAAAAATAAGCAGTACTGGCAGACAAATATCCTTCACAAAAGATGTTTGACAAAGTTCAGTAATATATTGCACCATGCTCTTTTCACTCAGCAGTGAATGGAATTGTAGGACAAATGAAAAGAGATCACCTGGTCTTTAGTATATGCATTACAAAGTCATGTATTTTCCTAGTAGTTGTTAATAACATTAAGCTGTTTTTCGAAAACATGAACCTTTATACAAATGTATTCTTCAGCAGAGCTACACTGTCTACAGCATATTTAAGATATGTAATTAAATAGTTCCTAGCCTTTCCTAGACTTTCCTAGCCTATGGAAAAATGTTCCCATCCTATTTACATTTTGAAATATTTTTCTTTGTTACTTTTCAGTATCAGGAAAAGTAAAACACAAACTTTACAAACCAAGAACTCAAATCAAACAATAGGTTGGTCAATAGAGAGACTCAGAGAATTCAGTCTTTAATGTACTAGATCACCCCTGCCATATGCCCTGCTCCCTTCTCTACTGCTGGATCCTGGATTGCTGTTGAAATTTACCTTCCATGTTTCATGTGGGATGAATGAGTAAACAGTTCTTAGACTGCAGAAGGGCCAAATCCTATAATACAGTGATATTGTTTACTTGGTGTGTGGGAACTGAAGGTTAAAATTGATGCTCCTGTGATTTGGGATAAGTTGAATATGAGATATGGGGGAAAAATTGTCCCAACCCTGAACTCTTACAAAAGAAACCCCAAAGCAAAGGGAAGTGTTGATCTGTGGGACAATAAGCAGTTACAGGCAGGGAATTCTTCTGAGCAATGAGAGTTTCTGAGTCATAATTCCATTCAATCTCCGAGATTAATACAACCTTAAACTAACCTTAGAGGCATAGGGAGCTTTTTTGTTTTATGACAGGGACTACCATATTTCTTTTAGAAGTTTAAGGACAAATAAATTGATATTTTTAATAAAAAAAGACAACATGGTTGGAAAATTAAAATTTTTGCTCTCTGCATGAAATAGTAGGTTTCTGGAAGCTTATATTTTTGAAAGATTCATGTAATTTTTCTAAGTAATACTCCTGAGTATTTTAAGTGGTTTTAGAGCTACTGAAATGATTCCAACAATAACATCAGTTGTCCTAGGACAGTTTCACATTAACAGTATTACCCACATGGCTGGTATCAGCAGCAGTGGGTCCAGCAGGACCAGGGCAGTGATGTTCCCCCGTACTCGGCGCTGGTGAGGCTGCACCTCGAATCCTGTGTTTGCTCCTGGGCCCCTCACTGCAAGGAGAACTTTGAGGCACTGCAGTGCTCTGTTACTGAAGGACAGCAGAGGTGGTGAAGCATCTGGCCACAAGTCTGATGAGGAGCAACTGAGGGAGCTGGGGTTGTTTAACTTGAAGACTATGAAGCCCAGGGGACATTCTGTCACACTCTACAACTACCTGAAAGGAGTTTGTAGCCAGGTGGGGATTGGTCTCTATTTCCAAGTAACAAGGGATAGGGTGAGAGGAAATGGCCTCAAGTTCCACCAGCAGGGGTTTAAATTGGATATTAGGAAAAACTTCATGAAAAGGATGGTCAGGCATTAGAATAGTTGGTCCAGGGAAGTTGTTGAGCCACCATCCCTGGCGGTATTTAAAAAGCATAGATGTGCCACTTAGGGGCTCAGTGGGACTTAATGATCTTTTTCAGCCTTAATGTTTACATTATTTTTTGACTGGTACTCATAGTATGAAAAAAAAAAATCCAGTGTGATAGGAACTAAGAAACATGGTTTGACAACTCATTGATGTAATCCATTTTATCAGATCTCAAAATGAATATAAAATCCTCTCAAACCCAAGAACTTATGTACAAAAGTGTATTCCAATTGCAAATAAACAAATGATTATTTCACAGCATGTAGGAGAGAGAGCATTCCCACTCACATTGTAATTACATACATAATAAGTTATAGTACTTTCTTCTGAAAACGGATTACTTGATATTTTAAATCTCTAAGGAACATAAAAAAGAAATAAGGGATGTTTCAAATATTACAGATAACCTTTCATCACATATCTTGTTAGGTGATATTTGTGTATCGTCACATCTAGTAGCATGGTGTGAGCACATTTTCTAAATTCTCATTTCATGTGTGTTGTTTTTTCAGAAGTACACTGAACCACAGTCACACTGGGAGACATTAAAGAGAAAATCCTTGCAATATGTTAGTGATATGTGTATTGAACATTTTGGGGGGAGATATTACCCAAACTAAAGTGTTTTGGGACACAACTGCTCCTTTCACTCAAAAATACTTTAAATGGGGATTACAGTACTAATAATTGTACACACAGTTTTTGTCTACAGGTACTGTATGTATGAAGTCACATTGATTTTGATATTTTTAATTCATAGCAATAATAAATATGTGGTAATTGACTTTATATTTGCCATTTGTGGTATTTTTTACCAACCAATTAAAAGACTGCCTGGAAGTAGTATTGAAATTTTTTATGTGCATTCAAACTTGCATCTATATGTATTCATTGCCTATAAACAATTATTTCTCATAAATATTTTACATGAATCAAAAATAGTTTAAGAGCAATGTGTAGATGGAGTTTATTTAAATGCAAAAATAACTTTACTTGTATATCACCTGAGAAAGTATTCAACCTTCATTTGGATATAGCTAATCTGGAACAATATTACATAAAAGGAAAAAATGTGGATAGTGACTGAGATCATGAGCCTATATCTATTACCTCTGAAGAAATTAGAGTTAGAGAACATCTATATTTCATTGACAGAGATATTTTACCTAGTTAATTATGTATTGGATATACATATTGAATCCACTGGTGTGCTGCATAAGCAATAGCTCTTGTACAACAGCATTGGAGATGGAGACTTTATGTGGGCATGGAGTGTCACTCACTGCTTTTCACATTTTGACTCGTTAATCATCATTACTGCATACAGAGCGACACTCTTTCCAAAAAATGCCTGTAGAAAATCTGTATCCAGAAGACAAATAAACTAGTACACTGATCCCCAAACCATATATATTAAAAAACTGAAGTACTTTAGTAATAATAAAGACATTCTGTCTTACAATCAGGGACAAAGATTTAATTGAACCCTTGGATTCTGAGGGTTATAAATATAGTTAAAGGTTAGAATTTAAATAGGAGAATAAAAGGAGCTAATCACATTTTAGCTAAATGTGATATATCTGTGACAAATTTAGGCTTCATACAGAAACAAGTTAAAGTATACTGTTCTTTTTCAGCATGTCTTGAAAAGGCACTTCAAAATAAAGACAATTCAAGAAAACAATGGTTAGAGTGGTTAGACCATTTTATTTCTTTAGTAGCTGTACTAATTTCTAAACTATTATAAACTGAGTTTCCTATTCGTGTTTCACTCCTTATCAAGTGACTTTATGTTACAGAGGGTTACTTGCTGCAGGAGTGAGCACAGTACAATAGAATGCTGGGTGCAAGAATAGCCTGGTGTCTTTTTATATTTTTAGTCAGAAAACAGAGGTATTGCCCAAGGATGGGGATGGTGAAAACCACGTTTATTTCCTCTTTCTCCCATAAGCATAGGTTATGACATGTAAGAGCATAAGTGTTTAGGTGTGTGTGCCTCTCTGTGTGTGTGCATGTTTACTTCTCAGAAGTATTTTAAGAAAGCATATTGAACACAAATTAAAATAGATTCTTTACTAATCTTCTAATAATAAATGCAAACTCTTTATCATGGTAAGTAAGTGTTTTCAGTTAATTTTTATGTTTATCTAAAGAGCATGGCATGTGGTAAATTTGGAACTAAGGCTGGTTTTGGACCAATTTCATGTCTGAGATTGACTCAATTCTGTTTCACTTTTGTTTACGGTCTTGTTTTGATTATCTTTTTGCTCATATGGGAAGCAAGATTAAATTTTAAGGAGGTCTATGGTCTGTCTTAGTCCAGTCAAGTTGTGTAAAACTCAAATGATAATTTTATTTACATTAGTTCCATCAAAAATTGAGATTGTGTCTGATTCTCAATAAATTCTAATGAGGATGGATAAAATGTTAAGTCATTGAAGAAAGTAACTGAAGTCATTATTTCTTCAAAGTTACAGAACAAAATAAAACAAATTGCATTTCTTATGTAAAAACATAATTTGGTGATTTTTTAGCATACTTTTTTGATTTATATTCTTTTTTAATAGCGCATTAATTTGTTTTTTTTTTGCAGAAATCACTTTTAACTAAAGTACTGCATTATCACAGAATATGATACATTTTTTCAAATATTTTCAATTTGTTCTTCTTGACATTTTATGTTTATGTGCAGTTTGCATCTTTTTTTGTTTTTCAATTTCAAATGTAACAGATTTTGACATTTTTGTTACATTTTTTGTACTAGTGGTTTTTTATTTTTGAGAACCTGCTGGTCTTGAATTCTCTTTTTTCCCTTTATTCTCCTCCTCAATATGAACCCAGGAGCCAACACAAAGAAAAGCGCAGATGATATAACCAGTAATGATCGTGGTGAAGATGAAGGTATTTTTTGTTTTTTCAAAGCCTGACCCTGATGCATGAACATAAACTTTTCAATTTTTGTTATAATAATAATGATTATTGTTATTGTTATTGCTGTTATTTCAACATGATTTTTAGTACCTTATTTGCAGAAGCTCACATCAGTGTGCTTCTTTATTTTCTTCTTTAGAATTTACTTTGATTGTTTTTCTTTTTAAAATCTGAATTAGCATATAGATGACTGCAGTTCCTCCGTGCCATAGGTGTAAAGTTTATTCCTAAATATGTGTGAAGTGAGTAACATAAATGTTATTTGAAACCACACATTTTTTTCCCATCTATTCTTTCTTAGGTTGAGAAAATGGAATTTAAAAACATGCATGTGCTCTTTCTCCTCCTACACATTTTGTAAATTCACTTGTTTGAAATTCATGAAAAAAAATCACATATATATCCTTCCTTTCACTTCCACTGTTTCCCCAGTGCACATGCTATGCATTGATGCAGTGGAATTGTGCTTTGTCTTTGCTATTTTTATTTACTTATTTATTTTCTTTCTCACAGGATGTGGTTTATTTCAGGACACAAAATAAAGGAAGCTGTTGATGTTACTTTATTGTTTTTTTCCTGTAATCAGCTAGCCTCTGAGACACATTCATTCTGACTCTGACCACATTCCCACTGAAATCAGTAACAATCATTTTCATTGACTTCTTTCAAGGCTGGATTGGGTTTCCTGAAAGGAAATGCTAGAAGTCCACAGTGAAATACCCCAAAAAAGTTCTAGATGGAAACACGTGTTTTTTTCATTGCCTTGACACAAAAAATCTATTTAGGATGCACCAAAATAGAAAGAAGTCATGAAGTCTTCCTCTATTCTCACCCTTCTTTTCCACTGAAGTTACATTTTCAGTTTATTTGACTTCATGTATTTACCAAATTAGGAAAAAAAAATATTTTCAAATTAAGTGAGAAGATAACAGACCTGGATAGTTTATTGATCTGCTTCAAAGCAATATGTTTATTAACCCTCTCATGCTTGGCCAATACAAAATATTATTCCATGTCTTTTTTCCTGTTTTCTCCTATCTGACATAATTTCAAATAACTTTGAAACATATGCCCTCTCTGTTTCCCTTTGAGTCTTACACAGTGCAGTGAGGATACCTCTTTTCCTGGGAGTTCAGGTCTATGTAGCCACTCTGTCTATATATAAAATACCATAAAAAATACCATCCTATTTCTGTGCAACATATACTTTTTTCAAATGATGGTATTATCATTTCTATACCAAATTCTGAAGTTAAAGCTAAGGACAAATAACAAGTCAACCCAAAATCTATTTTAAAATAAAGATAAATATTAGATTTTGAACACATAAGTATTCAACCTTTTAAAGATTTCATAAAATGTTGGGGTTTCATTATTGACAAGGCTATCCACTTTAGATCTAAGCACATAAATCATTGAGCTAATTTCCTTTATGTTGAAGATAATCATATTCCCATTGAAGGGGAAGGGGAAACCTTCTATTGACTTCAGTAGTGAAAGATTCAACCCTGAGGTTGAATAGGTGATAAGAAAAGATCAAATACAAAAAATCTTGCCATGAGACTTTGAGGAGAGAAGAAAAAGTTAATTGAGCAACAAAAATAATTCTGTTATTCAGTTTCTGCTGCTTTCAATTTTTTTGAGGGCTTAGCTGTGCATTCAGAAAATAAGCACTTTTATGTACTTTGCTGAAAATGCTGATAATAAAAAAACAAACCAATAGATCCACTAGAATGCACCTCATTGCTTTAAATGATCTGTTTAATTGGTGATTAATTATAATCACAACAATTAAAAAGATCTTATCACATAAACTTTTGTTCTTCTGCTATAGAACAACATTTAAAATAGAACATGTAAGTATGTATCCTTTCATGTAAAGGAGGCAGACTCAAAGATAAGCTTTAAACTCTGACAAGTAGACAGGTGTACATTGCAGCCTGGACATTCCTGAACTCAGATGGAAATTTATGACATTTGAGGTAGAGTATACACATTAGTAAAGCAAAAGTGAGACATATGAATATAGCAGTCAAAATTTATCTTTAAGTATGATCTAATTAGTACCACATATATAAAGCAATAAATATCTGGTACTCATGGCTGATCAATTTTTTGTTTCAAAATATTTCCTAATAAGCCTGAGGGGAGGGAAGAGATTTGTAAGGCTTTCAAACCCAGATCCCTTACCTGTAGGTATTTAGCTCTTTCAGCTTTTTCTTTGCCTGTCTCCCTTCTCCACTCTTCAATATATGCCTATCCAAAAGATTTTTTTCAAAACCTGATTGAATAATCAGAGACTCTGGTTTTCCTTGTATGTTGTGCTATATACTTGAAAGCTGTGCTGATTCCATGAAGATACACTGAATTATTTGTAAAAGATTTGTATTTCTAATGTCAACTTGCTGAATTGCCTTCTACTTTATAAAGGAGCTTAGCCCCTCTTCCCCCTGTCTTTTAGATAACAGAAGTTCTAGATTTAGGTATGCTGAATCATCTCTGACATCAGCAGCCTAACTTTTTAGATTAATCTGGTCCTAAATATACCCCAACCATTGATTAGCACATCTTTATAACTCACTGTGGAATATGGAATATCAATTTCATTTAATTTTCTTTTAGATTTTTTTTTTTTTCAATTTAATTTAAATTTCTTTTAGAAATAAAGACTCAGCTGTTTACCTCTTTAAAAGTAGTCAGGAATTTTCTGCATATACAAAAGATCAGCAATACCATTAACTCAAGGCTGCTCTTTGAGGCTTAGCTGCTACCATGACTAGGAAAATTGCCACAGAAAAGATATAGTTTGATTTAAACACAAAAAAAAATCTGGGCAATGAATTCACATAAATACTCTCTGTTTGTTAACTCCTAGGCTGTTTAAAAGAAGGAACAGTCTACTATGTTTTGTTCCACGAAAACAGTTAGATTTTTTGATATTATCTCTTACTGAATGATATGGAATATTATTTCAATAATCAAGTCCCATGAGAAAAGGGAAAGTAATAAATGTAATATTGTAATAATGTAATATAGTAATAAAATCACTATAATTTTATTATCAGATGCATAGATACTTCTAAATTGGCATATATTTGAATGTGAGTATTCTAAAAAACCCAAGATTTTTTATAATTTGATTTTTTAGGCTTTAAGATATTTCTATTAAGATTCAATTTCTTGTAATACTGAATGCATTTCAAGTGTTCTGAGACCATTTTAGAGGACACAATATTTGAGATTTGAAATTATAAATCTTAGACTTGTGGGATGATCCTTAACTGTGTAAGCTAGCTGGTTAAAGTGGTGGTGACATTGAAAACATAGTAAATAAATAAGACTACTTTTAGCAGTGTTGAAAATTGCTAATGTCATTTTCCTTATGTTTTTATTACTTTATTGTGTTTTCCTTACTTGAATTTTTTCAGACATTCATGATCAGAACAGCAAGAAACCCGTTATGGTCTACATCCATGGTGGCTCTTACATGGAAGGTACTGGAAACATGATTGATGGCAGCATTCTTGCAAGTTATGGAAATGTCATTGTTGTCACTATCAATTACAGACTGGGGGTTTTAGGTAAGTGACTCTTTTCTTCATTGAAATGTTTACACAGAAATATTTGATTGCTGATTTTTTCCTTTGATCAATCATAGGTATTTGTCTCAGTTTTGATTTTAAAACAGAAAAATCTCAATGATGGATTTTGAATTCTGTCCATTTTTTATGGAAACTAGGATAAACTGCATTGTTTTTGACAGCTGCCTTCACCTTGGAGATAAATGACTAGAAATGTACAGTATTTTGAGAACTCATTTCTTTTTTAAAATAATTTCTATTCCATGTTTAAAAAAAAAAAGTTTATCAAGAATGAGTCCTCACAATTTGAAAACAGTTGGTACTGGCAAGAAAAAGGAAAAGGTTAATATTTATCTGTATTTATTATTTTTTTGTGCAAATTGATTTTAGAGATACACACAAAAATAAAAGACCATATACACTAATGGAATTTGTGTTGCAGGTATTAGGCAATCAAGAGTTTTCAAGGAGTAAAGTGACATTATCTTCAAAAATATATAAGAAACTCCATAATCATGAATTATAATACTGATGGAAATTAATACTTCTGTCTTAAAACTGAAAAAAGAGCTGCATCTTTATAAGTGACATAAAGATACCTGTATTACCATTGGACCGAATAAGATCCATGACAATAGATCAAAAATCTTTGCTGCCTTTTCTGTGATTCCAGTTCCTGGCTGTTAGCATGTACCAAACTTTTGTCCAAAATAAGGTTAATTTATTTATTGAAGTTCTGCTTTTCCATAGAAAAATAAAATTTAAAAAATGGCAGATAATGGCAGACATTAGAAATATTTATCTTAATGAAAAAGCTTATAATTTGTATAGAATAACATACAAACTGCTCAAATGGTGATATTTCTGGCATTTCAAATACACAAGGTAAGGTACAATAATTTTGTTTGTATGTCTTTTTACAAGAATTTTTTGATTTTTTCTTTCTTAATAACAAAGCTGATCTATATTCATGGCCTGTACTATTTTGGAACATAAAGACTTTTTTTGCTGACTTACCTGTTCATGTGGTTCATGTGTTTCAACAACTTTATAGTTCATCAGAGTACTGAATTGTCCCTGATTCTGTGTCTTCTTTAAATACAAAAGAGCATTTTTTGCCATAATGAAAACAGATTTAATGTAAAGCCAGAAATATAAAAATATATTTTTATGTATTTATGCATACAGTCTTGGTACTCAGAAACACACAAACAAAAAGAAAAAGGAAGAATTCAAGACAGAAGAAAATGAATTGTTGTTTTGGTTGTTGTCATACAATGTGTATACCCAGAAATTTGGTAATAGTTATTTATCTGTAAAAAAGGTTATTTAATGGATCTCTTTAATTGGTTTTCTCTTGATTTCTAAAAACTAGCACTATTGAAGGATACAGATAAGTGTAAACCACTATAAGTAGTTTAAAATATTTCATTCCCTCTGTATTTTATAAATCGAAAGGGGAAAGTGCAATATTTGCATTGGTGAACTCCTATTTTATGTATTTATATTGAAAAAAACTAAAATGGAAGAAAGAATGATATTTTTTTAAATTGCATTCAGGAAAAATGGCACAATACAGAGACATTTTATATGAGAAACAGAAAAGTAATAATCACCAGGATTTAAAATGGATTAGGAAAAATACAATGTTATATTTGACATTAAATATTGCTTTTTCAACAGTGGCAAATGTAACTTTTGAGACTCTAGGGAATTTATGCTTTATTACAAGTCTGTGTTTGAATTGGAAAAAGAGAAGATACTCAGAAAATGTGTACACACTTAAAAATCAGAGGAATTGAGTTTTATGAACATATTTATGTTTTTTCTTCCTGAGTGAAATTTAAATGTGATCATTGAGATCTCATTAGGTTCTCCCTGGATATTGGGGGATATTAGGCAAATTCCATGTATTTTTGACTTGCTTCATAAATAAAAAGAATGAAAAAGCAAACACAAATTTCTTCAGAAAAACAACCATGTGGAAAACAAACATGACCATTTACAAGAGTAAGAAAAAGTGGTGCCGTTATTATGACATACAGTTTGAAAATTGGCAATATTTGTATCTATTTCCTCTAGTGTGGGTTATTGAAGGTCATATTTCTGTAAATCTGGTGTGTTTCAATGGCATTTGATTTATAAGTACCTGCACAAAGTCATGTACAAACTTCTTGTTAATGACAGAGATGTGTAACTATCACTATTATCTCACCCCGTAATGAAGGACAAATTGATCACAGTACGAAATTGCTGGGAATGCTAAAGTCCTCTGGAAAATTCACTTGAATGGACATAAATACTGGATCTTATAATCTCCATAAATGTTAATATTGTTCTTGAAGCACATTTAATTATTTTTCTTTCCATCTATAGTGTGTCATTAATAGCAGTAGATAGAAAAAGTATTAGGACAGCATAGATAGTCACTGGACAATCTTAGACATATAAATCATAGAAAAATAGAATAGTTTGGGTTGAAAAGGACCTCCCAAGACCATCCAGTCCAACCTTAAATGGGAAGGGACATCTATTACATCAGCTTGCTCAAAGCTCCATCCAACCTGACCTTGAACACTTCCAACCATGGGGCATCCTCAACTTCTTTAGCCAACCTGTTCCAGTGCCTCCTCACCCTCATAATAATTTTTTTTTAATGGTCTGTCACCATAGGCCTGGTAAAAAATTTCTCCATCTTTCTTATAAGCAACCCTTGTCTGTCACCATAGGCCTGGTTAAAAGTTTTTTCGTCTTTCTTATAAGCAACCCTTGTATATTGAAAGGTCCCAATAAGGTTTTCTGGGAACATTTTCTTCTCCAGGTTGAATAGTCCCAATTTAGCTTTTCTGACAATTCAGTGGCCCTCTTCTGGACCTACTTTAACAGGTTCAGGGCTTTCTTGTGCTGGAGTCCCCAGAGCTGGATGCAGCGCTCCAGGTGGGATCTTAGAAGACCACAGTAGACTAGGGACAGAATCACCTCCTCCAGCCTGCTGGCTACATTGCTTTTGATGCAGCCCAGGATGTGATTAGCTTTCTGGGCTGCAAGCGCATATTGCTGTCTCTTGTCCAATATTTTCATCCACTATTATCCCCAAGCCCTCTCATCCTTCCCTAATCTGTAAAATACTGGGTTTTTTTCCAGGGCAGATGCAGGACCTTGGACTTGGCCTTGATGATCTTCTTCCCACTGGTCCACTTTTCAAGCCTTTCAAAGTCCTTCTGCATGGCATCCCTCCCTTCTAGCACATCAAGTGCAATACTCATCTTTGTGATGTCCACACACTTCCTATTTAATCCCACTATCTATGCCCTTAATGAAGGTATTAAATAGTATTGGTCCCAGTATGAACCTTAAGGGATACCACTGGTTATTGGTTTCCACTTGGATATTTAGCTGTTGACTGCAACTTTTGAGTACATGGCAATTCAGCCAGTTCCTTATCCATCTAACAGTCCATCCATCAAACTCATATTTCTTCAATTTATTATCAAAAATGTTATGGGGATCTTATCAAATTTCTTAAAAAAATCCAGGCAGATAACATTGTTTGGTCTTTGCTTGTCACTGATGGAGTCACATTATTTTACGTGGCCTCTTATTATCGTAGATTAAGCAGACATGATTTGCCCTTGGTGAAGCCAAGATGCTGTCTGTAGTTCTACTTCTGTCTTGCATATGCTTCAGTGTAACTTCCATGAGGATCTGTTCTGTGATCCAGTTGGACATGGAAGGCAATCTGACTGGTCAGTACTTCTCAGAGTCCTCCCAATTATGGTTTTTAAAGCAGATGTGATATTCCTCAGTCACTGAGGCCTTCCTCTGATTACCTGATTTTCAAATGTAGTGGAAATGGGCTTAGTGTCTGCATCTGTTATTTTCCCTCAAGACCCTGGGATGTATTTTATTGGATCCTACGGACTTTTGTATGCTCAGGTTCCTCAGGTGATCTGAAAACTGGTCTCCTACAATAGTGGAGACTTAATTCTCCCAATCTCTGCCTGGAGGTTTGGGGATTAACAGATGTAGAAAGAGACATTTCCAGTGAAGACTGAGGAGCAAAAAAATTTTTAGTACCTTGATCTTCTCCATGGCATTTTTCACTAGTTCTTTTGTTTAACTTATTGTGGGAAGCACATCCTCCTTTTCTGAGCAACACATCTGTAAAAACCCTTCTAGTCGGTCTTCATATTCCTTGCCAAATTCAGCTCCAACTGCGCCTTAGCTTTTCTGATCCCATCCCTCCACATTTGGACAGCATTTTTATCTTCTTCCTAGGACATATGTCCCTGGTTCCATTGCCCCAAAGTATGGCTACAACTGAGAAACAGATAATTCTGGTGTAAAGTTAGTGAAAAGACACATCTGTGTCATGTCAGAAAAAACCATTTTTTTAATGTAGCTGTAACATTGTGACATTCAGGGTTATAAAACATTTAAACTGAGTGATAGAGACAAAGATCTTTATCTTTTCTCCTTGCATCTGGCTAAAATATATCTTTAGATTGTGCACTGAACAATATTTGTCTGTAACGCTATAATACTCCCTGTCTTAGAGGATTGCAGAGATGCTCTGGGAATAATTTCCTCATCTCTCTCTTTCTTTCCCAGTAACACCATGACAAAATAGCAGACAGATGGGCACAGGACTTTCCAGCTTTTAATTATTTCTCTCATTCATTTGAATTCTAGAGTTTCCTGTAATTTCTAGATCCCCAAGAATACATGCAGCAATAATATGAACTGTTATTTAGAAGGCCATATTTTCCCTTTGAGCATAACTATCCCTTTATCAAAACAGATTCCATGGCTAGGATCCTTTTGGGACAAAAAAATAGAAAGATTTACATTTTCCTATAACTTATTGTAGTGGGGACTGTTTGAGAAGTGGCATGCTGTGGCACTTTGTTTAATTACTTGTGCACTTCAAGGCTTGTGAGGATCCTACCTCTGCCACACTAGGAAACTGCTGGTTTTACTCATACCTCACCACAGTGATGACTGAAGATGTTACTGGAGTTAGAGAAGATTGCTAAATTGTCCCAGTGTGAGGCAGTGGTCCTGTATATTGAAAAATTCTATACTGTAAAACACAGAAGTACTAAATCCCATGGTGGTCCCTACACTCTGCACTTTGAGCATTGTGTAGGATGACAGTACTTTTTTATTATACATTTAAGTTTTTCAAAATCTAAGTTGGATTTTCAAAATTCCAAAGCTATTTGTAGTTATTTAAAAGCAATAGTAGAAAATCATCACAGCTGGAGGGAAAGTAGATATCCTAATGGAAAGCATGTTCTAGTATTACAAAAAATTGAATGGCTTGAATGACTTGATTTAGTCAATCCAGATACTGCTCAATTCCTCTTTATTAGCTACCTTCTTAGTCTTTGTGGATATGCTTTTAGAAGTAGCAACATCTTTCAAACACAGCTATAAGCACTCTTTTAGTGCTTTTTTCAGGATTATGTTAGCAGGAAAAATATACAAACGAGGGATTTATATTTAGTATTGTTTTACAGAGACCTGTTCTGAATCATCTGTCTCCTGGTGAGATTTCAATATCTGAAGCTCTGTTTAGATTGTGTAACATCAAAAAGTAAAACTGACAACCCACCATCCTCCCCCAAAAAAAGGAAACCAAAACCAAAATAAAACCTCAAAACAATAAAATCAAAGCCCTATAATATTTTTCTATGCATTTAAATTTAATCATGGTGTTATACATTTTGCAGAGAAGCTTAAGCAGTCTTCAGAAAAGTTACCATATCAAACAGGAATGTTCTTGTGTGAGCTATTAAAGAAAAAAACAGAGATGATTTCTTGAAATATGAATCAGACATTTAGAAGCCTGAATCTTATTTCAGAAAAATGGGAAATGCAAAACCTGAGATGAATTCTGGAAATATGAATGAGGTATTTTGGAAAGCAGAGCTAAATGAAACATCTTCTGCAGTAAAATGAGACACGCTAAGAGTTCAGAATTGTAAAATTGACTTAGCATTTCTGAGACCCTTTGCAATTTAACATTTTCTTCCTCTAGAATTCCAAATCATGCAGATAAGAATAGACTGTCTCTCATCTATCTGTCTTTTTGGCAATAAGCATCCAGTTAAAGTACTCTATCTGAAAAGGCTGTACTCCCTTTTAGTAGAAATTATATCCACATGCAATTATAGTCGCTATAAGTAATCATATTAGACAGTGGAATATAAATCATTTTTAAAAGGAAGCTCCATAAATCTTCAAGTTACTTAGAACTTTAGCTTGTTTTATTTCACTGAGTAACTGTAGTGCAAGTTAAAACACTGAAAAAGTGCATGTTGCGAATGAACTGCTTAGGATTTGACTGACTATTATAGGTCCCAACTGAGCTACATTCTATTCTATTCTATTCTATTCTATTCTATTCTATTCTATTCTATTCTATTCTATTCTATTCTATTCTATTCTATTCTATTCTATGCAGCAGTAATCATATCTAGCAAGCAGTATATGACCTCATGGGCCAGATTCTTGTGTACAAGACTCTCTAAGACGTTGAACTTTATCTTCAATAGTGTCATTGTTGTACAGAATTACTCTGTATTTTAAATTTTGCTATGCAGATATCTGTTCTCTTTGTACCTCTGGACAGCCTTTCTCTACCTCCTGTGTGTGTGATTCCACTAATACAAGAATCTTAAATGTGGTCTCCTGGTTGAAAAGGCCAGAGATAATACAACATGGGAATGACCCAGGAGCTGGAGTGTGCTGAGTAGATGATTTCATGCTTACATAGAAAGGAGGTTTATTTAGACACATTAAGCTTATTGTAACTGTTTCCAATGTTGAAGCCAATACAAGCTTCACTACATTGCCTCACTTACTCTTCATGCAGATTTCCTATCCAGTTTGGTCACTGGTCTTCTCAGTTGGCTAATAATTGTGTCAGCTAATGTCAGTTTTTATTGCTATTTTTCTGGTTCAGTGCAGTTACACTGAACTAGAATTCCCAGAATGACGCCTGTTAATCCCACTTCTATCAATACATTTTTGTAGACATCACAATTACGATCTTTAATTCTTTTGTTTGGTTGGTTGGTTTTGGTAAACCTTATGTTTTTCTCATATTTTAAATATATTATTACAGTCACAAAAATTGTATTTGTGCAAATGCAGCTCATAAGTTCTATCCATATATCACTGGGTTTAGACTGTTGCAATTCAAATATCAGAAGCAACAAGTACTTAATTCACAGCATCAAAAGTAGCTATGTGAACACTCATAGAGTTTCTAAAATTAGGTATCTTGATTGTTGAAATGTAATTGTTAAAAGTGGAATTTAGCAGGAAACTTTTGACGGAGAGTTCCATTTACCTATTTGCAACAAAATCCACTTGCTTTAGAATTGATGGATTGACCCAGATGACTAAGCTAGTAGAGAACAGTCTTATAAAATAACTTTTATCATAGTCTATATAGTAAATTTTTATCATTTTCTACATAGAACAAAAAGCTACAAGAAAATGTAAAAGGACCTTTTCAGTCTCATTTGTGAGCCAGTTATTCACCCAATGCATGATGTGTTTATCCAACTGCATGCTGGATATTTTGTACAGAAAGATACCGTGAAATATATGCTTTTAATACTATTAGGAAGATTCTGGCTGACTAAAAGAAATTCATGTTAAATCTACCATTTTGTGGTAGTTAATATTTTATACAGAAATTAGAATGAATAAAAAGAAGTAAAATGTAATTTAATGTAACCACTCTTTGGAAATGAGCCTGTTAACATAACCAGAATGGCAAAAGTGTGTGTGTGAGGTAAATGTCATTACAATGCTCACAAGGAGACAGGGGAGCATCTTGCAGTGGTTAAAAGAGTTAAAAGCTGCATGATTGCACCAGCTCTTGTAAGGATAGCACAAAACAAATACATTTTTACTTGAATTATTTCATACTTCCCATGTAATTCCTTTCAATTACAGCCTGGCAGACAGTGAAGGATCAAAATATGTTTACTGCTTTACAATACCTATTCACACAATATATGAATATACAGTATAGAGAGCTAAAGACATGCTTCAAGGTGGTTTTGGAGTTCCCCTTTTTGAACAGTTCTCAATTTTTATTTTTTTTTTTTTCTCTAATAGGTCCAAAAGCCTCTGTAAATTATCTGAGAATATTGAATGAATAAAGCTTTTCTGGTGATGGATGTTAAGTGCATTCTTCAATAGATATCTGTAGGTAAAGGTTAGCAGCTAAGAAAGGCCATCCATTTTCATCTTTTCACTTCTGCTTTCTAATTGAAAATTATGGTTTCCATTTAGGAAACCAAAACAATGTGTTCTTTTGGCTTTCATTAGTGCAAAGTCTCTTGCAATAGGACTTGTTCATTTAAAACCTACATTAAGAGAATGCATAACAGTGCAGGATATAATAAAATTACCGTTGAAGAACTGAGATGGAAAAAATAATTTAAGAATTTTCCATTTTTCTCCTCTTCATTTTTCACACCATCTGTGGATTGTATTATGCATGTTTCCTAAAACTAAGTATCCCCACTCTGGGATCTGGGAAAAGGTAAAATAAATACTTATACTTCTGAAGAATTTAAGAGATGAGAATAAAACCAGAAGGTACCTAAGTTTCTTCATTCATACAATCTTGATTTACATAAAGTCAGATCTTAGACATATAAAGGAACTAAACCAATCTGTGTAAGTATAGTGAATAAGTTTATGTTTACATTTCTGTTAGAAATGTTAAATCAATGTTAAACATTAACTTAGGTGTGTGACTCTTTTTGAAATGATTTCTTAAGTATGATTTTTCACATTTCACTTGTGATCCATGTAAAACAAGTTATATCTGATTGTAAACATTTGTGCTGTTTGAAAATATTTCCACATTTTAAAAGCAAGTAGGTACCTAACTGCCTTATGTCTCTGTTATAATCTCATCCTTAATGACTAGTTGAGTTTCTACCCAAAGGTATTTCAGCCAAATAAAAAGGTAACAAACAATACATTGATTTACAGAGAATGTCTAGCCCACAACCAAGTACCATATCGAGACTAATTAATCATGAAAAAAAAAATTAATGCCTTTATATTTTCAGCAGGATTATATTAGTCCCCAGCAAGACATAATCAGTGAAACTTTTCTTCTGTTGTGAATCTCTCAAGGAGAAAGACTGTCATTAAAGCTTTATGCTTTTGATACCGATGACTTAGTTACTGTAAATTTCTAGGAGATTTGCCTGTAAAGCTTCTTAACTTCTGTATCATTTTCCTTTTGCCAAAAAATACAGGCAGAACTGTTATTTCTTGAATAGACATTTAACAGGCCAAACCAGCAACTAAAAAAACTCACACTCTCTATGTGTTATTTTTATTTTACTGTGGGAAGTAGGATCAATCAAACACACAAACTGCCCCATATTGTTAATTGTTTTTAATCAAGGACTTGGATTAGTCCTTGGTAAAAATACAAGGAATTCAATTCTGAATATCCTTGAATAAAGGGTAGCTTACAGATGTTGTACTCCCAAAATAGAAGAGAGAACAAGCTATGACTCATAAGGTCCTAATTTCATCTTTACTTTTCCCTTGCTCTGGGGAAAAATTACATTGCTTCAATTGATGACTTCTCAAAGAAGCAAAAGATTTCTCTTTTCTGTTAGTGTGGATTACAGATGACAAAAAATCTGTTTTTTTCATAGCAGTAGAGTGACAGGAGAATAATTACTTTTTTCTATACAACCACAACCAGGAGCTCATGGCACTTTGTATGGGCTCATAAATATGCACATGGTCTCTACAATGCTAGACTCGAGATTGTTTCGTTCTGAAACGGTCTTATCTTCACTTTCAAATGCTGTAAATCTGTTTTTAAAGAAAAAAAAAAAAACATTTCAATCACTTATCTTGGCGCATGGAAGTTTCTACTGTTAATCAGAAGTGCAGAATTTAAATTAGTTGGTGATTTTATGAGGAATGCAAAATGAGGCCTTTGTGAAAAACCTGTCTCTCATATATTTGAGCCCTGCTTTGATGCAGTCCTCTGGATGGATTCAAGGACTTTGACATTATTCTTAAACAACGGGGCCCAGAACTGTACAGTACTCAAAGTGAGGCTGAATAAGGTGGGATAACTGTCCAGTTTGGGCAGCTGGTGATGCAACCCAGGTAGGATTTACCCTCTTGGCTGCCCCGGCACCCTGCTGACTCCTGCTGAGCCTGCTGCTGACCAGCATCCCCAGATCCCTTTCTGCAGGGCTGCTCTCCAGCTAATCCTCTCCCAATATATACCTTCATTTTTTTCTGATTCAAGTCAGGGTTCAATTGAAATGCAAGTTAATTTTACCGACAACTTTATAGTGCCTACTGAAGCCAGATAGTCATGCCTGTGGCTGATAAGAGAGAATAAAATCCAGCTAGCCTTCTACTTTTCAACAAATATCATTAAGTTTTCAATAAGTTTTATCTCTTAAGCACCTTTAAACATCTAAAAAAATTAATATAAATCTATTTAAGCAATTTTTTATTAGAAAAACTTTGCCTCTCTTATGACCTTCATAGAGGATATGTACATGGACAACACTTAGGAGAAAATATCCCATAGATTTACTTCAAATACAGTCATCTGAAAGAGAAACTTTATGGGGAAGAAGAAAATCCATTGTGCATGCCTGCTAAAATAACACAGACCTTGAACTACTATTTCCTCTTCATAACTGCATTCAATATATTCAATAACCTATGGGACAAATTTTTCTAATATTCATGATAAAAACCTCCTGCTGTTTAAATCAATAGGACTTTTACCTTTCAATTTAAGGTATACAGTTTTCATCTTCAGATTGTTTTCCTTAAAACACATCTTCTCTTATTGCAGAGAAGATCTTCCTTTTATTTTAATAACTTGAATCTGTCATTTCCAAAGATCATAACAGGAAGCAAATCATTCCAACAAAGAAGTATATCAGTCTGGTAATCAGTAATATAGCTGAATCATCCAGGACAAATTGCCTGCATCTTGGTATCTGCCAAAAGATGGTACCTAAAAGAAGAATATATTGAAATTCTCACATCTGGAAACTCCTTCTATGTCATCTCAATGAAGAGGAATTACATTTAGAAACATAAAAATACCAGTCACCACAGAAATTCTAAATTGGTGACATTTTACCCTTTCCACATTTTTATTTTTTTTTTTTTTTCAAAAGGCAGTACTCAGAATGCATGACTTTGATATACCCTGCCTAAGGAAAATGAAATTGATGTCTTAGGGAAATAATATATAAGGAGATATTGCTTTAGAAATTCTAATGAATCACCTATGCAATTTTCTATTTATAAGAAGAAGCAAATAGAAGACAAGGTCAGAAAAATCATAGTCATAGATTCATAGAATGGCCTGGGTTGGAAGGCACCTTAAAGATCATTTAGTTCCAACCTCCTGCCACAGGCAGGAACACCTCCCACTGGACCAGGTTACTCAGAGCTCCATCCAACTCAGCCTTGAACACTGCCAGGGAAGGGGCATTCACAGCTTCCCTGGGCAACCTGTTCCAGACCTTCATCACACTCTGTAAAGAACTTTTTTCTAGTATATTATATAAACCTACTCTCAGTTTGAAACTGTTCCCGCCTGTCCTGTCACTTCATGCTCTTGTAACAGTCCCTCTCTATCTTTCTCGTGGGCAGCAATTAGGTCAGACTGAAGCCTTTTCCAGGATGAGTAATCCGAATTCTCTTAGCTTTTCCTGATAGAAGAGGTGCTCCATCCCTCTAATCAACTTTGCAGCCCTCCTCTGGATTCACTCCAACAGGTCAATGTCCTTTCTGTGCTGGGGATTCCAGGCGGGATGTCACGAGAGACCAGAGTATAGGTGCAAAACCACCCCCCTCAGCTTGCTGGTCATGCTTCTTTTGATGCAGCCAGGATATTATTTGCTTTCTGGGATGCAAGAACACATTTCTGGGTCATGTCCAGTCTCTAACTCACCAGCATCCCCAAGTCCTTCTTGGCAGGGCAGAGAAAATAAGAGCTAGTGATGTTGTCAAATACAGTTTGACATATTTACAATTTAATATATTTTATTTAGGAAAGAACTGAGCATCTTCCCTTTTTTGGTAAAATGAAACATGCTTACTATTGCTTATAGAAAAACAAAACTGCATAAAAAAATTCTGAGCAGGGTCTTTGGTTAGTCTCACTGATCACTACCACATAGCATTGGTTCCTGTACTGAAGAGTACAACAGCAAAAGTTAGACTCAGCATGTATCTAAGAAAATTGTGATTTTTCTGACCTTCCTTGTTTTTTATTTGTAAAGGACATCTGCTGGATGATATTGAACTATACCAGTATTCAAAAAGTTACATCCAATTCAGTGAGTTGTTAGTTTGTATTCTAAATAATTGTTTTACATTTTTCTTGGTTTATTTTTCTTGATATTTCCCTGAAATAGAAAAATAATTCAAAATCAATCAGAATCACTTTTGACATCCTACATATGGCAAGTCTGACCAGCAGATGTTAAACAAATTTGGTTATGTTGCCTGTAAGCAGATACCTGTACTTTAACAATTGAGATATTTTACAATATTTACAAAACATGCCAAAACGTTGGTTTAAGCACTGTAGGCCCTTTGTCCATGCAAATTGAATCCTGAATATATAGATTCTTTTAAAGTATAAGAAATTGCACTGTTCTGTCATGCCCAGGCATGCAAGACAATCGTTTGGAATATTTATAAAATAAATACATGGGACATGTACTGGAAAGGCTGTCAGAACTTCAGCTTTTAAAAAAGATATAAAGGAAGCAGGGCTTATAGATAAAAAATAGTTTTTAGTTTTCTTGAATACATTGTGGGCTACAGTTTAGGGAGAAACTTAGAATTTTTAACATTAGATATCCCAAAAATTATCACATATTTGCTTCTATTGTTTTGTAGTGGTTCTGAGATGGAATATTATTAAATTTCTTAAAATAGAATTCAGACTTCAAGACAAAAAAAGGGTTTAAAGAGGTTTATTTAAGCAAAAATGAACTTTGGGCATCACTCAGGGGATTAGGAATCAGACTACATCATTTTAGATAAAGCTGTTCATTTACTGAGCTTCCTTACAGCAAAATATGTATACTCATGTTGAAAATGAGCAGACATAGTGAAGTAGCAAGAGGTGATAACTTCCTAGACATTCAGAAGATCAATGGTGAGTTCAAGAATACAAGTGTCATTCTTTGAATGCTGGGCTAGTACATTCTGTAATAAGTAATGTCTATTTGAAAACAGCTGCTATAGAAACCTTCTACATGATCAAAAAGAAATGGACAGAGTCAATTCCCTTTGAAAAAAAGGATTTCAGTATGTTGTTGTGGTTTCTTCCAGCCAGCAACCAAGTCCCTCTCAGCCACTTACTCTCTCCTGTTCCTGTAAGATGAGGGAGAGAACAGGAATGGTAAAAGACAAAAAACTTGTGGGTTAAGACAAAGACAGTTGAATAGGGAAAGCAAAAGACATATATACAACCAAAGCAAAACAAATAATTAATTCAGTGCTTCCCATGGGCAGGCCTATGTTCAACCATCTCCAGGAGAGCAGGGACCCATTACATATTGCAGTTATTTGGGAAGAAAAATGCCATCTTTCCAACCTCCTTCTTTTCTCCTTCTTTCCTCCATTTTATACACTGACCATGTCGTCCTGTGGTCTGGAATATCCCTTTGTTCACTTGGGGTCACCTGTCCTGAGTGTGCCTCCTCCCACTTTCCCATGCACCTCCAACTTCCACCTCAGTGTGGCAATAAAAAAAGTAGAAAAGGCCTTGGCTCTGCGTAACAACCACTCAGCAATAACAAAAACATCTCTATATTACCAACCCTTGTTCAGCACAAATCCAAACCACAGCCCCATACCAGCCACTGTGAAGAAAATTAACTCTATCCCAGTCAAAACCAACATATATATTTATTTTGGTTTTAATTAGTGGATCCATAGGTGACCTTTTATACCATATGGGATTTTTTAATTACACAGGAAAATAGTTTAAGAGGTTTTCAATTTTTTCCAAGCAAACAAAATATACTCGTTTAATACAAATGGAAACATTTTAATCTTTCTCTGCCTTTTTTTTCCCATCCTGTTCACTTACTAAACAGGAAAATAAGTATTTGCTTGAATCTACACAGTTTATTTTTCAAATTTATATGTATAAAAAAGGTTCTTATCTGAGTCTGTTTGTTTTTTTTTTTTTTTACAAAATTAGTAAGAAATAGATAAATACTGCCCCTTTTAAATAATAAACTTTTATGACTTTAAACAATCATGCATTTTTTTAATTAAGAAAATACAAGTTTTGGAGAAATTGCAGGTTTGAATTATGCCATTTCTTAATGAACATCCTTTGATGTATATAAAAAACAAATCGGTTTAGGAAAATACAGACTAGTTAAAAAAGAAACCTAACTTTTTTATATGTCTTGTGATCCTAAATGGTAACCTCTTCTTATATTTTTATCTTCCAAAATAGGATAACATTGCTAAGCAGAATGTATGATTTCCAGATACAGCGATTATTAAAATACTGGCCTTTAAAATAATGATGATCCTAATAGGCAAGATAAAAGGGAAGAAAGGAATAACTATCGAGTGGACTGTTAATTTCTTCTTATGCTACTTTTACAATTTTTTTTCAGTTTTACACAGTTCCCTAATTTTTGCTACAATAGAAATAAGGTCAAACATTTTTAAGAGCAGCAGTTACAAGAAATTTCTTCTTGCATGGATGTTTCCCTAGGGCACTGACTCTTTTCTGTCCTGTAAAATAGGAGAGTTCCTCAAAAAGTAGCACTTTAAACATTGAAGCATCTAAGACTAGTGCAAAGATAACAATTTGTTATCTTGTAAGACCAAGAAATTACTGAATGCCAACAACTATGCCCTATTTGGAATGAACCAAAATGATGAGTACTTAGCTCTGGCTAAAAAAAAATAAACAAAAAAACCCCCACAAATATGGTTCTTCATCCTGAAGTGTAAGATTGAGGTCTTGTGTAAAGTCATAATTCCTGATTCTCAATTCTTTAAACAATAGTAATTTCAAATAGCAATTGCTCTGTCCATAGTATTTATTATTTTTTTTTTAATTCAGCTTCAATTAGAGTTATAGCTTGGTCATGACTTTATCTGGAAATTTCAGATCATATGAAGTGTTTGCTGACTTTGAAAGCCCTGAAGCAATTTTTGAGCCCTGAATTTTTCCTTCTCCCATTTCCCTTTTAATGATAGATAGGACACAGGATAGGAATCTGGGAGAACTTGCCTGTGTGACGAGTAAATCACAGATAAAGTTTTTTCCTTTAACCCGTTCTAGCAAACATGCAACTCTGGACTGACAGAAAGCATTTCACAGACCTGATTTAAAGCAGTTTCTGCAGATCATAGCTGTAGACTTCAGCAAACTCGTCCATTTTACTTGTGGCTGCCTAAGCATTAGAACTGGCATATGCAAGAGAATAGGAACGGTGTTTTGCAGCCTGAAGTTGAGAAAAAGCATAAAAGGAATCAGTGTCCCATTCTCAGATGCTTCCACTATAATAAATATAAATTTCTAAATATAAGCATGACAGCATCAGAAACGGTGCAACTCATGTTTGTGGAAAGGTAGTTCTTTGACACAGAAGTGAGCTGAAATGTGATCATCAGATTCTTTGATCATCTACTTCTTCTATGACTTTTTCTGAAAGATATTACTGTAACTTTGTCATATTTCTTATGTCTTCTCATAGTGCCAGGTAGGTTGTGCACATGCCTGGAAAGATTCTTACTCAAATGTAATCAAAATGACCATGAATTTAAAGCTTGCAAAAAATAAAAAGACATCCTTGAAACAGTTTGATTTTTTTTTTTTTCTTTCTGTAGACCTGACTATGCCTTACTTCATTTCACTACATATATTTACTGTGTGTAGTGGTTTCAAAGAAATACTCAGACCTTGTTAAATAGTGGATATACCAGTTTTGCAGTGCAAAACAGAAAAGAAAATTTTAAAAGTTGCTGATATTTTCATCTATTAGTTCCTCTTGGTGTATTCTATCTCCTATGCCCCATAAAGTGGTAATCTTTGACCCATTCATGCAGGGACATGAAATGTCATATTTCCTTAAGTTGATTGCTTTCATGTGTCTTTGTTCTTCCTGGTAACCTAGGAATCCCATTCAAATCCTCTTAGTCAGAGCTGACTGTTTTTTATGTATGAGCATCAGACATTTCTTGCATGCTGCCTAAGGACAAAAGGACTGAAGGTTACCTTTGACATGGTTTCAAGGTCTGATTGCACATTGTGCCAGAATAATTTTCTGAGGCTTGCTGTGTTTTTTGCACATGGACTGACTGGACAGTTATGTTCAATGGGACGATTGGCTTCTAAAAATAGGAGAATTACAAGTGGGAAAGAGCAAACTTGAATGCCAGGAGCAGAGAAAATACTCATATGCCAGGTAAAGAAAATGCAGACACAACCAAATCTGAGCTAGATAACTATCATGTTGAATAGAAGTCGAATTTGGTGATGAGGCTTAAGATGAAAGGACCTCCAATTGTTCGTTATTAAGTATATATAGTTTTTAAACTTATTTTTTAATATCATGTTCTTTAAGTTACTGTGCATATTGCCTCCTATTTTTTTTTTTTTTTTGTAACTGATTTATTATTCAAACCCTCAATGCTTTTATATGACAGAGGTTGAGCAGCAAGAATATCTGAATGAAAACCTTAAGTGTAGACTGAAGGGAAGTCTAAAAATCTGTGACAGAGGTATTGTGCATGTGGCTATCACTAAGTTGACATCTAACTTGCCAAGTAAAAGACCTTGTGGTGTGATTGACAAACTCGTGTGTTTAGAAAATGGTCTGATCTGGAAACCATGGTTTGCACCAAGAACAAAGAGCCCATTAAAAATAAATAGTGTTTACTTTCAAAACAGTTTTCTTAAAGGAAGGAATAAATAAATAAATAAAAACACATTATACATGCATATATTTTCTTCTGTTTAACTTTTCTAAAATCATTCCTGTACTAGTGTTTAGTTATGTTTGAGAGATTCCTTTATTTTACATTGTCTAATGAAATTATTTTAAATGATACTTATATTTTTCTTTAAATCATCTGTTTTGAATTCTCCTGAACATTTTTCAGATAAGAATATTAAAACTTAATTCACAATAGTGTCAATCTAAGTATTGTGTAAGCAAGTTTTAGGCATTGTATGAATGTGGAAAATGGAATTTTTAGGCATGCTTCTCAGTAGTAATATTTTTTCTTAAGTGATTCTAATCCTTATCTACCCAGTTCGTGGGCTCAAATTTCACTTCCTTATTTCTCTGCCTACCTCATATACAGGTAGGTATGTAATTTTTACAAATGCTGTGGTCATTACTTTGGAATAGACTGAAATAACATACATTTATTTCCTCATAGAAAAGAAAATCTTGTCAAAGATCTTGAAAACCAATAGAGGAAAAACAATTGCCTGTTTCTGAAGAGCAGAGTCTGGTGCAGGGAGAACCATTACATTCTTTGGTGGTATTAATAAGTAGATTTATTGATGAAAACCAGTTCTATATACTGCATGGTGGACAAAAGATCAGTGAATATTTTAATCATTTTAAAATGCATTCCAAGCATTCTGAATAGTTCTGCATTTTTTTGCAGCAGCCTACCCTATCTTCTGAATTTTGGTAGGGTTGTTTGTTTTCTTTTTCCCATGTAAGTGTTAACTCAAAGTTGAAGGATCAAACTCTGCAAATAATTTTTGAGGAAGAAGTAGGGATTCAGTGGTGCCTTTAGAAGACAGAACTTTTTTATTGCCATGGAACAGAGAAACAAAAACTATCGCAGCTGTGTTTATACCAAGCCCTGACTATTCAAAGTCGTGGTTCGTGATGTTTGAATAAGAAGTTGATACATGCTTGTTTGTTCATTAATCTCTTCTTGATGAAACTGAAGAGAATTGCATTTAAATACAGTGAAGAAATGTGCTTTTCAAAATCTATATGTATTTAATATGTTGCATTGATACATTAGATTCTGGTCTAATGTTTATTGATCCTTACATACTGAATACAGATTATGTCCTAAAATCTAATCCAAGCCTTCAAACACAACAAACTTCACTAAGTAGTTACCAGTGAAAATACATGCTATATAAGCACAAAGAGAAAAATTGGTTGTTTGAGTCTTCTTCAGTGCTAGGAATACTGACTGTGCTTGTTAGAATATTATTGGTTAAAAAGAAAGAGGTAAAATGACATGTTTCTTATAATTTTCCTTCGCTTAGTAGAAATATAATTTATCACTTGCCCTCAAGAATGTACTCTGTTGTGTATCCAAGATGCTTTATACACACAGTTAACCACGGGCTGATCTCCATGCTAACCAAGAAGAGTGAAGGATTGGTCATATCCACTGAGTGGAACTAACAGCAGAAGAGTAATCTAACGTAATCCAAGGAGAAGTGCATGTTAAAGATACTTAATGGCACCTTTTCCTTTAAAGTAAAGGAGATGTTGGGTGTGAATGAACTATGGCTGAGATCTTGGGTCTCACAACTGAAGTCAGGAACAACACTACATGGAAGAGGATGCTGGCAGGACAGAGGATATGTGAGTTATAAGTGGATCTTGAGCCCTTAAATGGCTGCTGAGTAAATCAAAAAACACACTTTTTTTATTTTTGCTTTCTCTGTGGGTATATCTAGGGTTCTACTAGAAAGTCTTTCTATTCTTTATGTCTCCCAAAGGATTGAAGTATGAACAATAGTAGTCCCATAAAATTAGAGCTCTTGGTCTTTCCATGAACATGACTCATGATTCATGTTTAGATCCCTTTTATGGCTTTCAGCGGCTTTATAGCCAGAGGCTGACTGGAAAACAGTGAGAATGTCAAGTAAGCAGAAACATTTTCTCAGCAGGTTCTATAATAAGTAAGTATTTAGCAGGAAAGAGAGACTCCTTCAGGGAGTGCTCCAGAGCAGCAGCCAGGTTCAGGTGAAGTTCCCTCTAGGAGAGCTCTCAAGTCTCACTGCCTGTACAAGGAAAACAAGAAACACTACATTCCTTACAGAAATACTTAAATTTAGTTGATTGACTTTAAAAGAAATCAAGCACCCTTCTTTTAAAAAGTGTCTTAAAAGATAACATAATATTTTATTTCTTTGGGGTTCTTTTGTATGTTTTTTTTAGCCTTTTTTAAATTTTTTTGTTGTTGTTGTTGTGGGCTTTTGTAAAGGTTCTTTCGTATATTTTTTTTAGTGTTTTTTTTTTTGGTGGGGGTTTTTGTAAGGGCTAAGAGTTTTTAAGTGAGGGAGAAGGATTATACATAAAAATGCAGTGAAAGATACTGCCAACATTTATATAGGCTTGTATATTTCTCTTGCAGCTATGCTGTGTACCAGCCACAAAAAAGAACGGAGATAACAGAGAATATAGTGAGATAATTTCAGAAAATTATTTTAAATTAGCAACTGGAAGCAAAACTCCTGTCCAAAAAAAAAAAAAAAAAAAAAAGTCTAAAATGCACTGAACTTCTGAGATTGTATTATATTATTTTATTTTGAATACTTAAAAAATGTCAACAGCTCTATAAAAATTTAATCAAAAAGAAAAAAACGGTGCCACACAGGAGCTGGAACTGACAGTTGGGCTTGGCAGGGCCCAAGAAATGTTTGGTATTGTAGACACAAGAATATAAATAAGGAAAATTGTTCTCTTCTCTCCAAGGCTGTTTTGTAGTCAGCTATGTCAGAGAATATGACTAGATGATCTATACATGAAGATATAAAGCTTTTCTTTTCAAAATTATAACCTCAATAACCAAATAAATTAATTTTTCACCTGATTCTGTAAGGTGCTGAGCAGTTGGCTCTGATCCAGCAAAATGTTTCCTGTCTACTTCAGTCTCATTAACACTTATATCCTTAAAATAACTGCTGGATATTCATTGTTAGAAAAAAAAGGAAAAAAAAACCCAAACCTAAACAGCCTCTAAATCCGCCGATGCAATTACAGAAGATTCATTCATCCAGAGAGCCATTTTAGTGTTTTGTAAAGATCTGCTTTTAAATCTGCAAGGGGTTGTTGCAAATCTGAATTGAAACAACTTCCCAATTCACTTGTAAGTAGGTAGAATTTTTGTCATTGCACCCTCCCCCTTTTTTTTTTTAGTTATTATTACCAGAAATGGGCCTGTTTTTACCTAATGTTTTTTGACAGATTACTCTATTAAAAAGTTATTCAACATCTATTATCATTGTTTTATTGAAACATGTAAACATGAAACATAAAATCTTTATTGATGCATTGTTTGATTCTTCGATTTAGAATATTTTTCTGGTTCAAGTTTATCTAGACTCATGTTATGACAGGGTCAAAACAGAAGGGCTAAGTCTCTAAAATCATGTAGCACTAAGTAAAATAATATTTTCATATTTCTAATGATTGGGAACAAGAATGGTTACAGGAAAAACAGAAGCTGAAAAATATACTGAGTAAACAAACCACTGAATGATAAGTAACCATCTCCACCCCTGAGCAAGCTTAAACTCACAGCAGCTGCTTTTTTTTACTGCAAACAAGACAGGTTGCAAAAAAGAACAGAGGGAAAGAATCACCACAAAACCTAAGATTAATTGGAGGTTGAGGGGCTGGGTGGAATATTGCCTCCTTACCTACCTGCTGCTCTGAGATACAATACAGGCAGGTTTTGGATAAAGATCTGAGAACCTAAATCTCTTGGGATACCTCAGAAGCCACGCAATGTCAGGACTGTAACCAGCTTCTTTTGACCTGTTTGTTGTGGTGGGTAAGAGTTTGATGGTTATAGTACCAACTTCAGAAGAGGGAAACTGGGGTCATCACCTGTGCTGAACATTGTGGGAAAGGTAACCAGCAATTCTCTGCTGAGGTGTGTTTCTGATCTTTTTTATCCTAAATTTCCACCTACTCTTCCTTTTCTCATACTCTCAGCTGCATATTTTCTCAGCTTGATGAAACTTTGTTTTCCACAAAAAAGTGGAGAGTCCTGTGCAAGAGTTTAATGTGCCTTGGTGGATAAGTCACTTCTGGAAACATGGTGTCAACTTTGCATTTTCTGAAATCACTGCTTTGTTTTAATTCATTTACTTCTACTTTAGACTGAAGTAAGTAACATTCTTTGGTATTTCCTATAGTTTGTTTTAAGGCTCACATCTGACATGGATAGACTGAATCACCTTCCAGAATCTGTGAAAATGACCTAAGACATTAAAGAGAGAAGATTACACCTCTTGAGAAAGTGATTCTCAACCAGAATTAATACAAACTGGTTGTTAAGTAGTTTGACAATGGTGGTAACACTCTACCTGCCCCAAATTTAAATAAGAAATCATGAGAATTAAATAGAAAACAAATTCTCAGAGCCTTTTAATTCTGACAGAACATCTGGTCTTTTGTATTACTCCACATGATTCCCAAAATGACCGAGATTCAAACCTTTTTTTAAGTGTTCCTGTTTAAAAATATTTTTACTCAAATATATTATGATGCTAACTGTATCTACAAGCTTGAATTGATGACACTGGAATACTTTCTACATGAGGCAACAATGTCACCTCTTGAGGACTTGGGAGGGGAAGTCTAGTTGGGATCTCATCTCATTAAGGAGATGCAAACATATGCAATTTGGATGTCTAGCTTTATATTACCCTCTCCTCATAGTAGAGGCAGGTAAAATAAATCTGTTTAATTTTAAGCAGATAATTAAGAAGTGGTAAAGTCCCAGAACTACCTTCTCTAAACTTACTGCAAGGAAATTCTTGGCAGCCCAGATCTATGAGGGAGATAGATACCTGGGGAAAGCAGGGGATGTTGACTGCCTTGACCTCTGCAGGGCATTTGACACTGTCTCCCATAACAGCCTCCTGGGTAAGATCGAGAAGCACGGGTTGGATGAGTGGACAGTGAGGTGGGTTGAAGACTGCTCCACCTGAACCTGCTCAAGCAGGGGGGATTGGCCTAGATGACCTCCAGAGGCACCTTTGTATCGCCACCATTCTGTGATTCTGTGATGTGAAATATATTTTGTTGGCAAATCCTTCCTTGTATTCACAAATAATATTCCGCTTAAATATTGTGACATTCTTTGGAATCACATTCTTTCTATACAGTTCTTGCCGTGAAAAATTATTTGAAGTTGTAGTATCATGGAAAGTTAAGTTTTCTGTGGATGTTCACAAAATGGTCCCCTGAGTCTAATCTAGCATCTTTTTACACCATTTGTGGTGATTTGAAGTTACTTTCAGAGAGTTATTGTGCATGCTTTTTAATAATAGAAATTTAAGTAGCAAGTGTTCTACAAGTTTGTTTATTCCTTTTCAGTCCTGTCATTTTGACATAAATTAATGTTAACAAATGTAATTATTTTGCTTTAGTACAGTCAAATACACTCCATAAAACTGCTGTTTCATTTTACTTTTTATTTTAATGAGACTTTTAGAAAGATATAACTTACATGAAATTGGCAGGAGAAGGTGAGGTGTGCCTAGCATCATAAAATTTCTAGTGAAAAGATATACCATTACTGTCAGTTGGGAAAAAATATTTAGCATGTTTAAGAAGCAATGACTTTTCCAAAACAATGTCTTCTATGCAGCTGCCCTAAGTACAAATGTCTTTTTAGAATAACTCTACCATCTTCAGGAAGAAAGAGATAAAAACAAAGAAACAAAGAAGCAAACAAAAAACCCAACCCAAACCCAATCTTCAAAGCTTCTAGGAGCCAGTGATCTAAAAAGTGACCCTTCACAGTCAGATAATAGCTTAGGAAAAAAAAAAAAAAGGCATGTTTGAAGTTTGTCTGTCATGAATTAAAACATGACCTCAGTTCTAGGGAATTTTTATTTCCTGAAGGGTTTTAGAAACTTAGTGAGTGAAAATAGTAGCACTTTAAAATAAATTAAAAAACATACCCTGACCTTTTTAATTGGGAGGAAATGAAAAGCAGTTAAAATTATACCAACTGACTTTTAAGAAGTCTTACAGAAAGTTATTAAGAAATTCATAATTACAGTAGATAAAGCTGATTATATTGAATGAGGAGTCAGAATGTTTATTTAAAAAGAGAATATTTTTAACATGCTGAATGGAATTCAAAAATAATAAGCTTGCCAGCTACAGCTGTTAAAAAAAGAGTAAAAAAATCCCTTTTTCTACAACTATGACTTTCAAGTAATGGCAACCAAAAATTTGACTTAGCATTCAAGTAATGGTAGAACTATTTGAACTATGAAAATCCCTACTCTAGACAACCCCAAAAGGCTTGAAAGGTTTAAGGTATTACAATTTGCATACTGGAACTCAAATCACAGTCTTGTCACTGGACATGACAGCACTTTTCAGTTTCTTTGTAGTGATAACAGGCAAGACAAGGGTAAGTAAGGATTTCAGATGACTCATGGATTTCTTGGCTACAGGAAGGAGGTGCTATTTCTTGCTACTATTAAAATAGTATTTCAGAGTGGTTCTCTCTTATTTTGGGTTTTTAGACAATTTTGTTTTGCCTTTTTTTTATCCTGTAACAGTCGTGTTTTGATGGATTGTCAAATATGAAAATTTGCAGAAAAAGTGTAATTTGCCCCATGGAATATTTCTTTTGTCTGTGATGTAAACTGAGACCTGTCACTCCTTGGCACTGTAGTGCAGGTACAGACATAATTTTTTTTTCAGTTGTTTTTTGTTATGAGGTGATTTTATTACTCAGATAATACCTTTTGCATTCTTTATACTGTGTGTTTATTTTCAAAGCTTTATACTGTGTGTTTATTTTCAAAGTTGAACTGTTGACATGCTTGAATAAAAAAAAAAAACCCTAGAAATATAGACTTTCATACTTTTGGAGCTCTGAGAAGGATGTGGGTTGACAAATGTAGAATCAAAGCATATTTACTTCTGATGCATTTGGATGCAGTCTCTGTAATGAGTTGGTTTCTATTATTGGTAAGTGGTTTCTGTTTCTGGGAAATAATTTATCATTTTCAAATAGAAAAAAACCCAAATGAGTAAAATATGCAAACATATTAAACAAACTTTGTAAGTTATTTTAGAGCAAAATTATCCTTTTAATAATTGTTAGTCTAGTAGGCACAGTTAAATGGTCTTCCCAAGAACATGGAATCTTGTTTTACAACAATCATCCAATATCCTCAACCAGCCTGCTAAACATTGTATTCTTCCCTGAGTTAATTGCAGGAATAGTTTTAACAAGAAATGTAGATATATTGGAGATAAAAATGTCGTTACCTAGAGAAACACCAAATAGCAGTGTCATAGAGACACACACCCTGATGTCACTTACAATGCAAGACATGCTGAATAAAAGGAAACACAATTCCCAGAGGGGGCAATGTACACAATATTTAATGGAAACACTGCACCACAATTCCAAAACATGGAGGAGACCTGACAGCACAAACACTTTTGACAGCAGAAGATGAGGCTCCAGTGTACGACATCTGACCTTAAAAATAAAAATCTACGTCTCTGGTTATTAAATGCAAATAAAAAGGACTTGTCAGAATGGGGTGACTGAGTCACCATTTCCTTCAGCATGACTAAATCTAGGACAGAATAGGACACAAATATGTACATTTTCTGAGGTTTCATTTTTTGTCCTTCCAGGGGTAGCAATTTATATTATTTCATGTCAAAAAAAAACCCCATTATATCAGAGAAACAGAAGATTAAAAAGATATAAAATTTAATATACTTTGAAAACCACAAATTAAAATGAGTTTATTTTTGCATGATCTCACTAGCAGCTATGTCTTATTCACATAATGGACTCTTAGGCAGTTGGATTTATAGCAATAACACCAATGAACAAGAAAGCTCTTTGTACAACAGAGGAGAATATCCTGATTGTTACTGAAAGGTCCTGAAAAGATATCTAAAGGCAAAATAATAAAATTAGGTATCTAAAACATCATTTTCTTATTTTGTCATGAATATGTGGCAATTTTCAGTTTGTCTTTGAGATGTTATGTATATGACTTTCAGATGACATTAGGTACTTTAGTGTAAGTCATCTCAAAAATGTTTTTGTATAAAAAGTACTTTAACTATTACATTCAGTTGATGCATAAGATATTGGAGCAGCTCAAGGGAAGAGAAGGGAATGAAGAATCAGAATGAAAAATGAAACATGGACTAAAAAGAATCAGGAACACTTATTTATCTACCTTGTGACTAGTTCAACAACTTGCATTCCATGTACAACAGCTTGTCCTTGTTGTTTCATTCCCATAATAAATAAATATCTTTCCTAGAGAAACAAAATCTTCTAACATGTCATTTACTTTATAAGTTAGTTTGACCACCTAAGTTCAGTTGTTAATTACTGGAGTTGCTAAAATTGATTTATGTTCTAATGTCCCAGTAGGGAGGAAAATAGAGTTTCTAGTGAAAGTAGCAGCTTAGAGTCATAAAAAGGACATATCATTTTGCCATTTCTTTTGTTCCTCAAGTGCAAGGCAGTATTTTAAATAAAAGGGGAATCTATGGGATATAGCAGTATCTAAATAGTCTGAAATTTCTCTAGCAGACCTAATTTTAGTTTTCACACAAATTTGTGATAATTTCAGTTATAAAATACCTACATACATAAATTGGTTTCTTCCAGAAAAGTTACTGTGATAGAATCCAAAGCATATTAAATCTTTCTCCTCAATTATTCTAATAGGCTTCATCTACTATATATAACATTCAAACTCTGTCTCCTTTCTCCAAGTGGGGAGACATTTTGAATGCTAATGGATATTCAGACCAAGACAACAGGCCTTTAAAAATGGAAGGAAGTTATGAATCTCAATTACAACAGTTTGCTTTTAAAAAAACCTCATATTTATGACTGAAATTAAATTTCAATTGATAAATCTCTAGGTATTTTTCTGTATAAAGATAGTTAACTAGATTTATTGAAATGTGTACACAGACATTAGACAGTTATTTTTTATCCATAAGATTTCTGGAGGAAACTTATATAAATGCATTATATTCTTGGAGAAAATGGGCAACACTGTATTTACAAAAGATGACATTTACAGCTTCACTGCTACTTACTTGGCTCTAACTAGAAACTACTTTGCCATGCAAAGTATTTAATGTGGTGAGATAGTCTCAAGACAGTCAACAAATTGGAAAGAAATAAAAGGCATCAGTGTCTTCATTATATGCTAATGTTGGAGGCAATTAGTGAAATTTTGAATTTTTCTGATTTTGAAGACACCCTCATCTTTGTCTACAAGTACAAAACACATGGCAATACCAAACATCTGCAACGTTAGTCCTTGTCTGCAGGAATAACTTGATAACAATGCAAGCAGCCAATATAATTTACAGGAGATCAACAAGTGCTTATAAATGGTATGAGCATGTTGAAAGTGATATCTAAACGAACAAGCATCATTATTATGTTTCTTTACATCTTAAACCTGATTATGCATGTGGTCTGCCCAGCCTGAAGCAATGCTTTGACAATGCACCTCACTTACATTCTTTATTTCACATCAGAAACCAGCAGGACATCTTGCTGTCCTTCTTAAAGGTTGGGCGTGAAGACAACTGAACTTAGCATTTTTTATATTAAATTCATGAAGTGCTGAACACATAAATATTCTTTATTACTGGAGTGAACAAATTCATGGTTTTTTTTTTTTTTCAATATCCAGAGATAAGATACTGATAATTCTGAAGATAATATCAACTTAAATAACCATTTTGAGTAAAATAAAAGGAAATATGATCACTATGTGGTAAAGAAATTCAGTTCTGAGTCTTTTTCATATTTCTGGCTACATCATCATTTTCCAACAAAAATGTAAAGACACAGTCTAGACAGAAAAAGTATTCAGATATAATAAAGATTCAAATATCCTTCATCAAGATTATAGATTAGCAAGATCCTAAATAATACTTGATTTCAAACTTGTATTGTAATATATTTCAAAAATTTGCCTCTATTTATAGTATTTAGGGTGATGCCTTTGTTTCATCTTTGATTTTAGGTAGGATAATTGTTAAGGAAGAATTTTGAAACTTGTGTTGATTGGCCCACTTAGACTTCAAATTTTATTTATGGGAGAATGCATCAGCCACAGTGATGTGCACAAATCTGTTTTACAGCTAAAAATGTGCATCAGTGGATTTTAAGTACTTTAATTCCTAGATGGAAATGTAATCCAATGGATTAGACACCTGAGCTGCTTAGAATATTTTCTCTTTATTCCATTCTCTTGCTCTAGTGTGTCTCTTTTACTGCCTCCTGCATTCCTGTTTGTTCAGCTTAGTGTCAGGGTAAGAAATTCTATAAGGATGATTTTTTTCTAGAATGCTCTTTGGCCTAATATTTGGGACACTTCAAGAGTGTAGGAAATGGGATTTCAGTTTCTATGTGGTTGAGCAGAACTGACAGTCAGAGACAGAGAGAGGTTCTTTTATTTTCTGGCATCCATCTCAGCTTCCACTGATGACTATAGAGGTTCATCCAATGTATTATAGAGGATGGAAAGAAGGATGGAATTCAGTCTGACAGAGGTACTGGGCCCATAATATATTGCACAGTTTGACCAAGAAAGACAATTTGATTAAATGACTGGCATTTTCTTGGAAATACCAGGAAAATACAAAAATCAAATACTTATAATACAGTTACTTGGTATGCTAGAGATGTCCGTCTCTCTCTGCCTGGGTTTTGTTATTTAGTTTGTGGGGTTTTTTGTAAAAGAATATTTTGAACTCCATTTTATGTGAATATAGAGGTCCCATTATGTTGTTTCACAATCCACATATTATGTATGTTGCTCTGAAAAGATCCCTGACTCAACTATTGCCACCAACTCTACCCCAGCTGACCCCTTTATCTTTTACATTATTACTCCATTACCTTGGCACTGGTATACTGGGTTTGTCTTTGGATTTTGCCTTATAATATTGCAAAAGGAACAGAATTCTCCACTGAAGTAAAATAAAACAGATACACTGATGTATCTGAAACACTACCTATTTACATCAGCAGAAAATTTTGTCAAACTTTTAGCTATTTATATTACAAGACTTGTCAAGGAATGCAAGGTTATTAACCCCTTCATTTTATCAGAAGGATGAATTAAAGCCCCAATACAGTTAATAATTACATTAGTCACTAATTTATGTACACAGGATTTAGGTCTTATCCCTTGAATCCATAAAGAATACCTGCTAGCAATATTCAGCAAAATGCTGTTTTCTAATACAGGAATTGCCCACCAGAGACGTTTTGTCAGTGCAGCTGTTCATCATAATGTACAGTGAGCTACTCTACAGCCTCCACCTTTTACATAAACAGAAATGTTGCTTGATTCTCCCCCTCAGAAACAGCGCTAAATATCAACAAAGTCTTCATGCCATCTGTAAGTTGTTTATGAATATGTGAACATAAATCACGAAGAATTTCTAGTTTATTTTTTAAAGGATGGAATTTTCCTATATGAAATCAAATGAAATATACCCATTGAAAAAAGTAAGCATTTAAACTTTAAATTCCCCTTAAGCTTAAAGTGAATGTGTATTCAGTTCTAAGGAAATGTTGCTTCTCCTTCATTAAAATAAAATATTAAACACTATGAAGAAAAATCCTCAGTTTACATACTCATTTTCACACCTATTCTCTATTTTTATTGCACAGAACTCGAACTTTTACATGTGGCTTTTGAATTTGACTCCTGAGTATTTGTTATTCTGATGCCATAATGATTTTGTCTTTTCTTTTATACCCCTTTTATAGCTTTTTGTAGTATTCTTAGTGTATTCTTAGCCTATATTCTTAGACTTATTTCGTTAAGTCAGGAGACTAAACATCTTACAAGCCCCAGACCCCAAAGTCCTCTTCAGCGCACATTTTGTAAACTAAGGTAGAACCATCCAGGGGAAGGTTCCTTGGGGAGGGAGGCTCATTCAAGCCTCCCATCGGGGAATCTTCGGTAGATATGCTAATTAGTAAGACCTATAATGTTTTACCAAACCTTTTGTGGGTGTGCACTGGGGTGCATTTGACCTGGACGTGGTGCACCTAAGGATCCTTAAAATAAATACCAAGGTAAAATCCCTTTTTCCCTTCTTGTGGGAACTCAGCACTTCTGTACAAAGAATCAAGGGGATTACACAGAAGCTTTAAAATTCTCTAAAATATGCATCCCCTCTTTGGGCATCATGCAGGAACTCACACATCTTCCAACTTTTTATTTAATACCTTTCCTATCTATTTTTCTTACTTACACATAACTCACTTCTTATACAACTTACTTATCTTGTACTGCTTATGCATGTTACCCGACTTACACACTTTACTCTATTTTTACCTAGCACAGTACATACACATTTTCACTTACTTAACACAGTACTTCTACATTTTACAGCTTATCCACGATACAGTACATATATATTTTGCAGCTGCTGTGCATGAGATTACACATTACTTAATTGGTCCCCTTACTTTGTCCAAGAGCTTTACACGCACTTTTCAGAAAGCACAATTGGCTTTAGTCCTGTGCAGCACAGTCCTTTCTCATCTATTCCTTGCTGTCTTGATGTTTAATTTTTCAGCTTTTTCTTTCCCAATTCTTTTTCAATTTAGTATAGTTTACCTTTCAGTCCTTGAAGCTTCAGATCCAGGCAAGCAGAGTCAAGATAATGGTAGCAACAAAACCTATTCAGTAAAAAGCAGACAAGCCAGTCCAGAAAATCCAAAAAAAACCCCCAAAACAAAAAAAACAACCTAGCCAGCAAAGGACAAGAAGCCAACACACACCTCCCTCACCCCTCTACTCTCCCAACCAAGCCTTCTGACTGGACTTAAGAACCCTTCAGGAGCTGATCTGCTACACCTGAAGGTGGATGGCCAGGTGAATCTGGTGAGGGTAATTCCAGCCTGGTCTCTCTCTGAGGGCTCCAATAGGAATAACTACAGATGATTTGGCTGGGGCACACTGTCATGGTTCAAAACACCTTACAACACCTTCTAACCATGTTTGATTCTTGATTTTAAAACCAGATAAAGGCATCAATTCATTTCAGCTTTTGGACCATGTATCTACTCAAAACAGTTTTGAGTAATTTGCTGTTGTGATAATTGAGAAAAAATGACACAATATATGAAAATGATCAAATAAACTATTTGGAAACTGAAAATGGTTCTTTGGGCTGTGACACGAAAAAAAATGTAGGATTAGAGTAACATCTAAAATGGATATAGGATATTGCTTTCCCCTCAACCTGCTAGAATGTTTTATGTAAAGAGATCTTCCACTGATTGTTCTAATACATAAAATACCTTCATAACCATATCAAAAGATTCTGAAGTCTAAGTCAAATAAACTGCATGATTTTGCATAAACATTGTGGAAAAAATCCTGACCTAACAGAAAACAGCAACAAAATATTTCTGTGTACTAAATAAAACCTACTTAAAATCTACTGAAGATAGTTTTTAGTTAATATCTACTGAAATCATGTTGTTGCCACTATTATTAATGTTATTACAGAATTACTTACTCTGCAGTATTTTGTTGCTAGGTACACAGATTTCCATTATAACAGAAAAATGAACTTGATGTCTTAAAGATTCAAGATTCATGCACAACATATTCTAGCTATTTGCAGGAAAGCATATTGTTATTTCTCACAAACACTAAACATCAATAAATTCTACTGATCTTCAAAAATGTAAGTGCTGTAAATGCTATTTTTTATATCTTTTGCCAGATTTGAAAGTGCAATTCTTTTTTCTGTAAGAACTTTATGTTTTATATGGTCTGTGTTCCAAGACTAAAATTCTACTTTCTTGTTGTGTTTTGTATTCTTTTGTGTAAGACTTTGACTCACAATATTCTTAGGGATGACAGACAATATCGTGTTTCACAGTTACTACAGAACTTATTTGAGAACCTTTTGAAAAAATGGAGGAACTAATGTTTTCTTCTTCAGTTTCTCTAAGCAGGAATATTTTGTTGGTTTTGGGTTTGTTTTTGGAGGGTGGGTTATTTTGTTCATGGGGATTTTGGTTTGTGGTTGGGGGTTTTTTGTCTGTTTGTTTTGGTTAGTTGGGTTTTTTTTGGTTTTTGTGTGTATGAGGTTTTTTTGTTTTCCTTTTGGATTGGGTGAATTTTTTTTTGAGACGGGTGTTGTTGGGTTTTATTCTGTAATCCTAATATTTAGGCTGAATATATGCTAAGGAATCTGGCTAACCTTTGGTGGTCTCAGATATTTGTGGTCCCTTTAGGTAGCACTTGCCTTTAGGATTAATAACATTTTCTTCCTTTGGGACTTACAGAAATGACACCTGGCCCTGTTAGAAAATGCACAGCCACAGAACATTGGGCTTTCTCTCTCCTAAAATCTTATTTTAGACAGGCAGTCACAGGCTCATGAAAGGAGGATAGCACATGGTGGCACATGGTGATCAAAGGAGTAATGGATGATAATTTATTTGAATAAAAGTCATTCTTAGGAGGTTATCTAGTGAAAAGAAATAAGAAATAGGCAGAGACAAAGGATGATAGCTGAGGTGACTGTGCTAAAGAAAGGACAGCTGAGAAAAATGAAAACGGGGCAAAAAAATTGCAAAAATACAGACAAAGAAATCTCATTCAAATCTGCTTATAATTTACATCCCCAGATTTGCCTTCTACGTACCTGCCTCTACTAGTCTGACTTCTTTATTGTCTTTGCTCTCTTGTAGCAAGCACAGGACCAAGGAGAATGTAATTTAATGTCTTTTTATCTGGGGATAGCTTTAGTAGCTTGCCTCAAGAGAATGTCAGTGGGAGAAGAGTCTCTACGTGTGCAGGCTTTGGTTTAGTTGCTTGTGGTCTGACCAGTTTCAGCTAGTTCTTGTCTTCAGTCTTTTCTGTGTCTGCAGTGTCTTGTTTGTAGACCTACCAATCATTATCATGCCTAAACAGCATACGACTGTAAAATAATAACATAACATGGTAAGGTTACTGCATGTTGCCAAACTAAATAAAACAAACAAAGTGATTTTCTGTTTTGATTCAAATGGCTTATCAATTTATTTTCAGTGTTATATTAAATCTTTACTATTTAGATGTTTCTAAAACAAGGCTTCCACTAAAACTGTCTCTGTTGCTGGCATATAACAATACTTGACAAAGGAAGAAAGAATAAGATACTGTTTTGTAAGCACATTACAAAAAACAAGAGGTAAAGAAAGATAAATCACACAGAATCACACAGAATTTACTGAGTTGGAAGGGACCCAAAAAGATCATGGAGTCCAACTCCTGGCCCTGCACAGGACCACCCTAAGAATCACATCATGCACCCAAGACTCTTGCCAAACGCTTCTTGAACTCTGTCAGCCTCTGTCAGTGCTGTGACCACTGCCCTGGAGAGCCTGTTCCAGTACCCAATCACCCTCCAGGTGAAGAACCTTTTATCTATTATCCAGCCTAAACCTTCCTTGACACAGCTTCAGATGATTTCCTTGGGTCCTGTCACTGATCACCACAGAGAAGAGATCAGTGTCTGTCCCTCCTCTTCCCCTCACAAGGAAGTTGTAACTGCAGTGAGGTCTCTCCTCAATCTCCTCTTCCCCAGGATGAACAGAATAAGTGGCATCAGCTTCTTGGTTCCCTTCAAGGCCTTTAACCGTCCTTGTTGCTCTTCTTTGGACACTCTCTAATAATTTAATGTCTTCCTTTAATTGTGCCCCCAGCACTCAAGGTGAGGCTGCCCCAGTGCAGAGAAGAGTGGGACAATCCCCTTCCTTGCCAGGATGGTGATGCTGTGCCTGATGAACACCAGGACATGGGTAGCCCCCCTGGCTGCCAGGGCACTGCTGATTCATATTTAACTTTCTGTTGATCAGGACCCCCAGGTCCCTTTCTCTGGCACAGTTCTCCACCATCTCATTCTCCAGCCTGTACATCCAGGATTGCCCCATCCCAAGTGCACAGTCTGGCTCCTGCCCTTGTTGAACATATTATGGTTGCTGATTGCCAGCTCTCCAATTTGTTGAGGACTGTCTGCAGGGCCTCCCTCCCTGCCTTTGGGGGAGTCAACAGCTCCTCCCAATATTGTACTGCCTGTGAACTTACTTAGTATCCCTTCCAGACCTGCATTCAAGTCATGAAGATGAAGAGCACAGGGCTGAGGATGGAGCCCTGTGGAGCCTTATTTGTGACAGGTCACCAGTCTGATGCCACCCCGTTCACTGTAACACTTTGTGCCAGACAGTTGAAATAACTGTGGACCAGTTGCTTTCCCCTCACATGATGTGTTTCTTGAGAAAAGGAAAGATACAAGTTGCTTGTTCTTATAACAGTAAGATTTGTTCTTTTTCTTTTTTTTTTCATTAATGAATGATTTAATGAATTTAACTCTTTCTCCTTTTGTAATTTTTCTTCTCTGTATTCTCTGTTTACTTGTAGAGTTAAAAGTAATAATTTTTATTAGAAAAGAAGCTGAAAGACTTTGCTATTTCTCTTATTTGCATACATTTATTCAGAAATATATATAATAATTAATAATTTATAGAAGGCTTCTAAGAGTATCTTGTGGAAAAATCGTTTAAGAAAAATAATGTAAGAATACAACAATATCTCACATCATATGTTTCATAAGACTCTTGCCAATTTTACATTCATTTAATCCCTGGTATAATCTAGGTTTGTGTAACAATTTTACCCTGAGAGCACAATATTACAATGAATCAGAGGGCATTGGTAATGCTTTCTGTTCTGTGAAAGTCAGTCAAATATAGAAATAATCTGACCATGAATATTTTTGAGGGATTAGGTAGCAAATAAAGTGGGAATTGAAATAAGCTTTTTTAACCAGAGAAAATAAGTTGAGCAAGAACAAAATGACTTCTAAGCTTAAAGATCTCTAATAGTGGATATGGAATAGACATACAAATATCATTATTCTTAAGTGTGTATATTACTATTCTCTAGTTTCAGTTAAGACTCAAATGATAAATGTTGCTGATAATGACCTATGTATATAATACAAATAATTTTCTAACCTTGAGCACAGTAGATTTACCAACAATCTCCGAAAATCATCTATTTCTTGAATTAAAATTTATTTCCAGGTTTGAAATGCATGAAAGATTTTTTTGGACAAGTTTGTATTCCCATCTTCATAAATGAGACAACTTGTGTCGGTATAAGTAGAGTAAATCTAAAGTGAAGGTAAAAAAAGCCAACAACTGTAAAGAAATAACCCCACTCCCATCTCAAGGTAATGGGTCTGCAGAGGGAGCTGTCTTGAAAGAGATACTGAAGAGTTCTTTGTAACCAACATCCAGTCAATCTTTGTGCAGGCATATTTAACTTCTTGCTTCTCAGTTGTTTGGATGATATAAAGAACTTCAGTTGTCCTCAAGAATTTTTTTTTCTTTCATTTTTACTTTTCTCCTTTTTCCACACATCATAGGACACTCAGCAATTCTTGCATACAGAGTCATGAGGATAAGAAAACAATGTATTTTTATAACATTCATTATACAGCATGTTACTCTACCGCTTGTTTTCTTGCATAGCAGATAGGAATGTGAAAGGGTTCAAAATTTATATATATATCTAAATTGCAACAGCCAATCCTTCAGCTGTACTGTCTAGTGCAAGAGCTTGTGAAAGCTCTGAAGATCCTGTATAAAACTCATTGCATAAATTTTACACTTATAACTGCAGATGCTCATACAGCACTCATGTGTGCATGTGTAGCTGCTGTAGAATTCAATATAAAATGACTGCTTCCACTCGACCATACACTTCAGAAATTTTAAGCATCTCTTAGTAATCCCTTGCTGTTAACTGCAGCACAGAAGAACTAAAGCTAAGGCTAATAACTCTTATCCCATCTAAAAAATATAGGCAGAGCTGTCCTTAAGCAGTTTCCATTGACTGACTACAAGAAAAAGCTAGATGATAAGATTCAGCAAGGTCCTTTACCTGCGTCAAGTTAGATGAAGGGAAATCCTATTCTTAAAATCTTCCTTGAAGTCTCTAAATTTGGTTAAGCTCCTATAATACCTTAATACTTTCATTTGAGCTTAGGTAGATACATCATTTTCATCGCTCTGCCTATTTTGAAGCCCACTGTAGAGAAGAGAACTCAGCTCCGTGTCCTCATTGCTTGCTGCTCTGTGTTCAGACAGTATGCACAAGAAAAGTCATAAGCAGAAAAGGATGGTAAAAATCTGAAAAAAAGACAACAATCAAAGACATAACATTTCCCATTTGATTTTCACTCTCTGTGTTAAAAATGTTGGAAATAAAACAAAAAAGTACTTCCCAAAATGACTGAGAACACATCAAAACTATATTCAAAGTTTGAAGTGACTCACATTTTTCAATATTCAAGGCAAGGAATTACTTTTCCAGTCTTTATGGGGCTTTGAACTGACACAGACATTTTGATGTATGATGTTTACATTTTTTCACTCCTGTGTCTTCTGTTGATGGCTGAATATATATTTAACATATTTAGTGCTCTACATAATGCCGTAGAACAGTCATTAAAGCTCTAATGTCATGTTTTAATAGAATGCTCCTGTGCTAATTGTATGGTAACTCCTTATTGATAGATAATTCTATATAGGCTCCAGGTATATTCAAATTACTAGTACTAATAGTCTCTAATTTTTTTATTCATAGTTTTAAATGAAACTCTCATTTGTTTTAAGGAACTTTATCCTGAATGAAAACTACTGCATCTGTTATTTTGTTTATTTTATCCAAGTCTTCTCGAGTCAATGGGCATCTTTGTAGGCACTTGCATGGATGTGGGATTTATGCCACTGAAGAGGGCCCTTTCAGTGAAGCTTAAGAGAATGGGGCTCTCTTCCAAAGATTTGCAGATTTAGGCTTCATCTTGGATTTATTTGCAAAAGGGTATAAGGATGCGAAGTTCAGTTTTGTTGTGTGCACAATTATGTCTCTTTTTCTTTTTCTCTAATGGAGGGATGATTACAGTTTCTCTCATGAATTGTTCAGCTTATCTGTCTGAAGTCTAGAGATGTAATTTAAAGCAGGTAAGTATCAATATTAATGGTTAATTGCTATTTTTGAAATCCCTATTCAGGTACGGCCTAATCCTTTAAGAAGCAAGATCTCTTTCAGTTCTCAATATAAAGCTATTTACAGAGAGGGCTTCCTAGATAATTTCAGTAATACTCAGAAAATAGCCTTTCATGGGACTAACTAGGAGGGAGACCGAGAGAGATATGAAAAAATACACATGAAAGTCCACTTAAAGCTGTCCAATGACAGTGCCTACTGCCTCAAAGTTCAGTTTATATTATCCCATACATTCTTTACTTCTGCATGATTTTGAAAAAAAAAGAAAAAAGAAATCATAATGGTTAAAAGAATTTAAATTTTGTAATTTAAATGAAGTTTTAATACTGCTGTGGATGAGAGGAAGTTCTCCCATGTTCTCCCTTTTACCCATAACTCAGATCTGAAATATAAATAGTTTATTGGTGTTTACCATTCATGAAGAGTAGTTTTGCAAGGATTTCTCCTTGGAATTTTGAAGGGATCATCTATAATGGGATCTGTGCAAAATCCTCCATGTGTTGCTAATAATATTTCTGCATGATTTATTTATAGTTATTTCTCTGTTGTCAGAGTTTGCTTCCAAGTTGTTGATTTTATACTGACCTTTCCCATTGACTCCCTTCTGTTTAGAGCGGATCATGAAAACTTAGTAATATCACAAATGTCTTTATGTCAAATGTAAAATACATCTTATGTAAGAGAATACATACATATATATATATTACTGTGTTTTTCATTAGTATATTATGATTGCAGTATTTCTTTGGAATTTTCATTTAATACTAACATTACTTTTAATGAACTTTCATGTTTGGGTAATTATCTTAGGACTAATTATCATTCTTTAATTCCTGTGATATCATTTACTTACTTGTGAAACTTTTTAGACTGGGAGAGTTTACTCTGAAAGGGATGTTGTGCTGTGGTGCTTCTCTTGAGGCTTGATAGATTTGGTTACTGCAGGAGGAGATGTTTGTTAAGCCTCCTTTGGTTTGATAAACAGGCTGCCATTTGGGGGAGATGTTCCTCCCATAATATAGATGTGATTGCAACTGGGAAGGACAGTTTCACTTCATTTAGATTTAGACTAATCAGGGAAATAGGTAATAGAAAAAGTCTTGTCCAGTGAAAAGTGCATCACACTGGTATTTTTACATAAAACCTGTTTTCCTCACAGATGGTGAAAATTAAATTTGCAGCTACTGGATTTTGCTTTTGGGAAATGGCTTCTACAGGACATGCAGAGTGATTTTGCAAGCACTTAAGAATATGGGGAGGGGTCATTGATTTCAGGAAACCTAGTCATATATTGAAAACTCTTCTTTTTCATAAGTATTTGTAAGACTGGAATAAAAACAGGTTTTCTGCCTTAAAAACAAACAAACAAACAAAGTTATTGTAGTTCTTTTATGGTAAAAAGGTGAAAGTAACCCTTCATTTCATCCTTTATTTTGTTTCACATAGGAGGCCCATTAAGTGACCAATGAATCTGTTATTTGTTTTGTGCTCTGGTTTAATTTAATTTCTTCTCATTCTCGTGACAATGTCCTTTTCACAAACATTGTGAGACATTAATAAGTAGGCAAAATCAAGTAATTTCTGCGATGAACTACTCAGTTTAAAAGTTGTGGTAGATTAACTTGTGCTGTTGTCTGGAAATTAATTAACCAGACACTGAAAATGCTGGTTAAAAATTAATTCTTTTTTCTCTGTTGCTCATTCCATGACATGTCTCTACATCTCTTGATTCTTTGAAAGAGTTGAAATCCAGTTTAACATACTGATTGAACCATAGTTTTTTTCAGTGATTTACATTTGTGGTCTAGCTGTCTTTGCAATTGTGCCTTGTTTAAATTAAACTATGTTATTATTTTTATGTTTTAAGTTCTATTTCTCAAAAAAGCTACTAGCTGTTGTGTCAACACTAACAAAGGGTTAATTTCTGTGTAAAATATTTTCGTTTGCCACAGTGACAGGAAGAGCATATAAATATGAACATTTGTAGCATATCAATAATTTAATCAATTATTTCTGGTATATTCATGGCTCAGTAGTAATATGGAATGGGTTACAGGGTTTCTCTTAATAAAAATTACTGATTTGAAAGATGCATAGCTCTCCATCCCCCTCCCCCAACCACCCTGAAATGTGTTAAAAACTAAGTCTATGAATTTTACTCATTATTTCTCAGTGCATTGACTCATTTTGTATAAAAATTGAGTCACCATTAGAAGGAAGTAATCCTCAGCTATACTTGTAGTAACACAGAATCCCTGTAAAATACACCAGGAAAACTGAATTAGCTGTAGCATGCATTCAGAGGGAATCACAAGCAAAGCTAATATACACTTTGTTATGCAACCTAACATTTTCATTCTAGATGGAATTACTGGGCTTTTTGTTGCTGTAATGAAAAGGCAACATCTGTGAGAGATTTTGAGAGAAGCACAATTTCTTACAGAACTGTTAATTTAATGCCATAGTGTGCAGAGGTTGACCTGCCATTCTAAACAAAAGCAAGACAAAATTGATAGATTCTTCCCTTAATATTGCATAGGTGATTAGAAGCTGCCATATGAAAATCGCTGTTTTGTTATAGAATAACAGCAACACCCATTCACAACATTATGATCAGCTACCTCTGTTTCTGGAAGCAGAACTGAACACATTCCAGTGGCTGGCCTCTGGTATAACCAGTAGTAGAAGGGAAGGAAAATTTGTCCAGGAAAATTATACCTTCAAAATGAAATAGTTGCACATTAATAGAAAAATTGAATGAAGTAAAGATTACTCCTTGTAAGAAAAGAAGCTTTCATCAATGTACAAAATTTAAATACTTAATGAAAGGGTCAAATCTGATGAGGGGTTTCTTGTGCTATAACTTTGCTTAGTGCTGCCAATCTGATTCTCACTCTATGAGGATATTCCCTAGTAACTGCTGCTTGTTGGTTCATAGTTAGCTATACCATTCAGTAGTAGAAAATATGTAATTTTAATGGGTCTGCAGTAATTCAAAATGAATCATCTCTTGGTCCTAGACTAGACCATAAACTTCAGTTCCTTTCTTTATTGGTAGATTGAAAGATAATCTCTGTGTGTTGAAAATGTGATAGTATAGCCACAAATGAAAGTTGCCTTTCTGTAGGCAGAGGTATGTTTTGTGAAATAAAATAATTCCTCACTTAATTTTTATGCTACAAAATGTGTTCTTAGAAGGGTTGTATCAACATCATGCACTCACATTTAGATTAAAGTATCAACAGTTCTTGCTCTTTTTAAAAAAAACTTTCTCATTTGAATTTGTCTGTTTAGCTTACTGCCTTTTTGTTGTTGTTTTTGAGACTTTTCCTTGCCAAGTAAGTGAGAGTTTTTGTGATCATAAAGATATTTTTATAATACAATTAAGTTCTATTTCAATCTTTTTGCAAAACCTCAGCAGACCTGTGATCCAGTCTAAAGAATGGAATTTGATTATATGTCTATGCCTTAAATGTAGTTACCCTTAAGATTAAAGAGAGACACAGAGATCTAACTCAGTTCTCTACTTTGACAACATATGAAACTAAGAGAGATGAATCCTATTGTTTTTTTTCTTCTCCTAAGGTTCTGCATTTTTTGGCCTGTCCTTTACTCACACTGTTAATCTCTTAAAATAAAAATCTCAGAATGGATTGCAGTTTATTTTCACTGTTCTTCACAGGGATGAAGTCATCTCTCTTTTCTTACAAACTGCTTCCTCCTTAAATATCCAAAGATAGCATCAGTTTATCACACTGGAATCTTCTTTTCAGTTGCTCTAAAAAAATTCCAAACCCCTGGGGCTTTGCTAGTCACTGATTTGTAGGTTACTGCCCATTGCTCCTCTCATGTTCACACACATTCCAAAGCTATGGCTTCCATTCCGTGCTCCTGCATAAATCTGTACTTTGCTCTGGATAAAGAATTTTTGTTTGAAAGGAAAGGAACAGAATACTAAGTGTATTTGTAGCATGCTGCCTGAGTATTTTATCCCCTTTAGATCAGTCATCTGTAAGATTTATCACCTGTGATTTTCTATTTACTTTCAGATCTTTGATGAAAACATTTTCTTCACAGCATGCTGAATTAGTACTGGAGGCCATACACTTCTTTATTCTATTATTAATTCTGAAAATGTTTTTCTCTGTTTCTTGGCTTTTCAGTTTCTCTACTCCAGTTTCTTCGTTTGCAAAATAAGGATATGTCTACTTTATTACACTCAGAGGCAGGGCACCAATAAAGTACCATGACATGAAACAAAAATAAAACCAAACAAAACAAAAAAAAAAAAAAAAAAAAAAAACAAACCAAAAAAAAACCAAAAAAAACCCCAAAAAACCCAAAAAACCAACATTGGGAAGAGATTAGGAGGTGAAGAGAAGGCAGGGGAGAGTGAGTGAGAAGTAACCCTACCACAGAAATTTCTCTGTAGACCTACAATCAGCAGAGGCTAGTTTGACTAGAGAACATTTATACACAGCTGTATTTCTCTGCCACATGCTTTCCATCAGTTCCTTTTCCAGAAGAGCAAAGCAGTAGGGATTTATGCACTTGCACTTACTGCAACCTTAATTATCTGACCAATAGCAGAAGAAACACTGACACAGACTTCTGGTAATTTTAGATAAAAATCCCTTGATATTTAGATCTTGGAGGGTTTTCTTTTTTTAACCGAATTTCACACCATCTATTTCTATTGATGAGAAATGGATCTTAGGTTCTGAAATTTGGTGTAAACAAGAGGGGTTTTGTTACATCCCAATTATGACATCAGGAAGTTGTGAGCCTGGAAGTATGAGGAAACTTGGAAATTGACACTTTCAGATTTCTGTCTCTCTTTGTAGCTCAGAAATTCTGTTAAATGGAATGGAAATTATCTAAAGTTTAAGACCCTGGAAGCAATAAATATAGTGCATTAACAAGGAAGTAAAATTAGCCTCTCAAATTAGCCTATGAAAATTAAGAGCCTTGTATCCATCTATCTTCTCATTGTAATGAAGATTTTGTATATTGAAATTTATGCTTTTGGGGGGTATTTTGGATATGTGTGTGGGTGGGTGTGGTTGTGTATGTGTATCTCAAATATTTCAGAACAAGCAAATATTGAAGATATGCTGACCTTCCATCTAGGAGGTTGAGTATTTTCTCAATTTTTTGTCTTCATTCTGAGACACTATGCTTTGATATTAAACAACATAGAAAATATATCTGCACTGATGATATGTCTCTACAGCTCTTTCTCAGGAGGATATTAACATGATTAAAAATCTTGGATAAAAATAAGGAAAAAAATTAAAAAGTGTGAATGGGCTGAATGACCCACTTAGAAACATATTTGGTGACCTGCCATGAAATAGTTAGGGAATGAAAAAGGCACCATAAAAAATTCTGCATCCTGTTGGGAGTACTGATATCTTCAGTAAGAATATTGGTACAAAGACTTCTTGTCACAAACAGAAAAATAGTGCTTGTGAGTCATTGCTTTGATCCCAAAGAGGCATGCAAGAAAAATTGTCTCTGTTCATAATGCAACAAATTCAGTAAATGGTGACAAACAACTCACCAGCTTACATAAAAGAGCACACTATCCATGCTGAATTAAAAGTTTCATTAATTGTTAGGTAAACACAGCTTCCCACTACCTCTTTTACTTCTATTCATGTATTCTGTATTTATTTGCATTACAAAAGCAAAGCCCTCTGTATATTATATAAAGAGTGAGTTTTCTAAAATGGGGAGCTTTATAAAAATAGTTGGAAAATAATTTAAATAAAATATATCCTACAGTAAGAAGTGCTGGAAATCCTTCCTGTAAAGTTTAATTTAGATGTTTGTAGAAACGTTGGGATGTTTATTTGGTAGCACTGCCTATTAATTACTTGTGTTTGAGTCGATGTTCAACTCAAGCACGTCTTCATGGTCCTTGAAGATGCCTGACTTCATATTTAGGGTCTATTCTACAAAAATAAAGTATTTGTTAGTAATGCAGTCACCGGAGGAAGATGGGCCTCTCTGGAGACCATAAGAAAGACTGACTTTTTCTTAGACAAGTTTTTCCTAATTAAGACAAAGCAACCATCCTACCAAAAGCAGGCACTGCTGGGAACCTTCCCCTCAGGAACCAGTAAGGCTTGCTTTCAGGAGCAGGCAGTGTAAAGAAACAGCTATTTCTCATGTTACCTTGATAATATTCATACAAGATGTAGAAACCTATTATACAGACTCAACCCCAAAAAAGATATTCCAAGTGAGGATAGAATTTATCTTTCTGGTGAACTGGAGTGGCTTCCAACAGGCTAGAAAAATCATGGGGCCATAAAACAAAGAGGCAAAAGGAAGTTGTGTGCATGAATAATGAAAACATTCAGAGGAGGGAAAATAATTGGAACTGAGCAAACCATTTTATTTTATTTTATTTAGATTTCATTTGCATTATTTTTAAATTCCTGTGGGAGAAAAGACAGCAAAACAAAACTCCAACCATAGCCCAGAGAGTAGATTCGGCAACCTTCTCCCATTTAGCAGCTTGTTTTTCTTACATTTCCTTTTCTAGCAATTAATATCACTTAGTGGGTTGAAGTGTTCGACAAAAGACAGATTTGTGTTTTTCTGTTTGTACTTAATGAACACTAAACACACACACACAGACAGACACCCGTGCTTATTTGTGGGTTTACATCTGTATAAAAATTCCACTGGAGACCAATATGTATAGGAGATGTAGAGAGGACAAAAAAAGTACAGTCCAAATTAAAAAGCAGAGAAGGCATTCCAATTTCTGCAAAATAACCATAAATTATGTAGTTCTGCAAGCATATGTGAAATAAAGTATTAATCTATTAATTTTCACTTTATGACCATTTTTAATAAGAATAGACTGGGAGAAACAGTATTTATTTAAAATTATGAATTTTAAATTGGAAAATACAACTTTAGATAATCATAGGAGTTTTCAAGCAAGATGCTTTGCATCATATTTAGATCCAAATAAAACCAGACCAGTAGGTAAAGCTAGGAATGTTGATTACCATAGTTCATTCTCTGTGCCAGAAATCTAGTGAATGGGCACAATAATTTATTTTAAAAACAGCTATTGAAATACTTTGAATGTAAAAGAAAGACCATAAAATCCTGCTGGAGTTGTGGGTATCTTCAGCAAGAATGTTTTTATTGTCACAAGCAATGGTAACATAAAAGGGCAAAGAAGGTTAACGAAAATACTAGAATCCTATGATTGCTTTTTTGTTCATGTATATTAGTTATATAAAGTAGCCTTCTGATCTGTATCTAGGCAACACAAAATTGCTCCATTTTAATAGTAAGGTATGAAAGTAAATAATCATTTTAATAGGCACATACTGCAGAAGAAATAAATTACTGGTTTACCCTTTTGTAAAAGGTAAAGAGAAGCAAAAATTGCATTTTTAAATAAAGGCTCAACAATAATTGGATTTATTAAAAACCTTCAACAGAGTACAAGCATAAGTATGTAAAAGTCCTTTAATTTTGTCTCTAATGATGTAACTTGAAAAAACTTCTGTACACAGTCACCCTCACTTTTACTTTTCTTCATTGCTTCTATCAATGCTTTACCTAAACATACGAAAAAAAGTGACTTCTGGGGATCAAAATAAGAAAATAAATTTCTAGTGCTTATTTTTTTCCTCAGTTTATTTAATACTTCTTAGCACTGCATTGTATTTTTTTTCAGTATTCTTTAGAAACAGAATAGAGTGAAATGGAACAAAAAATGTTGTGTCTGGTCATTCCTAGATATTCTTCCTTCTGCTGAACATTAATCTAGGGACAGGCAACATGCAGAGGAAGAGCTTTTAATGTGGTTAATGGTAACTTTTTTTCTCCCACACTCAGAGGACTGAGAGTCTTAATTTTAGGATTATGTTCTTGAATACATGATAATAGGGAGAAATATGAAGTATGAAGATGTACAAACCAACCCAAAGAGCTTTGCCAAAACTTCAGAATGTGAATTCATAGCCCTTAGAATTGGTTTCTAAAGAAACGATTATTTCTATTACATTCACTTGTTGAAAATAACAAATACAAAATTATCGTGTTTATAATACTATTTTGAAACACTCAAAACATGAATATTTAGCAATGTCTAAACTTTTTTTCCTCCACAATTACATCTGTTTCATAATCAGAAGAATGCAGGAGGAAAACAACAAAGTCCATATACTCAACATTTACATTTCATAAAATAAGATACATATATGCAAATCCAGAAGCAATTTAGGCTTTGCTGTATATTTAATACATCTTTTAGAACTGTCTCTCTTAATCTTTTGCTGTGCTAAAGAATTTGAAAGCATCACGATGGCTCCAGGAAATAAATATTTTTGGCTTTATAATCAAATTAAATCAAAGCTTTTCAGGCTTCTCAGATACATCTGCTGTGAACAATTATTTCAGAAGATCTGTCTTTATCTCACTGGAATAACCAAAGTAAAGTCTGGATACAGTCGTATTACCAGTTTATAAAATCCCTCCATATTTTCTTTTGCTGCAGATTGATTTCTTACTTCCACATTTATGCCTTCTACAGTTGGTTGATAATTATCATACTCTTACAACTACTTTGCTAGAATTTAGCCCTGCAACCTCTTAGCTTTGCTTGTTTTGTAGAGGATCTCAGGTGCCTTGAAACATATTGAGGATCCTTTGTAGCAGAAATTAGCAAAGACACAAGATTTCTGGTAGCGATATATTGGAGTGCAGGTGAATCAAGAGTGCTTGCTGCTCTAATGCATGCCAGCTAATGCTGGGAGAGCTGCACTGATTCCACAGGAATAAGATTCATGTGGGAGATTTTGATAGCATGTTTCATTTTCTTAAAACAAGTAGCAGTACAAATTAGCACCTGAAATACCATAGTTTTGAGAAGCACAGGAACTGCTGTCACAACCTTGCTCAGCCCTGACAGACAGCAGTGGTTTTTCCAGCCATCCCTCTGACCTGCACTGCTTCCCAAGTGGGATCTCTGTAATTTCCATCTTTCTTGTACTTTCTTTAGGGAGTTGTAACTGATCACCTTCTTCCCTGCACTTTCAACACCACTTTGCTGCATTGGAAGATGAGTCCTGTCTGACACCCTTCTGTGGGTGCCTTGCACCCCTGGTGGCACATACAGGAGGTGCTGAGGTGGTGCTCGTTATGCCCTTAAAGATTATTTCCATTAAATTTTCTTGCATTGTGAAGAGTGATTACTTAATGGCAGATCAGACCACGACTTTAACTCAGTGTTTTAATCTGGCTTCTAGAAAGGTGGTGTTTTTTTTTTTCCTCTCTCTCCTGCCACTCTCTATAATAGATTTTCTGAAGATTAATCTTCCTTTACAAAAAATTTCCCCTGTGAGTAAGGTCCTCCTCAAATTCATATCTTTGTCTGAGAGGCAAAATTATTGATAATGTTGTGAATATTTTGTAGCAACTGATCAAGGATTGAGTTACTTTGGCTTTGAAATGTGTTGTTTTGAGTACAACAGCAGTGAGCATTGGGGAGACCAGGCAGAAGCTATCCCCAAAAGTCATATCTGACACTTGGGAATTGTCACTTCATCATTTCCAGTGGTCTCTCAGAAATCACCAAAACTGAATCAATCCTGGAGAAATATTAAGAGCTAGAGCATAATTTGGAGATAATTAGAAATCCCAAAAAGTGTTCTAAAGACAATTCTATCTTAGTCTCTTTATTCAAGCTTTCTTTATTCAAGTTTTCTCACATGGTCTGCAAATCACTACATGAATGTGTAGAGATAAACAGTGTAATAACTGAAACCATCACTATTAGCTGAACAAAGTTAGGGTATCCTGAATTTCATAAAAAAAACCCAAAAACCAAAAACTAATAATTCATTACTGTCAGCCTTTATAATGATTTAGTGCTATAAAACATATATTAATAATCAGAGAAGCACAGGAGAAAGCACCAAAACCCAAACCTAAGAATAGATATATTAGGAAAATCCCACATTACCTGGAACATTAAATTAAACAAATCTAGTCAGCATTTCCTTTTCTAAATTATGAATGTAATAACTGAAAATCTAATTTCTCCCAAAGGCCCATGGTAATTCTATTAGGAATCCATTATATACCATTTGAAGAAATTTGTGTGATGCCTATGAAATGGTAGCTATTGTAACACAAACTCAGCTACCAACAAGTGACTCATATTAAAATGTCCAAAATTTACATGTTGGTTCTTTCATCCTATTTTAAAGGATGAGTTTTACCTCCTTTGTTATTACAGCTTTAAAAATCAAATTACATCACCAATGACATGGATAATAACATTCAAAGAGAAAAATACTGCCAGATAATACAAACTGAACAATGAGTAGGACAATGTTCCATCAGGACCACATTTCATAGAATAGTGGTGTCTTCAACCTGCTAATTTATTTTAATATTTATATTGTTCTTTATGTGTTATAATTTTATTTTTATGTTTGTGATTTATGCATATATCTGGTATTATTGAGACAAAGCCTAACTGAACGCCTTGCAAAATCTTCAACTAAGTAAGAATTGCAAAGTCAAATTTTCTAAATCATCAGATTTTGACCCAAACTGGTGCAAAATAGAAATAAAATTGAGTAAGAACTGCAAAGTTGAATCTTCTAAATCATTAGATTTTGGCCCAAATTAGTGAAAAATAGAAATAATATTTCACCTGTTATTACAATATTGTAGGACATAAGGCAAGATTGATCATGACCTTCCAATTTTATTCAGCGCTTTATAGAAAACTTGATGTAATGTGCTAAAACAATCAAGCAACTTCATCTTCTCATTGATTGGCACATAACAGATTATTATCTTCAATATTTTTTTTCTAAGTTGAAGGAATGTCTCAGATTGCCAAAAAAAAGCCCATCTAATTTATGACTCCACTATCAAAGTTGTCTGGCAAACATCATAGCTATAGATGTTTTGCTTGGTGTTTCTCTAGGGTTGCCTTAACTTAGAATAGTCAAAGTATACTTTAAAATATTCTGATCTCTGTTTAAATGATTGGATTACTGAGGCTATGGAAGCAATAAAAATGGGATTATATGTAGCTGAGTAAAGGAAGCAACACAGCCCAGTGAGGTAACTCGTTACGTCTTGCAACAGAAAATCGTGCATAAGAGGAATGAGAATTGTCCATGGAACAGAAGCAAGACCCCTGCTAATGATCACTTGTTAAGCACCACCCTTTTCCCTGTGGTCAATCCTAGCAGAAGTCTGCTATCTGAAATTACATTTCCTTTTCTAACAGGTTCATGATGTCTACCTACTTGGTATAGTAGGCATGTCGTTATTGCTAAATGCTGCATTTTTGCATTTTCCTACTTTTTTCACCCTGCCTGGAGTACTCTGCCCAGCTCTGGGACTGCCAACCTAAGGACAACACGGATCTGTCTGAACAAGTCCAGAGAAAGGCCATGAAGATGACTGGAGAGTTTGAGTTCCTCTCCTATGAAGACAGACTGAGAGAGTTAAACTCACTCAGCATGGAGAGTTGAAGGCTCTGGGCAGACCCTGTAGCAACCTTTCAATACCTGAAGGGGTAACAGGAAACCTGGAAAGGAGCTTCTTCAAGGATATGTAGTGATAGAACAAGAGGTAATAGCTTTAAACTAAAAGAGGAGAGATCAGGAAGAAATTTTCTGCTGTGAGGGTGCTGAAGCACTGCACCAAAGTAAGCCCAGTGTTTGCCCAGACAAGCTGTGCATGCCCCATTTCTGAAAGTGTTCAAGGCCCCATTGGATGTGACCAGGTTGAGCAGCCTGGTCTAATGGGTGGCACTCCTGCCTGTGGTAGGGGGTTATCAATTTTATTTGTCTTAAAAGTAACATTATATAAAAGTAACTTATTTTTTAATAGCAAATACCTAATGAAGTTCTTAAGCCTTTCTCATTTTCACAGTGGCTTGTAAGCACTTGGGCTTTGACACCAGTATATTAATGCAGTAATATTGTCAGCTTGGTCAACTGGTGTTTTTCCTACCAAGAAAAAAAATTACACCTAATATCCCATAGCCATTTTATTTGAAAGATTCTAATCTTTTGTAGCTGATAATTAAAGATAAAAATCCCCTTGCTCTTTTTAAAGCCGGTGTTTCCCATTTATGTCATGCAGGTTAACTTTTCTGTCATTTTTAGGGGTAAACCTAACGTCATTTTATGTCTTTAACTTGTGCAAAATTCTTTTGTCTTATTTCTCTATTGGAGATATACAGTTACACATGCTGTATCTTCATCATAATGTTGAATGTTTAGTTGAAAAAAGAAAAAAGGAAGTTAATTTAGTCTTATTTTCATAAAAGTTTCATATATTTTTTTATAATGAAAATAATAAAATTATTTCTAGCTTTCATAGACCTACAGCACATCTTTTCTGGACAAGACAGGTACTTCTACAGTGCTTTAGAAATGGAGATTGTGCCATAGCTATGGAATAATGTACTGGACCTGGCTGGGATGGAATCAAATTTCTTCAGAGCAGCCCATATGATGTGGGTTTTGTCTATAGCCAACACAGTGTTGATAACAGACTGACATTGTGGCTGTTGCTGAACTGTGCTTACACAGGTCCAAGGTTTTTTATTTTTCCCATGCTACTTCAGAGACAGTAAGTTGGAGGTTGACAAGAGTTCAGGAGGGTGAGGAAGAGCCAGGACAGCTGACCCACACTGACCAAGGATGCTGTATCATCACACTCAGCAGACACAGTGTGAGAGGAAGAGGTGGAGTGGGTTTGGTTTCCAAGTTGCTGCTGTTCAGAGGTTGGCAAGGCTTTACTCTGCTTTTGGGAGATGTTAAATGTTGTCCTTTCCTTTAGTTATGTTTTTTCTGTTTCTTTTACTTATTGCACTTTGTCTCAATCTATAATTTTTCTTGTTTGTTTTTCATATTTTCTCATCTGAGGAGAAAGTGTGTGAAACTGTATTACTGCTTCATAGGTACTCATGGCACATTTTTCTTGTTAAATTCCTTTGGATTTGACCATCTAGATCAGTGATGATGAAATATTTTCAAATCATAGGCTGACAACACTAGCTATTTATCAGTCTCTCCTCCAACACACACACCTTTTTTTTTTTTTCCTGGCAATAACGTTCCTACAGCAATGAATTGATTTTAGCTTAGTTTATTTTGGTGTAAATCAGGCTGTTAATAATGTATTCAACAGTATTCTTTTTAATTGAACCTGCTGTTTTATTGATTGTATATTATGTAATTGCTGGTTTAACTTGTTAAATATTTGGATAAATAGTAGGTAAGAAGACAGTAGATAAGTGAATGTTTTCTGAAATGTTTGATTCTGTCATTGTTATTTACTATAGTCTAAAAAAATCTATATTCTTAATGATTGTCGGTGATACTTTCTGTAGAGTTATGTGCTAATCATCATGAATAATGCCAATAGAATGGAATGGTGGGAATATCTTAAATATCTAATATTTTAAATAACATTAATTGGCTAACCTCATTGCACAATAGCTTCAGAACATTTTGCAATGAACAAGGCAAATTTAAGAGCAGTTTAAGTTTCATGTACTAATTTTGATTAGATTCATTGAAAATATTTCATTGTAGAATGCAATGGCTTGACTGAAGGAAACTATTGATCTCCTTAGTGTTCTGATAAATTTATGTAAAGAAAATTTTCCTCGTTTGGAAATATGCATAAAAATAAGTTTTAATTCTTGTTAAAATGTATCCTCTTTTCTCATTCTTTTACTACTAAGTTTTCTTATACACATCTATTAACCAGGACACTTTTGATGCCTTAGGTTTTAACTTTCATATTTTTCAGATCCTGTTCTGCCTAGTGTGTAACTGAAGTTTCTTGTAGCCTGTTCACTTCTGCTCTCTCATGCTGGGTAGACATAACAAAGCCTCTCTGGGCCTGCTCTCCAAGGACACTCAGACTGTCCTAGGCCCAAAAAGTATAAACCAAAGAGCCTCTGAGAGGGGGTAAGCTGAGGGGAAATTACATCATTAAACTGAAGCTTTATTGGAGACTTAACCCTGATATGCAAATGAACCAGACCTATAAAAGTGTGAAGAACTCGTGACCCATTGTCCATCTTGGGGTCCATCTTGGCAATAGCCTCTGGCTACCCAGGTGTACCTTTGAAGACCTTTAAAATAAATACCTACCTTTATTCCCTTATTTTTGTCTAGTCTCTGTTTTTAGGTGGCCTCTCAAGGCATCATTTTCAAAAGACTTTTATATACTTAAGATTAGATATTTTCCTGAATTGTAAAAAATAGACTTTAGGTTTCAGTACTGAATCAATATAGAAACAAATAATATTCTTGCTTCACTATCTCTGACCTATTCTTTTGTACTGTATGTAATAATGAGAAGTTCTTTCTAAACAAGCAGATTCAGGTTTTATCTTCCCAATAGAAGTAATTTAAAAGAATCCATCAAGGCAGAATCAGAAGAGATTGTTTTCTTAAGCCTGAGTTAGAGAATTGAATTAAAAGCATCACTGTCCTTTATATTTTAACATAATCTGTGAACAAATATGAAAACTTTAAGGTGAGTTGCCTTCAATCCTTATTTCTCTTTACTTACCATAACTTGAGTTAAAATTTAAATGAGTGTTATTTGCAGCTGGATAGGGTAAACAGCCATAACATGCAGAAATTCCCTTTTGTGACCACTTTTTCATAATCACAGGCTATCCTACTACTAAAGTTTCTGAATATTAGAACATTTGTTTTGGCAGTAACACCTGCAAATTTCAAACCAATTCACAGCTGGAGGAAAGGCATTGTTCTATTTTCAGGATGAAGAAGTGTGTGTGTAACATTATTTCTGCACAGACCCATATGTAGCCAGTCGACAGTCCTCTCATTTGTTTTAGTCTCTAGGTAGATGTTTCAGGGGCAGCAGTGATTCTTACTCAGCTTTGCATAGGCCAGTCATGCTGCAGGAATTTTTTTCTGCTAAACTTGTGCCAAGGGCACCATCACTCTATCTTGCATCCCATCAGCTTTGCAGTGAAGTTTACATTGTACTGTTAATAGACATAGAACCAAAACAAAAAAAAAGGAATATAGGAATATAAGGAATATTGATTCCAACCTAGATGTCATCTGGCCAAGCATCCTGTCTCCGAACACTGTTGAGGATGTTTGGGAATGGTTAGGGAAGGGCAAGTATTGGACAAACTTATATGATAACTCTCTCTAATGCTTCTCTATTCCTCAATTATTTATATTTCAGGGTCTTCCTCTAGTATCTATGTTCTCAGTAATCCCCAGTGAATTTCACTTTTGAATAGGTCCACTTTTACAGTGGCAAATGTGATAGGTACAGACAAAATCTAATAGAAAATATCAAGGCTCTGCTGCATGCTTGACATTTGCTCTTTGCTTTGAAAAGCCCCTACTCTGGTATTTCACAAATGTAAATAAAACAGATATGATTGTACTCTGAAGCACAGTCTCCAGTACCTTATTTATATTGCTTATGTCATAGTACTGATCAGTTGCTGTACAAATCAATCTTTCTAGGTTGCCTGACAAATAAACTGCAGCAGGCTATTCAGGCTTGGACAACAGTCATGAAAAGGCATAAAGACAAAAGAAATGTCAACTCAGAAAATACAGCAGGGGCTTAAAAAAGAGGAGTTAAATAGATCAAAATGCACTAGCTTGTTGATTTTCTACAGATTTCCTGGTGATTAATTCCTCATTGTGATATCTTGGCTATTTATTGAGTCTTACTAAGTTTGGCATTATTTTTTATGTGACAACTATATCTCAGAAATTAAACATTTCCTTTTTAAAAAACCTGTGAAGGGCAGAAGATGAAGCAAAAGTACTTAATTTACAAAGATAAGTATGGCTCATTTCAAGATACAGTTTTAAAACTGATTTTGGTAGCTAGTAAAATGCATGATAGAATCAAGTTTAATTTTTTCATTATTTATATTTTCCCTTGTTAAATGGGAAAAAAAAGTAAAATATAATGGACTGACTTTCTGGTTTTATTTAAGTCTGCAAGTCAGTGCAGTTTACCAGTGCCAAAATATAATTTTGATACTATTTTGAGCCAGTAAGGTAATACCAGCTTTCACATATTAAGTCAACCTCATCTATTTCCCTTGGGGAACAGCCTCCCCACTTGGGGGTTGGAAGGGAAGGAGAGAGAGAGAGGAAAAGGCACAAAGCAGTGGAGGAACATTCACAGTTGAAATTTAGGCTTTCAGCCAGCCATCAAATTGATTTGATATGCATTAGGCCCAGGGGCCAAGATATGAAGAAAAAGAATGGACTTTTCCTGCAGTGATGTAATATTGGGTATTGCTGTGTGCAAAATGTCAAAGGAAAGTTGTTGTGTAATTTATTTTTTTAAATAATTTAAAAAGAAGGAGAAAGCATGTCATAGAATTTTTTTTAAAATGAAAATTACTGCAAGATTGCAGTTATCTTAGTGATTTTATTTTTTCTCTAAGGGTGAAACCACAGTTCTCAGATCATAACTTAATATCTTTAACAAAATGGTGTTTTGGAGGTTTTCTCCATAATCTTTATTTTTTCCTAAATCTGTGCATGTTAAATTGAAATTCTGTGCTTGGAAAAATATAATTTTGTTCCTGACCATGTCCCCATTAGTGTTTTAATTCAGATCAAGACTGTGTTTCCACAGAAAACCTCAGTACTGTCAGCATTCCTTGCACATTGTGTTCCTTACAGCCTGGGCCCTTCCTGGTGAGCCTCAGCAGGGAGATGCCCTGCTCCTTATGCACTGTGTCCATTCATTCAGCCCATGGACCAGACAGTAGAGTGACCATGGTAAAATAAATACATGAAATGTGTACAGTGGCAGGAGGTCCACCTGTTCTCTTTAGACTGAGTCTTGAAGGTCTGCCAACTCTGCTAGAGTAGGGATGGCCTCCAACCACCAGACAAGGCTGGAGCTGGACAAAAGTAAACTGTCCATGTGGATTTTATAGGTATATTTCCCTTCTACTGGTCCCTGTGGGTCTCTGCATAACTTCTTAGTAGTAAAGGGGAAATATCACCACTAGTATGTTGGGATTTGTTTAGTATCTCAGAAAGATTTCTGTAGCATATGGGGAAACCAACTATAAAGATAGAACTAGAGATTTCTTTTTGTCTAAGTGGGATCTAAAAGAGTCTTGTGTGTAGCTTTGTGTCTTCACTGCATTACTAAAACAGGGCAAGTGACAGCATATAGCTTTTGAGTACATGTATTCTTAAAGACTGAGGAAAATTCCCAGCAATTTCCATTTGTAATATTTTTCTCCTCGACTGTTGCTGTCTACTAGTTTAAAACTAAAGCATTTTTCTTGAATTCTTTTTGTTTATAGAGTCAGAGAAAAATAAAAACTGTTACTTCAGGAACTTCAGTTTAAAGAAACATTTTTTCTCTTCATTGAAGAAATATAGAAAAAAGGCAAGAACTCTTAGTGTTGAGTATTTCTAGACAAATAATTACTATTTGCCTGAATTTCTTCAAATAGCTTTGAAGAAATATTTTGATCTGGTACTCAGAGCATGAAAGAAAATATATCCTTGTCAAGAAATGGTAGATTTATTAATTCAGTTTTTGTCATGTGGGGCTGACTCTTTGCCATGGTGATTAGTTTTTAAATTAAGAAAATTTGTTCTTGCAATTAATAAGAATCAGCAGAGAACTGAGGAAACAACAGCAAAAAAAGCTTCATCTGTTGAACATTAGATATTCATTGACTGCAGTTTTATCCTGTTCACCTTTCAGTACATTTCATAAGAATTCAAAATTATGAAGTTCAATCATCATTAGCTTGATGCTGCTAGGAGAACTAAAGCATGTTTAGGCTCTGAATATTAACTACCATACTAATTTAAAGGTTACAACACCCTTCTTATCCAATGGATGTTATAGTTCTGATTGAATAATGCCTTAATTAGGGAATATTGCAGTGAGCTGCTGTAACAAAGCCAGCAACTGGGTTATTCTTTCTTTGACAGGCTTAAAACAATAAAAAAGGCATGTGAAAAAAGAGAAAAGCACATCTGTTAAAAAAATAAATTGAGACAACTGTGGATTAATAGGGTTTTTTTTTCTCCATTGATATAGAGAAAAAATATATTATTTCCATTCTTATAACTGTGCTTGTCATTATTAGAGACTTTTTCAATGAAAGAGCTTAATCAAAGGCTATTTAACAAAATGTGTACTGTTTGTATTCTGCTTCCTCCATATTGTGAATACTTTCCACCCTGTGTATTTTCATTCTTCCTATCAACAAAAAAAATTATTACTGCCAGTGCAGAAAGATCTGTTCCCCTTTGCCAAAGCAAAGGAAATGTACTGCAAGGTCTTTTTATTCTGTAGGGACCTAAGACTCCCATTCCAGTCAGGATCACGGAGGTCTTTGTTACAGCAGGTTCAGGTACTTTATAATAACAGATTCATTTCAAGCTGCACAAGACCACAGATCTCCTGAGTCCTGGCTCCCTCTTCTAGAAAACTTGTCTTAACTGGTAATTAGCTGGAAAATACCTGGCAAGAGATGTCCTTGTTTTGTCTTTGATAGCAGTCACTGGTGCCTAGATCAGTAATGTCCATCTGAAAACTTCCATATGCTGTAAGGTCTTTCTAATAGACTTCAGACTTTGCACTTGTCTAACAGGAAAAGGTCTGTGGGAGTTAAAGAGTGGACTGTGAGTACAGGTCTCAATGTGGTAATTTGGACATAGCAGAAGGTCTTAACTGTGAATGATAGGCAGCAGGGATAACTGCAATGTTTCACCTTAGCTGGTTTCCAAAAACAAAATTAATCTCAGTACTAATCTTACAGCCATTTTGTTCTCAGTTGCAAGACAAGAAGCAAACGTGTCATGCTTTGTTTCTAGAATCTGATAACCACAGTACAGGAACAAAAAACATCAGCACAGCTTTCCCTGCAGTTTCCAAGGAGAAAGACAAAACCTGATTTGTCCAGATAAAATCTTCCTACCAAAGGCTATATTGCCATGGATTTACCTGCTTTCTTTCTAATAAATATCCTCTGTGAAACTGAAGTGTAATTTTTTCCTAGTTTTTTTTTGTGTTCCCTTTACTATTTACTTCAGCCCTCTTTTTTCTGTTTCTGAGTACATCTATCCATATCACAAGTACAGTAATTTAAAGAGCTACGTAGTTTGGGACAGTTTCGGTAAGAAGTATTTAAATTAATGTCCTAAGGGGTATTGTTCTCATTCATAGACGGGCTATCTCACATCTTTGCTCAAAAATGGTTTCCTAAGCCTTTGTACTCTACCCATATCAGTTATAAAGGGTTTAAAATCTTCTTTCTGTATTGTTGCACTATTACAGAAATATTTCAGAAAGGAAACAGTGATTCTTCATAAATGGGACCACTGAATTAGGGAAAAACAAACTAAAGCTAAACAGCCCACAGAATGAGTCTCTCTGCTTATGCTGGAGACATTTAACTAGGACTGTGACCTTTAAAAACAAACAAACAAACAAAAAAAGCACAGAAGATGAAAAGATGGGAAGATGTGTTGTGAATATGTAGATACCCTGTAGCTAACTCTGTATCTGGTGAACTAAAATCATGTAGTTTTGCCTTGTAGGTTTTTTAAGTACTGGGGACCAAGCTGCAAAAGGCAATTATGGATTGCTTGACCAAATCCAAGCTTTACGATGGATTGAAGAAAATATTGGATCTTTTGGAGGAGACCCGAAGAGAGTTACTATTTTTGGATCTGGGGCAGGAGCTTCCTGTGTCAGTCTCCTGACACTCTCCCACTATTCAGAAGGTAACAACCCTCTAGGCAAAGTACTTTCTTTTTTTTTTTTAATGTTAAAATGCAGTGAAAGTGCCAAATGAGGTAGGCTGAATTAGAATTGCATGAGGTCTGTAATATTTGTAAAATACCTACTAGCTAGAATTCTGGATTTGTGTTAGTCAAAATAAATATATTTATAAGGAAAACTGAATGCTATTACAACATAAATCTCATGCAACAAATGCCATGGGCAATATACTTTTTCTAGTTTTATCAACAGATTCCACTGGCTCTTTTATCAAATAATTTGTCCTAATTAAAATGGAAAAGAGCAATGACCTTTTTGATTTTTTGTACACTCTTGGCTGCACTTCCAACATATATATAGATGCTTTCCTTACTCAGTAAAAACATAACTAAGCCTTATTTAAAATGGTTTTTAACTCTCCACAAGTACTGTGTAATCCCACGCAGTGTTAGTTAACTTTTGATAAATCAGCTGTGGGATTTCTGTCCTCAACATCTCACCCTCCAAAAAAAACCCCAAACCCAGACCCCAAGAATGTACAGCAGCAGTACTGAACCATAAATATTCCTGGTGATAAGACCAAATCTACAAAGACTTGATAAAGGAAGACAACACCAAAATATCTATTGTATTTATAAACCCTTGCCATTTCTTACACACTAACACAGACAAATTTGTAACAGAAAGCTAAGTCCTAGCAAGAAGTTACAGCAGGGTGATTGGTAAACACTCCTCATTTTGAAATCCATTGAATTATGCTGGACAGTTCAGTCTTTTGATACAAATAAGATTTCAGTGAATAACTGTTGAGCAAGCCACGCCAAAATTGAGCAGATGGAACCATGAAAAACCTTACTGATCAAATCATTGAAATTTCATAGTGTGTGCATTCAGTAATAATCTCAAAGGTATATCAACAAAATCCCCACAGGCTCTTGTAGCTGTTACTGTCTGACATGTTGAGAACTTGACAGTAGAAACCATGTGCAGAAGATACCCAATAATTCAGTTTAAATATAAAATAGGCCATTTTTGTGATCTTACTAGAAAAAGAAAAAAAAAAAAGATGGTGCAGATTCACCAGTAAGCTTCCCTTGCCTTTCAGTATTTTAAACAAAGAAGCTCTTCAGACTGGGTTTTCATTTCTCTTTATATTAGGGTACACAAAACAACCAGAAAGAGCCATTGAATTTCATCTTACTCTCTTGCAAAAAAAAAATTAAATATATTTCAATTCAAGATATAGGCAGGGTTACACAGACACAAAATTCAAAATATAGGTAATGCTATCAGATACACACATAAATAGTTAAAAAAATAGTAAATAAAAAATATCAAAGTAGAAGATTCAAATGTATGAAATTGCTTTTAATAGAGCAGATTTTTTCAGATTAGTATCATGCATGGATTTTGTGAAGAAAATGAGAATGTGTAATTTTAATTTGACCTTTAACTACTGAAAGGCACATTTATGAGTGCCATTTACATGTCAGAGAGGATATGATTGCTTTTAGCTGCCAGTCCTTCAAAGGGATTTTTTCACAGGACTACAAATGGGGTAAAGCCAGAGGACTTGTATCAAAGACACAAGAAAACTGCAGTACACGAATGAGTTTTGTTCTTGAAACAGTAACCTGAAACCTTCATGCCTTATGTGTGTGAGCATCAAGAACAGGAGGGATTTTAATTAGTAGTCTATTCGACATAGCATAAAAAGGGAGCAGTGAGTAGGATTGATGGAAATTGATTTGAAATTTCAGTGTATGCATTCTTTAGGGATTCTGTAATCAAAGCTTTGTTTCCTTAGTAAAAAAATACTTTTTGTTTTTTTGATATATATATATTAATATCTAATTGAATCTGTATTTAAACAATTTGCACCTGCAGGTTTGTTCCAAAAGGCAATAATACAGAGTGGAACAGCCCTGTCCAGCTGGGCAGTGAACTATCAGCCTGCCAAGTACACTCGGATATTGGCAGATAAAGTGGGCTGCGACATGCTAGATACCACTGATTTGGTTGAATGTCTGCGGAATAAGAATTACAAAGAACTCATTCAACAGACTATCACTCCAGCCACGTACCACATTGCCTTTGGGCCTGTGATAGATGGAGACGTGATTCCAGATGACCCTCAGATTCTAATGGAGCAAGGGGAATTCCTTAACTATGATATAATGCTGGGTGTGAATCAAGGGGAAGGTTTAAAATTTGTGGATGGCATTGTAGACAATGAAGATGGTGTTTCTCCCAATGATTTTGACTTCTCTGTCTCCAATTTTGTGGACAATCTATATGGTTATCCAGAAGGGAAGGATACACTGCGAGAGACCATTAAATTCATGTACACCGACTGGGCAGACAAAGAAAACCCCGAAACAAGACGGAAGACCCTGGTTGCTCTTTTTACAGACCACCAGTGGGTTGCTCCAGCTGTTGCCACAGCTGACCTGCATGCCCAGTATGGATCTCCAACATATTTCTATGCATTTTATCACCATTGCCAAAGTGAAATGAAACCCAGCTGGGCTGATTCAGCTCATGGTGATGAAGTCCCTTATGTATTTGGGATTCCTATGATTGGTCCCACAGAACTGTTCAACTGCAACTTTTCCAAGAATGATGTCATGCTCAGTGCAGTGGTTATGACATACTGGACTAACTTTGCCAAAACTGGGTAAGTGTGATGCCCAGTAGTCATTTTGTTGATAGCATACTTCTAAAAGAATCAGTATCCCATTCCAGTGGTCTCAAAATCTGATTTTGAAGTAGTAGTATAGAAACATTTGTGTTAAGACAGGAGGTAAATGAGGCTTATTCATATTTAATAGATTTTAATTAGTGTGTTCCCTCAAAGTATTTTCTTTCAGTAGCTCAGTGAGAATAGTAACACACTGTATTTTTAGTTCAAAAAATAGGACAATTACTAAGACAAAAAGCATGTCTCACAGAAAAAGTGGTTCACTAAGATACTGAAAAAACAGAGGCAACATGTCTGCTACTTGAAGAAGGAACTGCCAGGCAGATAGCACTTATCTGCTAAAAAAGAAAGGAAGTTCTTGTTTTTCAGTGACCTTCACAGGGATGACGACTCAGGGAGGAATTAGAACAGAAAGGCAGACGCTGGAAAATTTTTTCTCTCTGAGGGCTATAATGGCAATAATAAGTACTTGACTGGAATGAAGAAGAGACTTAGATATAAATTTTTCTTTGAGAAGGTTAAAAATTTAAATTAATTCTGCTTACAAAACAAAATAAAGACATCAATGTTTCGCTGAAATAGAGTTGTAAACATCAAGGAAACAACCCTCAAAGCAGCTTAATCTGTGAGCAATATTAATAAATAATGTTATTTTCCTATGGCATTCCTTTAAAGAGAATTGCAGTGTTTTAATTCAGCAGCAAGGGCTTTTTTGTTAACCTTGAGTCTTCAGTACTGAATTAAAACAAAGATACTTGTGGCACAAAGGGGCTGTAAATCTTTCCACTGAATGTTTAATGGTAGGATTGGGCTCTGGAAACTGCAGCTTTACTGCACTGCAGTGAATGGTGTGCAGATATATAAAAAAACCTCAGATGCCTATTTTGAAGCACTCAGAGGATTTAGCAGCCCTTGTAGCCTTCCATGAATCTAAATGATGTTCAAGGGAGAAAGATTTTGCAGTCTTAACAAGAACCTCAAGCATAAATTGAGTAAAAACCAATCAAATGCTTCAGGACAATTTACAAAGCAAAAAAAAAAAAAAAAGCTTTTGTTGCACAGCATATTAGACACACACTATGAAATTAGACAAACAGGTACTTTTGAATGCAGAAATCTCAGAGTTCAGCATCAAAAGTGAATTAACTGTGATTAACTGTGTAATATTTAGATATATTTGGCAACAAGAAGTCATCAGTACTGGGATAGGCAAACTTCATGATGAAAATGTTGTTTATGGACAGACAATGCTGCATGCTGGCTGTACTACATACTCAGAGATAATACCATCAGTTTGTCTTTATTTTGGTAGATGAAATGCCACATATGCATACAGGACTTCAGATCCTTACAAATATACCTCATTGGAATTATTATGGAGGTACAAGATCTCTATGATCTCACTATTGTTTACAATTACTTTATGACTATTCCCTGTAGATTAAGAAGTTATACTTAAGCAGTTTTTGAGGCTGACAGGAGCTTCTCACAGTCCCAGCTGCCACCATTACTCCTAATTTCAAACACTTTCCAGCTGTTGTTACTTGAAATCTAATTTCAGCAGGCTATACCCAGTTCGCTGATTATAAAGCCATTGTCATACTATACCTAAAGGCAAAACAGGTGTTTTGAGAGAGCCATTAGTAACTTCTGAAACTTTCCCATTGCTGATGAGACAGGAATGGTGTATATAATCTATTACAGACGCACTCCCTTACAGACAGTCTGAAAGATGTGTCATTAGAACTGACCTCTGGCTGTAAAATTTCAGTTTTCAAAGGAAAGGAAAAGAGCAACACAATACATATTACCTTGGTGGGGTCTTTTCTCTGTTTGTGTGAACAATGATTAATTGTTCTGAATAGTACAATAGAATACTTGGAGGTAAATAGTATTTTAAGATTACATTTGTTCTGCACCTCTGGTTCCTCACACAGAAAGGCAAAGGTTGTGGCACTCAAGCCTAGAGCAACAGGGGCTCCCTGGGGTAACTGTTCTCTGCTCTACTCACTCACTTGCCATCTGGAATCCCTGTACACACTCAGGTGCTTCAACTCTCAAGATGACTGATTCAGTTCAAGACTGCTTTGCTTTTACTCTGCTTTGGTTTTTATCCCTTCCTGTTTTTTAATGATCATTTCCCATCCTAATTAGGATAGAACTTGTCTTGCTTTGTGTTTGTACCCATGGCAACACATAAAAAATCTTAACTGAAAGATTTTATTATTTCACGTTTCCCTTTAGGTAAGCCTTGAACATTAAAACTGCAGATATATTTATTTATTTTTAATGTCTTTGAGACTTTTCCAATCTTGATGGCTCTCCCACAGAGGCTGCATCCAGGTACTTGCTGTATAATTATGGCTCAGGTGGTGCATCATTCAGATGGACTGTGTTAGGCTTTTAATGACAGGCCATCCGTTACTAAAAAAGACACATTGTTTAATGGGCCTACTGCCAAGGCTGGGTTTGGAGGGCAGGTCAATCTTGTAAAATCAGTAGGTGAAAGACACAACACAAGGCACAGTGCTTTTATTGTGTTTAGCTCCTAAGTCGATTACTGAAGCCAACAAATAGGAGGTGACAATTAAAGTGTTTAATGGCAAATGGTTTGTGCTTGAAATGTAAGCCTGGAATCTGCATTTTGCTAATCCTCCATTCTCTATCTAGCTATGACTCTTTTTTTATTATTGTGATTATGATTATTATTATTAAGAGTCTTTCCTTTGGCCTTTTCAAAACTATGTTTTTAACGTGCCTTAGAAATAGGAAAACAATTTTTTATAGAGTAAGTTTACGATACTACATTCAGGATACAAAAATGACATGAAAATACAGTTTTTAATTCCACTATGCACAGAATTACGTGTGAGAGCTTCATTAAGAGGTGCACTTGGAGCTTCAGTCTGCTGCCAGTAGTGCTACCCTAAATGTAATGGTAATTTTATATGCCAAGTGTTCTGTTTGTTAGGGCCACGTTACCTCCTTTGCAAACACATCAGTTGGGGAAGAGTGAACAACATGAGGGGTTGTGTGCCAGTCCTTCACAGATACTCTGCCATCTATGCTCTTGTGAAGAAGGATTTGAAATTTCACACAGTAGATACGAAGCCATGCTCTCATTAGAGTTATCTATCAGGCTTCTAAAAATTGCCCAGTTTTTGAAGAATTACAGTACTCTTGCTCCCATTCATCCACTTCTGCCTGTGTTGATATTAAGAAAGATAGAGATCTAAAGGATATATTCTTGTTTCCTTTGTATTTCAGATAAATACTCCAGAATTATTTTGCTTCCATTGATTCTGAAGCACAAACCTAACTGAGTTATTAAGAATGGCTGTGTTTTATAGTCAGCTGGGTTCTCTAATATAAGACATGATTAAACTTGCAATTATTAAATTGTAGTTTCAAATCAATTCTCGGTCAACTCTTTGATGAGGCTGTTACACTTCTTTTTGATGTGTTTTTTTTTTTTCTATCTGAAGAAATAACTCTCTCCAATGGCAAATCTGTGTTACTCAAACAAAACAGTGTAGTTATGGTTTGTATTCCTTAGTACTAATAAGGAGTCCTTAGCTGTTAGTCCTTAGCTGACTTGGGAGCAGGGAAGCAGTGGGACCTGGTGAAAATTGAGGAAAGGAGGTAAGGGAAAATATGCCTGTGTACTAGTCCTTTAAACAGGAATGGCTATGCCATTATTCGTATTGTGACAGTATGGAAAGAATCAACAGAAGGATGAAGAAAAGCCAGTTTTACTCTCTCTTCCATTTTTTTTCTTTATCATACAGAGAAAAGAGTACTACTGAAAGAAATTAAAGTATCTAGAGGCCTTTCAGAGTCTTGGAGACAATTATGTAACTGTGAAGACATTTTGCTCTCCATTGAAGTTACAGAAGGACACAAAATTTAAAATACTTCAAGCGCATTAATGTAACAGTTTTATTGTCCTGAGTGATAGTCAATGTTTTGGCAGAAGTAGCTAAGACAGAAATGGTGTTTCACCATCTTATATAGAATTTAGGATATGAGAAAACTACTTAATTCATCATTCTTCCCATGAAAATATGATCAGATAGGAAACACCCTGTTCCTTCATTTGTCCTCCAGGTCAGCTACTAATCTACCCTGTGAACAGGAGTGTTCACAAGGAGTGAACAGATGTTGCTCTTCAGTCAATATCCATTGCAGGCATATTTACTTTATATAACCTGAGAAAAAAAATTGATGCTTTGATTTTTACACCCCTAGCTCGTGAGGTGTGAATTGAATGACAATATGCAGCAACATCTTAAGTTGTGCAAAATTGGTGCAGACAAAGTTGTTGATTTTACACCCCTAACTCCTGAGATGTGAATTGAATGACAATATGCAGCAACATCTTAAGTTGTGCAAAATTGGTGCAGACAAAGTTGGAGGAAAAAAGTGACAGGTGAAATGGGATTGTTCTTCACATTAACAAAACTATACCTTAGGTAAGATATGGTTTTCTGTCATGAAATAAGAAGTTCAGGCATTTCGTGATGGGGACATTTTTTGATGTAGATGTTGTTGGAATTCTAAAGGTGGTAAAATAAGTAATGAGAGAGCAAAATAAATAACAATAATCATCAATCTAGCAGTAGGATGAAGAAAAAAAAAGAAACCTCCCTACCAACTGGCAAATTGGGAAACAAGAATTCTCCTCCCTGAGAGCCCAATAATGTAAGAAGTACAGAACTGGAAATATCTTGTTCAGATTACACCGTTATCATCATGATTGCAGTGGGTATTTAAAGGAAGGTTTCCTTGCAGCTATTTTTATGAAATTACACACTTGAGCCTCAAGAACGTGTAGAAACACAAAGGAGTTGTGAGAGTCTTAAAAGGGCAAGAGAAAAATTGAAATTCAAGTAACAGATCAAGAATTTTGTTGAACAGATTTTTTTGATAGGAGAAATGATTGTACATCTATGTTTTATGCCTACCAATAAAACTGGAAAAAGGTTCATAGTAGGATAAGCTGCCCAATGACCCAAGAAAAAAAACTTCACAAGTCATAAATTGTAATCTTATGAATTTTCTGCAGTGTACATAGCTGTATGGTTAAGGAAAGTAAAAATTCTCTTGTTTATGTCTACGGAATATTTTTCACAAGTGATTGTTAGTCTGTAAAACCAAGCTCCAAGGCCATTATCAGATCCTTTATTTAGGACTGGACTTAGTTATTTAACTTTTTTTGTAAAAAAAAAATGAAAAAAAAAAATCATATAGATATCTATCTTTCAAATTCAGACCATTTTATTCATTTTTGAGTGATCAGCCCTAGAATTGACGTCAATTGCAGAGCTCTGCTGTCCTCAGCAAAGAAATTACTTTTCTGTAGGGCCAGCTGATTTTTTCCTGTTTCTTGTTTCAATGGAAAACTTCATGCTCACACACAGCCATGTAAACAAATATTCAAATACAATCCCAGACTCAGGTAATGTTATTTTCTCTCTTGTGTTTGGAGGAGGCAGCAGCATGATTGGCTGTTCCTAATAAATATAGTTAAAATGACAGATGGAGGTAGAGGATGAAGAAGAGGGAAAGGGAGGCAGATATTTACTTGTTTTGTAGGCTTTTTTAGGGGAAGGGAATGACAGGTTACAAAATGGCAAGGTTGGAAGGGACCACAGTGAGAACGCCAATTTGTTATTTGATAAAATAATCATCTGATGTAATTTTTATAGGGCCACTAAAAATTTTAAAAGTACACGTCCAACTTGGCTGCTTTTTAAAACTAGTTTTCAGCTTCTTCATCTCCTGTACTGTGTATCAACTGCAACTGGTTTACCAGAGCTAACTTAAGGAATCAGTTTTCTATAGGACCATTCCCAGTGTTTTTTGTGATGTGAATCAGAGTAGCAAGGGGGAATGACACAAGATTGTGTGCCAGAACTCTTGCAGTATTTTGAGTTTCTGAGAAGAAAAATGTTTTGCATTTTGATAACCTCGTTGGTTTATAATTTGCCTTGGAATTTATATATTGAACCCAAAAGTTCTGTCAAAGAAAATGTATGGAATTGGGCCAATATCTTTGCATTTAGATTTCCCAAATCTTTCAGTCTGTTCCTTAATTGCAAAAGAAATATCTTTATTTCCTTCTTCAATGCATGTTAGAATCGCTCAAAGTAGCAGCATTCATCTGTTTCTGTACTGCTTGGAAGGGAATATTACTCCTCTAGTTTGATCTGGAATGAACAATAACCAACCAATTATATATTTTTTTAAACTAACACAATTTGGGTAACTGTTGAGAGAGCGAGAGAGAGCGAGAGAGAGAGAGCGAGAGAGAGAGAGCGAGAGAGAGAGAGAGAGAGAAAGAAAGAGAAAGAAAGAAAGAAAGGAAGAAAGAAAGGAAGAAAGAAAGGAAGAAAGAAAGGAAGAAAGAAAGAAAGAAAGAAAGAAAGAAAGAAAGAAAGAAAGAAAGAAAGAAAGGCAAGAAAGAATGAGAAAGAGAGGGAAAGAGAAAAAATGAGAAAGAGAGGGAGAGAGAAAGTAAAGAAAGGGAGGGAGGGAGGGAGGGAGGGAGGAAGGGAGGAAGGGAGGAAGGGAGGAAGGGAGGAAGGAAGGAAGGAAGGAAGGAAGGAAGGAAGGAAGGAAGGAAGGAAGAAATAGTAACAGTTTCAGAACCCCTAGTTCCTGTTTTATATATCTTATTTTAATGGGAAGGATTAGATATATTTCAATATTTTTTTAAAAATTCAGAACACTAAACCACTCCAAAACCCCAAACACTAAAACCACAAGCATAAATAAGACAAAATACCAAAATTATATATTTTCTCTTGAAAAAATGTATAGTAAATTCTTTTTGGGTAAAAAAGAATACAGGTATAATAAAATTACTAAACTCAAATTACCTGTCTCATTTAAGAACTAAGAATTCAGTCTTTATATAGAGAAAAGGAATTCTAAGTTAGGCTATCAAGTTAATGGGCTTTTGAAAATAGAAAAAGAAAAAAGATGCTTTAAAATCTTTTCTGATAGGGTTTGGTATTCCCAGAATATAAATAACTTTATATTGGAAGAAAAGGAAAATATTAGAATTGTTTTCACAGGAAATGAACTAATGCATACAAGTGAATAAATAGGAGAATGCAAAATTTTGAGTAATGAACAGGAAATAAATAATGAACCCTCAGTATAATATATCACAAAGTCCCAGAAAATACTCTTTGCTAGAAGAGAAGATTCAAACTCATTTGCAACATACCATTAAATTTAATATTAGCAATTTTAACCTTCTGTATTTTTTCATTATATTTATTTAAATTTTACTAAAATTATATAGATGTGCATACATTAACCATATCTAAATGCTCTTTGTGGCATTGCTTTGTCTTCATTCTGAACCTGTAAGAAAAAAGAAATATTTGGCTTAGCAATTTTGAAATTATCTTTGACTTGTGTACTACTCTTATCTCTACTACTACTACTAATTAAGTAGTATAAAACTTGTTGATCCCAGTTAATATAGTTCTTATCTCTATATTGTGGGTCACAGTTAAGGCTCATTGTCCTTTGGCCATCAAACACAGTGCTTTGTGGCAATGATCTCATGGAACTTTCAAATAGTCCCCTGCTAGGGGAAATGATGGAAAGATTTGTTACTCAAAGGTTTAAAAGGTGTTCTCCCCAAGTAGATATCTAGATGCAGGAGGACTAACAGCTCAGTAAAAGAGCACGAAGAGAAATAGTTCTCATGTACATGTATCAGCCCTGCTACTTCAAGTTTTGAAGGTTTTTTTTTTCTTGTAATATACACAGCAAGTATAGTTTTGTGTGTTCACAAGGACTTCCAATATTGCCATTGGGTTTAGATGCCCATATTTACTACTTACAGCAGTGGAAGTAGTGGTGCCTTATATAAGAAAGTTAGTATGAAATCTGGAGAAGAGGTGAACCTACCCATTTACTATAGGGGGAGGTAGTTAGTACCTCTCTAAGACGGTGTGTCTCTAAGACATAGTCCTTGGAGTAGGGTATCGAATCACAGAACTTCAGATGGCCTTTTGGGAGCTGAAACACTATGGTTTCTGCATTTAATTGTAAATAAAGATTATAGGACCTGAGATGCACTGTACAGTAATTTTTTTTGATTATTTATTAACAGCCGTTCCTCAGGGAGGGCTTTTTGGCTTCTGCTTTTAGGTTACTGTAAGTATTGGGTAAACTATTAACTATAGGATTGAGAGAGTTTAGTGGTTTTTTTTGCTTTTATTTTGTTTTGGGTTTTTTGTGGGAAGGTTAATGACTATAATATTGTCTGTTTTCAATTTTTTTTAGAGATCCAAACCAGCCTGTTCCACAGGACACAAAGTTCATCCACACAAAACCCAACCGCTTTGAAGAAGTGGCCTGGTCCAAATACAATCCTAAAGACCAACTTTATTTACATATTGGCCTGAAACCCCGAGTTCGTGATCACTATCGAGCAACAAAAGTTGCTTTCTGGTTGGAGCTCGTACCACACCTTCACAACCTGAATGAAATATTTCAGTATGTTTCCACAACAACTAAAGTCCCCCCTCCCGACATGACCTCATTTCCATATGTGACCCGACGTTCTCCTGGCAAATTATGGCCAGCCACCAAGCGCCCAGCAATGACACCTGCCAACAATCCCAAACATTCAAAAGACACCCATAAAACAGCTCCAGAGGATACAACAGTTCTGATAGAAAACAAGCGAGATTACTCCACAGAGCTGAGCGTCACCATCGCTGTGGGGGCCTCCTTGCTCTTCCTCAATATTTTAGCTTTTGCTGCATTATATTACAAGAAGGACAAGCGGCGTCATGAGACTCACAGGCGCCCCAGCCCCCAGAGGAACACCACCAATGACATAGCACACATACAAAATGAAGAGATCATGTCCTTGCAGATGAAGCAGTTAGAACATGACCACGAGTGTGAATCGCTGCAGGCCCATGACACACTGAGACTCACCTGCCCACCTGACTACACTCTCACTTTGAGAAGGTCCCCAGACGACATCCCGCTAATGACACCCAACACCATAACCATGATTCCAAATACATTAACAGGAATGCAGCCTTTGCATACTTTCAACACCTTCAGTGGAGGACAAAACAGTACAAATTTGCCCCATGGACATTCAACCACTAGGGTATAGCTCAGCCCTTCCCCATCTACCCTCAAAAGCCACTTGGAAGAAAGAAAAAAAAAGAAAAAAAAAAAAAAGAAAAAAAGAAGAGGAAAAAGTTATCTACCATCCGTTGACCACCTTGTCAAAATTTAAATTAAAAATAAGTAAAAAAGAAGGACAGTCATTATTTTCTTACTGATCCTTCCCACAGAAACTCACTGATGTTAAAGATCAACTACAAACCCTGTGAAATGTGAAAAGTGTACATTGCTGTTACGATACTGCTTTAAGATCTCAGCCACTTTGATTGAAAGTTAAGGCCAGAAGAAGTCATTTAAAATGGTGTTTTAAGTGTAAAAAGCAAAGCAGAGTCTTCTGGAACACAGAGCCAGTGACTGTACAGGTGTTTTGTTTTGTTTTGTTTTGTTTTTTAATAAATAAAATTATAAAAAAGATTCTTTATGTGCCATACCATGAATGGCCGTTGATAAAACAAAGACATCACCATGGGCTTTTACCCAGCATACGAAGCTGTAATTCAGATGGGGAAAATAGAATTTTATTATTAAAAACAAAAATGAAAAAAAAAAAAAAAAAGAGGAGGACTGACTATGCAGTAAAATACGTATAGTTCTGTGCAAAGAGATGACTTGCCAGCCTGAACTATATTTAAAGAAACTTTGTAAAAATGTACATAGCTGTGAGTTTAAAAACAAACAAAAAAAGAAGCAGCTTTTATTGATGTTTTCAGTTTGAAAAGAGCTTTTAGAAAGATTGTGCATTCGATTGTGACCTATGTGTATATACATTAGTCATATGACCTCTGTTTCCTCCAATACCAAAGGAGGAATTTCTTCTTAATTACTAGTGGTTAACAAAAACCATGAGTTTTTTCTAACATGTTTCATTTATATGAGGCCATGGTGTCATGCAGAGGATACAGTTGTCTGTGTGACCTGCGTATTTTCTCTTACAGGTTACACTAGTGCATGTTAAAGTATTCATAGGAGATTGTTGTTCTTTTCTGAAACATTTTTTCTATAATTTAATTTTGTGTTAGCCTTTGTTAAATTCCAACACAGCAGTGGATTGGAAAACAAAGAGAAAAAATACAAAAGAAAAGAATTAATATTTAAGCTTGTTGAGCTGAACCAAGAAACATCCAATAATATATATTTGGAGTTCAGTTTGTAGTTCTTGGTTATTGTGATACATTAGGAAGAGTTTTGTGCCCTGACAAAAGCAATGAAAGCCTGTGTTTTGGTCAGCCTTCTTTGAGGAAAACTAGCTCTATATTCACCAGCAGTTGCAGAGGAATCTCAGCTGAGAAAGCACCTCCTTTATATTGCTAAACAAAATAAAACTACAATTTGAAAGTTGGGAAATGCAGGGTTGGTTGGCTGGCTGTTTTTCAAACTGTTCAGTGATGAGTGTGTAAAGAACTTCTCAGCCCAGTACCTTGTTTCGCACTTGAGAGTGTACCTGTCAGAAAATTCTTATTTGCTGATTCATTGCACAGCAGTCCCATAGTCAGTGAGCATTATGGAGAGAGAAGCAGAGAAATCATCAGCTGTTCTGCATTTGAACAGTACTGAAAATCCCAAAGAGCATCACGCTCATGAAAGGCAAAATTATTAGATGATTATTCCCTTCTACCTTTCCCTCGCTAGAAAAAGAGGGGCCAAGCAGAGCTATCAAATTGACTTAGCAGTTTGATTCAAACAACTGATTTGAATGTGAAAAGCTAGAAAATAATTTTTGCAGATGAAGATTGCTTTATATTTTGTCTTTGAAAGTTACTCCGTCATCGAGAGATAGTAACCAAAGATCTTTGAACAAATTGGTCTGCCCTTGAATGTGATTATCCCAGATGTATTTTCTGTTAATTCACAACTAAATGCGTTGATACCATATTTCCCATAAAAATTAACACAAGATGCCTTGTACTTCTTTTTGCTTTCTATACTTCTTGTTTTCTAATAAAATACCTTTAAATAGTCACCCCTACAAAAAAATCAAAGACAAGGTGATTCACTGAGGTCTATTCATCTGCACAACTCTTTGTTGTAGCAGGCAGTAGAGCAAATTCTGAAGGAAAGAAATAAAAAAGTTAATGGCATAAAAATGCAACATGTGGATGATACAATCCTTTATCTGCAGTGAATGTTCTATAAACCTGACCTGGGAGCTCAGGTTGGAATGCGATGAAGCAGCAACCCCAAAGTACAACTAGTAGAAAATGGAAAATGGTTTTGTTTTTTTCACTGATCCATCAAGTAATATATTAATGCTGACTCTATACCAGGCCATTTCCACCAGCTATGTAATGCCTCAGCTGAGATGCAGCAGTTCATAAATCTTAGAAAAAGGTTTAAAAAAAAAGTAAAAAAAAAAAAGTAAAAAAAAAAAAAAGGTAATGGTGCTTGGCATCATAATCAGTTGGGTATGTTTGTAATGTGAATTACAGTATTTGTTTAGTACTTCCAATTGTCTTCTGCTAGCAATATGTACAGTACTGTGTCAGGCTTGTGACATTTGGGTAAAAAAAGTTCCTGTAAGTGAATGATTTTAGCTTTTAAAAGTAATTACAATCAAGTTGATTTAATAATTTGATACATCTGGACTGATGTATGATTTATAGAGGGAACAGATTTATAGGGTCTTCATAGAATTCTATAATAATGATATCAAAATATACTTTGAAACTGTAAAAGAAAAACAAAAGTACTTTCCCAGGCTTATATTCTTGTCCTTAAGAGGCACACAGGGTTCAATGGTTTCTTCTGTTATTGTTTTGCAATTTTTTTGTTTTTTTGCCTTAAGTAATGATAGAAGATATATATGGCTGGACACATATGTATAAACTTTTCAGCAGCATTTTTAATAATAAAATATCACGGTATTTTCTAATGCTTTGTGCAAATAACTACGTGTTCATCCTTTTGTGTAGAAAGTCTTTCAGAGGTGTGTTTTCTGCACCATCTCCATTTCATTATCTAATGTAAACAATGCCTTGATACTCAGTATAAAAATATTAAAGTCACAGAGGTTGCACTTTTAAGTTAGCATTGAGTTTTCATGGCTGTTGTAGTTCTATAAGCCTGCTAGTAAAAGGAAAGCAACTCAGACAATGAAGATATAGAGAATATGCTCCATATATATATTACGTGTATATATTGCAATTCCCCTTGAAGCAATGGTTTGTTTTGTTAGTATTTTCTGAGGCACTGAACAAAAAGCTTTGGAAAGCAGATTCCCATATTCATGTATAGCTTAGCAGCTGAAAAATGCTAGAAAATATATCTTCCAAGTTAGGGATCAAAATAATGCAGATAAATCTATGATTTATGTCATGCTACACGAGTCAATATACTTTACATTTATATTTTAAATTTAGGTAAACAATGATTTTTGTTAGAAAAAAAATATGTAAGAGTAGCAACATATGTTACTCATATGTATTTAAGGTATTTACACATCTTGCAAGGATGTTAATATCACTCTTCCTTCAAAGGCTGAGTAAGTAAATAGTTTGTTCTTTTATGATGTTAGATTCTGTTTATCAACCAGGTTTCCTTTCACTGGAAAGGTATGTAGTCACTTTAGTAATTTGAGCTGGGTATTGTTTTGTTTCCGTAACTATTCTGCTGAATAGAGGTACTAACAATAATATTTGACAAATTTTGAGTATACTAGTGAAGAGCAAAAAGCAAAGTCTGAATCATTCATATCAAAATTTTGTTTTGAAGAATCAAGCTTCTGAAATAGAAATATGTGCCTACTGACCTAATCAAGCAGCTTGAATTTTGAATATTGAACTTGTATATAATGCTTTTGCAAATAAACTGCAGATTTAGAGTTGTTCAGCAAATATGATTAATTACAGGTACACTTCAAAATTCCACAACTTGTTCTGAGATAATTCATACACACAAAAAGGGGTTACAATTGTGTCATTTCTGTGAATTGTTCACCATAAATTTCTGGGTGAACTCAATAAATTACCTTTTTTTCAGCTAATCAGTTTCACATTTTAAGAAAAGGAGCACCTTCTGAACCTTGTTCATACTAACTTAATATTGTGTTATTTTATTTCTTTACTGGCTGAAATATAAATATGCAGATTAGTATGTTCTTATTTTGGCTTTACTAAGATTATTAAAATTTAATGGTATTTAATATCACATAAATTCATATGAAATAATACCATGGCAATTATGTGCTTGTCTCAGATTTGTGGTTTCACATTTGTATTATTTAATTATTGTCAACTATTTCTCATATTTTCATCTACAGCTGTTTGGCATCACAAACCCCATCATCCTGAATCTCTTCAGAGGCCATTAACAGCTGGTAAAATCTGGGATTATTATCCCACCAAAAATTATGATATTATATATTTAATATCATAATATTTTAAAAGTTTCTCAACACATCAAAATAGCCTGAAAAGAAAAATAGTAACCTCTTAAAGTAAATGAAAAATAAAGAAGGGGGTTGGAAATGTCTAAATATCTTGTTTGAGCTGTAGCATAATAAATAATATTTCACTTTTGGATGAAGTTTTGATTCAAGCCATTTTGTTTGTTGTTCCACAGTGGGTGCTAAGGTCCTCACTGTGTTTTCTAAAAGTAAAATTATGTCTTCATGAAGTCATGCTTTCTTAGTCTTTTGCAGATTACCCAATTTATTTCATCCAATTTTTCTCATGTAAAGAAAACCAGATCACTCAGGGATGACTTAGATTCAATCCAGTCACAAAGTCCAAACCAGAGAAAGAGTTTTGTCATAAGACAAGCGAACAGCAGCTCCTCTATGACACAGTAGTAATTAAAGAGAATATGCAGTAATATCCCAACAACTCAAATGTAAAATAAACATGTAATAAAGAAGTATGTTCCACTGTTACCAAAGGAAAGTTTACAAATTTTTGCAATACCCACATTTTCCTAGCTTCTTTTTCTCCACATAAAATAACAAAATCTTTTCAGACAGTATTTTCTGAAATATCCGCACACATAAATGAGGAATGAAAGAGATTACCTCTTCTTGTTTTCCCCTCTACATAAAAATCCTCAAGTGCTGAAAGCACAAAATATTGTTCCTCTAGTGCCTTTTGTCAAGGCTTCTCAGTTAGCTGGGAGATTCAAAATAGTCCCATTCCTAGGTCTCCAATTGTAAATAAAAGGGAAAATCTGGAAAAAGAACTAACATATATTGGCTTTGACTTAGACTACACAACACAGTTTTATTTCTCTCCAAGAGCCAAAGATGCAGCACAAAAACATAAGAGAGCTTTACCTATGTTGTTTTTTTTTTAAAATACTCTGTTTCTAGAAACCACTTTTTTTCAAGGATTTATTGTCAGATATCTTGCTGTTTGCTGTACCTAACTCAAAGCCCTCACTCATTTCATGTCCTCTCATATCTTTTATCTCTTTTTACATCAGATGTTTTCCAGGAGATACAGATATGTTTTCATGGGTTTTTTTGTTGTTTTTTTTTCTGTCACAGCATTTAAGTTTGGCTTCAGACTTGATCCATTCTGTACTGTATGACTGTGAGAGAGCATTTTCATCTGACATTTTCCTTGCTGCTTTTAGTGTTTAAGAAGTGCTACTGGAGGGGTATTTACATGACAGTATTCCTCATCCTTGAATTGCATCGATCTCCGTGTCTGCATTTTGAGCCAGCCTAAAAGCTTTGCTTTGACACGGTGTATGTCTTAGTGGGAAGTGCCAGCCTGCAGCCAGCTCTCCTGTTACTCTGCAGCTTTTATTATTGTTATTATTCACTCTTGGCATTTGTTTCTTTACTATATTGATCTTTAATCAAAGGTAAATTAAGTTAGTATGTCATTCTATTCCACAGCAAGATTTCTCAAACCCTACATTGTTTGCAATGCTTGTTTAGATACAGCTAATTACATTGTTCCATCAAAACATAAAAAACATTCTAAGCTCTTATGTTTCCTGATTCTACCATCAGTGCCAAATAACAGGGGTGACACTGTCAGCCTTGTACAACAACAATTCATGGTATACTGGCTTCCACTTGGTGGGGATTTGTTTCACAAATATAGGAAAATAAATACAATTAGCATTTTCATGTGTCAAAACTTCATTACATCATGCCAAAGGTGAGCAAAACCCAAAGTAAAATTCAGACAAAATGCACTAGGATCCTGCATTGGTTGTTATTCTGTATAGGCAACAATTTCCAGGTTGAGCTTCATGAGTGCTTTGTATACTTTAGTCAATGGATGTCTCACTTCAAAACTAGAGTGGAATTTGAGGATTTCCGGAAACAAAGATGGTATTGAAAAAGTATTTTTAATGGGGTTTCTGCTTTCAAGAATGTCTACCGGCAGCAGCAAAGAAACTGCAGGAAGAGTGTTTTAAAATAAATAGGAATCAAATGCAAATTGTTTCTAAATGAATTTGACAGGAAGAAATATGATACAATGTGATATTAAATGACCTTCAAGTACTGTGATAGATTTCTTCTGCGTGCAGGGCCAACAGAAAAATGAAAATTATCTCAAAGGATACATTTTTTACAGGGACTAGTCAAATTAAATCATTGCAGAAAATGAGACAATAATGGAATTTTGAACAGAGATGTTGTGTCATAATGCAATACCATATGGATTTAGATGTGCAGAACAGAATCTACAGTGCTCATCTGGGTATTGAGAAGTATAAAATTAGATCCCAAGATGCCCTACTTAAAGCAGAAGACCGTTCTGCCATTGTAGATAACACAGCAAAGTGAAATGTGCATATTTCTCAGGGAATGACATAAGATACAGTGCCAGACAAAAAACAGGGGAGAATGAGAGTACAAGCCAGGCACAGGTCCTGCCTGGAGAACCATCCTGTTCGTAGGCCCAGCAGAGTTGTCGTGTTCTAAATCTTCTTTTTTCTTTATTTCCCTGGTGGGGGTCCATGGGGAGAGAATGTCCCTGGAATGTGCTATTCTCCACTAACCACTGGCCCTCGTGCCCTTAAAAATCACCAACAACTGATATATCAGAGCAGGTACCAAGAAAGAAGAAATATGAACTGTTTCCTTATTATTAGTGATTTTTTTCTCTTCTTGGTGAAGGACAGTCAGAAAGGATTAAGAAATGAAGAGTGATGTGCAGCGAACTTCCCCCAGTACTCAGGGAAGGGCCAGCCAAGCACCTTACTCAGTTTTCAGTAGACTGGGTGAAAAGCAATGGAGGCACTCAAGGTGCAGTAGTCAGTGAGGGAGTTGCTGGAGATGGGCAGCAATCAACTGCTGAATTGGATTCATGAGGCTTTAAAGTCTCTCTTTCACTCATTATAATGGATTCATTAAGAAATATCCATGCTGCTCCCCAGACTGTAAATTCTGCACCATTAGTATAGCAGAAAGTCAGTAAGGATGTGATTAAAAATGAAACAAATAAAAATTTAAATTTCAAGACTAAAGCTCCAGTGTTTGTAAGAGAAGTAATACTCAGTATTACATTAATCCTCTCATCTGACTGCAGATGTTTTAGTATACTTCCAAATCAAGACACAGTAAAGATTTCTGATGGAGATACGAGAAAAAATCACCAGGTATATATTCACAAAGCTAGGAAGAGCAATTCCATTTGTGACAACTCCATAAATTCCTGCTTCAATAAATAGTAAATTTGAAGTTACTTTCCTTTTCTTGCTGAGTTTTTTAGAATGTGAAGTAATGTATACCAAGGACAAAAGCTACAACTGCTAGGAGCTCTCAGACCTGCAGCACACAGCTAAAGAAAAACGAAGGCATAAACTGTTGGAACTTTGGACAGCTGAGACCAGGTTTCTGTTAGGAACCTGGCCCTCTTCAGCTCCTACTACCAAAACCCCACCCAGACCTTACGTGTAATGAACTGTTTTCTTGTGAAGAACTGTTTCCTCTTCTAGAAGGCTGCCATGTAACTAGGGACTAACATAGATTGAAAACAAAAAATATCTCCTCAGGGCAACCTGTCAGTGGTAACCTGTCAGTGACTGCACTGACTTCTGCAGAGCAGGTTTACAAATTTCCTCAGCAGTCAGTTGTTTATTAATAGGTGACCAGTCAGAAACAGACAAGTCTATTCAGTAAGTACCATGTGAGAAATAACACCAACTGAAAAACAAAATTAAGATAATTCCTGTTAATAAGATCACTGTGATATAGAAGCACTTCAACAATTTCCAAAAATCCTTGTGAATATGGCATATCACAAATAATTTGGATAGTGCTGGTGATGCAGGAGAAATAGGTAAACACTTTTAATGTTGCACAGATGTGTGCATTTGTACTAAACTGACTGTAATTCTCCATTTTGAAGTCAAGACCTGATCTCAGCTTTATTTGTCACCTGGAATTATTTGGTTTTATGTCTTTTTGGACAGTTGTGGAATTCATGCATTCTGAACATGTAGAATCTTACTGTCATCTCTGTTTCCTTAAAAAGAGAGTAATTAACAATGGGAAAATTAATAATTTTTAGTTATCTCAATGATTGCCTGAAAGAGACAATAAAGTTGTTTGAGAGACTGCATGTTTGAGCATACAGCTTTTTACAATTGTCCAAATCTACAATTCTGACTGTAAGTGATTAGAAATTTACCAGTTGGTTTCAGAGCAGTTTCTGCATTGAAAGCTTTGAAATGTTAAGAAAATATGATATAAATATAATTTTGTAGGATACATAATTTGGGGAAAAAAAGGTTATTAGTAGATACAGCATCTCAATTAATTTAATAATCAATATGATGATTTATATGCAAATATATAACCTTTATAGGAACTTCTGCAAACATTTGAGTATGGAAGCCTACATATTTAGGTATCTGGGATGTCTTTCTGCATCTATTTATATATGTATATCTACTTATTACATATATATACAGTTATTATATGATTCCTCACTGCCAGTTCTCAGTGTCAGATTATAAAAGCTATTTTCAATTATTTACAATTCACAGAATACAAAAAAATATTAATGTATTTCACAAGTATTTTGTATCTGGTCCTTTTAAAACCTTTTTTTTTTTTATAGATTTACATAAACTTTTGCTTTGAAGATCCACACACAAATGCAACTAAGGGAAAGGTGAGAAGATAACTTACCTTGTCTATTTTAAGTCACTTGGTGAAAATAACTGCCCACCTGCAAAAATTCTGTTGCAGAATGTAGACCTCAATTGTTCCTCAGACAAAAAGAGAAAAATCCCCTTCATCTGTAAAAAATGAGGTTGCAGAAATGTGAGTAAAAGCAAGTTATGCAGAATGGACAAAGGCAAGTCAAGAGGATGGTAGGAGCTACAGAAGAAATGTGGCTGTTGACCAAGGACACATGAGGAGGAGTCAGGAAGTGGTTTGAGCCTGGATCAACTGAACTTGGAAGAAGTATAAACCAGAAATCAGGAATATAATCAGAAAAACTATAAAACTAAGAATAGAAGTTCAGAAAATAGAGCACAGGACAAAGACACAGCATTAGACCGCCAAGCTCTGTTTGCATTAGTATTTTTGTTTGGCTCAGGAATGTACCATTAAAGGAAATCTGCCAATCCTCCTTTATTAAACATTCCTCACAAACTAAACTTTGTTGTGCATTGCAGGCGATCTTGGAGCAGGTGTACACTGGCATACACTGAAAGATATGAACTTGCAATGCACCCCGTGCCTCCAAGCAATCCCCTGATCTTTGTGGATATAAACCATTCTGCAACACTTCCCCACAACCCTGGCACCAGTCCTGGTCCCTCTTTCACTTAAGACTAGCAATTTAGCAATATGGCCTCTGGCATAAAAATGACAGCCTTTTCCCACCACATCAAGGCTAATTGATCCCGTTGTCTAAGTTCAGTTTATGGCACAGTGCCTTTGATTTCAGTCCCAAAATGCATACTAAACTGCCAAGTTCTAAAACCATTTACAAAACACTCGCTCATTTTTTTAATTCTGCTCACAACTATGAAAAAGGGAAAGGGCAGGTCTCACTATTGACTTGGCAGATTATACTGATTAAAGGATATTTCTTTTCTCTTTTAAATAATGCAAGCACGCACTTGGTGCGAAAGGTAATTCTGATACTGGTGGTTTAAGGATCCAGCAATGCAATGAAACTAACTTTTTTCCATTAAAAATCCTGAAATAATTTTCAAAGGATTCTAGTGGGAGAATATAGACCCCTGGTATTATATGTTCTTAACACTGAGATAAAATACCAAACATCTGAAGATGTTCAGTCAACAGATCCAAAAATATTAACAAACAAATAAAGAACCAAAACAAAATAAACAAAAAATTGCAATTTTAAAGGGGTTTTATTTTTTGAATGTCGCATTTGATTTTAATACTTTTACGTTGTGAAATCTAGGCACTGGTTAGCATAATTTATTTAGAAGTGTTATTTTACTCACTTCAGCAATTAATTTCATTAAAAAATATGGGGGGATGAATTAGGAATTTCAGTGTGGTTTAATGTTTCTCCCCTGTTTATATCCTCTAAATAAATATCCCAGCCATAGGCAACATATTCATCACTTGACTTTGCAAAAAAACAGTAGGTTTTCTGGTTTCTTTTTTGTACCAGACATAGTAAGGATTTTGGTGTCAAAGCTAGGTTTTTATTATTTTAGTCTTGACTATTTCAGTTAAAAGACCCTGTGTTAACTAGAAAGGGAAACAGAACACTGCATCCTTTCCGTACTTCCAGGAAAGTTGTTATAACAGCAATTGAGAGAACTCATGTCTCATCATGTACTGCAATGCCTAAATGTTGAGGGTTTCTCAATTTATAGGCATGTAGGAACATATCCCTTTCATTCCATAAGTTAAATAGCAAAAACCTCTTTGGAAAAAAAAAACCAAAAAACTAAAACAAACAGAAATACCCAACACAAAATGTTTACATATTTATGGGTGACAAATCTATGGAAGGCACCCTAATCTCAAAGATGGAACTTGCACCTCATACTGAGTCTGATCCACATCGCGTGTGGTAGCCAGCAGTCTAAAGATGAGTTTTCTGTGGTCTTCAGGAGTACAAATGAACAGAACCATGTTTAAATTATATTCTTGCTGCTTAAAATAGAGATTAATATTGATTAAAATAAAATTTTTTGAATATGCTATTTTTTTAAGGTACTGGATAATAATTTTTAAGCTAAGGAATAATCTGCTGAATAATTAAAATTTTTAAAGCTCTCAGAACTTCTTATACATGTGAAATCTTTAGAAGGAAATATTTATAGAAAATCTCTCATCAGTCTAAAGAATCAAAATAAAACATCTGTTTACATAGATTTACAATGTCTTACACTCTTGATATAATTGCATGAACTAAAAAACAAATTACACTGATGCTTGGTAAAAAGAAAAAATGTTAATCTATAATAATATAGCTGCATTGAGTTTTTTATGCAGTTGGGAATGAGGAAGACAGAGCATCAAATTATCTTGATTAAGAAAAATGTCTTATACTTCATTTTAGAAAATCTGTCTCTCCATGCAAGATTTTAGGAATACAAAGGATGAAACTGTGATTTACATAATGTAAATTTAAATCAAGCAACAAAATTAAATAGATACACTGAACTAAGTGTAAATTAAAGAGCAATGGGATATAGAATGGAGAGTGCCAGTGCAGTTCTGCCATTCTGCCGTTATTTAAGTGTTTAGCAGAAAATGAAGAACAAAAAATGTGGAAGGATAGTAATTCTTAGGGAGAAGGGTCACCTGTGGAGGAGGTAGAAGCAAAATACTTATGACACTATGCTCAGAGAAAGAGAGACAGAAAAGGTGAAGGAATGTGGTCTAGAGTTGGTAAAGCAGAAATAGAGCTGATGTAGAAACTCAGAGGGCAAGACTGACTTGGTGTTGGGGTAAAGAATTGTTTTTCAGTAATAGAAATCAAGTGACTAATGAAAATTTCCAATTTTTTTTTTTTCAGATAAATGTAAGCACTTGAAATTATGTACTTGCAGAAGGTGAAAAACATCATATTCATGCCCAGCTCTGATTGGAAAACAGAGTTGAATTGTTAAAGGCTAGAGGCTCTGAGATGTAAGTGCATGCAGAGTGGGACAAGAACTGCACCATCTAGATATTTTTAGGAATATTTACAACCATATTATTTTAGGAATATTTACATTCCCTGGCACCAAGCACAAAATGTGATAAGTAATGCACAGGCATCATCTAGAAGACCAGTCTGAGTGAGCACGGTCTTCAGCAGAAGATAGGCCAGGAGCCTTTCTCAATAATTTGCATACTCAGTGAATCCATTTTCTAGTAGTCCATCACACTAAGGCTAATTAAAATGACTACAAGAACTTTTGGGAGAGAAATTGAAAGCAGAAGATACTGTAATGGACTGCCTGTATAAAGTATCTCTGGAGCAGCATACTGTGAGCTCAGTATTTGGGCTGAGGCTTCACAATGGACATGAAACTGCTGTTGGGACAGGGGATAAAGCTAGAATAGAACTGTGACATAAAAGCTCAGAATAGGTGAAAGGAGGGTTTACATTTACAAGCATGCAATAATAGTCATGGCTCACAAAGCAGAATAATGAAATATAGTGTATGAGACATCATGATTGAGATCACTGTTAGAAAAGAGTATAAACAAAAAACCCCAAGAGAATTAGAAATAAATAGAATAGCAACAGATAAACTGTGGGGCTAAGAAATGTTCCTGCATTCTCTCTCTTACATTTAGGTACAAATGTTGTACAAAAGCTACATAGAGGTGTGTAACCTCCATGTAATAAATCTATATGGTGTGTATGTAATATACACAGTGTTAATGGTTAGCAGAGGCTGGTGAAGTACAAATATTGTGAGAAGGTGCAAATGTAATGATACTGTGCAAAATACATACACATGCACACTCTTGTAATTCTTTCTTCTGATAATGTGGGCTTTAGTGGTATATGGGTGAGGTCGGTGAGTCCACAAGTTCAGTTTTCTACTGAAAAGGTGACTGCAACCAGAAGATATAAAAGGAAATTCTGTTTTTTTCTAGAAAATAAGGTACTCTATTCTGCTTAGAGCTGTTCTTCTAAACATACAGAATGCTTTAATGTGTCATCATCACAGTCTAATTCTTTTTTTAAGTTGTACAATATTAAAATATCTTCTATATTAAGCACTACTGAAAGTCAGCTATTTCAGCACACACTTTGTAAATAATAAAATCAGCATTCTTTTTTTCAATTATTTTTCACCCATTACGCCACGCTGTGTATCCAGTATTTAATTGCTCTCTTCTTCCTTTTCTTTTGTGCAAACACATACAGGTATGTATTTTAATCTAGCCTTGGGTTAGCCAGATAGAGCATGGATGTAAACCCAAGGCTACATCCAGAGGCAGTCTGGACATCACATATCTGACTTGGATTGTCCTGGCTTGTTCACTGTCTTGCCATCACTACTGTAAGACACCAATTAAATGGGTCCTAAGGTGCTCCTTGGCCCAGTGCCACATGTCACATGCCTGTATTAGTCTGTCAAGGGTTGTCTTGGCCACAGTGTGTAGTTGAGAAAATTCTTACATTTGCTCCCTAAGAGGATAAAAGAGATAATTTCTTAAACTACACTACTTTAAAAATACCTGACCTTCCTTACGAACCCCTTCTCTATGCATTATATTTAAATATGTGCTTCATAATTAAATACAATTTACTTGGAAATACTGCAAGCATTCACATCAAAATTAACTCTTGAAAAAAATTAAATATTGTGGAAAACATTTCCCTTTTTTTACTCAGACACTGCAATATTTCTTTATATGGAGTCAAACGAGCAAATAACTTTTAGAAATAAAGCCTGTAAGAGCTATGTGCTTGTTTGTAATGCTGGAAAGCACATTGTGAGCTTCTGCAAAACTTTCATTTCCCTAGTTCTTTAATCATAGATGTGCATATTGGTCTAAATATATTCCCTCTAAATCCAACAGCAATATTTCCCCTGAATTCCACAATGTGACTCAAGAACAATACTCATCCTTTCTTAAAAACAAGACAAATGTGTAGCAGTTGCTTTTTCATTTTTTAATGAAGGTCTTTTTTTGTGTTTTTCCTTTCTATTTGAAGCTAAAATAGAAATTGCTGGTGTCATACTCATAAAATATTAAAACTTCAGCTTATTCCTAGCAAGAAATTTACATTTAAGAAGTCTTTATAATTAATTTGGAGGAGGTAGTTCCATGTGTCTAAAAATACATTCTTCAGTCAAGTTTTTTATTAAACCTTAAGAAAGTCTGTTAAGAATAATAAGAATTCACTAAAAGCAGTACTCACATATTAAGACTCTAAATTTAAGTCATGTAATAGCTGGAGTAATAATTTGTCACTGAAAATTGGAAACAAGGTTGATTATTAGAAAATAACACCCAGTTTGGAGAGTACTTTGCTAGATAAAGTACTATAGAAGTTCTACATTCAGCAAAGAAAATTAAGCCTCAGGAAGAATCTTATTTTTCAAAGAGTTCTTCAGAGTTCTTCCCTGACTTGAAAGAATAATGTATTCCAGTGTTAACAAAACTTTTGCTCAGGATTTTTTGGCTTGGTTGGTTTTATTTTTTTAATTTTATTTTTTTTTAATTCATCAAAGATTTCCTATTTATACAAGAAATATCTTTGTTGGGTACATTTTCATAATTCTCACTTTTTCTAATTTGTAGTAAAATGGGGTGACTAACATGTCAGGGTAGTTATAAAAATAACAAGATTAGACAAAATGCAAATTGAATGTAACTTTAAATCTTAATATAAGTCTGCTTCTGTCAGTGTTTACATTTTCCACTTAGGTTCTTTTCACATATAAATAGCATAGAGCATTTTGTAACAATTTCCTACTCTATTAAAAGAAATGAGGGAAGGGGGAATGATAAAGTGATTGAACTTTTATTACACCAGAATTTTTCCAATGAATTGTATTCATATTGAATTTCTCAGTATATTTTTTCCAGAAAAAACCAATAAAACTTGGTTATTTTTGAAAAACATAAAATCAGCGTGACCTTGATTTTTTATACTTTGTAAAATAAGAGCTCTATTTTTCAAAAAACAGAAGACAGCATAAAGATATAAAACAACATAAGGAAGAGAAAATAAGTGGAAATTTTCTCAATTTACCCTGTTGATAGTATGTAAATCATGCTCATTTGGCCCAAAGAATTAAGCAACATTAATAAAAGAGCAAAATGTTTTACCAAGAAAGCAGAATTGTACTCATAACATGATATTAATAAACCCACATTATACCATGACTTATAGACTAGTGCATTCTTAATAGCTTCAATACAACTCAAAAAAGAATAAAGAAACAATACATAAAGTATCTTATCAACTTATAGTTGAAAAATCAATTTAAAAATGGACAAAATAATGAAAACCACATATGACATAGTATTAATTTCAAGGCAGAATGTTTGTTGTCTTTGAAGTGAGCAAGACAATTTTTAAAAAATTATTTAAAACTGCAAAAAAATATAGTCAATGAGACAAGAACTTGTTTCTTATGTACCAGTGACATATCCAGAAAAAATAATTGCCATCATTAACTAGACTATATTTTCATTTTATGCTTATTAAGTGACAGAAGACATTGAAAGGTGGGTTTGATTTGATACAGACATTTATGCCACAATAACAGTTAATATAAAAGCAAAACAGAAGGAGCACCCAGTTCATGCAAGGGCTCTGTGTTTTTTCTGACTGTGATATTGAAATACAATTAATCCCTTCATTGAACTGAGTGAAGCTTTGCCTATTTATGGCAGATGAAGATTTGTCACAGTGATTCTTCCTTCCATGTATTTACTAGATTTAGTTTTTCTTCAATTTTTTGTCTACTTACTCTTAATGAAGAATAGAATTGCTTCCACTTTGTGCTTTTAAAGCAGTATAAACAAATAATAGAAAATTCCCAACTTCCCATAGTACTGCAATTTTCAGAGCAGTTTTTCCTTCCATTTCACCAGTGAGAGACAATTTTAGTGAGATACTTTCAAAGAAATGTGTAATACATTGATGTATATTAATCTATAAAAGCAACATGTAGCTCAATTGACAATATGCATAGCTTTTAAGAAGAAGCTTGGTTTTTTCTTCCTTTTTTTTCATGGTACTTAGCCAGGATAACCAGACATAGAAGAATTTTGCCACATATGTTTCCTCTTCAATTAACAGCAGGTTTGTTTTTTTTTTTTTTTCACTGTTACACAGCTATTCTGCTATATTGTATTTGGCACCGTGCATGATATATTAATGGAGGCTTTTTATTTAGTAGGATTTCGTTTCATTGGGTTTTGGGTTGTTTTTTTTCTTAAGGGGGCTGTTTCCCAGGTTGTTATTTTAGCGCTATTTCAGAAACTTTTCAGTGAATTTTCACCCTTTAAAATCCATTTATTCCCTGAGTAAAACACATCATCTCTTCTCCAAGCCCTTCAACTGCCTAGGTATTTGGCTTCAAATTAGGTTTCTGGCAAAATACAAAATCACAGCAGGAAACAAAAAAAGATTATGACTTTTATCATATCAAGCTATAGATATCTCCTAAATAATCATCCATCCTCCAAGCAACCTGCTTTGAGGGTAGATGGAGATAAATATTTGTATCTGAATGGAAGTAATTGCTCTGTTTGTTCTCCAGTTCTTCTCTTCATCTAAGTCTGAAGTCTTACAGTCCTCAGGACTTACCGTCCTGCCCCAAAGCAGAGGAGTCTTTCCTAATAAAATACTCATACTCCACTTTTTAGGCAAAAGTATACTCTATTTGACTCTTTGCTGCAGACTGCTCCTTCACAGAACCACAGGATCATAGGAAGGTTTAGATTTACTTGACTTGGTTAACCTGGCACCTTCATTCTTTAAAGAAAAACCAAAGCTTCATGATAAAGTTTCTCCTTTTCCATTGTACTGAGAGGTTTTTCTTTGGAGACACATCAGAATTAATTACCATTTGGGATCTACAAGATGTTTTGTAAATATCAGCTCTCCTGGATTTCTTAAACTTTTGAAAGGAGAAAGGGGACTGCCTGCCTTGCCTGCCGGCTCGTAGGCTCTGTAGAAGAATACAGAAAAGCATAGGTATGAAAAGCAGGTAGAAAAATTTGTTTGCTTCTGTAGAAATCTCTTCCAGGTTTTTTTCACTCAGGCATTTATTTCATCTTCCCCAGAAGGAAAGAGACCAAGCTACTTTGCTTGTAGGTGCTAAATAATGGCGTTTTTACACTGTACTTTTAGCCATAACCCTACGGCTAAGCGAAAAATAAAAACCCTCCAAAAATATCAGTGAGAATGAAAAAACATGAAATTCAGTATATTTCCCTTGATTTGTATCCATCATCTTTCTCAGTCATGTACTATAGGATATTTCAGGATTCAGCCCATTACTTATAAAGGATTTCTCTCCTCTCCAAACCTCATTTTAGAGTCTCTGAAGGAAATGGATGATCATTTTTCTCTCAAACAGTTTTTCAATTACCTGAACAAATAAATTCTACACTATGTTACTCTGCTGCTAAATTTTATTAATTCCAGGTTTGTTGGCAGATAGAATTTGCGAAAGCAACACCTTGACCTATAATTTTCAAATTTTGTCCTGTGCTTTTTCCATAAGAATTTGCAGTGAGTATTTTTATGAGTCTCATACAAGTCCAAGATCTGTTAGCTGTAATTTCTATTGAGTAATTAAGTTTTCTTAGACCATAAAAACTTGTACCTTGAGATACGGCCAGTGATGAATCAAAGCCGTGCAATCTAACCTGAATACCATGTTTTTAAACTGTATAAATTATTTAAGTTCAAAGAGCCCATTGTCCTAATTAAAGGACTTAAATACAGTTACCATAATTGTGAAAGAAACAAATAAAAGGATTTCTGTATCTACTGCATTTTATTTTTTTTTCCCTCAAATAATTCAAAATAGCACTACCATCAACTACAGGTTTCGTGCTTCATGCAGTGCTACACTAATGCATTTTGCTAAATTGTTGCAATGCTCTGGCAATAACAGCTGGGCAGATCAGTTGTGATGGCATAATAAGAACAGCAACAAGAGCTTCCTGCCTTCACCTGACAAATGCTATTAATCCTCTGACCCATCATTCCTCATATTTGAACAGGACAAAAAAATCTTCACAACCTAAAGTCATCATTTACCCATAGATGAGAAGCAATGATTTCAGATAATGTGAAACTGCTATTTTTTTTCTTTTTCATCTCCATGCCTCTCAGCTCCTTATCCTTCTCTAAAGGATATCTTAAACCATCCTTTTCAAATCAGACTTCCATATATACAAGTGATGTTGATTTACATTGGGGAAAATAATGTGTGAATAGTCTCAAGCAGATCTCTATCTCCAACTTATCAGTATTGTTGAAAAGTTAAAATATGTAAAAAGCATTTAGCACTTTTGGACTATACTGATGTTACAGGTCCGTAACTGAAACATTTGATGAATTTTAGCAACATTATAAACTTGTTTATTCATTTATCTCAGAAATTCTTTCTTTTCATGATATTATTTTTCTCTGAAGTATTTTCCAATGTGAAAATGATTTCATGATTTGAAAATGCAATCTGTACCTTTGTTTTACAGTAATACAAGGCACTCCATATAATCTGAATTAAAGGTTTGAATTTAAATAGCCTGGACATGGACCTTGCTTCTGTGGAACTATGTAGTGATAGCCCCAGAATTTTAATATATATTCAGAGAATATCCTTCAGCTATACAGCCATACAAGATACTAATAAAAAATCATGAATAAATTAAAAAAGTAAAAAGATTTTCCTCTATTGCTTCTTATTTTATTCTTCAAATCAAAAGAAATGAAGAAAGGAATTGCAGTGTTTCAGCTTTTGAAGAAAGTAAAATATTCTGGTTGTTTCTCCCTCTGTTTTTTATGTTAAAAAATTGTTTGGCAAAAGAAACACAAAGATAAGTAAAATTCTCAATGATACTGTCAAACTTTCAAATTCTATTTCCGTCTTTTGCATGAGGAAGAACAATTTCAAAAAGAAAGGAAGCTTCATAGATTGTAAGGAGAAAAATGCTATTATTCTGTTAGACAAATAATTTGTAATGACTGTTCCATTTGTGAAACATAGAAGAATAAAACCAGAAATAATCTTGTTAGATCCTCTAGGAAATCCATCCTGCATTATTTCTCATACAATATTTACTAACATATTGTCAAATTGAATATCATGTGGCTTGATCAATGAGACTTTAGTCTCATTCCCTTGGGAAACAATAGATCTTATCAGTAGGATGTCTTGCTTTGTCATTCCCTTGTACATAATTACATTTACCATTTTTCTTGTCACTGCAGTTTCTCATAATTTGTCCTTACGTGGCAATGAATACCTACCTCTCTGGAGATGTCTGTGTTAAAGTATCAATGTGTTTCTGCAAAAGCAATCCAAACTTGTGTTGAGTTTCTGCTGAGGAATTGTGACACTTTACATTGCAAGCTACTAACCTTATGTAATATAAACTCTACTACTGCTGCTCAGGGTAAAGAAAACAGAGAAAACATCACTGAAACGAATAAAGTATATTCTGCTGAATAAAAATATAAATCACTCAAGTTATTTCTTTCTATAAAAATTACCTTTGGGAATGCAAAAATTGAAATTTTTAAAAGTGTTCTGAATTAAATGGATAAACACCCGACGACTCATTTTTTCCCTCATTGCAGACTGAATGATTTTTTTCCAGTTGTTGTGATGGAAAGACAAGAAGTAAAAAACAACAGTTTAAAAATATGTGATTTTACGGTTATAATTTTTGATTTGCTATTTTGAAATCATGTAGCAGTTGTCAACATAAAGTGTTCTGATTAAAAAAGAAAGATTTTACAAATATCAAAAATCTGAAATCTTGTAATTTACACTATTTCCCCTTTAGAAAAAGCATTCAATAGAGCTTTACTACTATTTGTGGGTAAATAAAAAATATTTTAATATATTCTTTTCAGCAGAAGAGCCAAAAATTAAATGCTCATACAGCATTGATTTAGTGATATGTAGCATACTTACAAAACACCACAATGCTGTATTTTTTTAGTTACTTTTTTCCCCCTGTTAAATATATACTTTCATAGTAAATTTCTTAACACAGCAGCTTGTTTTTAATTTAATAATAAATCATGTCATGAGTCATTTTTGCTTCTAATCTTTGTGCAATATTGCTGGGAAATCAGCAATTGAAAACATGCTACTTCTTCTGAAGTACTAATACTTCTAAATTCTATTTAGCAGACATTAGAGTGATACATTAATTTTTCATAATGCCATTTATTTTAGGGATCAGTCTGTCATGTATTTCAAAAATATGTCTAAAATCAGGTCTCCCATTTTGTCACGATTCATACATGCTCTTTTTTTCATGATGATCAGGCATTTGATGAGTTTTTTGGAAAGGACTGCCAGTCTTTCCAACCTGTTTCTAATCCAGCAAGCCCTTCCCACTCCATTTGGCTACTCATGCTTGCAGGAACATTAATTTCTGGGCAATATTGTTTATCCTCCAGCAGACAGGTGGTAGAATGAATTCATCATCAGAGAGTCAAGAAGAACATAACTATTAATGCTGAGAGGATAACACAGGTAAACACCATGTTTTCAATGAAATTTCTGACCAACATGCATAGACATGCTGTGTGGCTGAGATGAGCATTCAGATATCCTGTAGGCAAGGGTGATAACAAACTGTTTTAAAGCACTTCTTTTTATAAATTTGGGGAATGGAGCCTTGGGATGGATGAAGCTGTGACTTTTTGAATGTATTTTTCCCAGACTGAAATTATTTGAAAATGTACATTCCCAGTAAAATCTTTTTGTGCTTGTCTTAAACTGATTTCTTCTCCTTCATCTCACTGTTTCCCCAAATATGTTCCTCTTAATTTATATTTTTCCACTCAGAAACCAGTCTAAGCTTCCATATTGCTTTGTGACTTGTGGATCACAAAGCTCCATTTGGAATAAGGACAAGGTGAAAAAAAACAAAAAAAGCCTTCATGAGGCAAAGAAAGTGAATTTTAGAAGAGAAAATAGAAACAGGATTAGTTGGGCTGGTTAAATATGACAGGCACAGCTTGAAGTCAAACATGGTGAAAATCATCACTAGAGCAGAGTGTGTTTCCTCCATATCCCAATAAAGAGCCCTTGAAAGCTGAGTTGTGTGCATCTGTGGAGCAAGCAAACAGCTGTCCCTCCTTTTCTCTTACTAAAAGGGATTTCAGGAAAAAGAGAGTGTATTTCCCAACCATGTGACACGTTCATTCTGGAAGTGTGAAGGTTTCCAATAGCTTGTCCTACATACTCCAGCCTCATGGGCACAGAGGTGTAGTAAGTACCGAGAGGCATTAAGCAGGAATATTTGGGAAATAGAATCAAACCATGTATTTCTGTGATCTGCTATGCAAGGCTATTTTTGACAGTGCTGTATGTTCTGCAAATATCCTTTGAGAACAAGTGGCAAAAGGGAGGGAAATTCTCCTTCAGATTCTTAAATGTAGATGCTCATAATGTCAGGCTCCACAGTACACTCTAGAATAAGTTTCTAGGCTATTGCCAAAGCCATAGTCAACTGAATTTACAGAACCAGTGTATTCATCTTAAAAAAGCTCACTGGTCAGCATAGGAGCTTTTTTAGCCTTTATTGATATTATTGCATATTCCTTTGATTGTAACATTTACAGAGCCATTCTACCTGTAAATTTATGCTCCAAAAGCCTGGCCTGGTGTCAATGATGATATGGAGCCACACTCCTAGCAGATCAGAATACAACCAGTATTTCCAACATCTTATAGTAAATGGGAAGCCCTAGAGCTGTCTCAGCAACATACCTTAAAATGAATGAGATCTTATATGTTAAAGTAACTTGGGGACAAAAATTTACATAGTGCTAGTTCATTATTATTTAATTTATCTTTTTTCTTGTCTATTCTTTTCAATTCCCAACTGAAATATTTATTCTTGTTTAATCCCTATTTCCCATTACTCCGCCCTTAATTCTGTCTTCATCTAATTAACATTTTACATCTATTAATTTCTTTCCTGGGTTTGAGCAATATAGTTTTATAAGCATTTCAAAAATCAGAGTGAGAATTTTGAGCAGATTGCTTAATTATGTGTGTAGTTAATTTGCCATTATGTAGAAATTCATACATAGTAAATAGTCTTTAACTTTTTAAAACTTCATATGAAGATTACAGTATGGATGAATTTTTTCCTTTTTGCTAATTGCTCTTGCACTGTTCTGAAATTAGTTATAAGAAGGAGTTAAATAATGTATTTTATGTTTGTTTTTATTAAAGCTTTTTCTAAAACAAGTAATATGCCACAGGTCCCTTAACATTTATGTCTTCATCTGATACACTCTGAAATCAGAGCTATTTATCAGGGTCTTGGTTTGAAGAGCAACAATCTCTATAAGGATGTTCCAAGTCAGTTCATAAACTCAGCAGTACCTTTTTTATATCCCTTGGGAAACACCTTGTCAAATGCCGAACCTAAATCTGGATAACAAATGACAGACAGTGTTTTGTCTTCTTTTAGAGGTTTTACTTAGTAGTTGACTGATTTTAATTTTACAAGGAGATTGTGATAAGGTCCTAGATAGCCAGATACCAGCTCTTTGTTCTTACATCTTACAAAGTAGTAATGTCTGAGTGCAGTTATCAAGCAAAAAGTGGCACAGGTGACTTTAAGTCATAAAAAGCCTTTAGTCCTGTAAATTCACCCATCCAGTCTGGTGAATAGTTGCAAGCTCCGACATTTTCCTACACAAGGATGGGGGAGTGAGAGAATTCTAAGCTAGAACAAAATATTTCATTCAACTAGAGTTCAGTGTTAAAGGGATTTAAATTACTGAGCTGTGCAGACTTCTGCTAGCTGAAGACCAGACTATGGATGCATGTAGGTACATCCCACTGTAATCCATGGGAATATTTTACTAAACCTCTTTGAAATGCCTGTTCAATGTCTCTGACTCTGAAATGAGTCTCCTCCTGGGTTCTTCCACTTTGTTGCATAGGCTGATCAGTTTTATCTGAGAGACATCCTGAATGAGCAGAGTTTACAGCCTGAGGTATTAGTTAAAACAAAATCTGTGCATGCTTCTTTTTAAAAGGTGGTTCAGTAGCATCTTTGAAAGTCAGCTAGTGGTAAGAATAGGGAACTCTCAGGGAAGGGACTACAGTCAAAGCAGGACAAACCCTCTCCTAGCTAAAGCAAGTTAGTTCCACTAAGGAAACAAATCTGTACATCCTAATTTGATTATGTAATTTAGTATGAATAATTCATAGTACACTCTTCTGTAAAGTATTTTTAAAATGAAATCTGAAACAATCAACATATTCAGTGAAAATATATATTTTAATTAAGGGTTTCACTTTGACATTTTCAAAGTGAAATGCTTATCATTTTTAAATATATTTTTCTGTTTGAAATTTTTTGAATTACTAAAAAATAATGGTTTTCTTTACCCTAAACAATTGTATACATGGCAAATGTATACAATGCTTTGTGTAACCTCTGAGATTTCTGTGAAAATTAGCACAGATATGTTTCTAATCATCTTAATTTTTCCTCTTTTATTCCTAATTTAAAAATCCAGTGGCACAACCAAAGAATCAGTTTCTTGTACAGCCCTACTTAGGATTCTAAGCCCCATTGAGTTTCAATGGGTCTTTGTGCTTGGTACTGTCCCACTGAAGTCAATGAGTGCAGGATGAATCCCTTTATCCCTCGTACACTTTGCAAATGCATGAGTCACACACCAGGCAGCCAGGGAAGTGAGGCCATCAGCCAGAATCTTCAGGACTCAAGCCAACACTGCTTTGTTGATCTGCTCATAGGAAGAGCCATAGAAGAATGCAAATTAGTCCTTGCCCTTTGCCTAAATGAAAAGCACTACTTAATATTTCTAGATGCCTCAATTCCAGACAAACAAACCCAAAATGCTGCTACATTCTTATTTCCCAGACTACATTTTATTATAACGGCAAAACCACTTCAGTAGAAGTTCTGCTTTGTTTTTATTAGCATCTGTGGCAGTTAAAAAAATAAAAAGAAAAAAATAATTCTAATTATTTATACATGGCAGCTTTGATACACCAATTTATATGAGGTGTTCATTGGTTCCCCACTAGTTTAGACATAATATTTGAGAATTCTTGATAAATAAAACACATATACAAAACAACCCAACCACTCAAAGAAACTAAAACAATTAAAAAAAATCTATGTATGTCTTGGGCTTAAAATTTATACTACTTGACAGAACCTAGTTATACTGACATGTATTAATACAGTGCTTTTTAAAGTACTACTGAAAACAAGTGGAATCATATTGCAGCTGCTTATCTCTTTCAAGATACTTTCATCCTCTTCTTGTACAGTCAGAATATGTAGAGGACATTTGAAAAGCAAAAACCTTGCCTTTTAAAATTATATTGCTGCAGATAGTGCTACTGTAAATGTATTTACTAATTAAAAAAATCCAACAGTAGAAATTATAAGATCAAACTTGTTTAATGAAAATTAATAATTTAACAAGTACATGGCCTGATTGTACAAGGTTCAATTTCCATGTACCACATTTCAGCCAACGAACAAGGCAAGAACATTTCCCTATAGTGAGCATCCCCATCACCATGGAGCATTTTCCTTGACTCTGTTGCATCAAAAATGAGCTTTTTAGTTACAGAGGAGTATTGTGTTCAGTGTTTAGAATAAATCCAGCTCTGAACTGGATTAACTGGTCTACAGATTCTTTGGGCAGACAACCAGAGTGAAGAGGACAATGTGTATAATGGAATTTTCTGAAATTATTTCCAGTCCAGATATATTCTCTTTTCCCTTCACACTTAGGAACAACAAAAGGGAGGGTTTCAAGCCTGCTGGCAATTTAACAATTTCTCTGCAATAGTCATGACTACAAAAAGTGAGGTTACGTGGACAATTTGCTCCTGCATTTAGAATTACTTGCTCTTCAAAGCTAATTATATATTTCTTCCAGCTTTATAAAACTGCTGAATCACAAATTCCTGTAATCAAATCATTAGTCCCTTTAAGCCAATTAAAGATATGAACTTAAATGACAAGTAAATAAAGAGGCTGAGGAAGTTCATTTTTTCCAACCTTTTCAATTAATATTAATAATTTAGGTAGCTGCACATACTAGAACACATGCTTGACATTTTACAGGAAGACAAGAAGGTGATGCCATCAGGACTCTACCTTTTTCTTACCAGCTTTCTGCTCTTTCTTCACAGAATAAGGAAAGTAGGAGTAAATTAATTCTGACTTGCAAATTGGCAAAGACAACCCTTCATTCTTTACCATATCTCATCTTCTCTTAGACTGAGGCTGAGGGGAGCATCACCATGCCTGACACTAGGGAGAGCAGCTAAAGACTCTTTATGACAACCCTCCATTGGGGTAGGTAAATTAATATCATCAGTGCTTATTTAAATTAATTTTCCCTTGCTATTTGAAAACTTTTTTGAGTAAGAGATATAGAAAAATAGTTTTCAAGATGCTTCTGACAGGCTGGTTACCACTTGAGAGATTGTCAATGAAACGAGCCTTACAAGGGCTATGAAATAGTCAACCTCATTTCATCATGAACCCCTGAGGCAGGGTGGGTGATTCTTTGTTGTATGGGGACATTTTGACATGTGGAGTAGTGCCAAAGTTACAGAATCTGTGTGTTGGTGTAAAAACCGTCTGGAAAAATACAGAACAACATTAATCACTGAATAAAAAAAACACACCAGGGTTAAATGGTAGTTTTTACGCAGAGTTCTCTCTAGCTAGAGATTTGGCTTCAGTGAAAGACAGGAATAAAGGAAAAAATTTCAATTTCTCTTATTCACCCTTCTAGGATTCATGCAAATGTGATTAAGACCTTCAAAGTAATGCATAAGAAATGTTACAAAATGAATTAACTGAGGAAGAGTCACACTTACTAAATTGTAACACAATTTCCTGGTTGGTAAATTGCTCTTGGAGAAGATTCTATTTAATCTAATAGAAGATGTCTGATAGAAAGAAGAAATAATGGAAAGCATCCCCAGCCAGTGTAATTTCTTTAGCCTTTCCTGGCACCATAGTAATAAATTACTTGGTTCAGATAGAGGGGAGTTCTGTGTGTTGTCTTGTCTGCACTACAAATTCCTAGGCAAAGACTTTTTCTACTGCTCCTTCATTAGGATTTCCTGACAACAGAGAAAGCAAAACTTGAACTAGAACTTGAGTTATGTTAACACTTAAATTGTTTGCCTGCCGTAACACACACAGTAAAGTGTGCAGTATTTATTCTAACCACTTAAATTGCTTGTCCACTTTGGTCCAGTGTGATTTTAGAGCTGCAAGGAAAACCATGTCAGTTAGGCTTATTGAGGCAGATATTAAACAGAATTTACCTGGGGGGGAAAAAAAAAAAACAAACCAACAATAAATAAAAAGAAAGAAACTTAAATGATTAGCATTCATTTTTTGATTTCCATCTGTGTCAAAGACTACAAGAACTACACTATTAAATGCTGAACTCTCAGAAGTACAATTAATTATACAAAATGCAAACATTACTTGATAGACCAATGCAGTAAAAAAGTACTTTCTAAATCTTCCACCAAAATATGGATTTGGAGTTTTGATTTTATTTGCAGGTATTTTTGTTTTGTTTGTTTGGTTTTATGACTTCTGTTTTATGTCTAGAGAACAAGTACAAACACATAGTATACTTATTATCAGATCTATCCATCTTTTGAATGAAATACCTATTTTAAAACTGAAATAAATATATTATATCCCAACTACAGCTTATGAATAAAAAGTGGGCACACAGGAGGAAGGGGAACTGGTAGAGAATTCTAGCACTTTCATTACCAAAAGTTCCAAGATGAGTTTCTGAGAAAACAGTTTAGCTTGAGAATTTCACATGTCTGATCAGTAAGTAATGTGCAGAAGGAAGCTTTTTTTCCTAACAGCTTGATGAACCTTCCTTCTTTTCAGAGACAGAACAATGGAGGGTGGTTTCAATTTCTTTAAACTGACATAAGACATAAACTGATCTAAATTGAAAACAAGCTATGTTATGTCCTAGAGTCCTTGTCGTACTGATTGCCTAGATTGGGATCTTGGCTGATGTCTTTGTGGTAGCTGCATACACAAATTCTATGCAAACCCTAGAAACCAGATGATAAAGCACATGTAGAGATCAGGACTCTGAAGGTGGTGGTGATATTCAAGTGGAGTTATAGACCTTGTCCATGGTATTTCTGTAAAATTTCAAAAGAAAACCCAGAACATAGTCTATCCCAAGTGGCCTTTTTCAGAAAGGCAATACTAAAGACACTAGAAAGGAAAGAAAGAAAAAAATAAGCGTTTAAAATAACACAAGAAGTATTTGAGAATAGTTCTCAAACTTGACACATTTTAAAAATAAGTTTTTGAGAAAATGATATTAACTTTAGGCTATTATACAAAGTATTTTGCAAGAACCTTAAAAAAAAAATGAAATATTAACTGCTTAACAGATTTAAGGCAACATGCCTAGATATAAACAGAAGAAATAGAAAAGAAAAAACACACTAACAACACAACTTTGGAAAGAAATCTCAGTGGGTAAAAACACTTACTGTATGCAATTTAGCAAACTTCCACCATAAAAGGCAAAGCATTGTGTACCTAAAACCAGCAAACAGTAGGAATAAATACAGTAGAGAAAAATGAAACTCTAAAAGAAACACTGTAGCAAGAGTGTAGTCTTTCCTCTGAGCTGAAAAGAATACAGTACAAGGCCTTCCTTTTTAATTTTTGCATTGTAACTCAGGCATATGCATATTCATTTTTCTAAATAAAAGGTGCAGAAGATGCCCAGCTCTGATCCCAAGGGCCACTAACAAATTCATGCAGACATCGTATTGAGTTTGTACTTCTGTACCAAACTGATTTTGGGGAAACAAAGTTTCACAGCAAAGCTGAGGAACTTGCACAACACCTGAACAGCTTGAGATGAGGTGCAGGAACTGGACACTTCTGTATAACAAATCATTATGATCATGTAGAAGCTTTAAAACACTCTAAAATATGCATCACCTCTTTGGGCATCATGTAGGAACTCACACATCTTCCAATTTTTACTTGATATCTACTTATCACCTCTTTTGTGTATTTTGTTTACTTATCTTTACTTTCACATTTTACCTACTTTTACATACTTATGCATAACCTGTACAGTTCACTTACTTATATATAATTCACTACTTATACATCTTACTCTATTTTTACCTATCACAGTACATACACATTTTACTTACTTGTACTTTCCCTTACTTAACACAGCACTTCTACCTAACACAGCGCTTATACATTTTACCAACTTATCCATAAAACAGCACGTACACACTTTGCAATTGCAGTGTATGAGATTACACCTCACTTGATTGGTCTCTTTACTTTGTTCAAGAGCTCTGCACACACTTTTCAGGAAATAAGATTGGTTTTAGTTCCATCTGTCACAGTCCTTTTTTATCTATTCCTCACTGCCTTGGTATTTAGCCCTTCAGCTGCTTCTTTCCCAATTCTTTTCCAATTTAGCACACTTTAACTTTCAGTCCTTGATTCTCCAGATCCAGGCAAGCAGAGCCAAGATGATGGCAACAACAAAACCCATCCAGTGATCATCAGCCAAGTTAGTCCAGGAAATTCAAACAACCACACAGCAAAAGACAGAGAGCAGATACAAGCCTGTCCCATTTCTCCTCCTCCTCTTCTTCTCCTCCTCTTCTTCTTCACTCTCTTCTGACTAAACCTTCTGACTGTGCTTAAAAACCCTCCAGGAACTGATCTGCTACACCTGAAAGTGAACAGCCAGATGAATCTGGTGAGGGTAATTCCAGCCTGGTCTCACTCTGAGGGCTCCAATAGGCATAACTAAAGATAGTCTGTCTGGGGCACACTCTCATGGTTCAAAACACCTTACAACAGTCAGCTTGGCACTCATGATTTGTGTTTGGTTCTCTGAGATTTCACACCACACGTGTTCCTTCTGTGCTCGTAGTTAAAGGGCTGAGCATCCTTTGAGGGGTAGATGAGCACAGCTTTGAGGACATAAGTAAAGCACAATCCTTCTTACAGGTGAATGAATTGATGCCTGTTGATAAAACTCTCCTGATATCAAGTAAGAGATTCATATTAGTCAAAAGGACAACAGAGGTCTTTAAGAGTGAAAGGCACTCTTCTAAGTATAAAGCCGTTACTTAACACACACAATTGGCATAAGGGTGTTTAATTATGAGACCCCATATGTTACTTCAGGTTATTTCTTACAGCTTTGGACCAAAAAGTGAACAGTAGCAAAGTAAGACACTGTATCTGATTATTATTCACGTGCCTGAAAGTAAGCCACAGTATCTCTTTATTAACTTATAATTTATATTTCAGTAATAATAAAAAAAAAATGTCACAAATATTTGAGAAATTCTCTGAGACAGTAATCAATCCATGTTATTTTAAACAAATTCAAAGGGCATCCTCTTTTCCAGGAGTACTTAAGCAATTTATGGTGGTATGTAATTGTGCTCCTTTATAGTGCTGCAGCTCTGATGAACTGAATGGGGGAATTAGTGCTCCAAGGCAAAAAAACACAAAATAAACCCCTTTGAAAAAACTTGAGAAGAACTGAATAAATTGTAGTTTTAGTTATGTTAATGAGACTTTGAGGGGACAGTGCAACTAGAACCCCAAAGATCCTACCACAATGCTGGTTTGCAGTCACTGTTTGGAAAACCTTTCATAACTCTCAAAGGCACAGCATCCTTTTCTTAAGATCAGCAGACTGCCAAGACCTATAATTTTTTTTCAAAGTGTACCATTTACCTCATGACACTAAGGCCCATGACTTTATCTGGGACAGAAAAAAACTAAAGCAAAACAAAACAAAGAAAGATTCAAATAACAATTCTCTAACACAGAGTGAAAGTTGAAAGTTGTAATCTATTCATGTGGCAAAGCAAAATATTCTGCCATGGAAGCCTATTGTCCATTAGCCTGCCTGTGTAAGTGAAGTTCGTAAGATATGATTTTTCCTATGAAAGCTTCTTCATTTGGCATTTGCTCTAGCTAACTCTTTGTTTGTATTCAATTCTGAGTTTATTTTCTTTAATTTGTCTGCTTGGACTTGTGCACAGAAGGGTATTAACAAATGATGCTCTGACAGTAGCAGTCACATTTAAACCTCCCATTCACAACTACATGACATGCTGAGTTTTGTAAGATTTCCCCACACCACCTGTGGCACTGTACAGTCTGTAGTTCTGTCTCTTTTTTTATCTTGCCTTGAGTTTTGGGAGAACTTTCATTGCAATACCTCCCACCATCAGGCAAATGAAACCACCAGTTTTAGCACAAAAATCAAGAACATCAGCAAAAGATGTAGAGACTAAATTTATGTATAAGAATTTAAACTGCATTGTGTTTTTTTAATAGAAAATATATATAAACTAATAATGACTCTTGAATTAGACTAGTTCAATTATAGTAAATCTGCAGCTTTGCACAGATGCAGAGATTCTTCTTTGCTCGAAACCAAGATTTTGATCTTAGCCTACACAACTGTTGGGATCTCATCTATTAATAGTGTTGCAGTAAAATTTACACTTGTAAGATTTTGGGATGGATCTAACTTGGCAGTTCTTGCCTACTGCTCCAAAGTATGGCACAGGAATTTGTTAACTGTCCTAAATGATAATGGTTAGGTGTTTTCTATGTTAAGAACAAAAACAAAAAAGCCCCAAGCCCAACACTATCCTCACCCTCCCAAAGTAACTAAACAACCCTCCTCCCAAATTCCTCATTCCCTACAGAAAAACTCTTGCATCTAGAAAGCTGATGGAGATCTAGTTCCTTGCTAATTTATGCCAAGTGACTTCCTGAATGACATCTGAAAGCAAGCAGAGTTCTACCAACTGATATTGCAATATACAATAAATATATCCTTTCCTCATTTTAAAGAATGTTACCTTCTCAAATGTATTGGATATTTAAGTAGAAATGCTCAAGCCTCTTTTAATATTTATCTTTACAAACTTATTTTTTTTTTAAGTTTTCTTCGGTCCTTGTTCAGAAAAAGGTCTTATCATGCAGTAATTTTTGTCAAAAGCTTTTCACTTCTTGTCAAAGAAGTCCATACCATAATATTTTGTGTTCTCTTACAGATTGACTGGTATAAATACAAATTTGATTGTATAGACCTTTTACTGAGACTGAGATATTTTAACATTATTTAGCTCTATTTTACATTCCACTTTTCTGACAAACTGTATCCTTAGTGAGTAGATTTTATGTGGTAAAGCTATTTATTGATATAATAATACATGATTGGCATCATGCATCAGAAACAGATTTTCTAACAAAATAGCATAATTTTCTAGTCATTCTAGAAGCAGCAACAATTTTTATTCCCACTGCTCCCATAGTTTAGAAGATTTTCAATAGGAAGGGGTAATACTGGAACAATTGGGACACTGCTTATTTATTTTATTAGTGTTTGTTTTTATTTTGTTCTCTGTTATAATGATAATATCTGAAGTGTTATTATTTGTATGCCTCCCTAGTACTGCATAATTCCCTGACAAATAATCAGATTTTACATTTAAAACCTCAGCATATTCCTCCTACAGTTTTACTGTCCCATTCTTTAAAAGACATTTCCTTCAACAGATATTTCAGGTGTTAGAAATTTAAAACCAATTTCAATAACCATGTATTTCTCTGTATCCGAGGAATTTTTTGATATGGATGTACACTCTTAAGGGTAAAAGGTTATAAAAATATTGAGAGAAAAGCTAATGATAATTACTACTACTAATCAAAAAAAAAAAAAAAAGCATATAATTTTTCAAAGAGTTAGTACCCGTTAGAAATTCAAAGAAATGCCAAAATACCCTCATACAAGCAGCTGCCTAAAATCCCCAGGAGGTAACACCTTCGTAAATATTTTCTGTTCCATGTAAAACATGTAAACATTTTATATTCTACATATCTGACAACATTCATGAACAGAAAATCCTTCTGGGATCAATGCTCTCAGAAACAGAATGCTTAAAGCCTACCAGTCACGCTAGTAAACAGGAAAACAGAGTTACTCAGGGCAGAATGAATAACTGTAACCTGGAAAGAGTACAATTGCAGGAATTTTATTAGGTAACTGATCCCTAGAGTTCTTATTTTACTTTTTTCTTTAAGTGACAGTTATGCCATGTGTAGCCTTGAAGTACAAACCAGAAAATTCAAGTAGCTTTGAAGAAAGAAAATTTTTTGGTTTTTATTTTTTTTCTGATGTCTCAGAAATCTTTAAAACAGGTAGTGAAAGCAAAAATGGAAGGATGTGTTTAAGGCTGGTATTTTTACAGTTAAATTGAATGTTAGTTGCTAGCTCAGCCTGAAGAAAGATACTACTTACCCATGTGCAACAGGCCTTGAAATAAAACTTCAGAACATCTATGGATAAAAGCTTAATTATAATAACAAGTTATGCACCTTAAAATTATCTGAAAGATTATTAGCTCAATTTAAGATGAATTTGAAGGACAGTTTCTTGATGAAATTATGTAGGATTCAAGATCATGAAAAAGATCAAAATAATTAAATTATGAAAAGCAGCATAAATATAGCAAAAGAAAAATGTCAAGAAGTACAAAAATGTAAACAACTCACAAAGTTGATGATATTTCTGCAGACATAATGGAAAAAGAATTGGATGACATGAATCAAGAATGCAATGATATTCTGAATAGAAAAAAAAAAAGAGTAATGCAAAAGAACACTTGTCTTGAACTCGGATGAGAAAAAGTTCCTTCAGAATTGATACAGAAGCTATCCAACCAGAAAGCTACCTCTCAGATTTCACTGCATTATCTCCATGACCTCACCCTCCAATTCTTTCCCTTGGCTTTTTTGTCCTATTACCTTTGCCAGATCTGACACCTTTTTCTAACTCTGTTTTTCTAAATATGTATTGATATCATAATGATGTATTATTCAACATGTATCAGAAATGGATCAGTGACCCTGTTTGTCCCTCAATGCTAAACATACTTTCTATATTACTGTCCTGGCTCATGCAGAAACCTTCATTTTTTAATGATTAATACAAAAAAATGTTCTGGTAATCCTAGAATAGGTTTTGTTCAATGAGACAGAGCCTCAGGGCATTTTTTGTCGCAGTTTCATAAGTCTGTGCTGAACCATTTTTGGAATCATATAATCTAGCCAGATTTTTCTGTTTTCATTTACAACAGACCTTCCATGAATTCTTGCTGAATTTCATGCCACTGCATTGAGAGAATGGAAACTTCATAACATGATGCCCTTTATCTCTACTGCTACTGGTCCTGGAAATAAAGATCTGGAGTCAGATAGCACCATGCATCCTGAATATCATAGGTTCTAAGAGAAAACATAGTTACTTCCTGACTTCTTTTGTGAGAAGTAAAACCTTTTCCCAATTTGCTGTCGACTTCTGGTTGTCTATCTTCTAGAAGGCATTTTTGCCTTGTCTAATAGTTCATACTGGTTGAGTTAAATGACTTCCTAGAAATGCAACAGGTTCAATTAAATTCTGCTGGAACTACAGAAGAGAGAATGTTGCCATAAGAAAATACATTGACTTTCTTTTAAATCAAGGGATCCTAATTCATCTTGAAGATAAGCATGGACAACAGAGCGAGAACAAATGAGAACTCTCATACCAGGTGAAAAAGGTTATTTTAAAGATTAAACAGAACAAGGAATAGAGGGAGGGGGCACTGAGGTCTGCTACAAGGAAAAAAAAGAGGAGAGCCAGTTCCTACAAATGTTTCAAAGATACTAATCCCAGTTCTTCACTCCTATTTAGACATGGGGCCATAGCACATAAACACTACTTGTTTCACCGCTCGGATGTGTTCCCTTGGATTTCAGGACCAGAATGTGCATTTACTTTACTGCTTTTCTTTTTAGTATATTTTGCTCCGTGTTCAGGAACTGTCTTTGATCTAATGTACATATAAACTTTGAAAAGAATTGACTGTAAAAAATCCTCAGTTCTCTTCCTTGGGATGAAAATCAGATAGGTTCAATATGGTATCAGTGTGGATGATGTCTTCTAAAATAACAGAGGAATAGTATGAGAAAAACAGGTGATCACTGTACCTATTTGTGTTGGCTATTTATGACTGCAGGTCGAGAAAGGCAGAAGGCTGATATTTAGGAATTGCTTAGATGGTTACGAGCAGAAGAAAACCTACTGCTGCTGAGAATCCATCACAAGAGGTGATCAACATCATGGACCTGGCAGTGATGATGAGTCACAAATGACTGAGCACACTGAGAGGTGAAAGCACAGAGTGAAATAGCCTTAATGGCGACCATGAGTGAGGACTGGAATCTGAAAAGAGCAGATGGAGGTACGTGGAGATCAAGCACAGGAAAAGAAGAGTTGACTTTAGATCCAAATGAAACCCATGCAGACCCCAAAACCCCTCCCATGCCCTGCATTTTGGTGGCATAGTGTCAAGGCATGGTACCTCCAACTTCAGAAAGTTGCCCTTGATTTAATTCTGCTGTTTTTGCTGTGCTGCAGTTACGTGGTACTAGATTGTAGTGCTTTCATATTCAGTGAAATACACAGGATTGTAGGTGATTTTCTTAGGAACAGTTTTGTATCCTTGAATTTTCATGTAGTTGTTTATTCCTCATTAGCCCTTTTTTCCTCTCACTGCTATTTTGGAATTTTAGTGACTTATTTTCATGGTACAGCCTTGTTATTTTTTTAGTGGGCAGTTAGAAAATAGATGTTCCATGTGACTTCTTCCATCTGTACATGTTTTTTCTAAAAAAACAACAGATTGCTTTGATGGTGATATTCAGGGAAAAAAAAAACTCATCTGCTAATAACATTATTTTTTGTTGCATGTTCTCCAATATTATTTTCTTCTATCTTTTCATGCCAAACAATTCTTTCATCCTTAAACTTTCATGTTTTTGCAGTTTGAAAATTATATGGAATATTAATTGGTTTTAAAAAAATCTTTATAGGAACTTTTTTGAGTTTTTCCCTTCAAATAATACCACATTCCCATTTCTTG